>JARWMC010000009.1:4828964-6036205 GCA_029959065.1 Colias behrii
GTTAGTTCTTTTGTTTTTATAATCACTTATAAAAATATAAATGTAAAGTGAGAGTTTTGTTTGTGGTTCAAACAGCGTGTAGCACTTTCATTTGTGTGTACTTGTTTTGACAATTTCTAATCTGCTATGTTGAGTATAATCACAATTACTTAACGTTATTGATACGAGAGGTTTATCTACTTAAGTATGCATAATATGAACATGTATTGGAATAGTGACAAATTAGAAGAAAATTTTATTATATCAAGAGTTGATTTTTGCTGCATAGAGCAGAATAGCCTGTACCATTCAAATTCATCAAATTTGGATGTTTTCCTCTAAAGACTTTAACAACACAATGGCCAAAGGGGCAATTAACTAAGAAGCGCCTGAAGTATTTTTATTCAATCGAAGTTTGTTATTGGTGTAGCAATAGAGTATCTCAAGAATTAACTCTTACAATAAATATATTTCTTTGTTTCTTGATTGACTGGACATTAGAAAGGCAGTGGCGGAACGGGTGACGGTAACTAATCGCTGCGCATGCGTGTCCAATTGGAATGACTTTAAGCAACTGTTCATGGTACTCAGAGGTAGCAATGGGTGTTTTAATCTAGGACGCTTTCAGTTTTATCTGCGAGTAATTCGGCCTTTTATGGAACATCAAATAATTTTTTGAAGTCTCTAACGCAACTAAGATAAGGCTGTGAGAATTATTCTGTTTTGCTAAGACAAGTTTCTTCATAATAGTGGGGATTTAGGAATCATTGAGATACTTTTATTTATTTATATGACTTTATTGTATAAACATGAATGGGCAAACTTTTATTGATCAAAAGTAAAATTCAATCAGCTTATCGTATAAATTAGTCAAGGGTCTACCATTCACATAGTACATAATTATATATTTTGTAATTCCGTTACATTATACAAAAACTATAATAGCTCTGTAATCGCCCATTTCATATTCCCAGTAGAACCGTGAAGAAAGAAAATTAAAGTGGATTGACGGTAAAAAAAGTGGGTTGTACCTCGCATCATTAGTGGAAGCCAATAGTCGTTACCTAAAAGACATTAGCATCAACTTTTGCCGCAATATTATTTTATGTAACCAAATATAAAACACACATCGTATTGTGAAAGTTTGCTACATTTTAAAAATTAATTTATTTGATGATTTTATTTAAGAGAATGATTTTTAAGGTTTCTTATTCAAATAAGTGCTTGTGTTAGAAACCAAACAATAACAAAACTGAATGTTTATGAAAAGCAATGTTTTCAATACGTTTAATAATCCAATTTTTCTATCGACAATGTCGGGTTATTAATATTAAGCGGCAATTTTTTTGTAAAAGGTATAATGATTAATAAGTAATAATTGATTCATTATAATATAATATAGTAGAAAGAAGAACAAATAAACTCTTAATAGATTTTTATCGTAAACAGATCACTACGATTAAGTCAGCAAGATAGAGCTTTGCGATAAGCACATAAAATTATTGTGATTTAGACTTTTTCCTTTGTTTAAAAAGTGAAAGAACACTAGGTACCTACTGAAAATTCTCTCAAACTGATAACCTTTCTATTAAGTTCAATTTAGTATTAGTTACAAATTTCCCAAAATATATCACATCTTTCTCTAGGTATAATATTTAAGCGGAATTTTCATTATATTCTCATAATAAACACCGTATATACTGCGACTTGGAGATTTCATTTCCCAGTCATTTGTTTATTTCATTACGCGAACTCGAGTTTAAACTTAAAACTGTGCGCGCGTTTACTCTTCGCTGTATTAATTTTCAAAGAATATTATGATGCTACATTATTGCATTTTAATATTTTTCGGTTGATTTTATTAATTTCATTTTAGATATCCATTTGATTTCTCATACATCACATCTCTTAATATGTGTGATATAAATATTAAATGAGACAAAGTTTTTAGTGAGTTCTTAGAGATAAACTACATAATATCATAAACACTATCGCGGTTTCTTTCAATTATACTGAAAGGTACCACTATAGAGTTGCAACTTAATTATGAAATATCGTGTGGAAAAGACACATACCTATGCATTAAATGCCTAGGTATGTGTAAATTAAATAAAATTATACCTTAAATTATATTTCAGCTAGGCCACTACATTAAAAATAATTTCCAAAGGACCATCTGCAACCTGCAACCATTACATTACCATGAACATGCACGAATCACATCGTCATTCCAAGGACCAAAAAAACGACGTATCTATATTTTTTACTCTTTGCAGCTTCCATACATCAACGCTTACCCAAGACCCTGATGAGAAGATGATGATGGTAATTTGCGACGCACCAAGACGTCTATGTCTCGTGTTTTTTTGCCCAGGTATCATATGTGTACGAAATTACGTATAATTTATCGCTCGTATATATGGGTGAGGAGCAAACATCTTGAATATGTACTGAATTATCAAGTACAGGAAACGCGGGTTTTATAGTAGGACTACTTATGTTGGTTTCTATTATAGGGTGATGCTATTATAAATAATATGATTTTGTTTTTGGTGTATTGATAAAATTTTTAATTAGTTTCTTCAACTGATACTGATGTACTGATATTAGGTACCTATATGCAGTGTGCAGTAATTAGAATTACAGTACCTACAGCAGCTTGTTAAATAACAAACGATAACTAAGCACGTAAACTATTTAAGCCAGAACAACGTTCCTCGTATTACTTAATAAAATTGACTTAATCAAAGCTTCAGAAAATGCGTAGGTATGTCTTATAGGATAGAAATGACTTTTAGCAAATATTAAAGAGAAATCGTAGATGACTTATATAGAACTAAGCAAAGGCTTATAATTCTTAAAACATCAAAAACTGTAACAATATATATTAAAACTGAAAGCTTTGTACTTAGTATCTTCAAGATAGTTTATTAAAAACGAAAGCTGAGAACATCTTTGAAGATATCTTGCGTTGTAGTACTCTTTGAATCTTGAATAAACATAAATACAATAACATAACGCAAACAGAGCCAGAACACAAATTTGAACCTTATTTTTCACGTCCTCAATACAACCGATTATGTAAATAAAGGTTGTCATTTCGACATATTCAGCTTGATATTTTTTTAATGGCAACCTTATTTCATTTTAAACGTACGCCTAGCGTACCGCGGTTTCATCCACTGTTTATTTTGCCTTTATTCTGATTCCGACACGCCGATTTCGTGGTTTTATAGTATATTACATCTACCATAGTGACCATCACAAGGTAAATGCATAACATCGCAAAACACCACTTACCAGTTATCAGATAAGGTTCAATTTTGTATAGTTTTCGGACATTAACGATATTTTAATTGAGTCGATCCTGACGTAGAGTAATGATTGGACGTAACATCGATTTATTTCTGAGTTCTCGTTTCTGATTGGCGGTCGCGATAAGTTTGTGACTATCAGTTAATGTTGTTATAATAGCAGTGTTCAGTTTTCCCGTGATTTTCGAAAAAGTCTTTTTCACCGGCCTTAAATTACATGCAAAGAGTGTATTACATGGAACACTCTCATAATTACACGTTTTGAGACAGCGTCATTAATAATTTCATACATAAATGGTTATTAAGAAGCTGTATGAAATAAAATGATAATATGTGGATGAAAATGCAGTGTTCTAGAATCTAGATAGTAATAAAATTTACGATATGTGTGTTTATTTAAACAATAAAAATCTGTGAAAAAACATACGATTTTGACGACCTTATGGGTCGTTTTCTATTGGGAACTCTTATTTTTTTTATGAATTTTATTAATAATTGGTGCACCTGTGTACATTATATGTATATGTGTTCATTCGAGGATAACGATAATGCAGATTTTTGTTACGAACCATATAAACTATAAAGCAATGTGTATTTAAAGATGAAGGCCTTAAGCCTAATGGATTTAAGAACCCATAGGGATTCAAGAGTGACCCCTAATGAGAGTCCTCTTGACAAATCGCCACGAAGCCCGCCCCCTATCGGTGATCAGCGAAGTATCAAGTGTAACCTCAGTTCTTACATTTGGCAATCAACATTACAACGTAATCTACACTCCTCCAATAAGTGATGGCAATACGATGAAAAAATACTGCTCCAGTCTTTGCTGTTAACGTGTACGATAGGTAAACGATTAACAATGTCCATGAAATTGTTTAGTTTTAGTTTTCTGCAGTATACACAATTTTTTGCTAAATTTGGAAAAAATGTGTCTAGAAAAATTATTATACTTAGCTATAAGGCAATATAAATGCTCTTAGGACGCTAAAAGTTTGCCTTAGAGAGATCACTACTAAGTTTTAAGGCCGCTAAATCGGTACACTAAATTGTTTCTTGGTTTTATTTTTGGATATTTTAGTATCTACAATTGACCGTTGTATTTACTTTTTAAGTGTCAAAATAATAATAACCACTGACCTGATGCTAGTTCACTATTGTACATCATACTTTGGCTCTACATGCTTTCTAACTTTTGTCTTAAAACATGCTAGAATCTATGTAACTTTGATTCTTTAATAATCATATACCTAGCTGTTATAAGTATCAAACTTAAATCTATCCTCTAATAAGAAATATGAAATTTTCATTTTGTAGTCTTTCGCATCATATTCTTAGCAATCTTACTCGCCTATGAAGAAAATATTCTTCCCTTTACCTCACTAAGACCAAATAAATTATGAATTTTTAACCTTTACAAAGTATCACAGAATGTAAGTCAATCTCTCTTATTGCACAAGAAGATGAATTAGTGGCTCTAAAGCCTAATATAATAGATTTAAAATAGAGTAATTTAAAAATAATATCTTGTGTACTTCTGAAGCAAATGTCAATGTCTCTAGCAAATGTCAATCTCGTATCTAGGCATTTGTAAAGTTATAAAATCAGAAATATAAAAAGGTGAGCCCTTGGGCTATATAATATGGTAATCTCGCTCTTATCACTTCGAATCAATTTAGTTCAATCGAAGGTGACATGTACCTTGTAGAGCTCTACTACCAATATTCCAGAGTTAATACGAAAAAGAGTGGGTATTAAAAGCTTTCATTTTTTTGTAAGTTTGAGGGAAGTTATGACTGGACAGTGGAAATAGTTTGCTTGTCTAAAAACTGTACAGTGTATATGTTCTGGAGAGAAAGAAATAAAATTACTATTATTCTTTATAGTTAACGAGCATTAGGTAAATTATACAAAAAAATCCATATACATGGAACGTATCGCAGCATTTTTTTAGGCCTAAAACGTAACACTAATTACTGCCTTCTATTTACAAGCAAAACTTTTATTATTTACAAACCAGCACCATTAATTATTCATTTAAATCAGCTTAATTGAATCATATACACTCAACGCGATCAAATAATCTAAGTTAAATTGCGAGCATCCGTCGTAGGTGAGAGCTTGCGAAAATCTTAATTAACAGATAGGCTGGAGTCATTTATCTCCGTCATGTGATAAGGTAAGGGAGGGCTCAGGTAAGCGATGATGGAGAATTGATAGAATGATTGATAGATGTAAATCATTAATGATTCGGTAGCGGAGATTTGTTTCTTAATACAGAATCATTAATATTTCGATAATGCTTCAATTAATGTGATGCATCTTTATAAGATTTCACGGATCGTTCGCTGTGGTACTTTAATTCGTGAGACATGTAATATATTTAATATCAAAGAAATGATGTTTGGGTAATCATTTTAGTTTTACTTCATTTACGTAAACAGACTTACGTGAAGTTACGTTTTTATAGGTAATTGTTCTAGAATAAGTTTTTTTTTAAGTTTCTTTTCCGAAAATGTTGATGACTCTACATTGACTTTTATTTTTTATTTATTATTATTTGTATTTTATACCATATGTACATCTGTCAAGCCCCATCTTAATATAATAATGGTTGCATTAATCACTGCTTTTATAACAGTTTGTTTCAAACATGAAAGTGTGAAAGTGTAATAAAATAGTTATTTTCAAACTTGAAAAATTACAAACAAAACATTACGCTAAAAGTGACTAGGGTCGCTCTCTATAATTAAACATCAATACCGTTACAAAAAGTAAATAAACAGGGTACGTATGGAGGCACGGAGGGGCGCGGGGGGTGAGGTCTCGACTATGACTAATGTGCTGTTATCCGTCAGTGTCATTCGCGGGCAAGGGGCGCCACTCTCGACCAGGGCCGTATTCCTGTATTACATTTTCCTCATTTGGGAACAGATACGTATCTATATGTAAATCATGTATTTATACTCAGATGATTTCGTCGAAGATTACGTGACACCGAAACACGAATTCCTACTGGATTCCATGTAAGGTATTCTTTTGGAACGCTCGTATGACAGGTTAATCGATGCGAGAGATTTTAATTGCATGTACATAAAAGGAGATTGTAATATAATATCTTCTCATAATTAAAAGAACAATTGGTTCCATAACGAAGACGTTAAAAGATATATGTAAATAAATACCTTAGTGTATGACTTTATGTTGTGAAACACGCTAACAAATTCGTAAATGTTGTTTGTTTGTTTGAATAGAATAAGCACCGAAACTACTGGACCGATTAAAAAATCTTTTACCAATAGAATCCTACATTATTTGTGATGAACATAGGTTATATTTTATGATGGTTTTATCCCGGGTGCCGGGCGTTTATATACATATTATTAGTTTCATATTTGGTAAGTATATGTGATTTAAATGTAGAGCGCGTAGGTACAAGAAATAAAAAATCGCACAAATAAACCAACTATCCAGAACATCTATGTACCTACATACCTACCACTTTTATAATTTTTAATAACTATTATAATGGTTGAAAGCAAAAACCATCTCCATCCTTACAACGAATTACACATAATACCCCTTCAAATACAATTGTTTACTATATTTTTTTTAATATCTTATAGGTCTATAGCGTCTAGATACTACTTTTTTAAAGATAAGGTTCGTCTCTGTACAGTCTGTATATTTTCTGGGTCTTTTGAAATTGGTTTTGGCGCACAGCGTACCGCGACACGTCTCCCCTCTCTGGGGCATACCGGGCACAATTAGATAAAAAAGGCTAATCCTGCCCCAATATCAGTTGAAAGTATTGATATTTGTAATTTAATAGTTAATTTGAATTCATAATACTAGTTTGTTAAAGCATATAGCATGTAAGGCCAAAAATACTCACGTATTATATACGTACACTTTGTATTACGTAGGATGAAATATATATGTTTTCCAGTTACTTTTTAATGAAATGCTATACATATTACAAACAAATAAATTGTTTGTGGTATGTGAATTTCGTTTCTTTTAGTGAGAAATGTATCTATTTTCTTATAAGCCTTAGAATTTACCAACTATTTTCCGTTATTAATATAGATAATATCTAATATCATGTGTATATTTTTTATAACTTCAATCATCTGTGTGTAAAGGTAAATATGGAATATAATGCACATATTTTTAAGGAAATTATTTCGATGATTGTTGATTAAATGTTTTAATTATTTATTGTTTGTTTCATTAAGATATCCACGTATTGAATAAACATGGACACAATGGGTTGGATAATTAAATTAATTAGTACCGTAGCACAAATATAGTAAGTTTTAATTCAATACTCATTCAGCACAACGTCTACTATCAAAAAACAACCAAAGAGAACACTTTTTAAGCTTCATTTTTCGCTGAGGAATGGTTTTCAGAACTCTACGAAATGATTTCTCGCCGAAACAACTAGTTTTGAACTCAGTGTCCCTTATGTTAAGTGTCATATTTATTCGCCTATATTTTCATAGATGTTTTTGGAATCTGTTTCGAGAAGGTCATTGGAAAATGAGGCTAATGGTGATGTACGTAAGGACCATATTTCAGAAAAAAAGCAATAAGGATCCCGTACCCCACTTCGTCTCTCACGCTCTTAGACAAATGATGTAACATTTGTCCAAATGATGGCGCGGGCGGCGGAGAGAATGAATTTAAATTATCATTCAGTGGTACCAACATACTGCTACAGTACCGAAATCCTAGTTTTATGTATTTTATTACGTATTAAGCTTGGAAATTCTAATAGGTATACAGAATACAAGAAGCAAAGAATTTGGCAATTACTATTCGGTCACGTTATTCTTGAAGTCGATCCTCATTTTAATTTGAATATTAATTTGTTCAAGGGCGCCTTGGATTAGTTACTGTTGAGAAATGTTAAAAAATAAACATATATTGTTTTAGGCAGTCAGAGTCAGATAATGAAAAAGTAAGGCAATAATATTTAAAATATTTTAAGCAGGTATTTATGTCAGTACTAGTTACTTATATCCAATTGAGAGAGAAGTCTGAAAAGTTAGTACCTATAAAATTAACGATATGCAAATATTATCTTGAATTGATTATATGAAAATGAATAAACACATAGTATTTAATTAAGAATTTTCTCAAATTAAGTACCTACTTACCATTCATCATGAAATTTCCAACACAAAAACATAATTTCATTACAATAATGAACATCGAATTCTTAAACATTTATTATATCAACGTCACCATAACAAATGGCGCGACACACAGAGAAACACGTTTCCCAACTCCAACTCGAAACAATCCCGCGTGTGGTGCCTAAGAAAAAAACAATAGACCCGTGATGAAGACGTAGCCATTGTGAACAACGAGCGAGCAATATTTCACCTCTTTGTATACCTTCAGAGCTCGATTAATTCTAGATATCTCCATTTCTATACGCCGTGATGAAACCTTTTTTGATTATGTGCTAACGTGCGTGGGCTTTAATTTATGCTATGTATTGGTAATTATGTATAATAAGAAAATTTTGTAAAACATTGTAATAAAATAAAATAAATAGGTACGGTGCGAATTGAGAACCTCCCTTGTTTACGGAAACGTCCATTTATATTTTTCATTGAAATGTGATATGATTTTAAATGTGCCTCTTCTTGGAATTTTAAAAATTGGTGTCTATCACAAAACTTCTTTGTTGTTAATGCTTTCTGAATCTCCGGTAAATACTTGCTATGTAAAAATCAAATATAAGAAGTTGTATTTATTTTTCAAGGCGTTTACTTAGCAAACTTAGAAAACAGTGCAAACAACGAATGTATGTTATAACTTATATGATTCGTAATGTAATGCGCTGTAATATTCTGTAGAAATAAATAGGCTGTAAATAACACAGTTCTATTCAAAACATACTCACCTACTCGAGAGGACATTATGCAAATAAAGTAAATTGAATTACCGGAGTTAAATGTCGCATAAGATAAAAACGACAGAGCAATCTACAAGCCAATGAGAAGGCTCTATATTAACATATTCAGGGTCTATTGAATATTTATATTCCTTCGGTTCCCGACAACTGGTGTTGGCATTTACTCAGCCTTGTATACGTAACGAGCTGAAGCTCGAAAAAAAAGCAAACATCCTTTCTCAATAATGACAGCATTAAATTAATACGTCTAAATTTAAAACGGCTAATTATAACATGTTTCGTGGTATTAATAACGTTCGATAACGGTACAGTTATCGATAAAAATAGTGTAAGCTGTTTGGTTGTATATAGTGAATTTAATAATAGGTAAAACATTCAGAAACTTATGTTCGTTTCCAAACAAAAAATATAAGTACATATGGACTGGTATCCAATAAAAATTTAGTAAGATTGCGTATCTTATTAAAATGCTCAGACAAATGACATCACATCTTTTAAAGATACCTACCCCTTCATAACTACATACATTGTAAAATCGGTAATTAAAAACGTAATCAATTCACGGCAACATAAAATACCCATTCATGAATAAATGAAAGCTTCGAGTGGGATTAAAATTCAAATATTCTGACAAGTCAATCTACGTTGTTCCCGGGCGGTCTCGGACGACCCCTGCGCGGTTTCCTCCTGGTATATGTAAAAAATAAATATGTATCAATGTATTTATTACTATAAATTTAGTTCTTTCTATATTGGCTTTTAAACGGTTGTTCTGAGACATTGATTTCTATAGAACTTTAATGATTTGTAAGAATAAAAGTTATTATATAAAAGATACGATAAAACTTTTAAAAGGCCAGTCTTGCCATTTCTTTATTATTGCCAGACCTTTATCCACATATACCAGTATCTTTATCAGACTGGAAGATAAGCTTAAGCTTGTGTTAACTGTTAATTCAAGTTTAAATAGCTATTTTTAATTTTAATGCTTGTTGTACAAGGTTATTAATTAAATGTTAGGTATCGTTTTATTCAAGCAACGATATCTGATTCTAGTTTTTTATTAATCTTTGATATGTAAGTTTATTTCGACACCCGTTTTATCTGCTAATTTCGCATTTACTCTAAACGAAAGCACGTCAATGCATTTGCATATGTTTTCAACGCGATCCCGGTTTTGCTCCCACTCTATTGTTAGATTGAAGTATGGCGAAGTGATGTCCTGAAAATTTGCATCAAAACGCCTTCAATAATTGGTATCATTAATCAATTTTAAGGGTTAGTTAAATTCATTTTTATCACAATGTTGTTTCTTCTTGATAGTAGAAGGTATGCATAGACTGGAATGTAAAATCAACTTTATAAAGGAATTTTGTGAATAAAAATTACTCATATGATAGAGTTAAAAAAATATTTCATAGTATATGTAATACATAAAAAATTGGTGCTCTCCAAACAAATAAAACCGGAAACGGAAATAAAATTAACTAATTAAAGCGACCGCTTTATCAAAAATTAAAACGTCAAAATCAAACACAAAAGACGCCATATTTGGTCGGCTGACACGGAATGGAACACGCACCGCTAACAGAAAATAAGGGACATAGAAAGACAGGAAGGGCCCGAGCGAGTGAGAGCTCAATAAAAGAGCCCAGAAGCGAAAGGGAGGGCAATAGTGACGCGATGATTGAGCGCGCCACAAGAAAAATGATCACCCGTCAAGCGGCGACTGAGAGAAACTACCCCTAGCCGCGGGGACAAGGACGGACGCAGGGATCCTACACGCGTGCGAGAGGGACGGCGTATACCAAAATAGGGGTGACGTGCGGTGATGGATTATGCTTTTCTCTCTAAAGAAGGGAGGGGCTCACAGGTCGTTATGGAAAAAGCTGAGGGAAGTGGGGGCTGACATGTGTCGGAGACGAAGACCAAAACCGATGGCTCCTTTAATTGATTTCTGTAATGCAAAAGTACTTTATTAATTAATTTTTCACGTATTATTTACATGTTTCCCAGAAACCATGGCAACGACTCTATGTAGAGCTATTAAAGCTAAAAATTATTTTTTTATAATTTAAGTGTAGGTACGAAAGTTAAAACCTTTTCAATATACCTATACAATTTTAATGAGATATATTTGAGATCTAAAGAATAATCGTTTGATATAG
Organism: Colias behrii; assembly: GCA_029959065.1. Classification (NCBI taxonomy): domain Eukaryota; kingdom Metazoa; phylum Arthropoda; class Insecta; order Lepidoptera; family Pieridae; genus Colias; species Colias behrii. Next base: position 4,840,355 of record JARWMC010000009.1, read on the forward strand.
GTAATCGATGAATTTATATAGATAGATACTTTTTTGAAATTTAATTAAAAATAGTTGCTATGCATAAATTTGCAACTTATTGATAAATTATTACAAAATCAAGCTATCATAATTTATTTTTAACTATTTTGGTACTATATTAAAAAATCATGTACATACCTAATACCTAACTTGCTACCGACTTTGAGTTATAACAACGTGTTAATACGTCGCATCCCTCAAGCGGCTAAGTGCTATGCCCGTATTAAAATTTTTGTGAAGGGTCCAAACGCCACTCGAAACCCTTTGTCCACTTTGAAGAGCGTTATTGTTTTATGCCTTTGTTATATGAAAATTTAAATCCTTAATTATTCATAGGATTGTTTTGCTTGACAATATTTTCACAATAGGCCTGGGCCTCGCGAGGGAGGTAATCGGTTTGATTAATAAATTGTCAAGTTGAATCCAGCGTTAGAATATAAATTGTTACCGCAGATATTTCATCCCATTATTAAAGCGAGAACCCGCTCATTGTTTTACGAAATGTCATATCTCATTGTGTCACCTGATTGTTTCGGTTAAGGACGTTGCGGATTCCAAATATATCAATTAAAGGAATTCATTTGACAAATCACAAATCCATTGATTAAATATTAGTTAACGTTAATTTGCCTTATAATATGACTAAACTTATGATGTATTCTTAAATTAAACGAGATAATATTGATTATAAAAGAGTGTATTTATTGCGAAAACAGCAGTACAAGGAAAACAATAATATTTTCATCCACGTTGTTTCATTTCAACAAAGCGCAAATTATACACTCCACCATTCACAAATTGGTACGGCGTATTTCAGTTGCGCTTATAAATTAATTTAGACAAGAGGAAGATGTAAAAACTTCCAAACAGCAATTACATTTTATTGCCTGCCATTATATTAATCATCGGCAAAATTAATTTTTCATTTGGACAAATAGCCGATGTTCGCAACAAATGTCTTGCCGCTTGATTGATATTTTCGTACAATTAAAGAGTTTGAGATACGTTTGGTTTAACATCTGGCGCGCCTCGTGTTGTTTAGTAACGTGATACGATATATTAGTCAGTGTAATATCTAATGACTGTAAATATTGTTGTAACTTTTTATATTATAATCCCATATTTGGTCGATATTTTTGGTTGTTACTATAATTTTATCGATAGGTCCTAATTACACATATTTAATATTTGAAATTAGACATTAATACATAGTAGTTTATTACATAAACGACTCATATTATAATACACAGCAGTTTAATACATACACGAAATTATGAAGGATTTATTTATTCGTCATATTATGACTGAATCTAAGTGATAGAAAATAGTGCAGACACTGTTTAAGAAGTTAAAGTTCTAGTTCTATTTAAAATTATATTAATTCCTATTCGTCAGTCGAAAAAGAAATACCAATCCTAAAAATAAGTGTTTAGTACTCTAAGCTAGTGTACATAACGAACAAAAATATGACATACCCTAATTGATTTAACAGACATTGTTCAACCGTCCGACGGTCTCATCAACGATTCAAGAGAGCGAATTGTGCTACCTAATTACAAGTGAATGAGCAAAGACAATACACTATTTATGTTCTACGATTTATCACACAAAGACTGGCGTTTCAGTCAGTCGAACACTACACGCTCACAATACATGGACGGCCTTAAAATCGAGCTTAGAAAAACTATTAACATGATTGTAACAAATGTAACCACGTACAAGGCACGTACGCATACGCTTCTCAACCTAACAAAGCTTATGTTAAAAATATAAAGAAACAATTGCCTTTTATGCGTGTGCTAATGAGTTTGTTTCGAACCACGCTTTGAAATTCATAACGAATTTAATTTCTTGCTAGTTTTGTTGCGTTTATTCGGTTTATTGTTAATTGCAGCAATGTATGCACTTTGTAAATACTTATTGTTAAAATTTCTGTTTGTAAAATTTAATATACCAACACAGAATATAAATTGATTACTTTCAATCACAACACCTAACGACAGCAATAAATCATTTGCGTTTGTTGACAACAAAATCCATTATACATGAGGATGCGATTATTTTGATGGATTCCATGAGAGTATAAGCATCAGTACTCCCCCGAAATCGAACAAAAGGAACTCGAGAGATTCCCTTCGCCTCGGAGGCTAATGCTCACCCCACATCGAGAAAGGAGATGTAAAGAAAAATGCGTATTTATAGCAAATACTCGTACTCAAACAGTCGTACATTGTGTACGAGTCTAATAAATGAGTCTCATTTTTCGTGCTGTCAAAAAAATCTGAATGGAGAGAAAACGCAGCGGTGAAAAAAACTGCAGGCTGCGGGGTTTATTTCGTTTTTAATGTAATACTGATTTTGGATGTTTCAGATTAATTGCGTCTTACCTGAGGTGGCGGCAGAAGGGTGACGTGACTGAAAGAGTTCTCGCGACGCTGATCGATCGCCGAGCGCAGATTGAAAGGAGAGACGTGAAAGGTAATTATTCATTTGGCGACTAGAATAGAACACTTTTGTACCTTTATCTCGCCTCTTTTTTCTCGACTTTTGCACGAAATTTGCAAGTAAATGCACGGAGTGACACGGTGATTTGTTTTGTTTGACACGTCGCAATTCTCACGAATTAAAACCGTAGCATTTGCATTTATTAATACTAAATACTGTCAATACAATAAATGTGTGCTATTTTTTTTCTTTTTCAGTTATTAATCGTTAAGTATATCTGTTGAGAAAGCTGCATCAGCTGCCAACTTTGCGCGCTTTACGTAAAATGTTTGTAGTCAATATTATATAAGAAGAAAACTGAAATGCAAAAACGAAGCAGCAAGAGTCTACGAAGAAAAAAATTGCAAACTATTTCAAACAAAAGCTCGGTGGAACCCGGAAGATTGCACAATGACAAAACAAAAGACCGGGTGCACATGTGATCCTGACCTGATTTTACGAAATCCGATCAAAGACGGCTAGACAATTGTAACGCCAGGAGCCGTTGTACAATAGCCTTTATGATTTACGAGACATTTCTATGACATTTTATGACGCACGCCTCATTTGAATACACTTGTGCTTTGCACATTTTAACGCGTAATGATTTTTTCCAAACGAACTGCGCAATAGCAGGTCCTTAACATTTGAAAGAACATTTGGTTACCAGATTAGGACTCTATGATACAAAACTGTAAATGGTAGGCGAGGCAGTTACTCATTAGCTTGCAATACCTACAGAGTAACTATTAACATCACAATGTATGAAGGTATATAACTGGGATGGAACAGTCTTCCGCAACACGACTTCTATTATAGCGATCGATAAAAAATTAAATGAAAATGAAGACTTCAAGCGTTCATATTGTTGTAAAATTACAGGCAGCCAGGGAGTGAAAAGTGGTAAATTATAGTCTACGATTGGCATGCGACGCATCGTGGTATGCTACGATAGAGTTCTTTGTCTAACCTACTATCTACCACTAAACCTGTGTTTAAAGCTTGCTTAAACTTACTTTAGCCGCTATGAAATAAAAACACAGTCAATAGTGATTTAATTGAGCGATGTTTACCTCATTATTTTTCTCTTATCCTCCTTTGTAGGTAGATTTATGGTCCTTGTTAATTTATTTTCTAAGTATTACTTTATTTTCCTAATTTAGTTTATCTAATTTTAAATTAACTCTTAACAAAATTCGAACTAAAGATGTATAACTTGCCAGCCAAAGCATAACTATGGCTCAGCTCAAAATGTACAATAATAATAATTTTAAAACTTTGCATAATAAGTTTAAATTACTTAATTCTAGAAAAGCGATCGTCGATTATTATAGATAAGTTTAGGTTTTAGTATGGTAAAGTAAACAGTATAATGTTGTTAGACTGGCCAATCACGATTCTGATAATGTTGGGCCCAGTAATGGATTGTCGTGTACGCTACGATACGAAACATAGGCCAAGCCTGTTATTTTAGATAAAATTCCTTTACGAAATGGTATATTGTGAAATACATAATATTAGAGTCAAGAATTTGAGCTCAGGATTTTCCGTGTTCTACGATGAAGACATCTCTTTAATTTGGTGTATTTACTCCTATTTTTAATGTAAATAATAAAACTAACACATAAACAATGATCTCGCAGTATACAAAATAAATTATTATAACAAGAGTCGGTAGCTTAAAAATAAAAGACATCGTAATTTGAATAATGCGTCGGATCAAATTAGGTTCACAATCTACATAATTATTTCAACACTATAATGGCAAAATGAGCTGACACAGGCTTCTGAAAGTTGTAACTTTTTGCTCATAAATAAACATGATATCATAATTCTGTAATTACCTTTAAAAAACTTCGGCGACTCCAATCATAATGATCGGAACATCTCAATACACAAGTAACGAGTTGGTCATTAATTCAGGGATATATCGCGAGATAACTTCATTCTGGTAGCCGGCTGCTTTGTATGCCGTGGTCCATGCGTCCGTCATTACGCACTTACAACCTTACCGTGCGATGCACTCATTGAATTTAAAACTCTATTCTCATGGAGTTACGAAAGTCTGGGAGGAGAAGCTAAGGCTGTCAGCGTAGCTCTCTCGCTTTTATCTTATTGGTCAACCATTACTCCTAAATTTAAACTCTTCATTATAATGCCGCAGTGAGAAAACTCGCGATAAGAGTTGGGCGCGTGGATAAAATACAGGTAATGAATTTTGATAAAGCTGAGGTGTTCTTGTGGATAGATAAATTGTATGGACGGTAAAACGAGAAACTTGTTTTGATGGAAACACCAATAATGAGCATGCTGACAGGGACATTGATGGAGCGGACTGATAATCGTATTATTTATAGCCGGATTATAGTAAGTGTTTATATATTAACACTCGTATGTAGTAGGTAACTATTAACTAAGTAGGCACATAGAGGGACATGTAGATATCTACTTTGTTAGAAAGAAAAAATTACTTGCTGATTTTCCATTACAAGTTCGATTAAATCTTGCTTGGTCTACTTATTATGGCCAACTCAAGGTTCTAAAAGTAGTAGGTACCTAATGGTGGATAAGTTATTAAAATTTATACATAGAACTGGACCTTAAATATTTTATCCTTGATAATGTCTAGTTTTACCTACCAACATTTCTTTAAATGTTTTTAATATTTGAAATCAATTGTTTTGGATAATTATTATCTTCGTTCGAAAAGCATTAGAATGATATAAAAAATGAAAATCTACTCGACTACCCCGCAATAACTTTTCATTAAAAATAAAATACGTTTTTTTTTTCTTAAATTCTGCAAAGTTTCACGTCAATTTCAAACGTATTATAAAATTATATTACCCGCGAGTCGTGGTTCGGATAAGTATAGTAATTTGCGGAAAGGCTTTCCAAGTTTAGTTTGCTGTTAAATCACAACATAATAATTTAATATAATGGTACCTACTTTAATTGCTTACAAGATTTTTATATTTCTAATTTGAATATTATTTAATTATCTCATTACGATAAACTTTATCATCTATATTATATATGAATGGAACTATGAAAGATGTTATATTATTTAAAAAATTTTAACCATAATATGAATTTACTTAAAATGTTTCATTGAGAAAATAAATGCTCTTTAATATAATTATTTTATCTTATCCATTTTTGTATGTACAAAAAAAAGATTCTCAGTCTTTATGTAGGTATCTGAAAATAAGCATGGATAGAGATGAAAAGTCTAAAAGCTCTCTTCTTTTCAAACGATGCTGAAATATTTCATAATATGAATACAATATACCCGAGTCATAGTATGAAATAGTTATTAAAACTAAATAAATTATAAAATTTAATAATAAGAGCTTCGAGATACATCATTTATTATCTTACAATAAATATTCGCTAAAATTCATCTGCAATTTTCAAAACAAATGTTATTATTTCAGGTCAAGACAGAACGTAACTTTCAATTAATCGTTGTATTACATTACAAAGATATTATGTTTCTAGCTTGCGGTATCGATTATAATCGATGCCTTTCGAGAACAAAAATCGATTACGAACAATCGGTAGTCTCCCCCGAGGAGGTCGGGGGTGGTTGTCTCTGCACACGGCGTTGACTAATCGAGGCGCGTCCGCGCGGAATAAGACTGATTGCAAAGCGCTCTGCCTGCTATGTGGCCCTCCTACCTACACAAACCGACATTATTTAAGAAATCAGCCTGCTCGAGCGGTAACAAAGAGATTTTTGCCGCCTACGTACAATATTTCAGAACAAAAGTTTGAGGCTAAGTAGTTTTGGACAGTTTTTGTAGTGTTTCTCGAAGAGACGAAGAAATTTCTACAGTGCTCTTACTAGTTGGTTATACGTTATTTTTGTGATTACAATTATTATTGCTAAGTTTATTTGCTAACTTTACCAGCCCGACTTTCTAAATAAAGTGGAATTCTTCAAGTCGTAGCACTTAATACACAATTTTCAAAGGATGCATAATTCATTTGATACATTCTCAATATACTTATTAACTTTTATAGCGTCTGTAAGAATGGAGCGTGATCAGAATCAATTAATTAAATTAAACGTCTATAATATTATAAAAACATAATCATTTATAATTGCAACAATAATTAATTAAAATGAGCCAATTTATCCATTTCAATGTCAGAAACCTCATTTATATCAATCATGATCGAATTAATAGCTGCAAGCGACTAGTACCGATAATTTATTAATTTTTACTTTGAGTCATGCGATCTACGCCCATTCGCACTTCAAATGCATTGTACTAAAAGCCTGAACAAATTACAAGGTATTTATTAAATAACCTTTAATGTTATTAAGGGTTACATACAAGTAGATAAAGTTCATCAGCGGAATCTACGAACTTCTTGTGTAAGTAGTAAGAAAAAATATACCAGAAATAATAAATCTTAATACTTATGGATAATTACAAAATGTGTAATGTTTATAAACGTATAATTAATTAATTAAACGTACTGAATATTTTTTATTCCAAAAAGATAACGTAGAGATACTAACATAAGTTTTAAATTAAAAGATTCGAGATAATGAAACTTTGTTTTTACGTTTTAATAATCCATTTTTTAATTCCCACTACGGCTAAAAGCTTTACCAGTGACATTCTTGACCGATCAAGACAAAGGGGATTGTTGGATACTTTTAATTGCAAACTTAATCTTTCTTAAGAAAAAGTAAAAAGATAAATTAGGCCAGTCGGAGTTTTATAGCAACTTCTATTTCGCAGATCGTTTTATATTCTGTTTCGGATATTGAGACTGGTCCACGCGTAGTAAACAAAACATCTGGACAAAACATCATTAATCAGAATTATAGAATGGGTGTGGTTCAACTATTACATTGAGCTATAGATACTTTATTAAATTATACACTCATCATTGTTGTTAAATCAGATGTGTCACTAATCTTGCCATTTGTCTTAGTTATAAAGCTGTTATCGCACCTAGGCGTCAAAGTTTTGCGGGTAGACGTGTATGAGCCATTAATTAACTAATACTCTGCGAATGCGCGGTATGTGGACAGCGGAGTGGCGAGTGGGATCGATGGTGACAAATCGGTGTCGACACACAAGGGTACGGTATGCGATGTAATGGCATAGTGGAAATAGTGATAGTATTGCGTGCCATAGCACGCGGTTGGAGGGATGGTATGTGAGCATGTGAACCGTTATTGTTGGATGAAATTATTCACGTCATGGCCAGAGCTATGGGAGATGCTAATCTTCCTGGGTTATTTGAATGTACGGTAAATTGAAACTCGTGTTGGGAGATTTAGGATTGGTTAGTTATTTTAATAATGGCTGATTTGTAACTGTTCCTATTACATCGTCATCTTTATTGTTTTTGTGTAAAGTCAATATTGTAAAGAACTAATTCCCGCAGCTGCAGCATAGGTATCAAAAGAATCAAATCAAAAGAACGTAAAGCGTGGTCAATTTCAATCACAATTATTAATTGTGTACCTTCTTATATTTTTTCTAAATGTAATTACACATTGAACAAGAGCTTGGTTCACAATAATCACGTTGAACATTTCACAAACTCAGCCGATTTTTATTTCATATCCGAAGTATCGATGTAATACGAATCCGTTCCGTGGCGACGATCGGGGCTGGATATATTGCGCTCTCATCAGTTTTATGTTCTGACACTTACAGTTAATGCTTTTAGAAATACACGGCATTAATTTGTAAGGCAGCTTAGTACATCGAGTGCCTGTTGACACAAACATTACAGATTTTACTAACGACAGCCATTTTCATTTTGTTTAAAACTGTTTCGAATGTTAAAAATTATAGTTTTAATTAAATGCTAAAATTTTAAATTTCATGTAAAATGTGCTTGATGCATATTATAATAGTGTGATGAAGTATTTAATATTGATAAATCTTACTCCAAACAAATTATGGATACCTAATCTACATTTCATTACATTAATAGCAATATAAGCGTTAGAACACGGCTGAAACACATGAAGCCTTTCGCTACAAGTTTTTACATACCCAAAAAAATAAGTTTGATTCGTTGTCACTTGCAGAAATTTTCAAAAAAGGCTGAATCATAAAAAGAAGGTATTGACGGCTCACCTTGAAGGTATCACCTTCTCAGTACCGGATATTGTATCAATATTCAATATTCTTTGACATAATCGGAAGTCTGTCAACACAAACAAACACAGCATATGCGCATAACATCCTACGCTAAAAAACAGAGAATTCGACACACAAGTGTCGGGACGGATATTTATAGATACTGATTAATGATATGTAAGTAAAGAGGGGACGTTTTGCTGGCGTGGTGATAGATGATGCATCCAGTTATTAGATAATGTTACTATTGAATTCAAAGCTTTGTTCTTCGGCGAAAGCGTTAGGGTCAACAGTCAGAACAAATGATTCGAAGTGACGTCATCCGCAGCGGTAATTCCGGCCAATGAACTAAATAAAAATAATATAGTATTTTTTGTGGGCTGGGATTAAAAAGCTTTGAATATTTAATCGGATACTTATTTTCCTACAGTTAAGTTAATTGAAGATACAAGAAAGAACGGTGCCTACAATAATGTTTTGACTTGGGTGGCATATGGAAAAAACACTACCTAGGTAGGTACTAAAATATTCTCAAGTCAATGGGTTAGCGGGTTAGCGGTTAATTTTACCGGTTCTCAAGCCCAATATATTTTCATACTTATTATATTATGATCCAGAACAAAATATATAACCGTTAATAAAACAGAACTAAACTTTAAATAAAACAGAACTTACCTGCTTAAAGTTATTTTAGTAGGAAAACTACTATGATAATATGCCTACGTGTTTAAAAGTTCATGCAGTCGCACCACGGTAAGACTACATTACCTTCAAAATAAATATAGAGCACATTCTGTATTTAGGTAAACCTTTTAGTCCCTAACAATAGTTCATTATTTAGCAGTGAAATTAATTTTGCTTTTAAATTTGCACGGAGCGCAAAATTGTAACAGGTCCCATTGAATACCCTTTCTTGCTTTCTATAAAGAAAGTGTTTACTGATTTACCACCACCTTAAAATGCACTTTCCGCAAATGTAACAACAAATGCATTTTTTCATCAAAATTGAAAGTGTAAAGGTGTAACTAAATTCGCAAGAATGCGAGCGAAAGTGAAGACCGCAGTCTTTGAAGAATTGCATTGAAATACAAGACAATAGAGTGGTAACAATTGACCACCTGCGGGTAGCTCTTGCCCATTTGAATATTATTCGCAAAGCACAATAAATATGCTTGGAGTAGTTTCGTTTTCTTTCCGTACACTGATTTAGTACCCCGTTGATTTTGTTTCGAACCAGTCAGTGTAGTGGCTACTAAGTACTAACCCAGTAAAATATGATTCAAATATTACATATCAAGAAATATTTATAAGTTCTTCGACGTAAGTGCATTAAGTGTAAAGAAAAACAAAAATTTAAAACGAATTAAGTGACGAAAAGCCGACATATCGATAATCTATGTAGGATATAAATAAAAGCGATAACCGGTCGGCCTATGTATGAGGATATCTAAAGATGTCAACGAGGTACGTATATATTTTTAAAGATTTGTGGTCAGGTAGAATCACGTAAGCGGTTTTATTTATAAGGTGGTGTTCGTAATAATGTGGAATGCTGTGTTCGTCGACTGAGTAGTCGCGGGGAGGGATGCTATACAGGATGTTTATTTGTGTGAAGTAACTGTATAAAGAAATTTCGGATTGAGGATTCAGGATCTTTTAAAAAAAATATTTACCCAACTCTATTTTTTAAAGCAAAAGTACTTCTCCAATGAGTATTCATTACCATTACACGTATTTTTATTTTGGTTTTATATCAGTATTATGTAAAACTACCTGTTTGTAGCTTATAACTATTTCTACACTTGAAAATTGTACGCCATATAATTGCTTCATTTTGACGTGAAGGAAGAAAAAATAAACATACAAATTACACATATTTGGATTCATAATTCACTTTTTTCGTTGAATCCATAGCACTTGTGCAGCTTGAAATGTATGAATAGAATTATTATGTGAGGTGCAATAACAAATATTTATGGTCTAGAATTTTATACTTAGGTACTTATTTTACACAGTATCTTTTAAAATTCTGTGTAGAGACTATCGTTGTAAACTGAAAGGGAAAAGCTTTGCTTACATAAATATATAGTCTAGGCACAGAACAATAATCACCCTATATAATCAAGAGTATGATATCAAGGTTAGGCTTAGCGGAACACTCCACATGTGGTCAACTTAACAAACTGAAATAGCCCTATTCGATTGCCGTGTGAGTGATAAGGAGGCACATAGGTGCTTAGCCGCCATGTTGTATTATGGATGCCTATCATATTTTGGACCCGCTTCGGACCGGATTATTCTTTTTTCTTTTACGCCTCCAGCTCGTCCGAAACCGGTCTCGTACGACCACCATTTATTGTAGATTAAAGAGGCTTGTTGTCTTAATTTTAAGACACACTTTAATTTATAGTCACTTATTGTAGGTACTCTGCCATTTTTCCATGAGCACCGATTTGTTTATTTGTTCTACCGCCTAATTTATACGGCACTAGCTCGCTAATATTTTGTGCTTAACTTAATGATTTGGCAATTAAATTAAACTGTTTTCTTGAGGTAGCTAAATTAAAATTAACAGCAGTGTCGACTTGGAACATCGTTGCTGTCCGACACGCATTTGTTATCGCGTCGCCAGGAAATTGTTTTATCTAATTATTATATATTTTGGGTGTTATTTTAATTAATTACTCCCATGAAACTTTAACGACGGTGTAATTAAATTAGATAGTGTTACTTAACTATTCAATAGCCTGTTTTTTATCTCCAAAGAGTCATTGACTGATTGCGATAAAAATAGTTATATTATGGTAGGGGTTATATTCCTTTACTCAATCATTTCATACAAAATCCATGCATTGGAGAATATTTTAACGTCAAGCCTTTCTTACGCTCAGTGGGTAGTAAGCAAGACAAATTCCGTGCAAATATCTATATGAACGGCAGCGGGGTCAGCGACCTCCTTACGTCGTGTAGATTAATCATAAATTTGTTGTGCAAAACAAAAGCGAAACGGAGTGCAAACTCCTATGTCCGAGTGAAAAAATGACATTACGCTCGAGCTAGCCGAAAGGACGCTACACAAAAAGTGCTACCGGTGAAAAAATTTTGATTTATCGCGTGAAAAATGTGGAAACGCGGGAAGGGGCACGGTGAAAGCGCGGCTTTCCACTAGACATATTTATTAATCCTTTCGTCCGATAGATTCTCTTCTTTATTTTTTCGCATATATTATGCATTTTAATTAATGTTTATTGCAATTGGAAAATAAAAGAATAACAATTGCTTACCCGGATAGCGACTAACGGATTTCAGGACTAGGATATAGGTACCTACGAGTAATTATTCAATTATATATATTTTCCCAGTTCCTGAATATTTATGACATAACACATTAAAGAATTATATAGGTACACGGTGTATAATTTCATAATGGTTTTAACACCTTTAAAAACGCGTTCCAATCACGTATTAAGGCGTTACCCGGCAATTTCGACTATGTTCAACCTCTATAAAGTCTGGTACAACATAAAGCACAATACCGAAAAAAATATATAAAATAGGATGGTCTTTGATCTTTAATTGCTCTCGAGGACTTTTTTCCAAAGTTAATAGATTTCTAGAAAAAAAATGTGCCGTGGTCATCGATTTTTCCGCAAATACTCTATAAACTTCGTAACCTGCTGACTTAGAGCTCTGAAAATTTTATGTTTAATAAATTATCAGTTACACAACAGTCCCTGACGAGGATTTTTTGTTTCACTGATTAGTATCTTTTTAAATACAAAATGCGAGGAAAAAAGAAGGTGCAGGGGGAGAGGTTTGAGATCCGTCAAGTATCCTCAAGGTTATTAGCGCATGTTTTACATGGAATATGGCCTTAATTCCACGGAATCGTTTCATAAATAAATCAAAACGCGTTCAAAATTAAGACATTAAATAATAAATACCTGTATTACCGCATTCAGAACTCCCGAATACTTCGCATATGTTTACATATCATTCGATCGCATACATACGTGCCCGGTGGCTACCAACGCACTATGTAATTATGGTACCATTCAATAATAAGCTGCTGCAATTTTAATAGAGTGCTAAGAATTGTAGCGATCTGATAGCGAGCAGGGATTTATTAGTAAGTTACTTATGCATTCTGATGAAGGTGTTTCTTGTATGGGTTGTATTTTGCTTTTAATAGATATGGAATCGAATTAATCAAATGTACAAACATGATATTATTATAATATGTTTCATACATCATTTGTTCTTTCGTTATTATAGTCAACACTTATTTATTTAATGTAAATTTTGTATGTATTATATTTTTATTAAATAAATAATTTGTTACCTACTTATTTGTTGTCACAAAACGTACCTAATTAAATAAATAACCCAGTAAATAAAAGCAAAATCAATGCTGTGAACTAAGATCTAAATAAAAACACAACTCAATTTCTATCTTTATCTTAAAACTACATTATAGATACTTACGAGATCGTGATGTATGAAGAAACAGCTCGTTCCTTTGTGCAGAGAAAGCCTTAATTATTAACCAAGCACCTTAAGTACCAACTATATATCACGGAAAATGTATTTAACGCCACAAACATAGCTATATTAAACGCAGTCCTGACGACGTGGTTTGTTAAACTCCGGTTACAAGTCTATCCGTGTATATGTCGCTTGACAGATACGGGAACGGATCTAAGGCGGAAATTAAAACTAATAATTCAAAAAGTTTCCGCGCGACCGAGCCTGGAGCCAGATTTATGTTTCAACCATTCGCATGAGCTTCCTACGCCTAGCTACGTAGGTATGGAATCAGAAAGGGTTATATTAAGGCGGTAAATAAGCAATATTGGTCGGTTTGGTCTATTTCATCATTGCGGTATTCGGATTCGATAAGCTGGTCACATGTGTGATACCTATATACTTATACATAGGTAGGACATGATAGGGACATTTAAACTTCACTATTTTTCTAAAAAACCCATATATTATTTTTGGTCTTTAAAAATTAGGAATCAATATTTAAAAAGATTATTAAATGGCGTTTTTACATGTATAGGTAATACAAGTCAATTTTACCTAAATCCCAATAATGTATAACTTAAAACTTTATAATATTATGTGGGTAGGTATATTGTATATGGGCTCTAAGTTTAATTAATTTCAATAAATTAAGTTACAGAAAAAGGGTGGGTTGATTCTCTTTTAAAATGTGCAATAAATATGAGTAATGAATATTTAAAGCTTTTGAAAGACAAAATTTCAATTATCCACATAGGGGTATCGACTTGTTTTAAATAGTGTACGTACAAGTATAATATTATATGATATTTATTATAAATAAAAATTATATAAATAATAAGGTATAGAGTATAATATTCTAGTAAAGAAAACAATTAAGAATAACCAAGGTTTTAAATATTTTTATTAATTTATTTTGCTTTTGACTGAACGCTCTATCATACAGGCCTGACTGTCTCTTATTTCCTCGGGCCACACAACCTTTTGCTTTAGGCTAACATTTACCTTTATTTTTAACTTATGTTGTACCTACAATAAATTTTTCTGTTGCATAGTTTCTAGACATGTCTGCTATAGTTATATACGGGAAAAATGTAATATATTATAATAAATAGAGACAGGTTACAAGGTATCATAAATCATACATACTAGCCGTGGTAGAGCTTTCCTCGAAGATAAATAATAATTATTAAAATGTGAATTAACACACTTATATAACTATAATATAATTTTTATTATTAAATTACTATCACAAAATATTAACCCAAAAGGAATCACTATACTACAAAATACACATAAAATTAAGTATATAGTATTAAAGCTGTTTTCAGCAGGCTGCGCAAAGAAATAAAACTCCTTCAACATTCAGACACAGACAGAGAGTAGCGTACCGTCGATTTGACATTAGGTGCATAACGATTGCAATACGTAAACCGTCTGAAAGCATCAATCGAAGGCCCATTGGCGCACTGCACATGCATCAATGCACTACTGCACAATTGCTTGAAATTCAACTCCATAATCCAAACGAAACTTCCACCTTATTCTACATACATTGCCTCTTCAGTTTACCTACTAAATTCAAAGCTACGTTATCCACAAGCAATTTACACGCAATTGTAATTTCGCACGTAGATAGAGTAAACTTTTCGCGTCTAGATATTTGTATTCTAAGGTCAACGATGTGCAGTTTCTACCTTTCTCTGATCATTTGTTCGTGACTACACTTACTGCTGGTCTCTGGACACCGATTTCATGGATTTTAAAAATACTTTTTAGTTGAACATTTATTGAGTTGTAATTACGGGTGACAAACATTTTTATAATATTAATTTTTTAAATATATAATATGATTCATTTACATGACGAATAATTTCAATAAACATACACGCAATACGAGCTTACACTAATATGCTTCAAACATATTTTTTTCCATTAAAGCAAGTTTAATTAACTATTTTTGAGATAATTTTATGAGTTATATTCATTTACTTATCATTCATCGAATATTGTAGGTACATTTTTGTATCTTTGAACATCATAATATAATTTCGAGGTACATGAAGGATTTTAATAGTCTTAATTTTATAAACATGATGTTATAAAACAAGATTCTAGGTAGAAAAGCCTGTTTATTATTTAGAATGTGTAGCGTTAGGGCGACGCAAGTCGATGCTCGCTCCAAGTGGAAATCTTTTGGGATTACGGAGCCGTCATCTTGGTTAGGCTGAAACACAACGGGATTTCTTTATTTTTTACAATAATTATTTTTATAAATAATTTAAATTGATGCTTAATGGTATCATTCATATTAAATTGTTATCATTACATACGTAAACATACATTTCGTGGTAGAGTTGTCAATGCCTTGAATCAAATTTTATTTTGAACACTAAAATAATATTCAGATACGAAATCAATATAATAATTATTAAAACTCGTGAACATTATTATATCGCAAGTATATAGAAATCAATATTCATAAATTTGTTTCAGGCATATTTCTAATTCCGTTCTTTAATTTGGTAAATTATAAACAGACACGAAAAGACAGACCCGCATCCATATATAATGTTCAGATAACTCTATGTTGCGAGAAATAGTAATTTTGATAGCACCCAGTGTACCACCACCTCGCGAGTGAAGCGTAGCACGGTATGATGTACGAGAAAGCGACGCCTAGCGAAACCTAAAGCGAGGTAAAGCCTCCATCACGTCAAATGAATACTAAATCACGGGTGGCCATTTGAATTTCAATATCTGTCCAATCTGGTCACTGTAATGCGAAGGATATTATATCTGCAGTAATATGTCTAAGTAGTCTATAGATTTATATATTTTTGTTGTTATTGATAATTAATATAGAGGGAACATATTTTTAAGTGTGCGTAGTGGGTAAGCAACAGCTTCCTCCATGGTGAGTTTCATTTGCCAAATTTTTCGTAGTATTTTTTTTAATACGATGGTAATAATATATGTAATATATCTATGGAAGTAATCCAGACAAGTATATGATCAATTCCATCGTAAATTCGAGTTATTTTGATGTTTTTATGCGTATAAAGATTTTATTTTTTTATTCAACTTGAACGCAGATTAAGGTTTCTTACGGGATAAATGGAAAAACTACATCTAAATCGCCAGATATATATTCCGACCACATTTATCAGCGCCAAAAAAGCCGGGTGCGGAATCGGCAAATATTTTTTCTACTCGATTAGCGGAAACTCTCTCGAAATACCTATAGCTTGATGAAACTACATAGCACATCGTGACACACGAAAGTAGGCTTTATTGTCTTGGCTATAGAGAATTAATTTAAACTTATTTTGTTTATATAGAGTGGAAATAAGCCTGTATCTTAAAAGGTTTGGCGTGGGAACGGCCGCATTGACCCCTCCAATTCTTAGACAAATGATTGTAAGGAAAGTGCTCTGCACAAAATGCTTTTTGCGTAGCTTGGACTGAACAAACGTTTCAGTTAGTTTTCATATAGTATTTTTTTTCTATTATTTCTATTATATTTTATATTAATATATTAGGTAGATATTAATAAAGCATAAAGGCATGTCACGTAGTATGTAGGTATTTTTTAAAAGTACCTACCGAAATTCCATTATCTAAACAACTAGATTTTCCATCGTACAATTTATTAATATCGGCCATACTCTAACCACTATATAAACTTACAACTGTTTACCATAACTTGGGGTGTTCAGGGAGTAAGGGAGTCTAACAATTTTTCTCATAAACCGAACATGACAGATCGTACAGTGATTGATTGGAGGCAACGCTGATCTGGGGTGCCGAATTATAATGCGGAGGGTACGATGCCTATGTATAGGTATATGTATTGGGAATTAGATTCATAATATTGTTTGCAAATTAGCTGCGCATAAAGTTTCTTGTATTGGTGGCTGTAAGGTTTTCCTTATTACCTACATATTTATTTGACAGAAAAGGCGTTTAACTATACGCCTTTAACATTAATTAAAATCGTCTTCAAAACACACGAAGTTTATAAGATTGTGCAAAAAAAATGGAAGAAATGATTAAACTTGAATAAGTAACGAGATTAATACAACAACTTTTTAGTTTTAACAAAATAGCGGATTTCTCTTTAATCAAAAATGCATTATAGAGTGTTAAGAAATAAATAGCATTTTAAGCTTCTTCCAATTTTCCCTAGAGCAGACGGAAATCCTGAGCCAACGGAGGGCGAACTACCCTTGAAAAAATATAAAAAGTATTATTAAAGAAGGAGACAGTTCGGCCGCATTTGTAACTGTCGTGGGCCGTATGATGAAAAATTAGTTCAGTCCTTGTGACAAAGGCGCGCTAAACCCACTATATGGCATCATCTCTTTCAAACTTACACGATATAATCAGTTAAAAAGGGACGCACGTTGTTGCGTTTTCAATGGCAAATGACACAGATAGCTTAGGGATGACCGTAGGAACGAACAGCAAGTTTTTGACAGCGGCCATTTATTGTGTATTGAATATCAATATAATTTCCGTGAGAGTCGATCTATATCCCATACAGGCCCGGGTCCCTCTAGAGCCAAGTTTGGGCACACAGATTACGGCGCAATAGCAAATATTGTTGGTGATTGATAGGGGAAGACGCGCTGGAGATATTTTCCTTTATTTGTTTGTTTTAGGATCGTGGGGCTTCAAGTGGCTAGATAAGTTAAACAGATATTTGCATGCTCGTTCGTAGCCGTGACTGAGTCAATTAACAGAGCAATAAGTTTTAAGTGAGCAATATTGTGGTAAATATGATCATTTTTATTCATGCCGAGTGAATTGCTTTGAATAATATGAATCGTTATTCGATTTGTACACTCATATAGTAAATTGACATCTATTAATATACTGGTAAACGTAGTTAAGGTAATTCAAAATAACAGTTATAGTCATAACGTACTACGCCAAGACGAAATCCATTCCTAATACCTAGCAAAAATATTATAATTTCAAGGGATAGTGACGTAGTTACCTACTATCTAAATAATTGCAAATATTTAAAAGTATAGATTACAAAACGTATTTTGATTACTCAATTTGTTAAACAACTTACTCAATAATATATCCATATCACTTACGTTAGGAGATGTCTCCAATAGTAATAAAAACACATACCAAGCTACACCTATATTAAAATTTCTTCCACGCTCCACCAAGAGTTTAATATAAAGTTTTACAAATCCTAATTAAAACACCTCTAGTACTGTAACAGTGGCCACGGGCAAATAGCTTGGATTACCCAGTAATGGCGAGACCATTCCCGTTAAGTGTTGAACTCGGCCCGCCGTGCATAATCGATTGTCTTGCTTCTGGTTATATATTTACTTGGCCTTCGTTGGTAAAGAATTTTCATTATAATGTTGAATGAGGTCAAGCGTAGGGTGAAGTGGTTTTTAATTAAGTAAAGTTGTTTGATAATATCATTTCAAGAATGAAAAGAGAGATATAATAGGACGGATCTGAGGGATGGAGTAAATAAGGATATCTTCTGAGTAAACTGTTTAGCGCTGTGTCTTCAAGCTGTTTTATTCTTGAGAGTTTTTATGTAAATTCTATATGAACCATATCAAAGAGAGAGTATTGCACAGGTCACTGAGCTTATAACTCATTAGTATATTTGCCCATAAACTTAAATTTCACTTAATTAAAGAGTATTTGGACCGTATCTCAGTAGACAGCTCCGGCAATTTATTAGCAGTATCCATCGAAGTGGAAAATGATTTTCAGGTCCACGTACAATCAAAGCAGCGCCATAGAAGCGATCAGTTGACCGTCGCGTAAAGCCGCAGGCAAATGACAAGGAATTAGTCGTTAATGGCGAGACCATTTCAGCTAACTGCCGCGGTGGCCTCACCTAGCCATACATAATTGATTGTCCTGAACCCTTTCATCCGCATTCTACGTGTCTTTGCTTTATTTATGCAATTAACTTGTCTAATCGAAGCATCCTTTTTTATTTTACCGTCATACCAACATGAGGATGCTGCGATAACCGATATTTGCATGATTCAAATGCAAATACAATAATCCAGCCAGATTAATGGACAACCATTAATTTTGATTACGTATACTTATCATACACAAGGATCGATACGAAATGCAAAAAATTGCTCAACCATCTTCATTCATATCTGAGTCACACGGCGCACTTAATCATTACCCGAAATAACAATACTAATCTATCATACTAACATTGTGAGAATTCACATAATTAATACAGGAAACTAAAATTCAAGGTTAAATATACCTGAATAATCTTATTTATCTATGTCAAGCGTCGGCTTTTTTACTAAGATGGATCTGTCACAGATTATCTCAGACCATTTGTCATTGCTTTGCTGGGAGACCAATCTGACAGCTCAACCCTTTTTAACCAATGAACGTCGTAGACATACAATATACATTAGGTACGTTTTTGCTGATGTAGATACGTGAATAAGTTTTTAATTGGGCTTTAATTTTGTTTCTTAATAATATTCAATAAATTAAGAAATATATTACTAACCTAATTGATAAAATTGTAGAGCAGCAAAGCAAAAAACAAACATAATAAATTCTAACACGTCTTCCAAATGATTCGGTATAAACGTTTTCTTGTATTATAAAGAAATCAAATAAATGGTTAATGAATAAAACTAAATCACAGTCCATAAATATTCATTATATTTCATTATAAAATCATTTATTACGCTCATCAAGAAACAATAAAAGATATCTACTTAATAATACATCAGTTGTGTAGCAATCAATAAAGCGGCTGAATCTTAACATCTTTACATCTCAATTTCTTTCCGATACAACAATAATATTTCCTGAAACAGGATATTTATTTAAAACAAGGCGTTGATAAAGTAATTTTCTTTTAACCTTAACCATGTCTTTATGGAGTGGTCATTACTTAGCAATGGTACACAGCCCGCTCTGAGCAATGACTTCATATTAATCAAAATGACATAATTCTGTCTCACTCTGTATAAAGCGACCTCCTTTTCTAACAAGTCATGGATATGTAACGAAATCTCAAGTGGCATATTGCTATAAAACATTTAAACTTTAAGTGAACTATAAACTTTATATATCTTGTCATTGGGGTCAATTTTAACCGTAGATATTGATCACATACGACGTTTATAAAAAGTTTCGGGTCTTTGGAGTCTTACTTTCCCGAGATGAAATTCGTTTTTTTCCTGTCTTTATCACGAAATTTTTTTTTTATTTAACGCGATGATCTTAAGAAGATGTTCTTACGTTCTTCTATATCTTGAGCATTTCGTTATCTACATCTTGGTATAAAACGGAATTTTAGGCTGTTGTTTTTCTTTAGAATTAATAAATAATTAAAAAATAAAATAATTAAACAGACGAAAAGTATTTTCAAAGCTCTTTTTCAGAACATCCTATTTACTTCCTGACGATTTAGGAATGCATAAACAGTCGGACAATATACCTAATCCACCATAACCTTACAATACTCGAGATAATCTATTACACCTGACCAAGGAGACAGATAATCTTTAGGTATAGCATATACAGCTTCTAATATCAGACATATATCTCCACACTGAGTGCATGTTAAAATTGAATTATCCCGCATTTGCAGTTGTTGACACGAAGCAGTAGAACCACGTGGTGACTATCAGGAGTCGCTGAAAGCTGCCGACGACAACGGGGGTTCAAATGAAACCAAACATTTGGAAACATGCTACTAATGTTATTTATACAGTCAATGTTTTGATACAGATGGGCAGGGAATCTTTGTTTACAATAAAACGATAAAATTGTGGATATGATATGATAATATTGCATATGCTGTTGCAATTAATCAACTTAGCAAGTTTTTTTTATTAGGTACCTTAAAACTTAATGTATTTTTTTAGGGAAAGGTTAAAACTTTATTTTTATCACTTTTATGTCTTATCACTTTATCCATGGTTTTAGTCATACATAACGAATGCCCTGATTTTGATGAAGTAGGTATTTATGTCGGTTAATCAATTTCTACACCGATCCTGGAAAAGTATGGTCATGCTGGTCACATCCTTTACTTACTACTGAATGATCATTTTTTTTCCGTTGATGGCAACAAATTCTCAACTGTCTTATTACGCTTAACCTTTCTTGAATCCTCAGTACATTATAACGAATACAGCAATGAGCTTCCAACGATATATCATCATAAAATCATCCCGACTACCGGTCATACATCAAACTTAACTGGTATAAGTGTAGGACAAGTGACTGTTGGGATCAATCAATATTATCAAAATGTGTTCTAAACATGAGAATGATCATTTGCATACAATGGTAAAGCCCTGCTGAGCTATTTGTCAAATGTGACTGACACATTCTTTGTCGTAGAGACGTAGAGGATGGTTGGTCATATGTGTATCAAGCATATTTAATAGTTATCTTTAACTATATGTATCGCCAGCCTAGAAGGGGCTAGAGGGCTAAGCTAAAAGAATTTAAAAAATCTAAGAGTTGTTTTTGTGTTAAATTGTAATAAAAACAAAGATCATTAAATCGTAATCCTTAATTTCATCGGACTAAATAATGATGGAAAGAAAAGAAGGAAGGGGTTCAAATAAAGCAAAAACCTGTTAACTGTATTTGAATTTATTTCAAAAATAAGTTTATAAAAATATTTTCTCTTTTCAGGAACCGCTCCACGGCTGATCGAGCACTGCACCTGCAAACAAAAACTAAAATTTACTCCTATATCAAACACCTTGTACAAGGGTGGTTCGACAACTAAGAGGCACGACGCATTAAGGCATTTGGGAAAGACGCCATTGTTGTCATATCGGTAGATAAACTACGGCATTAATCAATTGCCCATGACAATAGAGCCGCACACCTTAGCCTTAGAAACTAGCCAAATAATTGTGACCCCGTTGATACCGATGATTCACTGTTGGACCGGCGTCAGTGAAAGGAAACTGAGGAGGGACGGTGGATCAAGATATATTGGCCACGATAGTTAGATGTACAGTCTGTGAATTCATCTACATAATAAGCCAAACAACTTACAAGGCGGATAACGGTTATTGTGACAATTCGATTCTACCCACGTTTATTGGGTGTGGAGATAGTCATCATTAGTTTTATTTCTGTGATTCAAGTGTTTAATGAATTTCGTGTTTTCATTGAATGTTACGAAGTCAAAGCTTCAGTGTTTCACATTTGTTGTATACTTACAAACTAAAATAAAATGATTTTAATATATTCGTGTATACAACTTATTCATACGAATTAAGAACTTGTAGCCATTGATAATTTATTCCAATTTTAACCTTTTTAACTGTATAGTGTTAATTTATGTAATAATACGATGAATTGTTTCCTTTGTTATATTATTGTATACCTACATAACATGAACTTCAATTTAAATTCAAAATACATATATTTACAAACAAACCAATTTTCATAATAACGTTGGTTTTTATTTATAACACGTCACCCTGCTTTTATGTGTACCTACGATACCCAATATGTAAACAAGAGGTTAAAATATGTATCTCATAAAGTTAACTAAAGCTGCTAAAATCATTAGCGTGCGTCGAGCCAAAATCCCTTAGATGAATAAAATTAAATTCCCCGTCATATCACAGCGGCGTTTAATCACGACCCCCCTAAATATTTTCCAGAGCCAAATAATTTCATTAGCTGAGGAAATCCTCACATAGCAGGCTTCGGGAAGTCCGTATTAATCATACATCGGAGCCCTTTGTTTTTGATGTGTCACGCTGCAGTGCGCTGCCAACTTGTGGTTTCTATGCTCTTGTAATTTATGATTCTGGTGTCTTTATTTTTAGTGTGAACTTTTTTGGACATCTTCACTTTGATTCACATATTTCTAGCACTTTCGACAGCTAGAAATCAAGCATAAAAATTGTAGTTATTTTTTAACAGCATTATAAATTCTTTTGGGTATATACCTACAAAAAACAAATGAAATACTCGCATTTGATTTGTCTAATAAATATGTAAAAATTAAATAGGTAGATGTAAATAGATTCAATAACTCGATTAGATTTACAAAAGGAATTTTCATAAAAGCAGAGTTTCAAATACCTACAACGTGTTTTTATGGTAAATCAAAAACGAAAGACCAAATCTCTCACCCTCAGATGCAAGCTTGTGCAAGCCCATCGTTTATCCTTTTCCCATCTCATCGTGAGTGTAATACATCAAGGACTCGCTATGTGATTGCCTTTGAGCTTACAGCTTATGTTATTATTAAGTTACTTAAGCACTTCACTTGAGTGCAAAATTAATTATAATTTCATTATTTCTAACAAAATTATCATTTCGCTTTTATATCATTCTCTATAGATTTTATTCTATACAAATCGTACTATACTACCTTATATATTATAAATGCGAAAGTTTGTGAGTATAGATGGATCGATGTCTGTTACTCTTTCACGCAAATACTACAGAACCGATTATAATGAAATTTGCTATGTAGGTAGCTGAAGACCCAGAAAGAAACATAAGTTACTTTTTAACCAAAATCCCACAGGGTTTTCTTTGAAAACGCGGGTGAAGCCGCGGGCGGAAATCTAGTAGATTTATATCTTTAAAGTGTTATTTAATGGGGCGTTATATAAAGTATCATAAATAGTTACATTCCGTGCTAGTTTATCAAATTGTACGACAAACTATCATCATACAAAAATAATTGATAAATCGGCAAAGACGTACGACGTGCAAGACAGACAGCAGACGTTTCATTAATTTCATACGCTTCGTTTGATGTTTGGAACCGATAGCTATGTTGCAAACACTATTTAATATACTTACATAACATTTATTCCTGTACTAATTAAACGAGAATTGTTTGACTAGCTGTTCGCTTTGGCTTCGCTTCGTTTGAGTGATAAAAAGAGCGAATATTGTAAGCCGTGTTGTAATTTCTTTTTTACGGAATGTATTGAAAATAAATAATAATTTTCTGTGACTTATATCATTGTGCAACTGATATTTTTTAACTGATATTTTTTAACTGATATTTTTTATAGGATAAAAGTATGAGAAAGGAAAATTCCCTGTAGGAATAAATAAATTATTCTGTTTTTGGTTAAGTAGAGCTTTATCCAGTAACTCAATTATTTCCTAGTGTTATCCTCTAGATATATTTATATCAAACCCGTATCTCATGGATTTATCTTTATTGAATCACCCCATGCTGCTCCCAGCGTGCCGCTACCTTCGGACGCTGTGAACTAAGAAAATTTCGCTCTCCAAATACCTATTTTAATTTATTTTATAATTTCTATTTAGATTTTTCTAGAGGTAATCTATAGATTATTAAGATTGTAATGTGGTGTTACTATAAAGGTATAGGGGTAATTAACAACAAACGTGCAAATAAAGTCTTACTACAAGCTATGGAAAATTATATTACTGGTTAACGATGTGAAGAACTCAGTAATTTACACAAATAATTTTGAAACAAACATTTCGAAACTAACTGTACTTGCAATTTTTGATTAAATATAAATGCTTAAACTTTATGAATTAGATTACCTATAGAAAAACACTGCGTAGGTATTCCAATGGTGCAAATATTATAATTTATTTAATAATTTTTTAAAGAGATCTTATCCATAATGTCAAGGAATTATTTGTGAAATTGCCAAACTCATTCCCTATGACAGATAACTATGCAAATTTTATGATATATTTTATAATAGAGTCAGTTTAGTTTTTACTCTAAAAGTTATCTAAAATATAACATTTTTTAAATAAGTGTCTCAGATAAGTTATATGGTTTTTATAATTAATTCAATTACATTTGTTTTGCACTCCTAATAATTAATATTAATCGTACCTATTTCAATTGGTATTGTTTGTCTAAGTATATCTATCAACGCATCTTAAAAACAAATAAATTATCTTTGGCAATGAATTCGCGAATTAAAGTTGAATAAGTTAGATATTTATCTAGGCAGTGAAACTATGTTTCTAGATATATTAACAGAAAGCTAGATACAGACTTACCTACTTTGCAGCTTAGACGCGGGTTAGAGGCGGCATGCAGAATGAGTTCCGGAGCGGATATTAAACCGTGAAGATTCGACAGCTGACATCTTGTAGCTAAATCCTCGGATGTATAAACATAGATAATTTTTCTGTTGATACTATAAAGCATATGAATAAAATTAGCTTTTTTATTTAAAACCTATTATTTTATCGAGAAAATTAAGCAGCGTTTGTGAATTTAGAGAATAACATTTTAAGTAGCTGGATAATAAACGCTGGATATCAAATAATATGTACTTAGGTACCTTAAAGAGAAACTAAAAAGGCAGAATAAAAATCTATATACCATGACTCTATGTCGAGTACCTATATGCTGAACCAAAAGGTTCTTGGTCAAATAACGTTTATTATTAATTTTGTGTACCTAACTAGCAACCTAAATAAATAAATAAATAAAAATTCTTTATTGACACTAGTTTTACATTTGAAATACTGTGAAGTCTCTGACTCCCAAACTAGGTAAAAACCTGTATGTCAGGAGTCAGACCTAACTTGTTAATCTCCTTATTACTTTTTTTGTCTGTTTTTTTTTAAGTGACTTTTTGCGTTGCCTTTGAATAGACTGCTTATCTATCTTAATATGTCAAAAGCTTCAGTAAGTAGATATTATATGCGCCATGATTTTGAATTTAATTTCGTAAACATTTATGAACGAAGAAATAAGCTTTAATAAGAAGAATAATATTATTCCACTACGTAGGTATAACTAGGTCCTTTAAGCTTTATTATCGAATTTTCAAGCTTCTATATAAAATCTCTGTTCTATGACGTAGAAAAGCTTTCAAACGCTTTCATGCAAACAATTAGTTTTTAACATTTTACTTTTCATAGAAATAAGAGAGAAATGAAAACAAGATAGATGCAAGACACGTACCTAATTATTATGCTATTGTTATTAACAATTATGGTTAAACTCAAACTCAAACTCAAACATTTATTTATTCAATTAGACTTCTTATAGAAGCACTTTTGAAACGTCATTAGGTACATATTTTAAAATTTACCACCGATTCGGAAAGCAGTATCTACGGAGAAGAACCGGCAAGAAACTCCTAGACCGGACTCTCAGTGGAGTTTCGTTTGCAAAAATCGCGGACCTAAATCTGACTTCTGATATATATTGTATAGATCCCAGACATCCTATAGACAGATGTTGCCAACCAGTTTTGTGGTCCCCCTGCCCGCACCCCGGTAATTAAATATGGCATACAAAGAAAAAAATAAAAATTTCCAAAACATGCCGTGTGGGGTATCAAATGAAAGAGCTTATTGAGTAGATCACGAATATATAGCATACTATATACATTTCTTACACTTTCTCTAAGATTTTTTAGAAAATTTACGAAAATGGTCCATTTTTGAGTTAACTTTAAACCACTATAGATTGAAAACTCATGAATATATTTTTTAAATTATTATTTTAAATAATTAACAATAGTCCATTGTTTACGATTCAATATTTCGTACAGTGAAATAGTTGCATGGGGGAGTGGGGGGAGCATTCAAAGATGGCGAGTATATTTTCAAGTTCATATAGTATATAGTTATTTTCATCAAATCCACCACATAGCTCACTTATATTATATTACGAACTATTGAATCATAAACAATGGACTATTGTTAATTATTTAAAATAATAATTTAAAAAATATATTCATGAGTTTTCAATCTATAGTGGTTTAAAGTTAACTCAAAAATGGACCATTTTCGTAAATTTTCTAAAAAATCTTAGAGAAAGTGTAAGAAATGTATATAGTATGCTATATATTCGTGATCTACTCAATAAGATCTTTCATTTGATACCCCACACGGCATGTTTTGGAAATTTTTATTTTTTTCTTTGTATGCCATATTTAATTACCGGGGTGCGGGCAGGGGGACCACAAAACTGGTTGGCAACATCTGTCTATAGGATGTCTGGGACCTATACAATATATATCAGAAGTCAGATTTAGGTCCGCTATTTTTGCAAACGAACATCTCCTTGGAGCCTGCTCTATCCATAGTTGCTCTTTTAAATCATGTCAGTTTTACAATTTTACAAAATACATAATATGTAACATCATATATTATAATAACATGCCAAAGAACTGTCCTGTGGTTTTTTCGCGACAACCCTCCATGGGTTTTTATCGTCCATATATTCCTGAATACTGTAGTACGCTCTCTGAACTAGTACATTTTTAATATAAGTTTTAAATTTAGAACTACTAAACTCTTTAATATTATGAGGAATTCTATTGTAAAAGCGTATACCTTGACCCATAAATGAATTTTTAACTTTAGCTAATCGGAAAAATGGCATTTCAATTCTATTTCTGTTCCTTGTGCCATAACAGTGTCTATCTCCTACTCTTGTGTGTAAGTCGGCGTTTTTGTGTACATGCAAAATATTATTAAATATATACTGTGATGGTACAGTAAGGATACCAGTATTCTTAAAGAGATCTCTTAGTGAGTCCCGAGCACGTAAATTATATATAGAACGAATGGCTCTTTTCTGTAAGATAAATATAGTTTCTATATCTGCTGCCCTGCCCCATAGTAGAATTCCATATTAGGACATAATACTATGAAAGTAGCTGAAATAAACCAATCTAGCTGTATCTTCATCGGTGAGATGCCTTACCTTTCGGACTGCATATGCTGCTGAACTGAGCTTACCTGCAGCGGTGTTGACATGGGCTCCCCACTGTAGTTTCTCGTCCAATGTTAACCCAAGAAATACAGTCGATTCTGTAGGGTGTAATACCTCCCCGTTCAAGGTAATATTTCTGCTTAACTTTTTAACGTTTGGTAGTAAAAATTCAACACAAGTTGTTTTTTTGGCATTTAATAATAAATTATTAGCAGTAAACCAGTCGGATATGTGTAAAAGAGCACTGTTCACTTCGTCAACATTTGGGTCATGCCTATCCACATTAAATATTAATGAGGTATCATCTGCAAACAGATTAAACATTGCTGATGTGCTTGCCCTGTTGATGAAGTCATGATTTCAATTGTATGCTGAAACCATATACCTGGGAAGTATATAGGACTTACATTACATTGAACACATTGGACTTACATTGAATTGATTTTTTTACATACCTATCCTACCTACCTACCTATTATTTAATAACACCGTTAGTCTCAGTGAAACAATATATGTACTAGGTTTATACTTACTTACCTATGTTAATTTCACCATCTAAAAAGTATTTTTATTACGTCGTGTTATACTATTTCCAAAAATAATTTCAGTCGATGTTAACTAATTATTTCAACTTAATTAAGAATAACAACTGACCAGCGCCTTCCGACTTCACCCATACTCAAGTGATGATATAAATATGGACATAACAATGTAACAGCAACTAATAGCGCGTTCTATTCCCGTCGGATGCTATTTTAGTACACCCGACGGTTTCGGCCACGTATAGAATGGTACATTTGTGTATTTTTATAGGATCGTGTAAAAATGTGTATCTACTATCTAGGTATGGGAATTTGGATGAATTACGTACCTAGATGTTGTTTTTAAGGAGTCTTAATGTTCGCTCTTTTGGAAAATGATCTTCATAGAAGTTTTGGTGAAGATAATGTAATATTTAGTGTATTTAATTGAATTATCTATAAGGTACCTAGGTAGGTACTACACTTAAAATTACTTTTAAGATCTATTTTAGGTTGAGTAGGTATTTCCTATTATCCTATAGATACCTATAGAAAAATGTTAGATTCATTTATGTATTAAGATTTAATGTAGAGCTGTTAATATTAAACACAATTAAAAAAAATCTAATGTTCATACTAATACATTATTTCTCAAATGCAAAAGTAAGACCGCGATGAAGTATTCGCCATGAAAAATGACGATTGCCAGATACTCATATCTTATAGTCATCTTTATATCATTATGCTATTCCTCATGTGTAATGATAATGATATAATTTTCGCATATAAACGCCATATAAACGTTACAATAATCATTAAAACGTCATTAATCGAAACGTATTATCTCACTTGATGACGTTATAATTGTGATAGCTGTAATTGACCGATTTTATCATTTATATGCTTTCATCGTATCAGCTTTGTTGTTGTGAAAATTACGGATTATGTTTACAAGATAAAAAATGTACATGTACTTACTAACTTTTTATCAAACTACTTATATAATACATGCTTACCTATACATGGAGGTAGGTGGTAGGTAGGGGAGACCGGGTTTGGTTGTCTCACGGGTTGGTTGTCACAGCGGTCTTAACACAAAACTGAACTATCGAATAAGTCTGTTGAACAGCGTGGCAAGAGCGATACAGTGAAAACGCTGTCCCAACTTCGCGTCAGACCGCTCCGATCTGCCGTGAGGGCCTCACACGTGTTTATTGTTTTCGCACAGCAAAAGTAAATTTTTGTGCTGCTGTGTCGAACCTCGTAATTATACGTTCTTGTTTTACAGTAATAATCTTTCAAGTCATTTGATGATGATGAAATGTGTTTTATAATATTATCGTAGTATAGTTTTTTAGATATTCATTGATCGGAATTTATTTTCAATTTTATTTTCCTAAAACGTGTTATGGGGCTCGTTGTAAAAATTTTCGGGGGCTGGTTGTCACATATCAACCAGCCCCCTGTATGCGAGATGACTTTATTTACGTTTTGAGGTTGTTTGTTTTAGCCGTAAATTTTCAATCAACACCGGAAAATCACCCTAATAAACCTGCTGGAAGTCCATCTGTCCTTGATGACTCTATATTGACTCACGATTATTATTGTTTGCTAAAATTGTGATTGATTAATATTCAGACTGAAATAAAGACCGTAGACACGGTTTCATTTGGTTAAGAGTTCTTAATTAAAAACTATTCCGTAAAATTATAAGACCAAAGTGTGACTTTCTATTTATAAATTGCCTGTTATTTAGTATGTGACTACCTACCCTAGGCATTGTGACAACCATCCCTGACCCGGGGTTATAAGTCACATTTTTCTTTAGAGTGAAAATACAAAATATTTCTACAACTGATAATATTACACAAAAATACGTTTATTTCTTTTGTAACAGAATAATTACACTATCTTTTGGTATACAAATATCATTCCTAAACAACGTATTTTGGAAGTTACATAAAAAAAGTTAAAAATGTGACTTTCATCCCCGCTCTCCCCTACCTACTCGGTTTCACCATTTTTCTCGTGAAAGATAATTTAATTTTAGGATTCTCAAGTCTCAACATCCCTAAGAGTATATAAAATAAATAAATCAATTATTTATTTCAATTAAGGTGTTTTTAATTTTTAATTGTGTTATAGAGTAATTAAATTCGCAACTATCAAAATCTGTTCAGTAGTTCTAACAACCATGCCAACATTTTGTGATTTGCTTCTGTAGGCAGCGTAGGCAGTCAAACAGTCCTTTGTCTTTATGAACACAACGTTTTCTTTGTTCCAAAATCACACCATTCAAGAAATTTTTATTCGTCAAAGTTCAGAGATTATGCAGATGCTAAAGTTTTGCAATTGATTCCCAACAAAATACGTTAACTATGAACTAAAGCTGATATATCAGAATTTCGTTAATTTCTCCCTATTTAAATACGTTTGACGACGCGGTTGGCGCAGTGGTAAAGTAACTGCCTACTGAGCCGACGGTCCCGGGTTCGATCCCCGGTCAGGGCAAATATTTGTGTGATGAACTCAATTATTTGTTCTTGGGTCTGGGTGTTATTATCTATATATGTATTTATTAAATATTATATTTATCGTCGCCTAGTACTCACAACACAAGCCTTAATTGAGCTTACTGTGGGACTAGGTCGATTTGTGTAATAATGTCCTATAATATTTATTTATTTATTTATTTTATAAGATGAGCGTAGAGGTCTCTATATGTTGGATTCATACGTTCTTTAAGCTGTGACGTAACATCTGTCCTGCTTCTAGATGAAGCTGAGAAGAAGAAGGATAGATAGATATAACTCACCATAAAAGGAAAGGAGATGATCGCATGTTAGTGAATGACATCTTCAAACGCAACGGCTGCTGTGTATTCGGTGATAACAAGTTCTGCTTTTTAGTATTTTGAAATATATTTTTGATTCAAATATATTGATTTTGAAATAAAAAGGTATATATATAATAGAATATAATATTATAAGCTTGTTTTCTTTGAGACAAAAAGTGGAGAGATTCTTTTGTAATTTCTTCAATCAGGAATTGTACTGAAAAGATTAATAGGTATTTGAACCAATGTGGTAAATTTGATTTCGCATTGTTACTAAGATTTCTATTTAAATAATTGTTTATAATTATTGTAACTATCAAAGGTAAATAGAACGTTAAAATAATACAAAGGTGTCAATGTTAATACCTATCTACCTTAAAAATTGAGTTAGGCAGGTAGCCTGATTTCATGTTTATATCCAATTGATATCTATATTTTACTATCCAAGAAAGAACTGCAAAGTATAATCATTTTAATAGATAAGTATTACCTACAGTTATAATTGGAAGTTCACAATACCTAATGAAATGGTAGAGTCATTTACCTATGGCAAATGACTCTACCATAGGACAATTATTTTATTTCTGTTAGATCTGTGTTTATTAAGTAGGTATTTTTATAAAATCTCATTTATGAAATAATTAAATCTTGGAGGTATAAGAAACTGAAAATTAAAGCAGATAAGACTAAGACCTACATTTTCATGTTTAAGATATCAGATAAAATATAAAATGTCGGCCTCTATCACATGTATAAACTTATTTTATTATAAATAATATTTCTTATTTTTTAAAATAAATTTATCAGGTCTTAACCTGCGGCGCCTACCGTACAATATAATAAATGAGTTGGGCTGCGTCCGAGTGGCTGTCACTTGGGTGTGGTAGAGGCGGGGCATAGAAGAACCCGCCCTAAACAAAATGGCTGACTTGCGCGCCAATTTTTGAATTTCGAATCCGTTCTTATTGGGCCCCGTACAATATTTTGTGAATCAGTTTACATTATGCTGTGACAATTATTAAAATTAATTTGTATGATTGTTATAATAGGTACCTATTTGAATGGTGTTTTGTGGAATATAATGTAGAATTTGAAAAATTTATTCTCCTTTACTTACAAAAATAAAATAAAGTATTGTTATATATATTGTTATATATTATGTTATAGTTACCTGCGTTAATTATTTTATATTCATAATCGTGGAATACATGCTTAGATAATAAATTGACATTATCATAGTTTATAAACTAAAACAATAATTCATTTTTAGAGCAGAACTCTACACTCTCTACAATCATAGATACACATTAAAAAAAAACATCAAAAATGCATGTCTCAATGATAATAATTCAAGCCCATAGTCACAACAGCAAACAATGAAACAGTTAAAAGGCAATAAAACAATGCAATCTGATATCACGAAAGGACTTTCACACCGAAATGATGAATGTCTTTATAAAGCATCATAAATTAAGATCATACAAAGGCTCGCCGGCTTAACAAACTATAAACAAATCGTTATTGCGATTTAAGGACCCATTTAAAACCTATAAATTTAAAAATGCAATCAATTTCAAACTCTATACCATGTTATTAAGATTCATTTTCGCAACATAATTCACTACATTCACACATTGTAAACTATTGCTCTGTTGCAGCAGAGATCTCCCTGGCCCTGTCTGACAAATGGAGAAGTGCACAGGTGGGAACGAGAGGTGACATCTTCATGAAGTGTTTGTCGATACAGTAGTGTTGATTTAAGCATTGGTTTAGTTTATTGCAGTCAATAAAATTAAACTTTATGAGGCAAGGACGTTCAAAATATTGTGTGTGATTTATGTCTTCGTATTAAGGCGTTTTTATTGTGCTCAGATGTCTTAACATCGATATCTTTATTGGTTTTAAAGGATTGCTTTTTTTCTTTTTTACTACCTATCTACAAACTAAAAAAAACCGTTATGTCTGACAAGAATTTCTTAAATTTTATATCTACAATATCTATATGAGTTAATCATAGCATTTGTATACAAATATTACGTTAACAACAACAAAAATTACGTGTTATCAAACGTCCCGTCCAAGATGGCCGTGAACCCAATTTAAATGAAGTGCAATGGCACATCGGGGCTCATAAATAACACTTGGCTATCATTGTGGAACGCTGAGATGACTGACTGACCAATTTATACTGACCTTTGACCGTTAACATTCAAACGATACGAGTTATATAAGAAATGTATCAGCAATCAGTTCAGAATGTCTTATAAGAATTATGGGATGTGTGTTAATGTCAATTATAAAAGTAATGGAGCAATTAAATACAGTCATTGTATGTACCTAGAGTCTTCTCTACAAGTGCATACATTGTCATATTCCAGGAAAACAAATGGATTTTAATATTTAAATTATTATTATAACTTATAAGAGTATTATTTCTACGTAAGATCTGAACACAGTGATCGTAAGATCTGAATACTTTTAATTTCGTAGATATATTGCGACCTCTTTATACAAAAAAAAAATTAAAAACTGCAACAAGCGTATAATAATTGCACATTATCATAACACAAAATAACAGCCACTGCATCTATCATCGTGCCTTTCAAATACATAGTTATAACCGAAAATTATTAAGGCCTCAATTTCAAACTTGTCAAAATCACATTAGCGCAACTTGGCCAAGCTTGGGCCAAGAAAAATGGCTTGCATTGGTTATGGGATTATTAAAAAGTGATTAGGCCACACCTAGCCGGTAAACATAAGGCAATTTGTGATTGTTGACCAATCGCATGGCATGACCCGGAAGGCTCACGCGAAATCATTATTTTGTCATTAGCTGCTTTGTGGCTTGCGGTGGAATTAGACTCGAATAAATATTATAATGTATACCGTCCATGGTACCTATAGGTAATGTACCTGTGGTGTGTAGGTATTGTGGAAAGTTTAAATCTAATTATAAACAACATAATATTATGATGTGTAAATTTTTGTAACAATTGAGAGCAGATTTCATTGTTGTACACAAGTTTCAGAATAAAGTATAACCATCGATATCTTAAATTGTACTGTAGCATATTCTTATAAAATACTTGCATTGCTTGCAGAAGGTATAACAATTTTAAAGTGAAGGTAATCAATAAAAATCTTCGTTACAATCATTATGCTTTATTAATTTCATGTATTTATATATTTATGACAATATCGTCTCGCCTAACCTTATTAAATTACTAATTATAGTTATATTTCAATAAATTTCGAATCGATAGGACACAATGGTAAATAAAATTGTCCAAATTAGATTCATTCAATCTTTCTACGGACTCTTTTAACGTTTAAGGACTGCGTCTATAGACCTAGAGTGAGAACTTATTTTTTAAAAACCTAATTAATTTCTTATAAAATTTTACAAACCAATTATTAAATTTTCATCTGGCAAGGGATCATATGAAATTGCACATTGCTAAATAAAGTTTTAAAAACATATTGTATAAGTACATTATTACATAGGTGATAGAAGTAGGTAGATTCAATAAGGAAGGTACAACTTTCTAAAGAAGCATAATTTCAAATTGCCAAACATATTTTATACTTATTTTTAATTATTAGCACATTATATTATGCGCATTCGGCTTAATAAATAAACGAAACACTTGAGCAAATCTTATAAAGAATATAAATCCCAGCCAGATATCTATAGAAAAACATACCCAATCAAGTAAAAGTATTTGAAAAGCGAATCTAGTTAAGCGAATCAATAAATAAATATAGTGTATTATATCGACAATATACAGTTAATACAATTTACATTTACTTAACGAACACAGCACAAATTAAAAAGAAATATATGTATAAGAAACGGGCTCAATGACAGTTTAGAGTCGAAAGTTTTGCTAGCTACAAACTATGTGAAAAACAATTTACAATAAATAGTTTAAAGAACGTATAACGTGAATCCCGACAAAATCACACCTTTAACAGTACTTACTAGTAAAACTAACATGTTACAAGTAAATATTATTATGTTCGATAATTTTTTACGTATATCGGTTTCTTTAGGCAATGATTTTATAAAAATACCATTTATCGTGTCTCGAAGACTTGTATATGAAAGGTTCGATGACGCACCTACTCTTTAAAGGTCTACATTGAACAACCAAGTTTATTCCCTAACTTTGGTATACTGTGTACATGTCCCGTACCTACTTTTCATAGAGATTATGAGAAAAATAAGTATCAAGTTTGCACCTACGAGATTGAAGGTAACTTTCCACTTTAACTATTACAACCTTCAGTGAATTTCTCTGTCTCAACATTTATTCTTTACACGTCTGTATGGTTCGACATTACAAATTAATATTTCAATAAATTACAATCATATGTCGTACTCGCAATAATTTTACATATATAAATTTCCTATCAGATTATTATCAGTTATTATAATTACGTATATGTGTCGTCGAAAATCGTATACATTGCACTTGTAAAACTGGCCTTCCCCTCGACAAAGTAAAAATCAAAATCAGAGAAGATTCACAATAAAATAAATACTCGCCGTGAGATAGAACGAGAACTTATCATTTATATCAAATATTATTCACACTAAAACAATTGTACATAGTCGTAAAATCTACAAATTATCATTTTTATATGTACAGAATAGCACTTCGATAGCTTAATTAGAAATAAAACATCAAATATATTAAATAATAACAATATCGATACTAATTGCCTTCTTATCAATGGTTAATTATAAGAGGTCCTTACGGTTTTGTTTATGTCAATATCATTAAAATAAAGAATTTTGTTCAATTATTTTAAAGGGCTCGTCTCGCATTAAAAGAAAACAAAACAATCTAATTAGATAAATTATTATAAAAGACTTGTTGCAAAATAAATTCGTAAAATAAATGAAAGCAAAGCTCTTTAAAATAATTATCATTCCAATCGAGAAGAATACACATTCATCAGATTTCAAATAATGATTTTTTCCAACTACATAAATAATGAAATCACATAAAGTCGCAGTTTTATACATACCGCGTTTTTGGTAATTATTGGTATTGAGATTGTTCTATAAATTAATTTATACTTAACAATTGTAAAAATCTCTTCATCACACTATCATTACTCTTGTTATGTCAAGTCACTAAGTTACGTACGTATTAGTTATAATGTAATATTATGAAAAGTCCAACATACAATTTATACAAATTAAACTGTTCTAGTAACTCCGTAACGATCGTCGTTTCAGATTCGTGTACCGGTGCACAACTTTTATATGAAAATAATTAATGAACACTGAAGGCCGTCGTTTAACCTGAAACAGATGTTTCACCGATCGCGAGGTGAGGAGGTTCTACTGAGGCGAGGTGGGCGGACTCATGTTGTCCGGCTCGTCTCCGGAGCCCGGCTCGCCCTTGGTCTTGTTCTCCTTCTTCCACTTCATGCGGCGGTTCTGGAACCAGATCTTGATCTGCCGCTCGGTGAGGCAGAGCGCGTGGGCGATCTCGATCCGTCTCCTCCGCGTCAGGTACCGGTTGAAGTGGAACTCCTTCTCCAGCTCGAGCGTCTGGTATCGCGTGTACGTCTGCCGGCCCCGCTTTCGCTCTGAAATTAGACAGAAAAGAAAACGTTAATTCCGAAAAGTAACAGGAGGTAGGCTTTTAATCATTCGCCTCGAGGCAACCCGCCAGATTAAAAACTGCATAGGTATTCTTGATAAATGGTGGTTATTTGTAAACAGTGAACATCGGACAGAGTTAATTGAAAATTGTTTTGAGCTTATCACTTTGTTAATTGTTTTTGCTTGTTCGTTATTTCTTTTCGTTGGACAAACTGAACTTGAAAGCTTTTTCGCTATCTTGATCTTGGTGGTGGAATAAAATTTCTTATTCAATGGAATTATTTGAA
Source organism: Colias behrii (assembly GCA_029959065.1). Taxonomy (NCBI): domain Eukaryota; kingdom Metazoa; phylum Arthropoda; class Insecta; order Lepidoptera; family Pieridae; genus Colias; species Colias behrii. The sequence goes on from JARWMC010000009.1 coordinate 4,877,486, forward strand.
TGTTAAATTAAAAGAATTAATAATTTACTTTGACTGTTAAACTTTTAAGTCTTAGTATTGCAAATACCCTGAAAAATCTTTTAGATATTTAAACAATTGAAAAGTTAAAATTAAAACACTCATTAAATCGTAAAATTCTCTTCAAATGAATATGAATTCGTCAGAGATAAAACTTTCCTAGAGATGATCGCAATATGCATCAGGTGCAAAATAATGAATAATTTATTAATTCTGATAGATCGTTCCGTTGTCGTATAAATGCACGCAATATTGCAGGAATATGTCATAAGCTGTGTTTATACGAAGACACGGTTTAAAGCGCTACCGAAGCCAATTAAAATAATTTAAAATGCCCTTAGTCTTTTTTATTTTGTACCCATTATTCTTTGAGATGATGCGAAGCCTATTATAAACGGTTTAGAAGACGCATTGGCCGCCGTAATTTATTTCTCATACACAAGAAGTAATATGGTCTGCCTAACGATTTATGTGAAAAGGAATACGTAGTTCTTTTAACATTTTAAACCACATATAGCCGAAACATTGGAAACAATAAAGTCAATTTCAGGTCAAAACAAAATAAAGTACGCAAATGAAATTGAAAATTACAAAATTCAAGCTAACACGATTCGTTTTACTATTTTCGTTTCTGTATCACGCAAAACAGCTTGCATTACAAGATCGGCACGCGAACTTCGAAGAATTTGTAGCACGAAAGTGAGGAACATTGCGAATAACGCCATGTTAACTACTGTTTCTTGGAAAAACGTAATGATACCTCAAAAAGTTAAACGTAGCTACGACAGCTGTGCATGCAAGCATGTTATGCAAACAACGTCGCAATTTGCTAATTCAGTATGAAACTATGAATAAAATTTGGTAGTACGATAGAATCTTCAATCCGATCGATACGTTCTTTTAGTAAAAGGGAAAGCTATTTACTTAATCATGAAAATGGCTGTACAATGATTATAATCATAAATAAAAGTTCTTCCAAGCAAAAACAAAAGATGCGATAAATCAAAGCGATATACAACGAAAACGTTCAGCAGAATCATATTGTATTAAATGGTAAAAATGTAAGAGATTCAAGTACTCATGCTATGCAGCCACGGGTTCAAAATTATCGCCCACTTGTTGCTCAGGAAATTGATAACAGCCTCATCGTACCCGGATTTTGGGACGCATTCAAGAATGTAAATTATATTGTTCAATGGATATCGACTATTGGTTCGTATTAAATGACAATTGGTATTCTGTTCGCGTGCGATACCATAATGCATAGCTACGTCCGGTGGCCTGATTACAATTCGTGAAATTAATTCGAGGGACCAAATCCAAATTATTTATTTTCAATTGTAGGTTACGTTTGATGGTACCTACACATAGAAAAGTTAATGAAATTTTGGACCTGTGCTTTTATGTTTTTATTTCAGATAACATGTAGCCTAATCATAAATCATTAAACTAAACATAGATAAAGAATTAGATAAAGGACTTCTTTGTCTTTGATATTTCCTTTGGAAGTCCAGTGCGGATTAAATTGTAAACTACAATACGAGATTGCTCTGGTGATAGAGAAATAAAAGCATGCAATTAAAGAGCGCGCAGAATAAATACACGTTCGAAGATCTCACATCTCGTGCACAAAACAAAATCATACACAATAAAGCTCATGAAATCCCCTTCCCATAGGGCTTTATATATTACACTGGCGGTTTCATCGCGCTCGCAGATGCATAAAACATGATCCCAACGTCAGATTTAAAGCGTTCGTAATAAGAGTATTAGGCGGACACGTTCGAGAGGTATAAGATGCGGTCAGCTTGCTTAATTGTACAACTTTCTTATTTTGTAGAATAACGTATGAATACAATGGTTTTAGAACTATTGAAATCTTCATATAAATAACATACAACCACATTTTCTTATTATTTATCTAAAGTTTTGTTTATCCTTTAATACCAAGTGACATCATGATTTACTGCACTTCCTAAATCGCTTTTTGAATCAAACGTCTATACGTTTTGTAAACGGGCGTTCAAACAGCGGCGTCTTACCGCCCGTTTACATAAAAATCGCATCTATAGGGACGTTGCATGTGTCGCCCCGCGGTCGTAAATCATTTAAGGGGCGAATCACACTCCGCTCTACTTTACCGTGGGTCCGTGGGCACACGTGACGGCAGTGACGAGATCGATCTTGATAAGTGTTATCATTTAGATTCGTTGGGGAAAAGATTCACCCTCTTATAATATAGCCACTTCTAAGGATTACTCATTTCTTGGACTGTATCGCTAGAGTAAACAATAATAATTAAGAGGGACATTTTTTACCAGAAAAGTTATTTCCTTCCGACAGCGTTTCCTTAAGAGAAAACTATAACTCACAAAATTTCTTACTATTTTATACTTCTAATATCTTAGATTTCACATTGACACAGATTTTACATTGATTTTATTTGTATCTTCGTAATTCTGATTCTGATCCTCTGATTTGTACACCTTTAAATTTTATTTTATTTTTATAAAATATTTATAAGTTTATAAAAGTATTCAGAGTATTTACAGCGAATCTCCACAGAGCACTTAATCTAGAGACCTGTAGTGTTACATTTATCCGGATAAAGTGCGTGTTGAATTATTGACCGGCCTGTATCTGGGATCGTATTTGTACTGATTACGATACTGTAGAGGTAAACGATAGTATTTCTTACATTCCTAGAGTATACAAGGAAAAAGAGGAACAAATATATTATAACGGAAGCTATGAATGAACACGTAATCTTTTGGATACTTGAAAATCATCCCAAAAAATATATGGTATTGTGTAGGTACTATTATACCAAGCTTTCTTAATTGAAGCAGTTTCATAGTTTAAATATAACTTCATCCTCTGATTAAACATACGATTCATAATCTTTAAGTCGCTAAAAATAAACAAACACACACCGAACGTGTAATCCTAAATACCAAATTCATCAAGGGATGACAAGTGAAAAGAGCTTTTAATTTAATTCGTTGCGGTATCGCGCCGGAGAAATACGAAAAAAATACAGCAACAGCTTGAAGCGATATCGACAATCCATAATTCATGTCCTACAATTTCATATGTTTCGGCCAGACACGAGCGACTAACTCAAACTTTTATGACATTTCATTTAGACCCTTATCTCTTGAGTAATATAGTTACAATTGTTTCGGCGATGTATAAAAGTTACGACACTTTTAAACGTTCGCGGCACTCAGTGTATTGCAACATCGTACATGATATCAAACGGTTATTCAGATTAATGCAATTTCTCTTAAACGCTTACACGTCGTAAATAAAATTGCTGGTTTCCAGAGAACTCGTTGGCGAAGGTTAAAGCTGCTTTATAATTTTAATTGATACAGCATCGTGCAAAAAGGATTCAAGTTGAAGGCTTCATTGCTTACACGAAGGTAATTAAGTTGCTTCGATATTAAATGGTTTGATTTTAACGGAATATTTTTTTGAACTTTGCTCCTTTTTTAATAACTGTGAAAACTGTAGATAATATTTTCGTTAGGTATTATAATATTTGAAATCTTTACAGAAGTGAAACGCTTTCAGTTTATTTTGTCTATAGATAATCCAAGCAATATTGTCCAAAGTAATTATATTATGACCCATGCAGGCACGCAAACCAGCGATTACAAGCATTTTGGTAACACATTTTATGTAGATTATAATAAAAGCTACATTAACGTGATTGGGTATTATGTTTGTGGTTTGTCTTCGATCCCTCTTTTTTAGTGATGCAACGAATACTACTTTTACGAATACGAATACGAATACGAATATCAAACCTACTATTCGGCGAATACGAATACGAATACGAATATCTCGCCTTGGTAATAAAAGACTTAGTATTTAATGAATGTTTACTCTTCTAATAATTAAAATTTACAATAGGCAAATTTTTATTTAAAAAACATAAAATTCGTAGATTTTCTGGTTTTAGGCGATTTTTTTTCAGTCTGGATGTTTCCAGCCGTTGAAAAAAGTCTTTCCGAAGCGACTTTACATGGCTTCAGTGAAAAATATTTTTGGGCGAGTTTTTTCTGACTTGGAAAATGGACATCTTCTCGCCAAAAGGCCAGTAGATCAGCAGTCTCTGCACACGTCCTATTTTTACGCGCGATTTTTAAATCTGTAGTAAATAGAGTTGCGTACAAAAATATTCGTTTTTAAATATTCATATATTCGCCGAATACGAATATTCGGTAAATGTCTACTATTCGGCGAATACGAATATTCGTATTCGTATTCGTTGCATCACTACTCTTTTTCAATAGTGTATACTATAGATTAGAGAGTTACAAAAATACTTGTCATTTTTATTACGAATTCATACAACGATTTATTACTCGTAGGTATATTGTACTGTTAGTAAATACCTACTTAGTTTAACATTTCATACGATTACTAATAACAACTTCAAACCTAATAGTAAAAACTAAAAAGCTTACAATTCCTCATCATTATTGTTATCAAGCAAACCATAATTATATATAGGTCGAGTAATTTGTACGGATTCACCCCAAACATTCCATAACACAGCGGAAACACGAATCTTGATTACAAGAAAATGAAACAATTGATCGATACGTACGAACGGTAAAAAACAAAAATGTGGGAGTCTTTCAAGCTAGGTTATTAATCATCCCGTGGCTGGGCGGGTCGTAGACATAATCTGCGTTCGCAGTTCAGTATATACGAACCTGCCTAATGACTTCGCTTATATAACATCTATTGTTATGTGCTAGTTGGGAGAATGGGAACATTTTCTGAGCAAAAATTAGAGATAAAACGCGAGATAAAAGTACTACGGATTTTATGGATGTGTTTTTTTAACTTGGAGATTGATGTAAAGATTATTGTATTAATAACAATGTTGTTATTGTACAAAAAAATTAAGTTCATGTAAACGCGGGATCTCAATTTGTATTTTGTTTTAGAATTTAAATGTGTTGGTTTATGGAATTTTCTAATGTGCGTTTGTATTAAACCATATTTTATAAAATAATAGAATAGGTAAAGTTATTGTGAGTAAAATTGAGCACAGTTAAGGATTGTGTAGGCCATGATTGTCGTGATTGGTACTGTTACATTTGATTGTGTAAATTATTTCTGAATGACCACTTCCTGCTAAGGGTTAAGTAAAAATAGTACTCTAGTTGTCTGTTTAAAATGTTTGCCTTAAAATAAATTTATATTTTAAACATATTTTCATTATGGTCATGGTAAGTTAATTTTGACGATAATAAAGATTTATTCTTAAAACATATTTCACTACGAATAAAATATTTGCATGTAAACTTCATCAGATATAATGTTTTCATTGAAATATAATATGCTGACGTTAAAATGGAAAATCATACAAAAACATTTGGTCAGAGCTCGAAAAGAATTTATATCGCGAATACAAAGCCATCAGTCAGTGTTGTGTCGACGCTGATTCCCGTCGTGTTTTGCATCCGAAATGGAATGTTATTCACCGAAAATTTCGTTTTGGTGAACGCTAAAAATTACGCCGAGCCGGGGATTGAACGAAATTCCGCCCGCAAAAAAGGTGTCAAATGAAATATTCAAATATATTTTAATATAATTCATGCGGCGGGCTTTTCATTTCTCTCCCTCGTAATGGAATGCTAAATTTTCGGGTGAACAAAAAATATATATTAATGCGCGTACCTAATAGCTTATACAAACTCGTTTGTTGGGTATTGTTGCGCACAATGGATGCCATAACTCCGCGTCGCTGGCATGGCCGGTGACGTCTTTGTTAGGCTGCCGGAGCTTTGTTCCGCGCCCGACTCCGCCTGTCGACGGATACCGGTAGCGTCCTCCGCCTCGTTCCAACTCCCGCACCGACATCGATCAATAATCCCCATTTCAATAACCAACGTTTTCCGACCAACGTTTCTATTGAGGAAATTGAAAATATGATCATTAACTAATCACATGTGCGCCGCATAAAAATACAACAATAGCTTTCGAAACGGCGATCCCTTCTAGCATAATTACAGTTTGTTAGAACCATTAAGATAATTTGCAGCGGGCAAAACACGAATGAATATTTGAGAAGGCGATAGAATGTGAGTAATTGCTTTGGATCACGAAGCGAAAAGTTATGAAAGGTGCTGGCGAGGGTGATTTTTCAACGCCTGTCACGGACGCGAAAATCTTAATGAAAAAGAAAACTTCAATCTGAATAAGAAACGATAGAAAGAATAATCGAGTAGGATTATCTGAAAGCTGATTTCGATGTGTGGGAGGCGTATGAGCTCAACTTCGTGTATGTGTTACAGTCGTGGAACGCATTAGGGCTTCAAGATGAGCTTCGCTGCGGGACAACGCGTCCCCTGGGGTCTCACCAAAGCCGAGTGGGGGCGGTCTTCGCTCCAGAGAATATTTGACACGGGTCTGGCAGATAGACAGGCCGGTCATGTGTGATCTGGGCAGGAAACGAGGGGTTTTTTCCGTTCCTCCGTCGATATCGCTACCTACGCGTATATATTTATGATTTATGTGCTGTCAACTCGCACATGTGTACCCGCCATATGATGGGATGCTTTTTTACTAGACTAATGACACGTACTTTAATATCACAATAATAAAAATGGCGATGATAGAAATAACATTACACGAACTTAAAGTGACCACAATTACTCCTATTAAATTATTAATGTTACGGTTGTGAATAAAAATGGTTATTAGTTTCTATGTTTAATAGCGTAATTGGAGCAATTTCATAAATTAGTTATGTATTTTTTACGCATTATTACGTTTCTGTTTCAATTTGAAACGGTTCACGAAGTAAATGGAATTTTAATACCATATAATAAGTTCGGCTTCATCGGCTTAGCGGCGGTCAAAGTTTGATTGGCGTTCTATCTCGACGTTTAATTAATGTAGGGTAAAGCTTACCTCACTTAGAGCGAGAGCGAGATGGCGATATGGAAAAAGGAACACAGCAATTTAATAATGTTGCCAGCACTGTCAACAAAATTTGCCTGCAGATGCATTGGAGTGAAAACTTTCATATTGCTCTACATTTTTTGAAGAGTTGGTTTTGAAAATGAAATAGATACTAAACTTTGAAAATGTTCATGTTATTTATGTTGTTTTATTGTGATTTAAATTACAGCAAAATGCATTAAATTTATTTCGATTATTAAACTTGAGTATGATAACATTTTTCTATATCCTGCTAGAAACATAATTTTTCCTCTGTCACTAAGCTATGTCGTAACCTCTGCACTACCATAGCTTTCAAACCAGGAAAGAAATCCTTACTATACAATATACATCTCAATATTATTTTTATTGCCTATCCATCTTAGTAAATATGTACCTAATTCAAATATTGTAAACCAACTTTCCCATAAATAGTATGTACATTTAGGTAGTGCCCAAAATATTTAAGTTGTCACAATTTTGTTCAAATATTAAAGTATGGCAATATCAACACGCTTCACACATACATCAGCCGTTGTCAATACACACATCCTTTCAAACATGTGTGTGTGTGCGTCATCCTTCGCTGGACGTAAATTAATGGGATTGGTGTTCTCCGATGAGGGTATATAATTATGAGATATAATGGTTTTTTAATAAGCTTCAAAAACTGTTTTTTGTTTCTGAGTTGAATCAAAAAATATTACATAATCTGCCATGACAATATAATAACTAATGCCAAGAATAAAAGGAGATTTACGTAAGAACTTATTTAAAGTGCACCTTATATTAATTTTTTTTTCATTTGTTTATATTTAATTAATTCGATTTGTCAAAACAAACCAAGTCAAAACCAATCAATTATTACAGTCTAATTTTGGTAACTCGAAAAGTCGATAGTTCTGAATACTGTATGTTTATTTATCAGCGCCATCTATTAATATACAGCGAAACTAAAACGGGAGCTTTTAAGTTGACTGCATCCTTTTGCAAAGGGTTTTGTAAACTCACTTTATTAGCTTATCTTTTATTTGTTTTTTTTTCAAAGAATATACACAAAATTGTTAATAACGATAACTTTAGTAAATAATCATTTATTGAGTGTAGACTGTAAGTATAGCAAAGTATTATATTATTCGTATTTATATTCTATTGGATGGAAAAATAATCAAAAGAGAAAATACACAGGTATCTAATTCAATAATTTGTAATTCGTTTGGATTATTTTAAATATTTTCCTTGTTTCTGTCGAGGAATGTTTCAAGTTTACTTCAGAACAGTTCAAACAATATTATTAGATCGAAGGCAATCATTCAACGTCTAAACCACGACTACACCGGAAAGTTGGCAGTGAACAAAATTAGAAATGTATTTTTACTGCACCCCTCAAATAAAAAAATCTTTATGCAAATAACAGCACGTGTAAATACAAGGGAAGTTGAAAACGAGGGAAACGGTCTCTTAGTTTCTAATAAAAACATAACGTTATGTTTTTCCATGATTTAACGTCAGAGACTTGAGAAATTTTTCTGTATGCAAAATAGATGTCTTTGATTACCTAATTGATCATTTTAATTAATGTATGGTTTAAGGATATATTGATGAATAACAATTATAGTAATGAATAAACATAGGTATACACAAAATTCTAAGCAGTCTATTGTCAAGCAGTTGAATCAAAGTAATAGATATCAAGGACCAAATCTTTTATTTCATTATTTAGTGAAAAGAGAAAATCAACCCTCGAAAAGAATCGGAACTTCAATCTAGGGGCACATTTGTCGTCATTGTTAGGAGCGACGTTTGAGAATCGATCAAAGGTAAGTTCGTACAATGGAACTTATCTGATAAGGAAGTACCTAATGGGAAAAACTCGGAAATATTTACTGTTTCTTTACTTTGAACACATAATATAACTCAACCAATGTATATGGTGTTACGTAAATGGTATAGGAATTTTATAACTTAAATATAATGGTGACTGAAATGTAATCAATTTTAAATTAGACTTTGCCATTAATGGCATCTGAATGTTCTGGATAAAGAAAAATTAAATGACCTAATTACTTAAATGTATCTAGCAGTGATGTATGATTGTTTCAAAAAAGCAAAAGGAAGAAAATGAGTCTGCTATTATCACAGTAATACCGATTGATTGAAAAAAGTGAGTTGATATGTTTATGATAAGTATGTACTAAAAAGAGACTAAATAGATGTGTTCACAGGTAATAATCCTAATTGATTAAGAATCATTCAAATAAAACAATAACTGGCATTTATTTGTAATTGTATACCGTTTACCAAACGATTTGAGCTTTCAGCAGCAGTGGAAAATCAGAGGCAGGCCCGAAACAAATTCTTGTACTCAATCATCGAGCGTACACAAAAGCCTGAGGCCTGATAACTGAACAATGAAATGTAACAAGTCGTCCATTCGGCATTGTACGCGGCTGCTGACAGGGTGGGGGAGGTTTCCATTATAATTCCATTTCCACCTCAATTCGAGCGACTTATCGCAGCCTACCTTCGGACTAGGTGGGTCTATCTTTCTATTCGGTTAGTCAGTTGTGCTATTCGTCAATGTACGATAAATGTTTCACGTGGAATTCCTCTGAATTTGAATGTTGATTGAATTGATAGGATCTGGTGTATTTAAAAGTTCAAATGCACTTAATTTTCGTAAGAAACTAATTGTACACAAAATACATGCATTAAATCACATTGTTTTCATTTTAAAACTACATAATCAATTTGTAAATGGAATGTATAAAATCAAACCTACAGGAAAATCAAATTTTTGATAAAAAAAATTGTATACAAAGAGTAAAGAATGCAAAAAATATTTTATAGGTTGCTGTTCTCTACCAAAAGTGTGTAACCATAAGAAAAACCAAAAGCAATTAATGCTCCAAAACAAAGCTGTTTATGATGAGAATGATCTATGTGACTTATTAAATAAAAACTATATTGCAATGTTACTTGCGTCTATTCTAACCAAGTCTCAATTTTATACATCATCACATTATCCCACGAATGTAGAGAAATAATTAAAAAGTATATAATACCAACTGGATTTATTACGTATTACAGAGTAGGTGTAGCATACTGTAATCATCAACTTGTCTGTTTAGAACTTGTCTGTCTATTTCAGAAGCTGACGTCACATTGGTTCAACTTTTTCAATACGGGAGCCAATTTTTGGAAATGATAAATAAGACAACTGTTTCAAGTAGGCTATGAACTTAAAAGTACTTCAAACAGAACAAGCTCAAGTGTATGCGAATGGTATTTTTCTTACGTTAAATACATTGTCATCTTTTACTTAGCTTTTTGTTTGAAAATGTTAAGGATAGTTGAGTTTTTTTCGTTTCTCTTTTTAATGCGTTATAGAGATAAATTTCTTTCAATTGGAGACCGTATTTGTTTTCGTTGTATTTAATACATTCATAAAGTTTAAAAGGTCGTACGTATACGTTATCATCAATAGGCATGAAGAAAGATTTTCAAAACCTCTTCCATAATGTGTGTATACGTTTATTAAACAAGAAAAACCCTATATTTCGCTAATATACTTAAATTTAATGAAGATAAAAGCTATTTTTCAAAAAATATTTATTAACTGTGCCAAAACAGCTCACAGGTGTCATGGCGTAGGCGTGACGTCACTATTACGTAAATACGTAATTATCTGTATGCATAGCGAAGCAAAATTAAACAAATATTTAATTATTAAGTATTATAGAATTTAATTTCAAAGTTTATAAATGGTGTGCAGTATTGCAATGTGAATCTACATAAAAATAATACCCAAAAAAAGTGTTAAAGAGAAAATAATATGAAATGATTGTATAAATTGGACGGAGAGAAACCCGAACCACATATTCGTGAATTCGCAATTATATTTCTGTTCTGAGTCGATAAAGCATACGTTAAAAAATAGAAAATAAATAAAAATGCGTATTCTCAACATATTCATAACAACAAAATATACCTGACGCGAAGCTGTTTACATAGACGTGACGTCACGCGTGTTTCAGTCAAAATGGCCGACTGCAGAATTTCAATGTTTTATTTTATTGATAATCTCATTAATCTTAATGTTTTTACTGTTTCTAAGTGACTATTTTTAATTTATTTATTATAAATTTTCCCTTAAAAACACTAATTCGATCATTTATGGATACTGTCGTCATGCCTATTGTATTTCAAACATTCATTTTCTAAATAATTAATGAAGATCTATAGTCAAATTCAACAAATCAATCTTGTTTTATCAAAGAGCATTGTTGTAATTCATAAATGTTGACAAACAAATTAGATAGCGCTACATTTCTGCCATTATTTGGCACGGAGTACAAAGCCAAAGTTGAAATCCATCTCTGCCTCATCAAACGTTTGAAATTAATTAAGTTCGACAAACTTGTAACAGTTTGCTTCTAAGAGTTGAGTATAAATTGGCAAGTTCTGTCTGCCAATGGACTCAGTTAAGTGCTATGATATTTGCTTCTGTATTTCTAAAACATAATTGAATGATTTCAATTGTGTTCATTGAAACATCGTATGGATGTAACGTGTTCATTATTCCCTATTTATTTTAATATAATATGTAACTATCGTACTTACTTTGTTTTTTCTCTAGGTAATAAAAACAGTTAATTATCATTAAGTAAGCAATCGTTTACTATTTGTTCACTTTCACAGATATTGAATTTATATTTCTAACCTATCACATTAAAATGCTAACACTTTTTGATAAAACAAGTAGGTACTACGCAATTTTAACAAATAACTACGAATCTTTGACATTACTGCAAATAAGTAATGTATCCCGCGCGATTGTTCGACTTACACTAAATTTTTAATGCAGTTTGAAAGTGAGTGTTGCAAATTACAATAAAAGCCCTAAATCAAGCAACCTGCCCATAAATTAGTTCCCAGACAAATTCAGAAACAGTAGGAGACGGTAGCGCTACTTGAGGGCGTATTGTTCGCTATCGGTGTCAGCAAAACAGAAGGTGAACGCTTTTGTGTTGGAAGTTGTAAATTTTATGAAAAGTGAAATTCCTTTTGAACGCCAGTTAAGCCCATAAATAATCCCTACACAGAAGGAATTTCATTGTTTCTGGCACTCATTGTTTCTCATCAATGCGTGCGAGTGGCGAAATTGTTTTTGCATAGCTACCTACGTTTTTACTTTCGATAATTAATTAGGATATTTGCGTACTCACCGAATTGACTTCTCATCCAAGGGTACAGCGGGCTGGGTAGCGACGCGTTGGTGTTTGGCGGCGCTTGCTGGGGAGGCGCTTGCTGCGCGTGCATGGACTGCTGGTGCATCGGCGGCATCTGCGTCTGATGCTGCATGTCATCCACTGGGTACATGAGGTGCTGTTGGTGTGGCGGAACACCGTGCTGTACCATATGCTGTTGCGGGTGCATATGGTGCGGCATTTGCTGCGCTTGCTCCAGCGGCGGACTTCCAGGAACTCCTCCCGCCGTCGCGGCCGCAGCTTGCAGCTTACACGACGTGTAGACCGCAGGGGTAGGTGGCTGGTGACCGTTCGGTCCATATCCATCTGTTTTGGGACCCATGTGACCCATTTGCGATGGACTATCTGGTCGGTAACCGTTCTGTTCCATTTGCTGATAATATCCCAGCCGATCGTACGGTGGAAACCTAGGGTAGGGCATTCCAGGTGCTGTCTGCGCGGAATAGTGGTGCTGTGCGGGTCTGAGCTGCGGGTCGCAGCCCTCCATCTCGTGCCCCTGCTGTGGCACTGCTCCATAGTGCGCGTGCGCTTGTTGGTGGTCGTGGCCACCTCCGTTCCTCATGTCTGGCATGTAAGCGTTTGAGAAATATGTCATGCTGTCGCAATTGTTGGCGCTCATCGCGGGCCCGCAGCCCGCGCGGCTCGCGTCCGTATCTTCCGTCGCAGGTTCTCGGCCACCGGGGCCGACACTATCACCTTATCAGTCACACACACACTTCGGATTCCATTCACTACACGGCAGCGATCGAGCCCGCAGATTCTTCACGAAGAACGCACGGACGGTGAATTTTCATCAGACACTCGGTGAATCTGCAAAGAAAGGTGAATGCACTTAGTAAATCTATTATTAAACCCTTTTTTCACGGTATTAATCATCGAGCGATCGATCGATTAAATGTTTTTATTGGCGGGCTCGCAGTTAGTTGCGCCAGAGCCATCACAAACAGCCATCGACCTGGCGATGTACAGACTGACACGTGTCCTGCGATTAGAACACACATGACGTTAATAAACCGCATAACTTTTGAGTAAACGCCTATTAGCGACAACCTGTCTATAGTGAGGACCCCCTGTTCGTTAGATGAATATATGAAGCATTTCTGAATCTGAAAGACGTTCGTCTTTGTCTTGCCAGAGGAAACAGTTCCTCAAAAATGAGACAGGGAGATGAAATACTGTCACGTCTTATTCGACATGTGGCTGACCTGTTGTCATAGCCTCGACATTTCCAAGCAGTTGATGAAGCATGAGTGACAACCGCGCATGAGACCGGCGACATAACTTTACAATGATATAATATAGATATGTATGTATGTAGATATGTATATAGATATGTATTATTTTATGTAGATATATATTATAATATGTTTTATACATGTTTGAATGATAAAACCTCTTTATTTTTCTGTTTTTCTTGCTACTATTATTATTATTATTTTTTTTCTCTGTTCTCGTCCCGCCATTTTAGTGACCTCTTTGCTTGTTACCTTTTACCGTGGTTGCCTGGTAGAGATCACTACTTAGTGATAAGGCCGCCAAGTTAATTGTACTCTGTTTTTAGATGTAATTAATTCTAAGGTTTCCTATTTGTACAATTAATTAAGTGTAAATAAATAAATAAATAAAAAAATGACGTTAATTCGTATGTCGAGAGGCGAGTATCACCGTATCTACAATTTTATCGCAAGATCTCACTCAACTGGTTTTAATGTATGAAATTTATAGCGTACTTAACGCGACAGCTACTGGAATTCACAAACAATAAAAACTAGACACGCAATATGAAGCCATAGCCATAAAGGTTTGTTCCTTGTTTACATCGCTACTGAATATTTTACTTCTACTCAGACTGAGAAGAAAAATATGGACGTGCTCATAAAGTCACATCGCAAAAATGTTGATATGGTTTGTTAAACATTTCCCTAAAGTAAAAAATCTACATAGTAAAGTACAAGGCACTGATACCGCCCCTTGAACGGAGGCAAGTTATTTAAAACTCAAAAGCTCAAGCTTCATTAGCGACAGTTAATGATGGCGGCGTCTCTCTAGACAATATGTTCCTTGCAGATGCTATTTGTTATGCGGTTACTGTATAAATAATATGCTAAATCAGATAGTGCTTATTTTGAATGGAAATATCTGTTGTATGTTTTCCTTTCGACCAGAAGATTAATTAGGCTTCGCTTTAATAATAATTTCCCCAACATTAAATTTAGCTATACAAAGTAATTGTTATTATAATCTCCTTATATTTTTACATGAATTCATAAGCGATTGTACTTCGCATTAGGTTTGAATTGAAAGGCTCTCTCGAAAAAATTTGCATGTTGAGGGATGGACAATTTAAATTTACGATTTCGGCGCTCCCCAAGCGGGACGGACCCCGCATTTTTTTAATTTTCAATTTCCATTTACATTCCAGCCACTAGCTTTGTCCAATTTGCGTATACACTTATAAATATATGATAGAAATGTTCATTAAAAACTTTGGGATTAAGAATCGCTTGCATGGGGGAGGTCGACGGCAGCTGCATTTTCGCACTAATTAAAATTCACGACATTTTCTTGCGTACCAAACTGATACCTTAATTACTGTAAAAAGCCTATCGTACACATCTCATGGCAACATTGTAGCAATTACTATTCTTTACCGAGAAATGAAATGATATCCACGATCGTACGTAAGTATCTACTCGTTTTGTCCACTCAGTTTTTATCTGTGAAGTACCTACGACGCTAATGTTTCTAGCCCGCAATTATGGGGTTAAGATAAGATCTTCGACCCAGTTCAAGGAACATGTCTTTAAACTGACCGACGAGGAAATTAACAGTCTTACGTGCTTTTGATAATTTGATAACCTGCTTTGATTTATTCGTAACTGGTTTTGTGAGTCACAAGCGAAACGTTCTCATGCCCTTTCGGAGTTTCTAGGTAAGGTGCCGCGTAATTAGTTAACTTGACGTAGGATATTAAATTACCGTGCATTTGAATGTTTACAATAATAAAGATGACTTGTTGATATGGATAGAATGCATGTAACCTTGGTGTTTAATTTACCCATTTTAATACGTTGTTACATAATACATACTACATATATACATAATAGAAATAAAAAAATTGGTAACTGGTATTTAAAGAAGATATATTATTAGGTATCTAAAAACTATGTAAACAGCCAAATAGTTGTACTAAGTGACATTTATTCAAACTTCAAACGAAACGTCTTAAGATAAATCGCGCCCATGCATAAGTGTAGGTATATTTAATAAAACAATCCAACATACATCAAGTGACATAAGAGGTGTGTGAATTGGCCAAAAAACCACCCGTGAATCAGTATGTGTGAATTTCGAGATAAATCATAGGTAGTTAAAATATACTGGTCTAATAGAATGTGGGCTAAATTAAAAATATTATTAATACCGGCTCGCGAACGACAGTCAGTGCTGTTAATCAAATGACGATCAAAGGGTGTATTTTAAGAAAATATCTGACGCTTGTATTTATCATTTTCAATATTTGTCAATTAGCGCTATTGTTGGAATAAAGTGGTCCTGATTTATTTTGGTACTGAAATCGTTTGGACGTAATATACGGAAGACGATTTTTGATATTTTACGTGGTTACTCGTATAAGTTGTGTTTTATTATTTAGCTTTACATTCTCTATGTATTAGTTTTAATGAAAGACCTTGCGATCATATCTCAGGCTAAAATTGGTTCTAGACTGTATTTGTTGTGTAGCGAAAATTATGTCAATCAATCTGAAATGGGTCTTTGGCTCACATTTAACTATACATGAGATCTAAATCCCAATTCTAACTTCTTTCCATTAAAGACAATATTAGTTTATATCAGTTAATTATTTTCATGATAATTTTTAAGTTTAATGCTCTCAGATAAATCTAGTGTTATGCTTATGTTATCAAAAAATAAACCCAAATAAAATAAACGCTAATCACCTACCTACTTTCATAAAAGTTACTTTATACAAACGTAAATGTTCATATCGAGTATGTACATTTGTAACTCTCCCAACAGGGAATAGACAGTCGTTATTTCAAATAAAATTTCGGGTTAATTTTTCTACGTCATCAAAGTGACGTCAAAACGACCCTCAGGAGTGAATGCGGGTGTGTGACACCCAGAGTGAAATCCTATGTACACGACTAATTACCTTCCCCAAGTTCGTAATTTAATCAAGCAAGTTACCTAATTTTCATTGTACTCTGGGCTTATTTTTCACACGCATCGTATTAATAATGCTGGTCACCTCTAGAGGTTTGAAACACGTGCAGATTTTTGGAATGTGACATTTGTTTTGATAAGCAAATATGAATACAAATTTTAGCTTGGAAAAGTTAGGTAGGTATGTATGTAGAGATACCTACGAAGATTCTTAGCTGCTAAAATTCAGAACCATTTCATCTGCGATTAATACAGACTAATTACATAAATTCGTCTGGTGTATTATTGTTCGTCATCCAAGGATCAAGTACATAATAAAACAATCCCATGAGATCAAAACATGATATACACAATTATATGCTATCAATCCATTCAATTGTTTTTGTTTTATTAGTAATACGAAAAATAAACATCGAATTTTAATCATATATGTGCTTTGCTCAGGTTTTACCCTACAATGTCAAAGATAGTAATAATTATACGAAGGTACGACACATTGATAGAGCCGGCAGGAATCTGGCAATCAAAGCCAGCTATCAATTAAATGTAACGCAATCAAAACGCCGGACATTCCACGCGTCCGTGTTTGTGTTATTGTCTCTAGGATTCCATTCATTTGCATATTATTTAACATTATTTAGGTACCTATGTAACTTATTGATGAAGGTATAAGATTTAGTTTTGAATGAAGTAGCTGGAAAATATTTCACACAATATCCCAATTCAATATGAAAGCGTGAAAGATTATTTCTTATTACCTATATTGTAATCTCTATTCTCTATTATAAAAATATATCTCTGGTGTTGAGTATAAATTTATCCAGTATTAAAATGGTTTTTATCTATCATCAATTGAATCAACCGTGCCGTAATTACGTATTAGAGGCGGCATAATTAATAATTGAAATATTCACAATATTCACACAAATTAATTGAAACGCCAATATAAAACGCAAGAACAATATGCAGTGTGCATTCACGTATTATTGCAGTTTAATTAACATTGCTATCATACCGGCTAATTGTTATATCACGCAGCTGATGTGATTTACGATGTGATACGGACACCGACACCTTTATAATTGCTACTAGTCATAAGTAAACACAATCTCAGTGTGCTACAAATTCATTTACATACAAGCTATCATACCCCTGTAATATGCGTACAGTTACTGTTATTCATTTGTGACAAATTCCTTAATTATTGCACATAATATTATGTACATATTAAAAGTAATAAACGCTCTAATTTTGCGTTTTAATTTTATTTAAAACAGCGCCATCTATTAAGAATATGCTTAACTTCTAGCAGCGCCATCTGTAATTTATTGTAAAAACTACTAAATACCACTGATCCTTCGAACCATCATACATCTACAAAAGGGTGTTAAGTATGTTTGTTCACACATATTTTTATTTTATTTTTAATAGTCTACGAATACAATATTCGAGTATCGATAATACGAGTATTCAGAAATTATTAAAATCATCGGTAATAACTTTGGAATCGTTTAGGATTTGGCATTTGTTTCATACTAACATCATAAAATTTACCTATTTCATATTTACTTATCTACATTTCCTACATTCTAAGTGAAAACAAATGTATTTTATTTGTTAACCGATGCAGATGCTTATACATGATGAAGGATTATCAACTTCAGAGGTAGGTAGTATAGAATGATCAATTTGTTTTCTACTAATTTGTTTAGTAGATTTTATTTTATTTCTAGCTGTTGGCTGAATGAACGATAAATTTATAAAAACAATTTTTTTATATGAACCGTGGTTGATCTATAAGTAGGTATTATAGCCTACTTATTATACCTACCTAGGTATCACGTTATTTCTTGGTCGGTAGCCTTGTAGCACATTCATGAATAAGATAAAAACATCAATGGATAGCTTATCAAGAAAATTAATTAAATTGTTATTTGTTGGCTTTAACATTATTTTAATAAGTGCTTTTATTGATGGTACCTATTATCAAATAGGTTCTATTCACAGTGGCCCAACAAATACTCCTCCATGTTTGCCGCAATCAGGGCGAATATGGATACCTAAACAGCTACAATGATTGCCCAACGCTGCCCATTGTGAAGAGGGCCCATGATTTGGCGTCAACAGTTTGACGAGCGTTTATTATACTTTTAAGTAGGCAAAGGAAATAATAGTTATAGGAAGGAAATAATGTTTGCAAATATGATACTTGGCACTATTTCTTGTAAAGCAATATTAACCTATTCATGTCGAAAACAATAATTTCAACAATAATATTTTTTTCAAATGTTAAATACATACTGAATACGTTAAAGACCTAGATGAAAAAAAAATATTACTTATATATTATTTTATTTATATCAACACCATCTATAGTAACATGCTCAAACTAAGTTATAAGAACTTATCGTATCACCACAGGTATCACACACGCATTTTAAAAACTTGTTCAAAAGTGACATCTATTGGTGAGAAGCAACACAAAACGAAATGGTAAAGAATTTTAATTATAAACTTTTCATCAATAGATGGCACTATAGTATTTTGAATTTATTGAAGGCATTGCAGTATAATTGGATTATTTTATAATTAATTGAATATTATTTACCCAGAAATGTAAAATATTAAAAAAGATAAACTTAATGAAATTGCATGCAGACATTTGATAATGCAGTTCTCATGTTTAATTAAGAAATGAAGTTTGTATTTAATTAAAGCTATTTATAATTTATTTTATTTCTTCCATTCCTTTATTTGTGGCTTCGTGAAAAATTACAAAAGTATGAATCTAAGAATTGAAGAATAAGAGTTTAATTTAGAATTTATTTCGTATGCAGTGCTTTAATATCATATCTTAGAATTAAAATATTATCCCTTAGTCAAGTGAAATATATTATATTCTTCATCATTTAATTGGCTTCTTACTTCTACTTATTGGATTTTTTAACTTTTTATTGGAATCGATTCTTTGACTATCGATTATTATTTGTTTCGATTCTAATTGCATCTATTACAACCTTTTAACGGCAAAGGCAACATTTTATGAACAACTTCATAAATAAAATATTTATTACATCAATTATTTTAAAAAGTGTTATTATTCCATAGACTTTGTACTAAGTATGTATCAATTTGCAAACAATTGAGGCTGATTTTTAATGGTCTTCATTGCCAATTATTGAACTAAATTTAGCAACAATACCTAACTAATATGTCATCACTAAAAATACATAGGTAAATATAATACCTATAGGTACCTAATGCAAATAAAGCTCTCTATCTATTATATTACACATAACAGCTTTTAGATAAGGACTTATCTCCAGCTAACTCTACAACCAGCTAACACCAACCACAATAGGTGACTTAGGAATTGAAGAAAAAAATAATACGTTTAATAAGTATCATCAGTAATTAGACCATATTTTTAATAAATTTTGTATAATTTAGTAGGTAGCAAGATTGTTTTTTTTTTTTTTTCTATTAGGTATTAAAGTTTATTTATGTAGACTATTAATTATTCATAGGTTATGTTTACAAGACAAAATCTTAACTTTTCAATTAAATCACTGGAATTAGGTACTTCAATGTCAGATTGAACGAAATTCATCAAAACATTCAATATGAAATGGCAAGCGCGGATCAGCGAGGATCGTAGGGATGGGACGGAATGGAATCGGTGCGTCTGTCAGGATTTTTTGTGCGATTTTTTCGACGTTATTATTATGAGAAAAATGCGGAGTCAGTAAAGCGGATCGTGGGGTGGGGGCATGACGAGGGTTCCCGGTTTGATTGAAGCGGGCGGCGGGGGGCGGGGCGGTGACGTCACGCTCTCATAATAGGCCGTGCCGTGCAATGATGGCCGCCGTTTATCAAGAGTGTTAGTTCTGCATTTGGATTTTATTAGACGCTAAGATTGCATTAATGCGGCCAGATTCTTGAACGGAGTGCATAAATAGCAACAGCTCTGTTAACATACTGAATGTGTGAATGTTTTGAGTACCTATCTCGTTAGTGGTAGGTATTAATAGTGATTCCAACTTTTAAATAAAGCTTATTTGTGATAGCTTTACATTGTAAAGGTAGTGCTATGAACAATTGTTAGTTTCAATGTTTTCTACAATGTTTTGATTGTCTAACTTTTCAATAACACATTACTATTCAATATCTATTAATTAAGCTATTAAAAAATGTATCAATGAACTGTGTTTTTATTTCTGAATAGATTAATTACTATCTGATGACTCTACCCGAAATGAAAAAAACAAAATTTACATCATTATTGAGCACTTGAAAGGGAAGATTAGCCTGATAATGCCTGTCTATATTACGGGCCAAAGTAATTCATAATACGAAAGTCATAGTAAGGCTTGCGTGCGTGGTGTTGGGCGGAGCGAATCGCGTGCCACGGCGCAGTTATCGAGGGAACACCTCGACACGGCACATCACTAGCTACGCCTATTGCTGGTTGCATTTGAAATTCGAAATTACGAAATTTATGCTATTCATACCTATGTGTTCTGTGGAAGTTGCTACATTGATTTGGAAACAGTCTGTAGGTATATAAGTTTTCATGCAAAATTTTGTAGGTAACTATATGTACCTAGGTACACTTATTTTATTGAGTAGGTATAGGTGCCATACTTAGATTATCATTATTGTAATTATTTATAATGAAATAGGTAGTAAATAACATTTTAACACCTATGTTATGCGTAGATACCTATATCTTCATCAGTTTTTTGTATAAAATTTATTGCCATAAGGTAGGTATACCTCTGCTAAATTATTAAACGTATTTACGTTTAATAGGTAGATACCTGCCGACATACATATTATAGTCTATTATCTTATGTTACCTATATATTCTATTATTTTTCATTTATAGATAACCCTTAGTCTTGATTCGAATATTCGTAACATTTTGTATATTTGGTACCTATAATATTATAGAGTAAGAAAGAAAGTAAGAAATTCATACGTATAGGTAGGTATCTACTTACATGTATATACCTAATCAGACTATTTAATTAATTGTGAATCGATCGAAATCGGTTGTAACTTGTAAGATTTAAATCGAGTTAATGAGCTCTCTACCTAATCTACGACGATTTATTACCTATATTTATTCATACATTTTAAATTTAATCATGTTTATTTCATCATTTAGGTATTTTAAAATTCAACAAATATAGTTTTTAATTAATAATTAATTAAACAAAATCAAAACATTGGCTTGAATGATTAAATTAAATGAAACGTCTATTTTTAATTCAATATCCTTATCTATTAGGGGTATCAATAGAATTTATAATCTTAAGGAAAACTTTAAAAAAAACACAAATTGAAATCACCTTTTTAACAATGACTGCTCTTATTATTTTCTCTATCATGAACATGTTGGTATACCTATAGGTATCTACATATATAGATACAGCTTTTATAAAATTGCCACGTTTTAAGTAAGATATCTAGCTTTTATATTCAATACTATATACCTAATTATAATAAGCAAGTGTAAATCTCTAATAGATATCGCAATATCAAATATTTACAAATTACAACACTTATTAAAATTGTTGAGTCAATTAGTATTAGAATATAATCCAGAACAAGCAGATCAAACAAATTATTACTTAGCAGTGTTTACGTTAAACTATTCAGTATTTACACAGTTGTGACGATGTCAGCTAGACACCTGTTGTAATGAGCACTTACTGTGTGTACCTACTTACTTCAGGTTATGTGTAATTTACACTAATTTGAAGGTGTTTAATTATCGTACGAGCCTAATTTGTAAAAAACAAAAATGTTAAATGTTTAACAAAATTAAGTGTATGTTATGAATTTTATTAAATATTTTGTCAAAAGATTTTGATTTAAAGCCTAATTTTCTTTATATTCCTTTGAGAAAAGCTCTCTCTCTTTCCCTCTGTTCCTATTTAAGCTACGTAATTAAATGTGCAATAAATAATTGATAGACAATACCTACTGCTCCATATTTTACAAATATTTTTTTATCTTCAGTGTTCTAACAGACTCTTGAAGCACATCGTAGTCCGCCGCCAATAATCACGATGATGGGAAAAGTATATAAATTCTTCCTTTTATTAGTATTCGACAATCTGATCAAGTATCAGGTTTAAAAGACAGCAATCCAAAATCAAGATGATTAACCAGCATGATGGCGGGGTTTCTGAAACTAGTCCACTCTTACGAACTTAGTTCACCTTTAATTCTCAATTTCACATTGATACCAAAATATATATTACTAGCTTTCCGCCCGCGGCTTCGCCCGCGTTTTCAAAGAAAAACCCGTTCCCGTAGGATTTCCGGGATAAAACCTATCCTATGTCCTTTCTCGGGTATCAAAATATCTCTATACCAAATTTCATGCAAATTGGTTCAGTAGTTAAGGCGTGATTGAGTAACAGACAGACAGACAGAGTTACTTTGGCATTTATAATATTAGTATGGATTTATGTAGGTAGGTACACTTTTATCTTTTTTTTCCACGCTCCGACCAAAGTTTCGTTTTATAAAATATCCAAAATTAAGATGACTTCGTCATTCACCATTAGAGGCTGCATTCATCAATCGACTCACAAAAAATGTGTACCTACTTTTTTTTTTCCATCCGAAAAAACATACCGCCATTTTTTGACCAAAGTGCAAAAAATAAGAACTCTGACATGTTATTAAGAAAATTTCATTCAACCCCTATATTTTTCTCAATCTATAATTTGAGGTATGATTGTGATCCCTCATCCAAATTACCGATATTTATTATTGATTTATAGCCATTTTGTAAATTGAGGATAGATTTTTTGTATTTGAATTATGCAATTGAATTCATCATGGTATTGGAATGAATTCGTAAGAAATTAACCCAGAGAGCAGATGTATAGCTTCGTTCAAAAGTTAAATTTGCGACTTAAAATACGTAAATTTAAATAAGCAAAATATCAATGATACCTACTACCTAAAAAATTCTTGCAAGTTTGCAATTAATAGATACAATTTTCACATAATATAACATGTTTATTAACAATATTTTTAATAGCTCTGCTCCACTTAGTATCAATGGATAATTTCACATAATTCTACCTAGGTAGAATTAAATAATTTTGATTTTAAAATCATCTTTTCGGAAATTATAGCCTTTAAAAATTTCTTTGTAGATACATCCCAATACATTTTTCGTCTTTATACAACCCAGAACTTCCTTGTCGTAAAACTAAATTAACATCAATCCAATTAGTCGTTTATATTACTAGTATATAATAAATAAATGCATCAATAATTAATAGCATATAGTCGCACGATTTAATGCAACTAACACCTCGAGACAACTTCGATTAATTAATGCAAGACATTTATTATAAAACCGTTATATAATTATCTAATGTTTATGACATGATTATAAAGTGAATTTCGCCTGTGGCTATAATATATTACTGTTATCTCTCCGAGAATTAACTACAATCTATTGTATTCTAATTTAATTCCAGTTTTAGTTTTGGGTGTTCTCATTGCTGAAGTAACTGTCTCAATCTTTTGAATGTGGATAAAAATTACTTCTACATAATATGCCTATAAAGCGAAGAAGTGTAGTGAGTAGTATTGTTGTTGTCTTAGTGGGTTTCATAATTAAATGCTGGGTACATTGGATGTTAGTATTTGTACCTACATAATAAAGGAAGCGAATGATTCTGATTTTTCGTACAAAACAGTGTTTAAATTACTTTCTATGAAACTTGAAAATTTTATTCAAGTCCTTTTTGTAACTTATAATCTAGGTAAACATAATATATTAATTAAATATACCTACTTTACTATATTATATACATATATATATATATATATATATATATATATATATATAATATGCATTTAAATATGAAAATTTGATGCATTTTATAACTAGAATATCTAGGTATATAAGTATTGTATTTAGATTCTAATTCTAAACGCTTTTCTTATATTTTCATAGCTACAATATTTGTGAGCAACACAGGATAGAACAATCCAAATACCTAGATATAAATAAAGTTGAAATGATTACAATATCACTTGTAATATTATATTTCATAACTTTCTTTATTAACCTTTTCATGTTAACATGCAATTTCTTTGTTTCTTTAAGAATTTAATCAGCACTATTATATTCCCGAAGCGTCTAAAAACGGCACCTTTATAATAATCTATATCGATTCAGAACGAGTTTAAAAAGTTCGATACATCAGGTCGACGTCAAGATTAATATTCAAAACGCTCGACCGATAATTTTACAAATTCGCTTTACAAACGAGCGGGTGTCCCGAGACCTATAATACACATTAATATCCCCGACTTCTCATGTCAAACCGGCAATCCGCGGCCGATTATCTTTATTTAGTGATAATTTATCAACGTAACGTAATTCGCTTTCCGTTCCAGCATGGCGAGTCATTATTTTAAAGGCTCTTTGCAAAAAACACGGAATTCAGTAATGTTTTGACACGTGTAATTTGCAATTATGGTGAAATTAACGGATATGAGTTATGATATTGATGTTTATTAGTGGCTCGAATTTATTTAAGGACAACATTTTTATGTAAAACGTTTAATCAATGTACCTAACTACTATTAAAATCGAATTTGCTTCCTCAATTCACTACCGGTTAATATTTTACGTCTTAATTAAGATCAACACAAATCTTTGCTACAGTTTATATGAAGTGGATTTTAAAAGGCTGTTATGTTATTTTCTTATAACAAATCTTTTATACAAATTCATATATTAATTACCAAATCTAAACAAAAGGCAGCATAGTATAAAGTCTGCAAGTTACACAATAACAAAGAGTTCTAAATAATTTAACCCAAATTTTAAACGCACAGCTTTTGACATGGGACATGAATATGGAAAGTTAATTAAAATATTTAATGAGACGACTGTTTCGTTAGTGGGAGCCGATGACACGTACAAATGATATTAAATTAACGCGACTCTGAGGTGGGCGTTATCATTTTAGTTGTGTTTTAACAATTATTATACCGTTTGATTATTTCTGAAATGGAAGAACTTATAAAACGATTATGAATGCCTCGAGCAATTCGGTTTTGTATTGAAGATTACTGATGTCGTTTAAATTGTTTGTATGTTTAATTACGAAATTTTGTTACTAAATTAATGTTTGTGTTTTGATCAAATATAATATTTAAGAAATTGAATTGGGTAGATGGAATATATCCGGACAAATAAGGAAAACAGGATTTGACATTTCTATAGATTATTGCGATTATTTATCTGTATTTTGTAAATGTTATCGGTTGCATGTAAGTTGTCACCACATATTATTATGTACGTACATACCTACGTTCACACGTTTAAGATATTAATTATATATGTAATTATAATTACTTACGCCACAGGAATATTTTCAGTGAGAAATAAATGGTCCTTCCAACCGGAGTAAAAAGCATATATTTTCTACTTAAAGTAATGTAACAGATATTAAGTAGGCACTTTATAAACTATTCACCAGGTTTTATAATCTCTGGTAGAACATTCATAATGTTCCCTTTAATTTTTGATGACATATCTCATCACTTAAAAACGCATTTGAAATTTTGAATATATTGTTTACCATATTTTTTATTGTTGAATATACCATTTATAGAATGCGGTATTTATCCAATTTGGTAATTCATTATATTTTCCGTAAAAGGCTCATTTGTTTCTAGTCGCCTCCTTTAGTAGTGAATAAATAATTGATCCATCTATCGTTTGAAAAGGGCATTTCAATAACGTTTTGCATAACAGCAAATCAGATAGCAACGAATGAACTATTGCGTAAGTGTTAATACTGGTTTGGTCTTGATTACTGAGAAAAATAGCAATAGATATATTATTAGAACTAGTGTAGATTTTAGAAAATTGTAAAGGAAAAGTGAGACGTTCATATATTTTATTTATCAAGTGATTTTTTGCACTTTGTTTGGAATCATACATAACTAAGGTATGCAATTTTTGTTAAATTAACCTAAAGTTGAATATGAAGATATTCAACTTACTGAAGAGTATAATTAGGTAATAGGTATGTTTATTGTTAAGTAGTAAGTTTTTGTTTTAGAGACACATGTAGGTACACACGATGTAGATGATTTGTAATTTTATTTATTATATATTTTAGGTTATTTTCATCTGGTATCGTCTTGAAAATGGTAACAATAAATCTCAATGTGTCTTTTTATGTTTACATTTTAAGATTCATCGTCGTTTCAGTATATTTGTAAAAAACTGTAGGTTTAAATATAATATCATCTATCTACATTCTACAATCTCATAACAGTCTCTTTACACTATATATGGTCCATATTAGGTAACGTAATTTCAAAATAGCATAAAAATCCAGTACCTACATGATACAATTGTAAGGTTGTAAGGGCGTGCCGAATTTATCAAAAACGCCGTCATGATTTCTCTAACATAGAAAGTCGTGATTGCAGTCACGGCATATTATCGCATCAACCAAATCTCTTGCTACACATTAAAATCTTACATGCTCGCTTTATTAAGGCAGTCAAAAAGCAGACCATCTGATGGTCAGCATGATAGCGGTGAAAGTACCGTTAGAGTAATAGCCACTAGATACCGACCATTGTACATAACAAATTATATATGTAATGAAGCTTTTTTTCAGAATGCAATGCATATGAATTATCTACGATGCTAGATTGATGTTTTATTGCAGTTAATGGCTTGTGCTTTTTGGCTTATGGTAGATAAAATTTTATAAGTTGGATGAAATTTTACTCTATTTTTTGTGTTAGAAAATATAGTTCAAATACCTCTACGTACGTTATAATATGATTGTACAAAATTTTAATTTTAACGATTTGATGTTTTACATGGACTAAAACGTTGTAAAAATGCAGTTCGTGTAGGTATGTTAAGAAATGTTATAGAATTTACTATAAGCGAAACTCTTCAACTTAATTAATGAAATAGGTAATTTATATTATTTGCATAAAATGAAAGAATAAAATAATATTGACTTCAAATACACTTAATTATATTGATAGTTTCTATTATAAATGATCTAGTCATTTTAATATTCTCTACAAGTGGTAATCATAGAGTCGTGCTTCAATCTAAATTTATCATTGTAAGAATATAATCATTTGTTAAATATAAACAACTAGTTTAATTTATGAATGTCCTGTCAAATATAAATATTATTATTAGACCGGGAGATACTGACACAAAATTTCGAGTCATTTGTAACAGGATGGCGGTTCTACAGGGGTCTTAGTACGCAATGACAAAAAGAAAAACGATGGTGTGAACGCTGGTACCGGCGGCTTAGTCGCGTGGGCGTTAGTCGAACTCGTCGGAAAAATAGCGAAGTCAAACGATTTGTAACACAAAAATTTTAGAATTTACCGATAGCCCATAAAAAAGAAGTAGGCGGTAGTGTCATGCCATACTTTTCCGGTGTGACTTACAGCCCGCCATACCGACGCGAATGTGTTGATTTAAAAAAAAACAATTCAACCATTTGTACCAGGCTAACTTTTGCACAGGTAACCATCGTCGTGCAGCCATTTACGAAAATCGCCATGCCATACTTTTCGGACGATTCCAAATGGTCGCCATACCGCCGAAAATCTGCAAATTTTTTTTTCGCCGAACCGTTTGTAACACCCTAAATTTTTTTTTCAACAACTCCTGAATGATTATAAATACCTAGAAGTGTGATAATGCCATACCTGTGGGAGGTGGCGAATGTGTAATAAGATTTTTTTTTTATTGTATGATTTTATTCGTATTTTGAACGATTTGTAACAGTATGGCATTAATCTTTCCTATAAGTTTGAGGTTCAACAAATATAAATACAAAATTTCAAAGATCTAGGTGGTAGAAATCTTCACTTCTATAAATTAATAATAAATTTATTTATGAAGTATGGCAGCACTTTTTCCCCCTACTAGAAGTATGGCAAATATAATAATGGTCACATTTTATCAAATACTCTCCAAAAATCCAAATGCAATACTGGTACAAAAAGTTTGGCGAAAAAAAAAAATTTTTGCAGATTTTCGGCGGTATGGCGACCATTTGGAATCGTCCGAAAAGTATGGTATGGTGATTTTCGTAAATGGCTACACGACGATGGTTACCTGTGCAAAAGTTAGCCTGGTACAAATGGTTGAATTGTTTTTTTTTAAATCAACACATTTGCGTCGGTATGGCGGTCTGTAAGTCACACCGGAAAAGTATGGCATGACACTACCGCCTACTTTTTTTTTATGGGCTATCGGTGAATTCTAAAATTTTTGTGTTACAAATCGTTTGACTTTCGCTATTTTTACGACGAGTTCGACTAACGCCCACGCGACTAAGCCGCCGGTACCAGTGTTCACACCATCGTTTTTGTTTTTGTCATTGCGTACTAAGACCCCTGTAGAACCGCCATCCTGTTACAAATGACTCGAAATTTTGTGTCAGTATCTCCCGGTCTATATGATATCTTGAAGGTTTCAAGCCGAGGTTTTGCAAGTTGTATTGCAATATGTCTAAAATATATTATTGTGCTTTCAGTTATTTTCAATCATTCGTAGATATTAGGAAAGTGATTTTAGACAACTATATAACAAAATTAGTAAGATTTGTTGAATGTGTTTTATATAAATGTAATCTTAGAAAATAATTCTAGCTGATTCAAAAAAATTGGGTCTTTAAACATTTAAACAAGTAGGTATACCAATTTCCATTTTGCAATCTTATATAATACTAGCTGCTCCGCGCGGTTTCACCCGCGTGACTTCGCTCCTGTTGGTCTTAGCGTGATGATATATAGCCTATAGCCTTCCTCGATAAATGAGCTATCTAACACCGAAAGAATTTTTCAAATCGGATCAGTAGTTCCCGAGATTAGCGCGTTCAAATAAACAAACAAACTCTTCAGCTTTATAGTATTTGTATAGATAAATACAATACGTTTATGAATGTGATACTCATGTGATAATACTAAGTATTTATTTTTATTTATACTTATTGTGAGTTTGTTATGTAGCATTCCAACATTAAATATTTTAGTAGGTATTTAAAGAGGTGTGCAAAATGCAACGCTCTACCATATTAATAAACGAGTATCAAAATTAAGATCATTACTTATATAGTGAATATATAGAAATACGTACAAACTTTATCTTCTGGTTGTAGATAGGAAAAACTTGCGAAATATAATAAATAATATATTCTTTTGGCTCAATGAAATACGATAGAGTTGCCTCTACAATAAGTCTTATTAAGGTGATGAATTAATTTTTCTAACATTTACGGCCCTTTTTAAACCTTCGTAATTTTTATATTATTAAAGTTGTCGTGATGAAAATTCTTGACAAGAAAGTTCAATAGTAACACAATACGTCTACCGTTTTAGAAACATGATTCCATGATATTTTCTCGATAGAAAAAAAATACAAAGTTCTCATTGTTATTTTTTTTTAATCTCTGGCATCTTCAAAATAACAAACGTAAAGTTACGACTTTTTGGATATTAACTATAAAATATACAACCTATACGTCTAACGAGTTAGAATTTTGAAATATGCGATGGTTTTGAAATAAACAAGAAATACTTGAAATTAGCGCGCGACCAGCCAATATAGCGAGAGCCGCCCTGTACCTTCCTACCCCGATCGCTGCACGAGTCATTCCCGCTACGGCCGTCACACGGGGAACTTGTATCGCTCGCGCAAACGTAAAAAAGGGTGACAACACGATAAGACAAAATGAGACAAATGGGGACAATAAAGAAAATAAGAAGAAGAAACATAAAGGTTGGAGGAAAAAGAATGCTTACAATTGGAACAAATTAATGAAGTAAGTTGGTTTTATTTTAAATTTGATGATAATTGTATTATAGACGATGTTTGATATGTACCCCTGTTTTAAGTACATAACGAATGTGTAAGATTTTTTCATTTATAGCATAGATAATCTTTTCAGAAATCCGGAATCCAGAAGGAAAATAAACCCACTGATTGTTCACAATGTGAACCCACTCCTTCGTAAGTACCTTTATTCAGTCAAAAATGTATGTTATCAACGCTCTACTGGTTTTATCGCATGATTCCATTTTTAGCAAAAAGCAACAAAGTGCAAAGAAATAAAAAATCATGGTGAACTTAGTGGAAGTATGGTGGACGTAATATGGAACAGGAGCTCATTGGAGTAGTATTATATTTAAAAAAAAATACGAAACAATTTCAAGAATTACTTTTCTTAGTAGGAGGTAGATAAGTATGTTGTATAAAGAATTTGATGTTGATATTTATTTCATTTATACTTACTACACCTGTGCGGGAAATTGCTTAGTACTAAAACAGGTTTATATTCATATTTACATAGTAATGTGAGTTTTCATTTCGAAAAATTTTGTGTAAGTATATTAAATTGAGTTCCTGGGTGATCTGGAAACACAATTGGGCCCGGAAGATGGCGCTGCAGTCACTCCTCCTAATCACATGAACCGATTTGGATGAATATTTGTGTGCACATTTCATTGTTGTGGGATGATTGGTTGATTCGTTTTCACATTAGCTAATATTATGTATTTTTATTGTTAGAAAGTAAACTTAATTTAATGTTTATAATACATTATTATTGGTATAAATAAGCCAGTGTTCGTCTCACATTGCTGTACCTGCCTACCTACCCTACCAGGGCCTAACTTTGTTCTGGCTATTTTATTTTGATTATTTGTAATGAATAATTACAATTATAATAGAGTGCAAAAAATAAATACATGCGTCAATATATTTTGTGTTTTTTTTTAAACAATTTTTTTATTTAAAAAAATATCATTCCGACCGCGGCTTTGCCCGCGTGGAATTAGGTTATATCGTGAATCCTGTTTTATCCCACAGAAGTGTTCAGTTCAGATAAAAAGTATCCTATGTGTAAATCCAGGCAATTAGCTATATTTTATCAAAATTGGTAATGTAGTCTTGACGTGATTAAGTAACAACTAATAAAAAAATATACAAATTAACATCCAAAGTTTCGCATCAGTTTTACTGTATTAGTGATATCTTCCACTCTTGACTTTGACTGAGAAGAATTAGGGTTTATAACTTCTTTCAGAAATAGTACCTTTTATTTCTGGGCATGATGTAATATCTACGTCAGCATCAAATTCTATCTAAATCAATTCAGTAGTCCGCGTTATTGAGTATGAGTACCATTTCATTTTTTCAGAGTAACAATATTTTTTGTTATTTCAAAGATTATTTATAACCTGTATTATTTTGTAATAAAGTAAACATTACGAAATAATAATAATTATTAATAATGTCTAAGTAGTTGTTAAAAAGAAGATTATTTGTTTATAAGCAAGAAAATAAAACCAATAAATCAACAATTAAATATATGTATAACAATATTATAACTGTATGACGACTCCATACATGTTTGTCCCGAGTCGGCCAGCGGCAGCGCGGCGAGTTTGCAAGAATGACTTCGCGCACACCCGCGTTCGCGATAGCGAGCTATTAGACTCCGCCCACCAAGCAGTGGATTTTTTTTTTGTGTATCGTCTTAAATTAAACTCATAATTATTATAACACACCTCGTTGAATATTCAATGAAATTTACAATTCTTATATGAATTGTAATTTTTCTGTATATATTCCATAATATAATATGTATTCGGCCCCTGAAATGAATTTTTTATCATATTAATAATTTTGAAAGTGAATCTTAACAGTTTGGTCGATAATGTTATGTGTAGCTTTTGAACTTCTGAATAAGGAAAATTAAAAGTATACAATTCCTAAAATGTGTAGATTAATATATACCTATTTTATGAAAAAAAAAAAATAGATCGGGTACGTCTAACTAGGTATATGATTTTAAATGGTATAGATAAATTGTAAGAATATTTCTAAGTACCTAATGAATTAGAAGTCTTTGAATCACATAATATATGTGTACATCTTCAAATTATAAAAGTTTTGTTTTTTACAATTTCAACAAGTTAAATTTAATAAATCACTAAAATATTATTAAATAACTGATTATTTGATATTATTTTCCGACATAACAATAACAATGCAATCCATTCACCATACGTTAGTTACATACCCAAAAAGTAACATAAAAAGTTGATTAATGACATTTTCAAAGGCGGTGCTAAACACCCGTCTACCAAAGAGATACGACTCTATTTAGTCCTTCAAATGACTTCAGATCACACATGATAAATGACCAGGCCTGCCGTACCTGTCTTCGGCAACTCCTACAAAAGGAATTTCGACGAAAGAAAACAATGAAATATTATACTTATACGAATTTAATGTCTATATTAATTTTGATAGGAACATCGCGTACTTAATGTCCTACAATTTATTTTGTGAATTGGTTGTATTTTCCGTATATTGTTGTTGTTTGTGAATTAATATTATAGAAATATACAAAGCAAAATGTGTGACATATTATTTATCCCGTTTTTAGGCAAAGCTTAAGTGACGGAATTATAATATTGGAGTTGATGGATGATTTGGAAAACGTATTGGGTTTTTGGGTAAAAATAGGATAAGTAAAACTTTACTACTTACCTAGATAATATTAAATGTATGTTTACAAGTACCTAATAAGTACATAGATATTTACTTTATATCTCGTACTCTAATGTTCTTCTGATTTTTCTTTAATATTTAGATTCTTATTTGCTGAATATTTAATTTGAAAATATTAATTAACTCAATTATAAATGAAGTAATGACCTTAGTTTATTGATAAATATATTATCATGAAAGTTAACAAAGTTCTTATTAGAAGTAGAGTTATCAATTTCAAATGTTCAACTCACCAAGCGTATGTTGCAGAGATTCCAAATAAATTTCACTTAAAATAAGCCATAAAAAACTTCAAGTCACTAATAAAAACAAATGTTAAAGTTGCACAAAAAGAAAAGTTTACAAAACGACAATTACATCACAATAAACTGAATCACACTTAATAATCCAATATCACCTCTTTTTCGCCATAATTAATTGGTATAGTTCAAACAAGGTCATTACAGGCCAGTTTATTTTTCGCACGTTAGTGATATCATTCCGTCTAGTTGGGACCACCAAACCGCGGGTAATATTTTATTCATACCAATGCCCCTCAGACTGATTTCCGACGAAGCGTATCTAATTGCGAACATGATAAGTAAATACGAACGGAAATGTCACAAATCAATTCAATTTCTATCATAATAACACGTCAAGTTCAAGAGCGCGCGAAAATCTTCGTTCACAAAATTCGCGCTGCACCGCGTAAAGCTCACCGCGAACGTAACTTTATTTGTACGTAAACTGTCAACTATTTCACGAAATTACGGTGGTCGTTTAATGAACGTCTGAACCCGCATTGAGCTAGCTGTCAAATCTACGAGCCGTCATAGTCCGCTGCCATGAGTGGGCACACACACACCCGCAGCCGCTCCGTGCGATAGTCACAACTACACTGACACTTTCCAGCCGAGCGCGAACGTGCGGGCACTCTCACAGACGAAGCTTCATGAATCATACGCGCTACGCGCTTGTGTTGTAACGGGTGGGAGTGCAAACATGCAGCGTGCTTTTAGCGTGGCCAAACGAAATGATGCCTAACTGCAAAAGAGAATGTGAAGTGAGTATCGGTTTTACAAAATGGCCGGTTATGATTGAGTGTACACGCGCCTATGTAGCCGATCACATGAGAGATTATCCAAATGCGTGTGAATGCATCGTTGCTACGGATGGGCGGAAAACGTTGTAGAGATGCGTCCTCGTTTCTGCGATTGGAATCAAATGAATGATCTCTTATTTAACATTCATGATGTATGTGAGCCAAGGAGGTGTTGTTAAGCAATTAAATGATTAAACTCCTTCAGATACTTCTTTAAGATAATGAAGGCATGAGATGTAGGACATAAAATTTCTTGATTTAACTTACTTATTTAAAAGATTTTCAATTACATAATACGATAGAGCTGTCTGTGCCACAAGTTGTCGAACCTTACCTGAAACAAAAATAAAGGAACATGAATAAAGTTGTACTAAAATGCTAAATACTTACATCAAGTGAATCATACATCGTGTTTACAAATTCGAATGTCGTAAAATAAAATATTGCTAGCTCGTTATCTTAAGGGAGAGAAAAACTAAAGTCATCGTCTCCTTATCATTTGACCTGACAGTATCGGTTCATTAGCTTAGATATTGCAGGTCAGCTGTGTTTGGAAAGAGATAAGTAGGTCAGTGCAATGAGGAACCTATGTCAAGTTCAATATAATAGACATTTGTTGAGTCTAAGCTCCAGCATAACATTAACATTGAAATCATAACAACCGATACGACGTGCGAGCTGTCATCATGACGTCCATGTTTCGTGTAATATTTTTATTAGACAAATAAATTTAACGTCACTTTTTGTATGTAGAGACATACATATTTTAATTTAATATTATTAACCGTAAATTTAACACACTGTACAAATTTATATTGATTTGATGTGAGTTTTTTGCTTCTAATGAATATAAAGAAAAGTTTAAATATACCTAATTTTAAAGATCAGTTTTAAGTCAAGAGCTTCAGACATCAACAATAATACATAATCAAAGTAGAAGAAATGAGGAGAATATATTAGCAACAATGTAAGAGTAATACAGTGTAAATATCACTAAAAACAAATCAATAATCTACTTACAAAACGGATAGATACCGGTAATAACTAATAACCATAAATCATAGAAATAATATTAAACATGGAATTATCAGCAAAAAACAATAATTAAAACGATAGTGCCGTGAAGCAAATGCACTGCAGATCCATAAACAAAAGTTGAATAGAATTAATAAAAATTAATTTATTGCAACTTCATCTTACTGTCAACATCATAAATATTGCTTTGATAAAAATTGGTAAACAATATGGTCATTGAATACAAGAAAGAAAATAAATGAAAGAAACTATGTAATGCTTGTAGTAAGTAGAGCATGATTATGTACCAGTAATCAGTATATACAAACATAGTAACAGATGGAATAGTAATAATAATGATTTATCTAAATTTACAATAACCAGTGGTCAAGCTGGTGGTAATTGGACAAATAAAATAACATCACAATTACCCAAACCAAAAGGCACTCAGCGGACATAATGAAGATGTTAACAATTTTCCACGACTGCCGAATGATGTATCTACCGTGAAATTTTAGAAAATAGACCCTGGCAACTTTGAAGTATCCCAAGAGAGTTATTACAATAATATATTTACCAAACACGCTCCTATTATTACGTTTTCATGTACTCGTTTACGCATAAATTAAAAGCATGCCAGTTTTTCTTTTGTCCCAACCCTTATTTGGTATTCATATTTGATATTTAGATAATACAAAAGGACGACGCGTTTTGAAAACACAAAAGTGTTCATAACATAGGAGAAAAACCTGTTTCGCGAGCAATGTATGCTAAAGATACAAATTGTGAAAGAGGCAATCGTTCATACAGTGTTCTTATTTGCCGTTACTTATGCAGCCCATAGTGAACTTTTTCTCGTCGCCTATAAGCGTTTTATTCTAATGAAGTCGAATCCATCACTACAATTACGGTCATACCGAATGATATATGAGTCTAGTGAGGGATATTAAAGGGCAACGGGGTTGTTATGAAATGTGAACTTTGAAATATGTACAGCATCGAAGCTCCCTTTTTAATTTGTCCGAAACTATGAACCGTAGCGAAATGAGGGTCTCGAAAGAGTTCTCGATAGCACCCCAGTTTTTGTGGATCGATAGTTTTCTTAGGTTACGTGTAATTTGGTCGAAGTTTTCGTGTTTCTTATTGCTTCCGCAACGAATTTCGTGCGACCCTCAACTAGAAATGATTGAACCTATTGGGCGTTCGCCGGCAGCGAGCGACTCCAATTTAGTTTTTCGGATTAGATACGCCAAACATAATAACATAATTGCTCTAATAACAGGCCAACCTCGGTGTGCCTTACAATTCACTTTCCAATTCGGTTCATTTTTTACCCTAAGTCTGTATAAAACTATTATGATTTATTATCAAATTTTCGTGCAGGCAAATTACGGGCTCGGCTTTCGTACGTGTGTGAGAAACCTTGTTTCTCTTTCTAACTGTAGTCGAAAAAGGCCATCGGATAAGGATATACATACACCCATTGTATTTCCTTGGCAACTTAGCTTTACATAGCTGAGAGTCGTGGATAAAATGATTTACGATGTTTTTTCTAATTAACTCGTAGCAATAATTAGTAGGATTAACATGTAACGCTAGCTTTATTTTTCAACGTCACCGAGGTTATTAAAAAGGTTTAGTCGTAATTAATTTAATACGGTAGCTTACGAAATAAAATCGTAATACTTTATTAAAATGAATTATTTTTTGTGTTTGACCAAAGATGGCATGGCGATTAATTATTATGTTATTATTATGTTAATTACTATTTGCTAAATTATATAAATTGGGATAGCACTTCATATTTGGGCTGATGACTTATGTGTTCATAATTCTCATTCATTTAATGAAAACCATAAAGTTTTAGAAGCCAATTTAATTTTCTTAATAGTTTAACTTTTAAATTTTATTTAACTCATAAATTTTTTAGTAGATTTTATAGATAAGTAAGAAATGCTTATAAATAATTGTATATTTAGGCTAAGAAGTTCATTTAAAAAGAGTCGCATGAAAAAAAAATTACGAGGAAAAATAAGAAAAAATGTACCTATAAAAAACGCCATCAATACTTTGATTTTCCTAAAAAAACCAACGATCTAATATACCTACAGTATCATTATATTTTCTGTGTTTCCATTACTAGTGATAGGCTGAAAAATTTTAATCTATCACATTATAACTATAGTGATATAAAAGTGGGAAGGTTTGAATTACTGCGACCGACAAATGTTCATGACAAGCGGCTGCATTAAACATGAGGCCTGCTACCGACCAGTATTTACATATAAAACTTTGTTTTTACATTGCCTTTGCAAGTGCAAAATTACACACTATTTTAAAACCTATGGAATTATGTGAACATCGCATTAAACATGTTTAATAATTCAGTTTCGATAATATTATGTGGAGCTTTTTTTTTTGTCCTAGAACTACTTTTAGAATTATTATACTCGCTGTAGAAATTTACGCATCTAAAAATTTTATAGTAATATGATGAAACAGATTATATTATTATAGAACTTCAAAGTTTCAGAGGTAGACAAAGAGCTGTGAAAACATATATTTGGTGAGCGCTTGAAATAGGGCTGAACAATATTTGATTATTATGTTATATTTTGAATTATAAAAATTTTCTTACAAATTAGATATTTAGGAAACGAGATTATGAAGGTATATAAAATATATTATAGGTATATATATAAAAGGCTAAAGGTAAATGTATTAAAATTGATGCTCTACCTCTAGAGATAGAGTGCGTGGTGAAGCGGAAGAGTCGCACGACAAAGTACTGTGAAAATGAACGGAGTAGGGTTGAACGAAAGTCACTTACTCGCATATAAATATTTTAATATTGGTTATTTTAATAAAATTTGTTTTATTTTTGAAAAGCTTATTTTTGACGATTAACAAACCCTTTATTCTCTATTCTGAATAATATATAGTGATGTTAAACAACAATTAACTAATTATTAAGCTCCGAACTTTTTAAGTTCAGTTTGTTTAAGTTCCGGTAAGTTTTAAAACTCCGACATTCCACTTTAATGAAAAAAAAACTTAGAAATAGGGTTATTTACGCCGTCGTTGATTTCGTGTCGTCACGACTCTAACTCATCGAGCAGAATCGAGACAATGCTATTAGCGAAAGGATGTTTTCCAATTTGTATCTAGGACAACAACGGAACGTATCGCAAACACAATAGCGGCAACCCTATTGTCGTCCGACACAGCCGCCCGGACACGTTTCAGGATCATGAATTATGGCGCGAGCCGATGTGACTTTTC
Organism: Colias behrii; assembly: GCA_029959065.1. Lineage (NCBI taxonomy): Eukaryota > Metazoa > Arthropoda > Insecta > Lepidoptera > Pieridae > Colias > Colias behrii. Next base: position 4,915,938 of record JARWMC010000009.1, read on the forward strand.
AATTTGAAATCATCAACCTGGAATTAATTTCATTTTTGAACCCCATTATTTCTGTTATCTACACGCGAATCGCGCAATATGCGAGTTTCAGTTATTGCAATTTCGACAAAAATATTCCGTCGAAAATGCCCTATCGTATTCCAGATGAAATTTGATTAAAACAAAAAATATCTCTTTTAAACAACGTGCGGGATTTTTCATAATAATGCCATATTACTATGTAATAAAGGAGATTTATGGCCTCAAAAACCTCCCGGTGGCGTGTCGGATACGTGTATTCCACAAATCTGTCAGCGGCAGATACCCACTCCGCGTCTCGAAGCTACTATTCAAAGTGTCGTCTATTCGAGCCCAAACGCTTCCCGGTGTTGACGAAAGCACAGTCGAAATAGACGTCCGACCAATAAATTGTATTCAAAATAAAACTCTGAAGTTCATTCCGATACATGCGACGACTTTTGTTGATAATCGGGGGTGTATAAAAAATTGAGATGCCATCGACTAGACGAGGCCATTGACCCGACATTCTTTGTTTAATTCAGTGTTATTTTCGAGCGATATATCTAGTAAATTGTTGAAAGTCGTAACGACGTTAATTTGTGTGATCTTCCTTAATGCTATTTTGATATTGCGAATACCTACGTGTAATCGATCCGACGTTATATAGAAACGTCTAAAAGGTGTGCTCGAATCCCAATAGAGGAGCCTTATAACAAAGCTAATATTAGACAATCATTTCCTGTCAAAAGGGAGGCGTCTCCCGGCGAGGCCGGGCGAGGGTGGGATACAAATACCTCTTCGTCTCTCAAGATTTTGCAGTCGCCGTATTTGAGTGTGAATCTGAATTCCTATTTTTTGTTGGCGTGATGAATGGATTTTTAATATCCCCTTGCAGATGTCTCGATACGAAGGTCGTTTGATGAAAAATGTTTTTCTAAAGACTTATGTATAATTTATACGCATTGTACTCGTACCTAGTAGGTAGATGATTGAACGAATCGTCTTGACAAAAACTGCGTGTTACCGTACTACTGATTCTAATAGCAGGAAAAACGTGAAACACTGCTTGTTAAAGACTAAAAAACATTGAAAAATAAGTGTCCCCGTCATGTCGGTTGTAGGGACAGGCATACGGAGACGTCTCAATACAGACAGGACCGGGGCAAAAAACGTGGCGAGCGATCTCACGGCACGACTGTATCACGAGAGAAGATAAATAAAACATGGCGGGCCCTTCTCACGTACATACATATCATTATAAGTTGTGTTATCCTATCTTAATCCGAGCATCTGATTTGAACTGCTTCCTCCCGCGAACTGAATACACTTAATTTTAATGCTTTATTGAATTCCATGTTACGAACATTTATACAAAGGATTTTCTACTGTAATCTTTTATTTAAAAAAGCAACACGTTTTACTGTTTCAGTCGTATCACTTCTAAAAATGTAACCGTTTGCATTTTAAATTGAACTATTTATTTATACAAAGCAACTGACTAAATATTCCAATTCACCTTGCATAAAGATTTAAAATAAATTTATTGCGAACACCAATTTACAACGAGGAAAATCACTAATACAAAATACCTACCGGATTATAATGTCTCGCAGATCGATACAGACAACGTGTGTGTTCTTATAAATTAGTATTGCGAGCACGTTAGTTGTAATAAAAGGTTGAATGATGAATAAATAGATAAGTCTGAGTCAGAGACTAGCTTAAACTTTTCGAGCCACTTATAAATATCTAACTGTTTTTGCCGTCATTTGTTTTACGTTTTAATTATTATAATTAAAAAATGATTTACGCGTTTTTATTGCGCAGTAATGTAAATGTCACATTTAATAAATAATTCGTAATTGTACTTAAGATTAGTATATTCAATTGCAAGGCTAATTCACACACTGATAAATGACATTTAGATAATCAACCTTTATAAATGTTAGTTCCTCTATTAGCATTTTACTAATTAATTACTATGCGATAAAATGCCTACTGGAAATATACGGTAATAAAATTTAGTTAAATAGCGTGTTATATTTCAAATGTGCAGAACACGTTATACCGACCTATAATACAAAACAAATAAACAATGCTGATGTAAAAGTTTGGCAAGATTCGTGAGCGAGACGAGATGCCGTCAAATCATATTCGAATTGGATATGCAGCAATTTTAATCATTACATACAGATTGACATTTCGCAATGCACCGTGTGTGTCCACATAGATCAACTAATGGCTAGACGGACAATAAGAGCATTTTGTGAAGCTTGGACGGTACATTAACGCGCCCGCCATACTTGGCACCGGCCAAACTCCGCCCGTTGGCAACATAGCATCATGATATTTCAATAGAGATGAATTCCCTACGTCATTTGTCGATATATAATCTGGATGCTTTTACGTGTTCTAAAGTAAATGATGTTTGGGTTGTGTAATATCGTACGCTGAGATTGTAGTGCATCGTTCAAAGTATTTTATACTAACATTACCTAGGTACAAGCTCTCCTTTTAATTCGAATAATATTTTGTTACAAAATAAAAGATAATATGAAACGTTGTTAATTCACTGAAACAAACGAGGAACCAGGTAAGTAGGTATATAGACCAAAATATTTTGTTAAAGTCAATATGAGAAATGATAACTCGCTACGCTACCGTAGTTCATGCATTCATCATATTATAAGAACAATAAACCCACCTTAATAGGTTATAATATGTAATATAACAAAACGGCCGGTCGTTAGTACCGACGGTTAAAGAAACAAATACTCAATGACTATGAAAAATAATAGTGTAACAATACATATTTTAAGTCCGCCCTTTGGTCTTACAACCTCGATTTATAATGACGATAAATTTAGCAGCTGCTTTCTTAACTTACATTCAAACGAGGAAACACTTTTTAAAGGTCAAAAGTATTAGATTTTAGAAATATGAATGCAATTTATTATGAATGTAGACAACAAATTGATAAAGAAAGTTTTTATTGAAATTTTAACCTTTAGTCTAGCGTATAATTAAAGCGATGAGTCATCGGAACAAAAGTTCTATTTAAAATCGTATTTGCAAGATTAACGGTAACAATGTCAAAGAATTTCTGTTACAATCAGCAGTGATCCCTGGCACGAGAGCGGACGCTCCGGCTGTTCCCTTGCTTCAATCCATTTGGCACTCAATAACTTTCCTACCGTCGAAAGTGGCGGAATAATTTGTAGCTCACTACCTAGTGCCACCAAATTAATTGAACTGAAACGAGATTCACATTTTTCTCTACATTGTCCGCAAGTGTGACATATTGATGGCATTAACATTACACTTTACTGAGCACTTCCCTAAATTATTGCGGCAATTTGGATCGCGTCTAAACAAACCACTATCAAAGTTGTATATCGATATTGGTGATTTTCCCATTCGACAAAATGTTGGAAGCAGTTCATAATTTATCCGCTAAGTGTATCCCACGAAGGATCTGTTATGACAAAACCATACAAGTAATGCCACATTTTGTCAGCGGAGGATATAGTGTGGCGACGAATATTTATTTATTTATAACAGTGTGGGGCTGTAAATTAGCGGTGAATTTACAGCGTGGCGGAGAAGTGATCGCGCGCAGTTTATTTTTGGATCAGGCGCATGATTTAAACAGTTGCCGGCGCGGCCCGTTAGAAATTGAAGCCGAACGTGGATTTGTGGTCGGAGCTATGCAGCTTTATATCACACCGAGCACTAATTATAATGATTGACGGCAACTCAGAAGTGCTTCTGAAGAGTTAATTGGTCATTCATCGCTGATGGAACCCATTAACTTAATTCACTAAACATCTCGCCCAAAACTTCGTTCCGTCCGATTCAATTAATCAAATGTTTTTATGCTCGGTTCGATTGCAACACTCGTTCTCAGTTTAGCAACAATGCGAGATATCAGGTTTATATCTAAGTCACGAAATTGGCATATCTGTGTCCACTTTATATTATTCAACATACGTGACCCTAATCCTTGTGGATCTGGTAGCTTTCGCCCGAGATATTTCTGATACAATATTGTAGCTGCACGATAGTGTTGCGACAATATTAATTATTAAAGCTATTTTTGAGCGACAAGGTGCGCGTACTGTTATGGGCTATAAATGTACCGCCTCATTAGAGACTCACTTCTGTATTGTTCGGTAATATACTTGGTGTTTGTTAATTGAATCATTATACAGCGCCGTTTTTCCCCTTAAGATATTTTAAAGTCTTCAAGTCATTTAAGGGTACTTTTATTTTCTAGATACAGTGATAATAGCCGCATTAGCGACGATAATGTTGGAATTTATGAAGCGTGGCAGGTATAGGTATGTTTGAATGAAAGAAATATTTCAATAACTGAACGTTGGTTGTAGTAAAAAAGGCGATGACCGTAATTTATGTCTTTCCGAAGAGCGTCAGACAACGCTATGTTGATGAAGAATAATTCCAAGTACGCTAATGATGACAAATGGTAAAAAAATACAACAAATTGGCAAGTACAGTATAAATTAATAGGTGATGTTGTCGATTGTGACAAATACTTTGTATGTATGTAATGTTTTTAACCAACTTCCAAGAAGAGAGGTGGTCCATTTGACACCGTCCTATTTCTATTATGAAGAAAAATAAATTGAGGGCATATTAAATGGACAATGTCGTAGATATTTATCTTGATATTAATGATGAAACTATATCACACTGTTTAACTACAGTACTGTTATATTATAATCTATGCTAACATCATATCGCAGATTTGTATATCTATAGATAAACTACTTCTACTTTCACTACCTATTCCAAACGCCACAGTTAAATTGGATACGTGGAAAGCTGCATTGTGTGACATTTTTTGCAAAACGCCATTCGTAATGAATGCAAAACGCGAAGCCAATAAAAATGATAAGTGTTTTCATTCGGTTGACTAATTTATTAATGTAATACGAGTAAGAAAATGTTTAATGCAGACATAATACACAAAAGCAATCGTAGATATAACTTACACAATTAGCATTGCATAGTTTCCAACGAATTTGTTAAGATTCTAATCGATTGTATGAGCAGGTGTAAAAAGTTACGGAATTCACGATATTAAATCTATTATAGTTTCTTATTTTGTGGTGGTTGAATATTTTTAATTGTTTTTAGTACAACGGATACTTTAATAAAACGGATTTAACATTTTGCCACATAAGTTAGATATAATAATTGTTGATAACAACATAATTTGTAGAAACAATAAGAGCTTAAGATATAGGTATGTTTTGATTATGTTGTCTGTAGAAGTGTTTATTTATTTTCAACCTTATTGGTTATGAAACAAGGTTCAAGTATGTATATTTTAATGTGCATTAAGAAAATCACAGACAATATATTTCATAGAATATATTCTGTGGTATGTGGTCTATTTTTCATTTTTTTTTTTTAATTTTAGCTTATGATAAAAAAAGTTAGAAATTGTATGAAAATAGCAACTCTCATATTACAATATGTAGTTTTAAATAACAAGACTAAAGTATAAAATAACTGAAACAGTAAACAAAGAAATTTCTAGCAAATTCTAGAGCGAGGCGCGAACATGGCGGACCGGTGACACGGTATCGCGGGAACACGTTCGTAGGGCATAAATCAACTGCCGCTTGTTTTACCAATAAAATTGATTCTTTCGCGATGCACAGAACAAATACATTTACCGAGTTATTAATCTTGATGTGTACGTATTGGGAAATGAATGGTATGATTTAAAAGTTCTTATAATTTGAAAATCTTTGAAAAACGTAATAGCATTTTGAGAATACTTAAATGGTACAGATTATACGATCACATTGTACATGATAATAAAATAACAATAATTTTAACATAACGTTGATCGTACAATGTTTTTGGAATATTTCGTTAATGAATAACTTTCATGTTATTGTCATATATTTCATGTTTAATTTTAAAAACTAGAGATAAAAGTGCTCTGACATTTACAAAAATGGACAACAGTGAACAAAAGTTTATTATAACTGAATCGAATTAAATTTTTATCTTTCTAGACACGAAAGTCTTTCACCGTATTTAACGGCCTATCGAAGGGATATGACTAAAATGTTTTGGATGTATTTCACGGTGCAGTATAAATCAAGTCATTGTATTGATATCAATAATTTAGCCCCGCTAAATAAGGGCTATTTATCAGAAATACATTATATTAGGTGACGTCGCGTGCCATGCTCGCTAAAAATCGTAACACATTATTGACAATACTGTGTTTGGTTGATTTATCGATCGTACATCACAATCATTTAAAGTTATAGCTTTTAAATACACGAGTGATAATCGGTTAGCAGAATATGAAATTCGTATTAGCATAGAAATAGTTTTGTATTATATCTGCATACTAAATGTCCCAGTATCGGTTTTATGGTTATTTAATTTTTTACAAAGAAAATATTGATTGATGGTTTCCCGATGAATAGGTATGATCATTCGTGCGGCAATTCTCATGCATTTTTAATTTGTGAACATCGTTTTAAATTGAATTTTGGTAAACCGAGCGAAATGTATTGCATTTTAAGTCGTTGCATAAACGAGTGTGTGGAGACAATAATATTAAATTATACTTTTCCTCTCTTAATAAAAGGCTAAAAACGAGTTTTTCAAATGTAACTAGTATGGTTTATTATTTATTATAAGGAAACAGAGCAAAGTAACCAAAAGTGGTCGCGGTACGGAAACAGCGGGAGGCAAAGCAACGAAATAAAGCGAAGTAAAGAAAATAGACCGACGTGTGTCGCGACAAAACTGTACTACATTTGCAACTTCGAATACTGTTTATTTTTTGAGATTAGAATTAGATTTTCATGCTTTATTTATTTAATAGGTACTAAGTTCTTTACAGACTTATTTATGCTAAGTTATATTGTTTAGTTGTTAATTAAAGCTCTACCTACCTATGTAGAGCTTTTGTCTTAATTGTACCTATGCGTATTAAAATGTTTTAATTTCTTCTTTTTTTATAACTAACACATCTCTATATAGTTATCCAATCATTATTCAAACTGTATAAATACTGCAATTTTTTTCACATAAATTTAAACAATAAAAAATTGCGCGAAACATATTTTGCTCAATCCTTCCTTCATACTATACGTATATTCAGCAAAACAAAGTTCCAAGTAAACACAACAAATGCATCCCAACTCGTAGGAGGGAGGAAGTGGAAAGCGGCAGGAAAACGGGACAAAAAGGGAACTCGCCTTCGAATCTCGAGGGTTATGAACAACGCTTGTGTCAAACAAAACGTAACCCTATAAAGGAGTCAGTACATTGAATTGTGTGGAATGTAAGATTGCGATCTGACGAAACATTTGCAGCAATGTACTAAGTGATGGGTGATTGTGTCGAAGTATATTTATAATCTATAATATAAAAATGAATCCCAAAATGTGTTGGTAAGCGCATAACTTGAGAACGGCTGAACCGATTTCGATAATTCTTTTTTTATTATATTCCTTGAAGTACGAGGATGGTTTTTATGTAGAGAAAACGTAAATATGTACCACGGGCGAAGCCGGGGCGGACCGCTAGTCTTATATATAAAAATGAATCGCAAAATGTGTTGGTAAGCGCATAACTCGAGAACGGCTGAACCAATTTCGATAATTCTTTTTTTATTATATTCCTTGAAGTACGAGGATGGTTCTTATGTAGAGAAAACGTAAATATGTACCACGGGCGAAGCCGGGGCGGACCGCTAGTTATGAATAAATTCGATGCGATATAGCTATTATAAATATGTCGTATATTTATAAAAGCTATATCGCATCGAATTTATATACAAATAGGCAATATATTAACTCAATATTCTAAGAATAATTTTCATTCCAGTCTTGGAAAAGCGCCTTCTTATCTAAATGATTTTTATGGCGATATGCAGCAAAAAACTATACTTCGTTAAGGATGTACTGTACGATTTCTTTTCACTCTCTAAATATTTTATCTCTTAAAATATTTACAAAATAACTGTCAGTATTGTAAATTTATTATTTTAAATATATTTATCAATAATACATTAAGTGCATCGAATTACCAAATAATAATGAATATTATCTGCTTAATATTATAAATATTATTTACAACATCTCGCTAGAATTTTAAATTTGTTTGTATTAATAAATCATAATAATTTCAACTTCTATATGGAAAAGGAATAGCAAAACCACTGTCAGTCATAATTACAACACATTTAGTATTTATGCCACAACCAATCATAAATGAAAATAAAAAAATTTTATTCATACAGTCTGTTTATCTAGAAGGTAATTTGTTGATTTAATAAGAAAAATTTGTCACTTTTTATTATTTTGGATTAAATTAAGAGTGAAAGGCTTTTCATGTCAAACAGATGCTAATCAACATCAACGTTGACATAAAATAAATTATACACCGATTAAAATCAATAAGAAGCGTTCCAATCACACGTTTTACTTAACAACCTGATTTCTCTAATATTTTAATATAATTTTATTAACATTCATTTGCATATTCACACAGAGGAAATGAGGACATTAACGTTAATATTTATTTATGTTCTATAAAATGTTCTATTAAATTCCAAGTTTGCGTTCCATTTTGAGTTGTAGGTTAGCACCCGCAGCACCTTGTCTTATTTATTTTCTTACAAATATCCTTATTGCACACGAGTAGGTAGTATAATCACTTAAAAGTTCAACAATCCCTTTAGTTGTAAGTTGTTGTAACTTGTAACCTGTCATCGCGTATTTAGTATTTACTACGTATTTTATAAAGCAGATTTCTCGCGACAACATTAACATTTCTCAAAAAGCATACGCTCCATTTTCCACTCTTTTTCAGCTCTCACATTTTCATCTCAGACTTTTCATGGCGCATTTTCGCTAATGGAAAGCAGCGAAGAGTTGTGGTAAAAAAATAAACAAAAGAGAAACGGGTACAGAAATTCGCTTTGTCATAAATCCTGAAATACATCCGACCGTTGGTACAAAGAAAGTTTTAAACTTTTCATTGTTTTGTTTTGATAGATGTTTAAACCTTAATCGGTGGACTACAGTTTATCAGCTGCCTTGTTGAATATTCTTTAGTTTATGTTCCACTTTTTTGTAGATAATGATAATAGAAAATTAGATGCACGTTAAAATAAAAACTATACAAGGTAGTGATGTGGTAGTGATTAGCACAATTAGTTATGCAAATTGTTTATGTGATAAAGTCATGCAATGTAACTTTTTAGGTGTCATTTTACAGAAACAAAAAATATTCTATTGCATAACCAATAATTATATTGTAACAAAGGATTTAAAAAAACTAATTACTATTATAATGTTTTCTTCCTACTATTATGTTAAATTTATTATAGAAATCAATTAGCAATTGTTTAAGAAATATGTGATTATAAAAAAACAAAATAGAATTTAATACCTATGTATATTCGTATCTTCACTAAAAAAACGAGGAAAAATTTGAACTATAGCTCAACGAAGTTCCTTTCCATTGACATTTGCGTACAATTTATTATTATTTTATGTAACTACTATTAAAATTTAATATCATAAAACGTTCCCACAAAAGGACCGTCGATGGTATAAAATTCCGCGTAGGACGGATCTGAAACGCACAGCTCAAATCCCAAGCGAAACGATTCCATTAAGGAAATCAAAAAGGTCTGCTTAGTTCACGGGCCGCGACTATTTTCATTTAGCAAAAACAACCCATAAATTGTCATCTTAACAAGATTTCTTTTAGCAACATTCGCACTTTTGGGCCCTCTGACAAACAGATTCGTCTTGAAAATTATTCCAGTTCTTTTCATCCTATATACAAGATAATAATTAAAAATGTATTAAGCAATATTTTGTATGAATAATATGAAGTAATAATTTAAAACGAATAAGTATTTAATCACCAAGTATCATCAATAACGAATAGCGGTAGCATTGTTTTGATAAAGAAATGAACATAATTAAAATGCCTAAACGACCAAAACTAAACTTTTAAAAGCACGAAACTGACGACCTTGATTTAACCGGTTGCTTCTTTAACGGAATGGCCTCATAAATTAAATTTTTTGTGGGAATCTATATTTCGAAACGCCTGCATAGATGCAGTGTTTTGGCACGCAAAACCGGCGCATGCGTGTCAAGACAGACGCTGCGCGCGAGTGCGTGCAGCGTCCAGTAATTTATTGCCCCACCAATGAACACTTTGTTTATAACATCTTTCATTCCGCCAGGAAAAAACTTACGAATGTGGCATTACAGCTAGACGCAATCGTAACGAGGAATTAACAAAAAGTTGCGAGCTTTGTTAATCAGAGCTCGCTTACAGAACTATCGAAGTGAACTACAAACATTCGCTAACTCGGGGCATAAACTCCGGAATATCATAATTAAAGTGCTGTTTCAGTTCGTGCCCGTCACGTGATAGCGTTGCCCAAATTATCCGGGCATCGTGTCATCTTGTCCCAATCCAATATGGCGCCATAAATCCTCGAGGGGGCGAAGCGGTGGAGGGGGCACGTCACTCAAACTTTCTCCGTGCTCCGTCTTATGTTCTCGTCTCGTGGACTTGGGGTGGGTATGGATAGAACTTTACGAAATAATCGCCTTTTTATCTCGCGCTTGTAATAGAATATACATGATGGCGGTTGATGAAGAATTTTTGTCGCTAATATTAAAGTTTCACGATTTATTATTAATTATTAAAATCGTTTTATAGAGAAGAACCGTAAATAGACAATCAAATGGTAACCAAACTAAACTATACAAACTTTTGAATAATTTCAACAATATTTTTGAGAGGTTTAAAATATACTTTATCTCTTGTTATTTGTTATATGTATTTATAAATTTGCACATATTTTTTTTATTTTAACTAATTTATACCTATTTATCAATCTGTATCAATATGGAGATCGTATATCTAACAAAGCAATTTTCACCTCTTACTAGTTTCTTACTTTATTTGCTGTCGCTACAATGCGATAGGTTCGAAGAATTCTCAGATAGAGTTCGAGCGGATGAGTAATCTCTTTTGTTTTTCTAAGAAGCAAGCGCGAGCCGCCGCTTTATCAGTTTACCATATAAAGGGGAGAATATTGAAAAAATAATATTAAAAATTACGAAGCAACACAGTTTAAAATGAAATAATAATGTACGGAAGTTCGATTCATCATTAAGAGTTTACCGTAATCCCCACTTGTTTTTGCATTTTTATACATCAAATTTGAATCGTAATCATCAAAGTTTTTCGCATAGAAAACTCGATACTCCCATAATGAATCATAAGGTTTAGTTTCGTTTACATTTGATGGGCAATAAAAGTGTATCTATCCATCAGTTGTTGGTATGATTGGGGCATCATAAAACTAAGTTGGCGCGACTAAGCAGGCTCACCACACCGTGTTCTGACCACAATTTAAAAGCAATAAACTTGTCTATGAGTGCCCTTGTAAACTTCATAGTCCCAATTATATGCGACCTTGGTTCATTTGAAGTCATAATTAATTTTTTGATGCCGAATCATAAATTAGCTAGATTGACAGCTCCTGCGATAATTTTTATGGGATACATTTAACTTATCTTGCGACAGCGTTTTATGGGTCTATCATTTAGATATAAGTAATTTGTAAGTGAAACTTAACAAACTGTGTTAATTGCTTTTGGAAAATAGTTAATGAAATCATATTTCTGACAGTAAAAGTGAGAAGGCTAATACCAGATTTAATAGTAACCGTTAGTGTGACGTTAAAAAATACTTCTAACGTAAACACTTTCAATTTCACGCAAATAAGATATCTAAATATTAACATTACCTACATCATTGATTTCGACGATACAGAAACCTGTATAAAACAGGTACAATTCGTCAAGCTCTTTATTAATGTATCGTATTACATGATAATCAAAATGTTTTCAATAAATTACGGTCCATTTTCATCGATATAATCAAATTAAGAGCCATTACTTTTATAATCTTATTATGGTTCGCGTGAGCTCACGGTATGGCATACGTATATTGGTTTTCAATATTGTGACCATCCATCAAGGCGTCTTAGCCCAACGGGGAGTCGACTATATGAGACAACCTTCGTCAGTAAGCTTTAAATTGTTTTCTTAGTGACGACTAAGTCGTGTGATTACGTCCGATCCGATGTCCGGTCTTAATTAACACTGCTAGTTGCAAACTAATCTTAATGCATCCGTTAAAATTGGATTACCAGCGATAGAATTGGCACATAGCGAAGTATTACGAGAATGGTGGTCCAGCCACTGACGATTGTTTAAATTATATATTTTTTTTAACTCCTAGTAATGATGCAGGTGTCCGTGTATTATTTCACGTGGAGAAATTTACTTAGTAGCAAATGATTATAAGCTTTAATAAAGCTTAAAGCTACCATTCTGAAATAATCAGATATTATGAGCTTTGAGTGTAATAATTCATATCAACAAAAAATATTTAGATTACTAACATGCTGATTGCTATATTATTATTATATGTAATACTTTCAGCCCCTCCCAAAAATTCCACCATGCTAAATAATGACTTACGTAATCTTATCTAAATTTAAGCTTATGTCCGAACATTAAATATTCATCGTATACAATATATTAGGCACAATGATAAGGTAATATTTGTTGCATATAATATATCGTCTATTAGTGAGAAAGGGTAACAAGTTTTAGTAACCTTTAAATATTGGGAAACAAATCAATCAACATCAAGGTTTGAATTACTTATGTCTTGAGAATTTAACAGAGGATATGATGTCAGCGGATGCAAGAGAGGACGTACTACTTCGTTACTCAAACAATGACCTTTTAAAGTTTTTTAGCGGATTTGTAAACCGTTAAAAATATGAATTTTCCACGAACGTTTTTAAAATAGAATAATGTCATTTATTGCGTCGTAAATTTTGTTTTTGAATTGCATTAGAACAAAACGCAAGCAACAATCCCTGGGTAATTACTTATAATGTTATTCATTATGAGTATTGTTTTGTCTATGGGTAAAAATGTGGATTTAGAATGCGTGAAGTTAATTTTTAACAAAAATAGGAACGTGTGTGTGCCACACAAAAATGAACTTTATCGTGTTGATTAAAGGACTTATGTGGCGCTTTATTAAGTTTGTAGGTGTAAAGCCCCGCTGCGTTTACGAGTATAACGGCAAGATCTTTCGAACATTTCGGAGCTAGAAATTAATTATGTTCTCAGTAACATGGTTATTGTCTTTGGAAACAAACTTGGGGACTATTTGGACAATTTGCGTAATCACCAACAATACGAACGTGACACTTGTGTGGGGAACAAAACCGCACGTTTTCAACCTAAAATGTCTTTTGTAAAAATCCATTATTCATACGGAATTCATACAACAGATATGGTTTTTTATTTATTTGAACTTTTAGTTGTATAGATAAGTTCAGAATTACACGAGGAATAAGTAATAATAAATTTACATGCAAATTAAACTTATTAAACATAATAAATTCTTGCTTGTTATCGTGATTAAAACGTCGTTACCTATATTGTAGAGATATCCGCTACCAAGCCAAATAACTGAATAAATAATACAAAAAAATTGCTTCTTATCTGCCTAAAGCTTACAATATTAATGTTTTCCAATAAATCCCGTTATCGACATCATATAATTTAATTTTAATTACTGTTAAGCGGGCCTAATCAAAACTGGCTATGTTACTTTTTTAGGACGCGGGCCATTTCCAGTTTGTTCCGTTGGCTTCGAATTTTAAAAAAGGCGCGACAACAATGTTAACACGGCGATCGTAAATTTTATGGCTTCTGTGATGAGGCGTGAGAATTCTTAATGGTCAGCCACAGAGTAGGATTTCTTTAGAACTATTTTATACTTTCGGAAATAGAACACATTTCATATCAAAATATGTAATACTTTGTGTCGATTAAAAAAATGTCATCGCATTCGCAACTATGTACATATCTACAGAGGTGGCGGAGTTATAGAAAAAAAGAGCTAATATCTCAAATGTCAAAATGTGACATTGAGTGATTTGTAGCTAAGCTCCGCCTGTCCCGTGTTTCAAACATCACCGCTCCGAACGGACAGCTGAGCGCTAAGCTTTGCAAGGGCGCAACCGAGTTGCATACACCTGTCGCGCTCGCACTTATTAAAAATATCTATTTCTATTTCATACGTTGGGGAAGATATCGTGTCGTATCATACCGTTCTATTCTATAAGTGGCACTAGCTATTACATGGTATACTTACCTGAGAGCTTTTGTAAAGTTCAACGCTTTTTAGTGCATTTTGTATCTAAAGATTTTGTAAGAGCATTGCACAAGAGATTTTTCATTGTGTTGTACTAACTTTCTAAAATGTTCCGTAAAGTTGCTGGGTATGTCTATTTTATCTTCTATCTGTAGTTTAACAATTTCAAATTTTACTTTGAACTTTATATACATTTAGATAATATAATTTACTAACCTATTAAAACTTATTCGAAAACAGAAATCTCGAAGATTTACCTGAAACAAAAATAACACATTTAGTATGAAATCACAATAAGTTGATATAGGTATTACATGTTCAATGTATTGAATAAACGCCCAAATGTAAACGAGGACATTTACAGCACATACTTAATTGCTTATTAAACATCTGGTTTTAATGAAAGGCTGTCTATGATCCCTTTTTGTATTAATTTATAAGTAACAGACGCCTTTTGGTCCCTAAGTTACGAAACACTTAAAAAGCTCTACAGCCGGCCATGTTCGTTTAAAATAAATTATAAAGAATATCACCTAAAGAATTGTCGCTTGTTGGTAAAAAGCATCAGGGATTTGACTTACTTATAAACTTATTAAAATTATTTGGTACGAAATAAAATTAAACCAAAAAAAACATGTTAAACCATTTTGATTTACTACCTACATTGAATTGTATTACAAATTATTTTATTCTAAATTATTCTCAAGAAATAAAACATAAATAGGAATCATTTTAAATTAAAACTTCTGTAATTACCAGTTGTAAATATTAAACATTTTTAACATCTTAATTTATCTCCACGATCTTACAGAGAGTACAGAATAATATTTTCAAGGTGTATACAAACTCAAAATGTAATATGTTTTACATTTCTTTTAATGTGATTAAAATTCATAGCCAGTAATTACACTTTCTACGTAATTAACTCTTAAATAGTACGGTAAGTTTATTTCAGTTTTGTTTCAAATATTTTTCGAAATTTATGACCTTTAGTTTCTTTGAAAACATCGTAAATACATACAAAATCTTCTCTAAAGTAATTTATTTTGAATGTAACATAAAAATGAGTATCAAATTCAACATCCGTCAATAAATTAAATCAAAGTCGCTTTACACGTTTTATCAAATGTAACCTAGATTTTTTATTAACCTAGATCGAGTTCATTAAGTCGGCTTAATATGATTAAAAACATATAATCTTCTGATGCTCTGAACAGCGAATTGATTTTAATGCTCAATAGAAGTAAATCCAAACATAAATAGTGTCTTTAAGATTAATTAAGAAGCTTAGAAAATATATACTACTACTTTAATCAATCTACATTTAAATCAATAACAATTCAGTAAATCGTAATTTTATGCAAATGTTTGGAAAGCTAAATGTTATCGTTTAGTTTCGAAATATTTATGAATTATAACATGAAAACAATATATTGTGACAGATGTACATATCCATACATGGAAGAAAGTACACTTAATCAGCCGTACAAATAAACGAGTTATAACATTTTATGAAAAGAATAAACTAAGAATAAGGAAAAATCATACAAATAAACACGTAATAAATGAAACCTAGTATAACTTTGTAATAAGTATTCATACTAATGCTATTTCGTCCTTATTCCGGCTACCACCCTAGTATAAGTCTGACATAACTGAGTTATAACGTATTTTTTAGTACATTGTGCTGTGTTTTACAAGTTTTAGAACCAATTTTCAATCTAAATTTGAGATAATAGCAATGAGAGTAATACGAGAAGTAGAAAATGTTGAGCAAATTAATAATTTCATTACGTACCTATTGAAATGGAAAATTTTGTATGAAATGTCAAAATATACGAAATTATGAAAAACTGATATTTATAATGATTTATTTATTTACGACATGCGCCAATACATAAAACACTTATTTCTAAACTTATCACAATAATATAAACTTTCGTTGAAAATATAAATCTTCTAAGCCTGGAGTTGTATGTTTTGAGTACCAGTTATTTGGCAATTCTCTATCTCAAGGTGGGTTTATCTTCTATTCTCCGGATATTGGATAGCGTTCTCTTTCATTTGCTTGCATATTTAAATTATTTCAAATAAATATTTAAAAAATAAATAAACAGAACATCGTATGATGAAACTTCACAACAAATTCGACGAAGTCCAACGAGCGTCAAAATGACAGCACCAAGGTTTAACCGTAGACAATTTCAATGTTTTTCATAATTTTGTGAATGAATTGCTACGTTGCCGCTCCGCGCCTATTGCATAGCGTGAGCATAGTTTCATCGACGTTATTCCAAATTTATTTGTAAGAAATTATGACATCCTTATTCTTTATTTATTCTTATCATATCTATTCATTGCATAAGGTTTGAATAAGCAAGTTTTTATTTGTACGGCTGTAAAGATATAAAATATAGTATCGATTTAAGTGGCAAAGCTTGCCGCCGGGTCCTTCGCCCCTCTGATAACATCGCATTAGGCTGACGAAAAAGATCCCGCTCGCTACCGGTTTTTGTCATATCGACGGTTATTAGACAACACATGGAGTATGAAATATGTCTTTTTAGATCTTCGATATATAGATTGACTTATTTAACTAAACACCTGTCTTTTCTGTTTGATTTTTGAAGGTAGATATGTGTAACTTGTGTAAGATTTCGCATTTGTCAGTTTTTTTCCATACCTACTTTATATTCTTTCATTGGTATTATTTTCGGTAAACAATATATATAAACATATTTATATCATTTTAATTTAAACAGAATATTATATGCGAAGACAGATTTTAAAAGACATTGAAAGGTTGAATAAGAAACTTGTCAAACATAATTTGGCTAAATTACGTTCAAACGAGCTCATAAAAATTTCATCGATGTTTTTATATAAAGGATAAATGCATAACTTGTGATTAAAAGCAATTAAAATTTTCAAATAATAATTGACCACAATGTAAAGTACTTAATATGTGAACAATTATCAAAATGTGACAGGTACATAATTACTTTTTATCGCAATAACATATCAAATATAGAGTCATGCAAGTAAGCTTGAACCAGCTTATTGTAGCTGATGATAGTATCTTGTGATATTACAACCCTTATAAGTAAATAAATGTAATATATCAAAATATGAAATAGTGATCACTTATCGAGTTTGAGCGAGGGTAACCTATTAAAAACTCGAATTTCTATTACCCGAATCTTAAAACCCCGAAAACGGTTGTTAGAACTTTTAAAAGACAGATGTAATGAATGACAAATTTTTAAAATTCCTTTTTTAATTTCCCAGATGAATCAATTTCCAGATGCACCAAAACCAGATTTTTAAAAAGTATTTTTTTGTTTCCCGTATTCTCATAATACAGATCTCAATATACCAGATTCTCAGAATACTTTTTTTTGTTTCCCATCGTACCATTTTCCAAATAAACTATTGCCAAATTTTCATAATCTTTTTATTTGGTTCCCATATAATCGTATAACAGATAAACTATTGCCAGATTTTCATAATCTTTTTATTTGATTTCCATACAATCGTGATTATACCTTTACTATCGACTGAAAATAAACATTGTCAGTAAGTAAATTTATTGTTTTACTTGTCCATTACAGACCGGTTTTAGTGTCAAAGTCGACTCAGTAGGTTAGGTTTGAACTACGACCCTCACGCTGGAACTGACTCGCTATTGTTTTACTTGCCCATTACAGAAAGGTTTAAGTGTCAAATTCGACTCAGTAGGTTAGGTTAGGTTTGAAGTGTGGCCCCCCATGCACGAGCCGAGCGAGCGAAGCGAGCGTGCCGCGGCAGCGGCCGGCGAGTGCCAGAACTGACTCGCTATTGTTTTACTTGCCCATTACAGAAAGGTTTAAGTGTCAAATTCGACTCAGTAGGTTAGGATAGGTTCGAAGTGTGACCCCCCATGCACGAGCCGAGCGAGCGAAGCGAGCGTGCCGCGGCAGCGGCCGGCGAGTGCCAGAACCGACTCGCTATTGTTTTACTTGCCCATTACAGAAAGGTTAAAGTGTTAAAATCTATTCAGTAGGTTAGGTTAGGTTCGTGCTGCGACCCCCTGGAAGGATTTCGTTTTGCTGGATATCGTTTATTTGAATTTCAAAAATCTGGACATTGTTTGTCTGGATATCAATGAACTGTATTTCAAAAATTTGTGTTTTAAAAATCTGGCTTTCGTGCATATGGATTACGGTCATCTGGATTTTGTGCATTTAGATTTCGTATGTCTGGAACTCATTCGTCTGGATTGTAAAACGTCGTACAAATAAAGAAATGGGCAAATGAAATTCGGAGTTGCGATTATATGGCAAACAAAACTTCGAAATTTTAAAATTCGGGGTTATGAAAAAATGTCCAAACGTTTTCTGGATTATGATATTCGGAATATTAAAATTCGAGATTAAGATAGGTAGCCTTGAGCGAGAATAAAAATGTATATCTACTTCTTGTGTGTAAATAAAATGTAGGTACCTCATTATATGTATATTTTGAACAGGTAAATATGTAAGAGAAAAATTTAGTAAACTCACTCAGTTGCCAAAGGTTTTTAATATTATAATATAACAAAATATATAATATAATAGCATATATATAATAAACGAGTGAAGAAAGCCTGTAAAAACATTTCTAAACACCTCAAGCATAGGTAGGTACTTTAAATATTATCTAGATAGAGTCATTATTATTACATAGAGTTATAGATTTTAATCTTTTCTTAATAAATAGACATCGTTAAAATTTAATTAAGTTTCATTTACCAAATTTTGTACATAAATTAAAAAGTAAAGTTTGGCGATTTCGTAGATTTTATATACCATGTGGAAACGAATGTAATGACTCATAGACTCCCCGTTGATTTTGATATTTTTCAAGATAAGCCCACGAAACACCCACTTCTGTCTGCGTTTAGAATAAGACACGTCCCTCAACTAGCTATTAATAACATATTTTATTCGTTTTTATATATTGTGGCGTAATTTATATTCATTACTAAACAAGCGCGCTAGTTGTTGAAATGATGGAGAGTTATTATGAGTTTCATTGATAAAAACATGTTTTTATTTTCAGTTAAAATTATCATGTTTTCTTTTATGTACGTAAGTAATTATTATATTTTAACGAACGCTAGATAAATACTAATTTATTATATGAAGGTAGGTTTGAAAAGAGACCTAATAGTGAATTCGTATCACAGTTCGGTTCAAGGGTCTTATTCCGTAGGCGTTAAACCCACTAATACATTTCGAGCTGTGTCGACATCGAGCAAAAATCAGTGGTTGCTACGACCTGCATAGCAAACAGGCGGGATTGAGAGGAAATTACTTGCCTCTTGGATCTGTGTAATACTTTTCTGAATGTTAGCAAATGTTCCGAGTAATTCTAGTAAATAATGTTCATACATAAACGTTGGATAACTCTATAATCTAAATGAAGACGTCTGTAAATCTGAAGTAATAATCAAATAAATTTTCATATTCATTTTCTAGACGCGAATGTTGTTAATAAAATTAATTTATAATGTATGAAAAAAATTATATCATGATTTTTATGACAAATAGTAGGGGAGCCCAAGAGGGGATTTTGGGATTTACTCGAGCGCGTCAGATTACTATAAGGGACGGTACCTTAGCTATTCATTAGTACCTCTAGTCAATATGAGCAGTTATGGTTGGTGGGTGCGCTCAGGGGCCCCGCTGGAAAATTTGAATAATCCATAATTCCCTAAGGTTGAGCTCGAATCGTCAGATTAGCGAAATGGGGACTTCTTATATTGTAATTAACCCCCCCATATATTAATCTGACGCGCTCGAATAATATTACTTTAATTTTTTACCCTTTCTTCATAGCGATTAAATCGCCACTTAAATCGTCAGATTAACGTATACTTTTTTTCAGTGACGTCCTGGAGCATGCAAAATATCAATATCTAACGCGCTTGAGTATTTCCAAGCCAATTTTTTTCTTTTTTAAATTAAAAAAAATCAAAAAACCCTTCCCCACCGCTAAAAGTGAAAACATTATAGGACCTTTTTTTCTCGCTATGGTATAATCTACCAATTCTAATAGGTTCCCGTGACGCTCGAGTAAATCCACATTTAGCATCCTGGGCTCCCCTACTAAAAAATTAAGTGTGATAACAAATAGCTTTTCCATGCAATACATTGAAATGAAATGTCACATCGTCAACTGTTTATACGTCCAGGCAGATCGTCATAAACATAGCGAGATCGCTAGACATCCGCGGCTCGAGATGTAGGATACGATACATAACAATTTAAGGCCGGCCGCGGCGTGCCCTACGACAAGAAACTCTGTGTTTAGAGTCACGCAATGTATCCGTGTATACGTACAAAGATGAGCCAGATAGGAATGGCGTTTGCTTAATTGGCTCCTATAAATATAGATGAAATTCGCCTTCAGCCTTGTTTTGGTTGGCGATGTTGAAATGTTTCTATTTTCTATTTCTACAGTGCTTCCATCTTAGACTTAGATAGTAATTATATCTGTTCGAGCATTTTGCAACAAAACTATGTATGGTTACAATAATACACCTGATGTTACAAGATATGTTAATCATCATCATTCATCAGTACGTACAACATTAATATTTAGTGGATAGATGGAATTGTTCGTGAACAAAAGTCATAATTCTCTGCTTCCGTTTTTTATTGAAACAACACAAAGCGCTTATTGTCATAAACATTGCCAATAATGACACTATATTGTACTAACAAACCGAAAACGTCCCATAAAATACAATAAAAACATTTAATTAAACGAAAAGGCTTAGCTTCCATAATGACATTATCTTAAAATTCTTTAATCCTATTAAAATTAATGAGCGCGAAAACACCTTTTTGTTAAAGGGCAGCAATTTTCAAATGATAAAGAAAAGAAAAGTTGTTTATATCTGTTTGTTTATAGAGGATTCCCTGCTCAACTGAGCCATTAAATTTAACTTTACGACGCACTTATATCGCCGGCCGACCGTTTACCAGTCGTAACACTAACCTTAATTGGTGTATTGAGATTATGCCTATTACAGCTTGTTTTATTATTGTAGTGATAAATGTCACAGCTGATTTTAAGGCGTCATCGTCACTTATTTTACGATCGTGATTTTCCGGTTAAGATGCTTTAATATATCGATATTAAAATTAACTTCCTGTGACGAATTGTTTTTCTCGTATAACGTGTCGTTTATGTTTTAATTGATCCCGATTCCCGATAGGTAAGTGTGATAAAATCAATTAAATTTATTGTATCGTAGAATGTTTACGTGTGTATATCAATGAATATAGCAGTTCTGTTAGAAAAGTATCATGTTACATTACAATTTATGGTTGGTTTTTATATTTTACTTCAAATGATAAACTATAGTAAAATCAAAATATAAATCATGAAATTACTTTCCAGGGCCATTTATATATACATATATCTATCTACTGAGAAATAATCATTGCCATATCTTAAAATTGTTAAATTTTAAAAGGAATGAATATTAAATACCAATTATCAATGTTCATTAGTTATTGAAGAATTTTAAAAGCTTCACCTGCTACATTGTAAATGATATCTTAGAGTTAAATAAACTTTTGTATTGTATCAAACTAATTAAACAGATGATATTAATTAACAATAACTCATTGAAGTGCATAAATATTTATTGATATGTTTATTATTTTATAATATACAACTTAACATAAACAATTGACAGATGAATAAGATTACAAAAAGAAAAAAAAATACATTTGCGAATTTTGGCGGGAATTCGTGCTCAATATTTTTTTTGCATGACAATGACATAGATATAACATATAATATTGAATCTGTATTTCAATGACAAACGATGAAATGAAGCAATCAATTTAAAATTTCACAAAACTATTTTCCATATTCGCTGAGAGCATTTCATGTTTTTTGCATCTCACTGCCAGCGCGCGTATTCGGAATGCCTGGTTCTGGCGTCCACTAGTATTTTAATTACTTGTTTCAGAAATGATTTATTTTGCAATCGTGCACAAATGGCAGACACGTTGTGTTGCGGTGATACAATGTTTTTATTGGTTGCGAATGGGTTAGACGCGTTTTCAATGACGGCTACATACCTACCTACCTACACATATTTGATTTATGTTTTATGCATATATTAGTTTCACAGTTTCGCATGTGATTAAAAGATATAAAATCCTAATATCCGCTTTTTAAATTAATAAATGCGCATCAAAATGAGTAAACATAAAGCTCAGTAGGCAAGCATCGATACAAATGAGAGGTCTCGCATATTAAAATTACAATGAGCGCTTTCACTGGCCACCCCGGCGCGGGCGACGAGACACTTACAATACGCGTTTCAAATGTTCACGACTTTTCGTGAACAAAATAAAAATCTTGCGCAAGACCATTCACATTGTTACCTTTTTGGGGAACTAACATTGTTGTGCATTGCACCGTTAGGCCCACGCAACTTGTTCATAAAAACTCATAATACCTTTTGACTTTCAAAAAATCTGTTTATGATTTATGACATTTATTGTTTTTTGCAGATGCTCTAACTACAGTTCTTTCATTAGCATAATTATTATAATTTCTCATTTAACAAACAATAGAACTAATATGAACTGAATCGATTAATTAAAAATTTCAAAGAATACTTTTTATTGTTTTATAAATTACTGCTACTTATAATTATATCGATTTAAATATTTAAATACGTGACAAAGAAACTTGTTATATGTACCTAATTAGCATCAGACCTTTTAACGCTTGGACAACAAACGTTCATTGCTATAAACATAAGATATATTATACATATTCAGTGTTGCATTTTTTTCTGTCTCACCGACCGACGTTTCCCATGAGCATAGAGAGCGACACTAATATAACATTTAGCTGCAAATTAGGTAATAAATATGTGAGAAGTGGAATATCTACATGAATTCTACACTCAAACCCCGTGAAACGTCAATGTTATTGCGTCTAATAACACGTCTGATATAATTTTATTGAACTTTTATTCAATCGGTCGGTCCTTTTTATGGCTTAATTTATCGCTCGCAAGTCGCAACTCCGCTACGATTAAATGATTAACGACACAGGAGAAAGCGTCTGCAAAACAAAGGCCATTCGACCGGCGATCGTTCATGTAAGCTTCAGGTGCTATATTAATCTATCGTGTAATTTATTTAGCAAACGAAAACAATGCATTATAATAAACCACAGATGCATGCTGGGAAATTATTTATCAAAGTTTGGGCACGCGCTGAGCTGCATACACCGTTCGACTTTGTTTTGCTGCTATGTTTCATGTCTATATTCAAAACAATCGCGGAGCATTCGATTTACGATCGGCATTTGTTCGTGCTAAATATATATTGATAGAGGCGGGACCGACGATTTTCGGATTGCAAGATACGAAGTGTTGTCGAGCGCAACCGTCTCCTGCACCTACCGCGGCCCTAATGCCTGTAACAATAACGCTATCGTTACATCTCGAGCTCTTTATACAATGAAATAAACATTGTTTATGTTTACGTGACGAGAAAATCATTCGAGTTTCAGACGTAATATAAATGGTTTGTTTGGCCATTGCTTCGCTGTTATTCGAATAAATTAATCAACGTTGTTCGATATAATTTATGTTTTTATTATGTTCCATTTTATTTTCTTTGCTACAGTTAATTGATTAGGTGCGAATTGATCGATCAATTTCTACGTTCACTCAATAAACTTACCAAACAAAAATACTCCAGGCTACCTTAAAACAGTATGGGTTATATAGAGTTCTCGTTTCGGCGACTTAATCTACAATCACAATGAATTCATACAAAACTGACCCTGTATTTATTAGAAGGTAATCTATAGTCGCTACAGCGCTAAATACTTTGTACTTTAAAAAATACTAATTTCATCTCTCTACCGAAGATATACAATTTTGTACTAGAAAAAAAACTATCGAACTATCACCGGTAACACGTCCGTCTATATAGTGGTCCAGGTAGGAGGAGGATTTGTCGAACTTATTCAGTTTCGTGGGGGTTCGCGCGCGAGTTCAAATCGCGAGCGTTCCGGAGCGGTTTCGCGGCGAGCGGTCGGACGGCATCGCGGCGGCGGTGACGACTGCGACTGCGGCGGCTGGCGGCGGAACCACTGCTGGGCGGGCGGCGCGTCGGCCGCGCGCGGCGCACTGCCGCGCCGCCGCCACGACACCGCCCCTCGCCCCCGCAATCACCTCATTCCTAATTCTTCGCAAACTTTCTTCTGCTGAAGCTGCTTCAGCTAAACGAGCTGTCATGTCGATGGAGAAGACCCATCAGAAGCTTTGCTAGCCAGATCAGGTAAGACAGCTCGTAGCAGCTCATTTGTAATCTTATTCGACTTTTAAATGTTTTCAGAACTCTTTTGGCAATCGTAGCTCTCTGTAACGTTAACAACTTTTACGAACTTTCTCGGATATGTGTCTATTTTCGAAAAAATAGTAACTTTCTGTAACGTTTCTGTTTTCAGGAGCGCTTAAAGAGATAAAATCTTATAACAGTAAAGATATAAGTGAGTCTTTAACGCAAAACTTTGGTTTTAGTCAAAGTGCGTAAATGTAGAGTGTACACAGCCGATCGCCCCACGACTTAAGTGCTGTTGGATTACAAAAGACACGTATTTATAGTATAGACCACTCGAATATTTAATCACGCCCTGAATATATTCTGCAATTGTTTGCATAACCTTAAAAGCTCTGTTGATACATTGGCAGCTCTTTGTTTTTATACAGCTTTTTATTTGCTTCCGATTTTTCTTATTCTTAGAAAACTTTACTTTACAATTATACTTATTTTATTTCAAATGACTTGAATTACCCAGACTGATAAGTTAGTTTTCCATAAAAAATCCGAACCCCAGAAGAATCAAGCACGATTTGTATGTCTACGAAACACGTTACTAAACGGAATACTAAGTACTATTTAATACTACTGGACCAGAACGTTCTGCTAGTGTTCTTTATACGACACCCAGTTGGTACTATCAGCATTTCACTTATAAAAACACAACGTCAATTACCTATTATTCATAGAGCTTGTTTACATATTATAATTTAATTCTCAACTGAAAGATAGGTAGGTACTAAATATATAAAAAAAAATCATCAATCGTGTCTCAATACCTAGTCTATGAATACGGGACATCCACCTACGGCCTATAGAACCCCTCTTATCACCCGCCTCCCCTCTCCGCGCCCCGGGAAAGCGTGACGACCCACAAATATAATTTAGGTAAAACTTTCCCCCTTTATTAATGCTTGCCTACTGTTTTTGAGTGCATTAACTAATCGTTTATACAAAAATAAGAGTGATTTTCATTTAGTACCTCTCTTGAACATTGTTCAAATAGGTATACTATGATCCTTTCAAATAACTCGTAGAATCTAAGAGAAAATTATGATAACGTCGCATTAAGTACATTATGTATAACAAATGGCTATCCGTAATAACAATCTTAACATCAGCATGTAAATAAAGTACCTAGTGTAAATAAAGTTGCTAGTTAATACCTCATTTCTTACCTTAGCACTTCAGAACTTCGTAGCAAAATAAACATATGTAACTCAATGATCTCGTAATTTATAGAGGACGTCCGAATAAAACAAAAAAAAAACATTACCAGCTGACCTACATCTTAAAGAATCCTTTACGGTTTGTGACATGAAAGCCATTAAAAGCGAGTGCTAGTGAATTGGAACACTTGTATTCAAACATAAACTAAATGATTGTCCATGCGATAATCCTCACAAATAGAATGTAAATTGAACATCATTGAAATATTGCGGACGCGGCTAAAACTATTCGAATGTCAATACAGAATACCCAACATAGCACATATACAGACATTGGGCATTGCGAAACTACGGTTTGTTGCTCACAAAATCGCGACACACTTTTTAATTTATTTCGTCCACAAAAAGCATTGTGCTGTTTTATTTTCATTTCAACGGCGACTTGCGCTGTAGCGGGATATCTATTTTTATTTATTCCGCTCTCGAATTTTTTTTCTCTTTTTCAATTTCGTTCCGATCGACGCGGGCCCAAGCGGAACGTAGACGGATCTCATTTTAAATTAAATTCTTCTCCATTTTGCATATTTCTTTCGGTTCGTAACAATTCTAATTGGTAAAATTTGCATGTGATTTAGCCTAGTTGTGTAGAGAATTGAAAAGAACACACCGTTTTATGTTACAGCTGGTATATTATACATGTTAAAAGATGAGATGAAACCTATTAAATGCAAAATAAAATAACCATCCAATTTACATTACATAAATATTAATTACATTCATCAATAATACTTACAAAACAGTTTCTCACGTCAAACATGACGATGTCATATGCTTTTCAATTACCCATTACGGTGGACGAGAACTTGTATTCTTGCATCGAATAATTCATATTATTTTTATCTCGTATTCATTGCAATGTCGCGAAAACAGTCATTGATACTGACCGGTAGCCGATATCGGTTAATGAATATGTATGGAGCAGGTGCATGGACATGATTAAGTAGGTGCCACCAACGATTTTTGTAGCCAATATCGATACTTAGCTTATCGATGTTCGTGTTCGATTTTTTATCGATAACTTTAATTTGCTTCCCTTTCCTAAAATGCGTTTTTGTTATCCCAACAAAAAGGCCTTCTACAGAAGACGGACGTTAGTTCGATAAGGGGCTCCTACTTTTGTTTTACTTTAGTTACTTCCTTATTCCTTTTGTTTTCTGCAAATGAATTTGATTTTCGAAGCTTTAAATGAATGATCATAATATCTGAAAATAATATCGACCTATCAATAATCTATAATGTTTCGTCTAGAGTCTAGACTCTAGAGCGATATTGCTTTTAATACGCTTTTTTAAAAATCCATATAACTTTCATGAAACTTTAATCATAATAATACCTCAATATACACTCTCGCATGTGACCATCTCGAGAATAGTTAACAGTCTTGAATCAGAGCATAAGAGACGATAAATCTATTGGATCATTCCCCTGTCGTCGGTACAATCGGCTCCTACAATTAATTACAGAACTTGTCTAACGCCTCACTGTTGGAACGGCTCTTAAGTAACAGTAAAATATTCGACTCCATTCAATGATTGCTTCAAAACAAATCTTTACTCAATTGAATTGGGTTCATACATTTCGTATTGTATCTTTAATATAATTTAAAAGTTTCCAAAATTATGGAAATAAACGTTAAGTAATCATTTACCTCGATTCATTTATATTGTGGTCAAAAGCGTTCCAACCCACTTCTTTTGTTTTATTATTTATTTTAAGAAGTTATAAAATAATATGATTATAATTATTACAAAATCTTAAACGCAATTACCGTTTATAACGATTATATAAATGAAACACACAACATAAATAAAATTAACAGTTCAGAAATATAATAGCAGATAAAAAGTTTAAAAAAATTAATTAAAATCAAATTCATAGCGAAATGAATGCAAAAATTTTAAATGCATGTATTTCATGTGTAATGTACGAGAAGTAACAATTAAGTTTTATCAGAGGTTGTAAACATCGTGTAATTACTTCGGTCAGGTTTGAATTTATTCATGTACCTCTTAAAGATAACGGAATATCTACATTTTCGTACACACTTGATCATAAAGTATAGAATGAGGTTAGTGTAACGGATTCTAATACTAGTTTTTGGTATTTTGTTCAGTCATAGGTAATTTAATGAACAATTTCGCAAACTGCGTTACGGATGTGCTCTACTGACGCGACGCTCTGTTGCCAAGACCGCAAGACGCAATGCCCTCTCATATTTAAATTACGAATTTGGTTACCATTTGAAAAATTATCTAAATTGAATGCTTATATAAATTAAATACGTTAATTATTTTCATGGTAAGGAAGTTACTCGACTAAAATGTTCCATAGTTAAATCATTTCTATTAAAAATACGGAATACCTATCATCATTAAATGCTTTAGCATCTTCAGGCTTTAGTCTTAAATAAAATAAGTAAGCTTGTTAATTGTTAAGGTAATTATGATCTCTTTTAAAAATCATCATACAATGCTCTTTATTTATGAGTTATTAACAAAAGCCTATAAACTATAAAGTATAGTGGAAACATGTGCGCTTTCACCTGCACGATTATAAAGCCTTTCCACGTTAATTATATTTATACGAACTCAATAAATTATACACACAAATAAGTATCTTAATACTTATTTGTGTGTATAATTTATTGAGTTCGTTGGAGCAATTACACAAAAATGTATTTTTTACCAAATACCGTTTATTAATTGTAAAGTAATTGGTGAGTCATTTTTGATTACTACGAAATCAATAAAGAAGGATGTACGTTCATTACGATATGCCTCTAGGAATATTTAAAAAACTACGACGAAGTACAATAATTTACCCACTTCCATATATTTTTTTTAAGAGGATGTTTCGAATGAATATGCATATCACGATATTAATAAAATTCATATAATTATCTTGAAGGTAAAATATATCTAAAACCATGATTAAAACACCCAGTTAATATACAGGATATTTGATTTTTAATTAATATATTGAGCTGATTTCACTCATCAATCAGGTTTCGAACAAGTTTTATTCACATTGATTTCCTTTAAAAACAAGAACGATACGATTCCCACGGAAAGTAGATCACAAAATTTGTATAAGTTAGTGTAAATATTTTGATTATGAGTGTGACCAACACACTAAGGGAATAACGGTATTCTCATGAGAATTTAGCAAAAATGCTCTAATCCAGTCTTAATGAAACAGAATATTCAATAGGACTCAAGATTTAATGCTGAGATAAATGTAAAATTACATTCCAAGAATTCTTTTTGCACGAGGTGAATTACGAGTACATTGTTGTTTTTATTATATTGTATAGAGTAAGGAAAGAGTATTCATATCTAAATAATGAGAAAATATGCAATTAAAACATCTGCACTTCGTAATGTAACTGATAAGTATTATATTGCTCCAAAAAGTATTCGATTGAACGTAAATTACTGTTAATTATTATCTGTTTGAAAAATACTTCCATTAAAAAAAATCAATTCAACAGTTACCAATACACGATTTTCAAAACGTACCAGATCAAAAAGACTGCGCACAAACAAAAAATGTAAAGCGACATGTATGCGGCTTATTTTTGATTTTTCGTTTCAGATTGCTTAAATAGACCGTGATTTATGCACGGACGAGGTGCTATTTCCGACCGACGAGTTTGAAGATTTATACGAATTTGAAACACGAGCTGTGACACAACTAGAAGAAAATTTTAATTAGAATAATAACATTCAGAATCTGCGTTTCACTCTAAATTTATATAGATTAAGAATAATCTATAGGATCATAGTTAATAAATACCAATAACACAAACAATTTTTATTATAATGACTGTAATAAAAAATTGGATTATAAGAGACTAATATTTTTTTAATAAAAGCATCTTATAATTATGTATTGCAGAACCATAACAAAAGACAAAAATAACAGAAACAGCCTTTATAAATAAAATAGTATGTGGAAGTATTTCCGAAGTAAAACAATTAGTTCGGGCGAATGCTACAGAGAAGTGAACCCATTACTTTTCTGTTAGTTTTCGCTCCCTTGCACTTTTCCGGAGCAAAAGGAACAAAAGATTTACGTGGCCCACGTCGCGGCCTCCTGTTTGATTCTCTATAAGTTTTGTTGTGCCGATAAATGCTTGTAATTGTGGCTCAATAACACCTTGCACCTGACCTATTATTATGATAAATACTCGATTTCATATTCGCCTTTTTAACTTTGTAATTACAGATTGAATTATTATTATTATTTATTTATTATTATTCAGCCATGGCTGTCCCACTGCTGGGCAAAGGCCTCTCTTCCCTTCGTCCATGTCTTCCTATTGTGAGCAATTTTGGCCCATTCCTTGCAATGAGAGTCCAGTTCGTCGCGCCATCTGATTTTGGGCCTTCCACGCAGCCTTTTTCCATTGTCGGGGATCCACATAGTGGTGATTTTTGCCCACAACTCTTCGGACATCCGGCAAACATGTCCAGCCCAGTTCCATTTGAGCTCGGCAGCTTTATGGGCTACGTCGACAATCTGTGTTTTTGAGCGCAGCGTTCTATTTTGAATACGATCGGAAAGCTTTACGCCCAAAATGCTGCGCTCCATTGATCTTTGGCAAACCCCAAGAGCGGACTTTTGGCGATCAGTCAATGACCAAGTCTGTGCACCGTAGGTGAGGATGGGCAAGATGCACATGTCCATGAGCCTTCGTTTTAGTGAAAGAGGCAAGTCTCCTTTCATCAGCTCTTTCATCGACCAAAAGCTTCTCCAAGCGTTTTCAATGCGTTTGGCAACTTCTTGATCCTGCCTGGCTTGAAAAGAAACTATTTGGCCGAGGTAAGTATACTCATCGACATATGCAACCGACCCACCCTCGACAACGATGGTGGTTTTGGTGCTGTTAGTCATAAGCTTTGTTTTGGTCATATTCATCTGAAGTCCGACCCTGAGGCTTGCATCGCTCAGGTCTTCGAGCATCGTTTGTAGCTCAGAGGCTGTGGAGGAAAAGAGAACAATATCATCAGCAAAGCGAAGATTTGTTAATCGATGCTCACCGATTTTAAAACCTTTGTTCTGCCATCGAGCTGCCAAGCTTCTAAATACTTCTTCCAAGGTAGCATTGAAGAGTTTTGGAGACAATGGGTCACCTTGTTTGACTCCTTTTGTTATTCGGAAGGATGGGCCATTGCTATTAATTTTTACAGAAGCTGTACTGGTACTATAGATATTTTGTATAAGGTGGATGTACGTCGGTTCTATATTTTGTTGTTTGAGGGCTGTGAATATGGCATTGTGTTTCAGGCTATCGAATGCTTTTGAATAATCAACGAAGGCCAGGTAAAGGGGGAGGTTGAATTCATGGCTTTTTTCTAAAATTTGGTTAATCGAATGAAGATGGTCTGTAGTGGAGAGTCCACCGCGAAATCCTGCTTGTTCTGGGGGCTGTTGTTTATCCAGATCCCTTGTGATGCGATTTCCAATGATTTTTATAAAGGTTTTGTATAGGTGCGATATGAGGCTGATAGGACGATAATTTTCTATGTCTGATCTATTTCCCTTTTTGTGGAGGAGGATGATATTAGAATGGCAGAAACTTTTGGGAAATATACCCGTTCGTAATATGTTATTGAATAGTTGAGTTATATAGGGAATAAGAGCTGGTTCGCCAATTTTAAGGAATTCGGTTGTGATCCCATCTTCACCTGGACTTTTGTTGTAT
Source organism: Colias behrii (assembly GCA_029959065.1). Lineage (NCBI taxonomy): Eukaryota > Metazoa > Arthropoda > Insecta > Lepidoptera > Pieridae > Colias > Colias behrii. Next base: position 4,947,551 of record JARWMC010000009.1, read on the forward strand.
TTCATACTCTTTATGGCTAAATGGACTTCTTCAATTGTGATTGGATTTACTACTTCCGAACGTACATAGTTTTTATCGGTTATACAATAACATGAGTCATCAGAATACAATTTCTTATAAAATTCAGTACTAATTTGTATAATTTTATCCCGCGCGCTTTGTTTGGTTCCATTTAAGTCTTTTAATGATAAAATTAATGGTTTGCTTTGTTGTGTATTACGTATAGCCTGTTTAAGAGATGTGTTTTTTACGAGTGCCTTTTGGATAAAATTTGTGTTATATGTACGTATATCTTTTCTTATGTGTTTCTTTACTTTTTTATCTATTTCTTTATATTCAGTAGTATAAAGTGTCATCGTTTGTCTTTTGTCTATTAAATCTAAGGTAGTTTTTGTCAATTTTTTATTTTTGTTCTTTACGGTTTTTATTTTTTTACTTGCTCTCTTGATACTGTTTATGATATTATTGTAGGTAATTTCTGGATCCTCTGTATCGTTTGTTTCTAATAAGCTGAAATAATTATCTAGTTCTAAGTTAAACTGTTCTGTATTTGCTATTAAGCTATTCTTATCTATTTTCTTGATTGCGTGTTTAATTCTATTATACCTCAGGATTTTCATATTGAAACTAGCAGTTGTACGTAATGCTCGATGATCAGAACTGAATTTTAAGTTATTTAGAGCTTCTGTGTTCTTTATTATGTATTTGTTAGAAGAAAGACAAAAATCTATTTCATTTCGTGTGAATCCGTTAGGGGAAAGCCATGTCCATCGACGATTTATTTTTTTAAAGAAGAAACTATTCGTTATACTTAATTGTTGGCCAAAAGCAAATTGTAGTAGACGATCTCCGCGTTCATTTCGAATGCCCAATCCATGTGGTCCTAATATGTTACGATCATCCGTTGAATTTCGAATGCCTAATTTTGCATTAAAGTCGCCTAACACCATAGTCCAGGTCCCTCTGTGTTCATCGCAAGCTTTATTAAGTAGGTCGTAAAAATCCTCAACTTCATCATTAGAATGTGTAGATGTGGGTGCATATACTTGTATGATTGTAAGTATTTTGTTGTCATTAATCCGAAATTTAAGTAATGCAATTCTATTAGAGTAGCCTATAAATTCTATTATGTTTTTCTTCCACCTATTTGAAACTAAAAATCCGACGCCATATTGGCCATTTTGTTCTCCATTATAATAAAAAAGTATTCGTTTTTCTTTCAATAATTTGTTCACCTTCTCTTCTCACTTCTGCTAGACCTACGATATCGTAATTGATGGTTTCTAATGCGTTTTCTAACTCAACAAGTCTTTCTTCTGTTCTTAAAGTTCTAACGTTATAAGTTAAAATATTAAGTTTCTGTATATCCTTTTTGCTAGCCTGGGTCGTCGGACAGTTTAGGTTATCCACCTGGAGATTCTTACCACCCCTTGGACCGGGGCGTGCCTGCCTACTGTCATCAACAGTACACCCACGAGTACCGCCAGGGACTTGGGGCGTTTTTTTAGGTTTACTTTTCATAATTTTGTATTCTAATATGTATTTAATGAGGGAAGAGGTTTGGACAAATAATAACCCATCGCGCTGGTCCAGTGCGTGTTGATGGGTGCGCAATAAGCCTGCTAACTCGGCCTGTGAACGCCACCGTTGGTGCCCTAAAGACGCTCCTCCGCTGCCGCTCTAAGTAGACATCTTGCGCTGATGTGACTTTACCCACTAGACCTTAACGAGATAATATTACCCTGCAGCCCTAGTGAGCTTTTACCCTTGAATAATTCAAGTGTACGACAGTTTTTTGTCTTATCATAACAGATTGAATCCTTTCAAAAATTTATTTGTCTTGTTTTATTACAATTTACAACATATTAGTTAAGTATATCAGTAAAAATTTATAAATTTCAACAGATAACAGAAAAATAAAAAAAAAACCCTAAACTAAAGGATCGTTTAAAACGGAATAAATTTGGAAGTCGCATAAAGCTTTCGACACCCCCAACAGTCACAGAATCAGAGTCGCGGCGTAAATCACAAAGTTTAGAAAAAAAAACCCGAAATAAAGAGCTCACGTGAAAGTTCAAAAATATCAGCCGTGAATATAATTATGAGAGCGAACACCCGCTGGTTTCCGGCCTTACATATATCCTACTATTTATTGATTCGACTTAGAACTCGATTGAAACTCGAACCCGGAGAGATTGCAGTTGATAACCTCAGATGGTATAAATTAGATGTTGTAATTAAGCAAACTAAACTAGAAATGAAAGCGAGGTTCGTTAGACATAAAGTTTTTCATTCAATTCAAATGAGATAATTTCAGAACTGCTTATTAAAATTGAAGTCAATGAACTTAAAAAAAATAGGCACAAATTCATCAGAAGTGTAAATTAATATACAATGCCGTTATATTTATCTTAATTGGTTGAAATTGATCTAATAAACTTACTACATTGATGTATAAATTATGTTTCCTATCAACGAATTTCAACTACAAATTTTCGATCGTAAAAATATAGTACGGACATATTATGTAGATTGTTCGCGGACTTATAAATAAAAGATTTTCTAAAGTCGTCTACCTGGTGGGTGACTTTTGTCTGAGAATTGCAAATATCAAATATTCTGGATGAAGTATGGTGGTAAGTAAGACGTTTTATTATTCAACGAACATAAAAATTAAATTACAGAAATAATTAAGTTAGTTCCCTGCGAGCGAATCTAAACAATAGGTGGTATTATGATTGTTATCAATTTTGGTAATTAAAATCGTGATTATAATATGCGGGAAGCGCCTAAAATAGGTTGTAAACGTAGGCGCAGTCGCGTAGTCATAAATTTTTTACACCCGCACAGGTTAACCTTACGAAACAGAGACTTTCAAGTGTATTTAGAACGTTCGACTACGCATTTTTAGATGACGTTATTTATGTTATTTATATTTGAATGTTTAAACGTGTCCAATGATATTATTTTTGTTTTGTTTAAATTTATACAACGCTCACAAATCGTACGTTGATTGTTTTTATGCAACTATAAATACCTATCCGTGATTTTTTGACAGAGTTAGTAGTTTAAGAAGTTTTTATTTCTTTCTAGTGCCTAGTTTGGAAAAGGAATATTATTTTTATGATGTTCAATATTTTTAAATTATGTGAATATCAAGATATTTTACACACGGTAATTTGTTTATAAAAGTCGAAACATACGTAATACGTATCCATGCGTTCAAATATTTACTCTGTACTCAACATCTTATAAATGATGTAATGACATTTATTACTCAAAAACAATTTTAAATTCTTACAACATAATGCTAAGTGGAGTAATTAAACCAGTTTATATTAATGTGAGATGATTGTAAATTAAGTGATAGGTTTTATATTTTGTAGAAGTATAGATTAATTTAGATAACGAGTATCGATCTTTCTGTTTTTATGTGTGTTTGACACCAGTGGTACGATAATGATAATGTAAAATATTGCATATAAGGCACATACCTACTGATAATGATATGTTAGGTACCTAATGATAAACTTTTTCAAATTATCGATAACAATTAATACATTATAATAGCCTAGCTCGTGTATATGAAATCAATTTGTATGCAAAATCGTCGAAACAAAAAAATAAGTAAATAGGAAAGTTTCACAACTTTTTAAATCCAGACAATTTTAAGCCATTTGCTAAAAGCTTCTCTAGTTTCCCAAAAAAACGCTTTTGACTCAGAGGACGTTAAAAGCAATAGACTTTAGGTTCCTTGAGACTAAAGTTAAATATCCATTTAAATCTTCGACGCCGGGAAGACGCTTGGGAATTCAGCGCTGCAGCTACGAAAAGCGCTTTTCTAAATTATCCTGTTATTTGAACCGTAAATGCGTAGCATTTTTTGTTTTCTACCTCTTAGTTGTACCTTTGACATGATTTAGACGAATAATTTAAAACTACCTAGAAATAAAGACATCGATATCATTTTAATGGGAAGAATACATTAATTGCTCCATGAATATAATAGTGATTCCTATTATCAATTTATCATCCAAAAAATTGTAACTTCTGTCTCCAATTCAATGCCTGTCCATCGAAGTTTCTACTAGACCGAATCATAATTACTATAATTAAAATGCGATAACGCGTTCGACACCAATAAAGCGAAAGTAGCGCTCCCGCGGCAGAAGAAAGCGCATCAAGCGACGATACTCACCTAGCTAGCAGTACATAGCTTCGTCGACGACGGCACTAAATCAATACGAGCCATCACGCCCCCTTCCACCACCCCACCCCTACACCGCTTCAAGCCGCTTTCCCGCCGAAAGCAGCCACCACCCTTGAAAAGCTCGTGAGCTGAGCTCCTACTTCTGTTCGGCTTTTGTGGAGGTGTAGTTCGAGCGAAACGTCTTGGGATTTGTTCTCCACTCTCCAATTGACAGTTCGCAATTTAAGATTTGTTCCAACTCCCGAACTTCCAACGAGATCATGGTACTTAGTTAATAGGTATTTATTTTATATCGATTACTGTTAAACGTATCGCATAATATGTTATCAGATTATTATCTGCTAACCATACCTATGTAATAATGTACTGAACTTAAGAATTATTTACAGAATTATGTAAGCTGATGTCACATTAACTAAACGAAGCATAATATACTGAAATAAATAGGTTGAAACGTTCAATATTAAATATTTTTGTTGTAAGTAATATAATATTAAAATATAATATGGTATTGAACATTTAAAAATTAACCACCATTATGATTTTTCCACACTTGAAATGCCTGAACATCTTGGATATGGCTACGTATATTTCCTTCAAAATTATCTTCTTACAAAGCAAGACTATCTTAAAAAAAATCCGAAAAGTTCTGTTTGTGAACCACAAAACAAGCACACAAACATACAGACAAAAAACTTATAACACAACTTGTTTTTACACCTAAATTCAGTTTCACGTATACTTTCATCTCACAAGTATCCAAATATATAATCGAATATCGTTAACTTTTTTTTAAATAATCGCGATATTTTGCGAAACAGAACATAAAACATTAAAACTACACGGTCGTAGTATAATTATCCGTAATGTTTCCACTAAACGCCTGTATAAATCAAACATGCGACGCTATTGTTCGACTCGTGTTAGATTGATAAGCTTGCGAGTGTGAACGGGACAGATATTCATTCATCCCAGTAAGTGATTCTACGGCTAATTGAAAATTTATATCTTAATCTCTAATTAAGCTCTTGTTTTTTAGTTTTAGCAAATCTTATAGAATTGAGCGAATGTAATTTAATAATGTTTATTTGTATGTATGAAAAATACTCTCGTTAATCATGTCATTTATGTATCTGACCTAATTAAATTTAATTACTAGGAAATAGGTAACCAACCGCTATTTATTGTAAATAAACTTTACCCCTTCCTTTTTTGTTGCATTTAAAGCTCGTTGAGCGTATTTGTTTTATATTTACAAGACAATAATCCTCGCAGATTTATTTGTGCCTGTTTTAAAATTGAAAAAAATCATATAGGCCGTTCGCGACAGACTATAATGAAATAAGCGCAGGACAAATATAATAAATCTTCGCGGGAGACACGGGGGCGACTTCCGCGTTCGATATTTGATTTCATTCAGCATTCCGGATGTTACGAACTTTTTGAGTTTTAATTTCATATTGAAAACTGCTACAAATTAAAAATATGTTTTTTTTTTATTTGTGCTAGCTTTTTTAACAAAGGTGGTCGAGGTTGGATATCAATTTATTGTTAATTTGTTAACATGTTTAGAAATTTAAATTGTAAGTATGTGTATTTAATAATGTGCTATTGGTAATATTTTTAAAAACTTGTAAAGAAGTAGACGGTGGAGTTGATCGTGTTTCGCGTGTTTACATCCAGGATTATCGGCCCGCTTTAACTCACGGTCTCGGTGTAGCGCCGGTGGCACAATGAGCTTTTATTTTTAAATTACAATTTAGAAACACTCCTGATTGGAGTACATTATAAAATCTATTGGTTGATAATATGTCAAATATTTGATGGATCAACCATGCAAATTGGAAATGTTTTAAATCTTTACTTTCAATATTTAAGATCAAATTTATAATCCTACTTTTTATCACTTTAAAAAACTGAGATCTATATATATAAGTTTTTATTTATTCGTACACGTAACTAAATAATACCAAAACGTCCAGTGTACCACCGCCTTTACCAAGCCGCGATGATAATCTGATTCCGGCCACGCTATCTATACATATTTCTTTAACTATTGCTATGTACTCGTACTAACGAGGACTTAACTTTTTAAACTCGCGCCCCACGCCTAGTTAAAATCGTGACTTACACTAGCAGGCATGTTATAATTACGTTAGATTACGACCCGATTGGACCCTTGAGATAAATATAATTGTGTATCGTGTAAATGAACTGCAAATTAATTTGGGACTATGCTCTATTATAGTGTTTAAGTTAATTGTAGGTGATTAGTATTCTTACAGATAAGAAGATTGTGGTCGAATTTTTAAAGTGATTTTTGAGGTTAAAAATTACAATTCTTTAAGGCTTGAGTAGTAGAGCTTTATATCTAGTCGTATCGATTCATGTAGGTATGTGTCTGGGCTATTGTGCTTGGCGTTAAAAAAAGTCTTTTAAAAATACATCAGTAGCAATTATTTTACAAACATGTTTTTATTAAATTAAGTTTTGAGTTTATAAATTAAAAAATATATATTTTTTCAAATGTGTTTGTTAATTAGTAGAAAAGCTGCATACATACATAACTGTGATATTTAAATACCTTACTTTGAAGCGAGCTCCGATAGCGAAGTTCATATGACGATAGGTGCGGCAAAATAGGACAGCGGTGATGGGGTGACACACAGTTATTATTAGTTTTTGTCCCCAGTCTCCCCACCCAAAAGCCACGGCCGCCATTTCTCGCGTAAGAACTTTTTGTTCATCTTTTATACGACGAACGGTACACTTTTTACCGCGCTTTTTGTTCACAGACTATATCAAATTATAGACAACATTTTTACACTGCACTAAAATTTCGGCTTATTCCAATCGAAAAAAGCTATTCGTCATATTGTCGCACTAATAAGAATAGTAAGTAATACAAATTGAAACACATATTTCGAACATTATTATCGCATTACACTTCATTATTTATTTAAATGGCCCGTTATTAAGTAAAGGTATTTAAATAAAGCGATAAATCGAACGCGTACTTTAATAGACGCCAGATGAATTTTAATAGACCATTATCTCGATACTTGTTACATTTCGTAAAGCACCTTCTGTCCGGGACGACTTGTTTGTCACTAAGGAACACGGAAGGTAGCCGAGTCCTTGAAAAGTACTGTTTATAAACAAAACGTTATGCAAGAAGCTATAAACGTTGAGTCGTGTAAAAAATCGGGTTTTACGGTCGCATTATATGGATGAGGCAAGATAAAGCGATTGTTTTGGGTCGTAAATAAGACTGCAACAGGTATTGTGGCAACGGGACTGCGATCACGTGTCATACTTTCCCTGTCGTTCTTTACTTTTGAGTTTTGACTACTGTCCCTTTGATGGTCCTTGGATGTAGAGACGGTGTGCGGTCTTCGTCTATAGGTAGATATTATTAAAAGCTTGCATTCAGTAGTAAGGAAGCTGATACCAACTTCATCTTCTTCCTAGTTTTTATATGTTTCAATTCAAATCCTATAATCGAAATGGTATTTTATAATTATAGTAAAAAAGGAACGCGATTAATTGTATGGAATATCGTCCGTCTAGCCCAGATTTAACAACCAAATAACAATCTATGTAACCTTTGAAGCCGTAATTGAAGACGCATGAATAATAATATTTGGGCGTCGTGACAGGGCCCCCGAATCGATACGTAATTATAGAGTGAGAATGTACCCCTCATAAATTTTATATCCGTGGTGGAGGGCGAGGCCGACGGAATAGCCCGTGGCGCCTATTGTATGAGACCACGGACCATGGCGGTGTTTGGTGACGTCATGCCTAAATACTAGCTACAATAGATGTGGAAAAACTGAGCTATATAATGCTGCGAGTTACTATCTAATCACATGTACATACTTTACGTACGTACGTTACGGACATGTAAAATTCTGAATCTAAAAGCTTACATTCCCTGAATGACGCATGAGTAGAAAGTAGAAACCACATCGTGAAAACTTTTTGAGTTGCTAAAAATGGTTAGTTAATCCTATTTATGTTAATCCCAACCCTGCACAGTATAAATTTACTAAAGGGCGGGAAAATATTTGCATAATGTCTTATCAGAAGTTGATATTTGACCATATTCCTTATTTCATTAAATATTTACGAGTATGTCGAAAGAAATTATATATGACCGCAATTTGTCAAGCCGAGTAACGTGCAAGCAACATTATAATAGCGACAACATAAAACAGAAATAACTGTAATACTTTTCCATATTTTTACACAAAACTTGAACGCACATTTCTCAACGTTTCTGGCCAAGGTCTCGACGTTTCCTAATACACGAAATTGTTTTCCCTCTTTATCTAATTTCAGTCCACGAAGGCTCGCATGTCAAACGACAGTTAAACTAGATTGTACTATGATTAAGCCAGTGCCAACCGCCGCTGTATATAAAAATTGACCGTGAAATTTCGGCTTCACGATAATTTCAAAAGTTCGTTAAGGTTTTTTTCGATACTACGAATGTTTGATTCGTTCTGGGTGTTAGCAATGTTTACTACTCTGTGATTTTGAAATGTTCAATATTACTTGCAATATTTAATTTTAAGTAATTGTTTTGTTTAACTATTTGAAATTAAATATCAATGCTCTTGATAACAAAATGCAATTATAAGTTATTGCACGCCTCATAAGCGAAGCGTTGAGGTGGGTACTACTGTCACTTCGCGCAAAACATCTGATTTTTCAAACTTAAAATGTCTTTATGTATCATACATTGCACTTGTAAGATAATACATACACACACATATTAAGAAAAAACACTATTTTTAACGTTCATGATATTTTTGATGTCATTTTTGTTATTTAAACTAGTTAAAAAACAGTTTAAAAAAGTTCTGTCTTGGACGTCCGTGTGTCTGTATGTGCGGATCCTTTTTCTTGTTAACACGATAGCGACCGAAATACTTTACTAATCGAGTATTTTTTTTTCTCTTACGCTTGAGTATGCTCAGGAATAGAACCCTTTCATTTTTCAGGGTCTGATTCGATGTGGTTTAATTGTTATTAAATAAACAAAAATAATAATTAATAAATATTTATTAAAAAAAAATTATGAGGCGTGCACTTTTGGATTTTCCAAATTATTTAAAAGAGTCCACTAAAGATCATTAGCGACATAAAAGTCAACGGATCATTTACACTAAGTATCCAAAAGTATGTTAAACCTAATTAATAAAATTATCACGTACTACTATTAAGGGCTGGTAACAAGCATGATATGTAGGTATATGAGAAGGTCATCGTGATCTTTAATTTGATTAGCGATTACGTTAATTTACAATAGCACAACAATGAATACACCTTGTTAAAACAAATTATAAAATAATTTGGAAAATCCAAAAGTGCACGCCTCATAATTTTTTTTTAATAAATATTTATTAATTATTATTTTTGTTTATTTAATAACAATTAAACCACATCGAATCAGACCCTGAAAAATGAAAGGGTTCTATTCCTGAGCATACTCAAGCGTAAGAGAAAAAAAAAGACTCGATTAGTAAAGTATTTCGGTCGCTATCGTGTTAACAAGAAAAAGGATCCGCACATACAGACACACGGACGTCCAAGACAGAACTTTTTTAAACTGTTTTTTAACTAGTTTAAATGTACTAACATAGTAATTAAGAAATTACTAACAAGTGGACCTATGATGTCTTATCAATAAATAAATTATTATTATTATTATTAAATAACAAAAATGACATCAAAAATATCATGAACGTTAAAAATAGTGTTTTTTCTTAATATGTGTGTGTATGTATTATCTTACAAGTGCAATGTATGATACATAAAGACATTTTAAGTTTGAAAAATCAGATGTTTTGCGCGAAGTGACAGTAGTACCCACCTCAACGCTTCGCTTATGAGGCGTGCAAAATGTCGATTACATTGTACACGTAATGCGACGGACCTATTATAACCATTATCTTACCCGCATGCTAAAAAACAAACGTTGCCATATAAGGAGCGGTATTGTTTCAATAAAAGTGGACAAAAACAAAAAATCTGCCAGCCTAATCTATGATGAGGGAGTTTTATTAACATCTGCTTGGAAGAATCCAACATGTCGCATCTGTTGCGGCTTCTTCTTTTTTCAAAATTTCAAATGTAGACTTCGAGCTAAAACGGCAGATGTTTCGCTCTATGTTTAATTTAAATCGACTGAATATAAACTTTATGCATCTCGACCTTAAAGCTTAATATAATACAAAGGTGGAAAACTGGCAGGCTATATATTTTTTTTATCGATGAGTTAGATTATGACGTTCTAATTTTAAATTTGGCGGCATTTAGCCCGGTGCGGTAGCGATCGACGATGATAATCGTAAATGGTATCATTACTAGGACCCTTCCTTAATTTAAGCAATATGTAACGTGATGCATTTGTCAAACAGTTAATGGTAGGCGACTTGAAAGACACTTATTTTATAGCTTCCTATCACGTAATAGTTTTATTAGATTTTTTGATTGTTATCTTTTACCAATAAATTATTTTAGGTTCGTATTCTGGTTGTAAACAAAATTTATAATGACGTCGATACTAAATTGGTTGCTTGTGCTCCTCATTTTACACATTTCATAATTTATATATCTATCACTAATATATTACATAAGCACTCGTAATCATAGCGGCACACGTTTAGGGTAAAATACGAATAGGGTAGCAAAAAATCAATACAATTTAATTTAAATAGTTCAGCGTTTTTAAATCAATAGGTTCAGTGTGGCGTGTCGTATGTGTCTAAAAGACTTATTTCTTTGACCCCCAAATTCAGTAATTTAAGTTTTCCCCTCCGGATAGCATTTCATTTACCTCTTCAACCGACACGCTGCGTGGGACGGACTAATCTTGAACAGAGACTAGCATAGATCAGACAGTCGTTCTACAATTTTATACGCAACACAGGAAAATATAAATTCGCTGATTACAACGCGTTAGAAGTAAGTAAAACATAATTTTCCGGCTTAAATATTCAAATGAACATGCTTCGTCGGGCATCGTTAATAATAATATCTATCATATTTTATGTTCATGTTGAATAATCGTTTTGTAATACATTAATAAAATAATTGCAAGCGGTATTGATTTTCATCATCATTTAATTTATAGCTATTAAATAATTAATTGTTTAAGTACTTGTAATTTTCAGGTGCGATGGAGTGCAACGTTATTATGCAAATTTTAGAATGTAAAGATTATCTCTACAATTTTGTCACTTTATACTTCTTTATGAACAATTAATTATATAATATATGTTAACGGAAATGTATGTAATCCGTCATTGTATAAAATTCCTAGGAAATGTATGTAATTCCTAAAATCGCACGGAAATGTGTGAAATAAATTATGTATTTTATACATATTGCCTAGGAAATCTATACATTTCCTAAATCGCAATCGGAAATGTAAAACATCTAAGATATTTGAAGGTACGCGGGACGACGGGGGGAGGGCCGAAAATACGTAATCAGAAATTTTTGGTTTGGATAAGGGGGTGGGTTAGGTTAGGTTCGTGTTTTTTAAAACTACACAGAAATAGTACAACATAGTACACAGAAATAGTACACAGAAATACTTACCAAATGAAAATTTGATTTGATTGAATATAAGTTGATTTAAGAAATGTTAATTAGTGAGATAATATGAACATATTATTATTATTTTACGGTAAGACTGTTACCCGATACAGTGTTTTATTACAGAAATCATTTACTTTATACATTTCCTAATACGATATTGGAATTATATACAATTCCGAGGAAGACTATACATTTCCTAGGATATCTATGCATTAAATAGTTTATTAAACAATATTTTATACATTTCCTAAATGGTATCGGAATTGTACACATTTCCTAGGATTTGTATACAATTCCTTGATTTCATACATTTCCGGTAACATATATAATATGTATTTTATTGTACACTAAAAATATCTTGTAAAGGTATTTTTATACTTGTAGTAAAATGTATATTATTATTTTCAACTTATCAGATCATCTCAAAGGGCCACAATCTAATTAGCGTTACAAATTAAAGCGCGCTGTTTTATACAATAACGCTCTTACTAATAAAATGTTACCCATTCGCTTTGCAATGGATTAGTTATTGCAATAACCTGTCTTGTTTTTATGATTGACGTTTCATGTGAACAAGAGCAGGACACAGCTATGGTAGAAAATGGTAGAAATTTATCCATTGTTTAACTTTTTATTATTAAGGCCGTTAGTATTTTCTATAAACAATTATACAAATTAATTAGCTCTAATGCGTTTCTACGTATTGCTCTGTGCCGATAATTCCCTCCATTGATTCGTAACGCCTCCCGCGCCACGGTACAATGGTCGCGAGTGAGTCGACATTTGCTATTGTGTTGTCTATGCGCCGCTTTCCTCTATATTCTGTTATTTATGTCAACTCCTCTATGTATGAGAATTAGGCGGGGTGAAGGATGATAATGAAAACTACCAATGAATAACTCAATATGTTAATTTTCTTTAACACTTGAGTCGGTTATTGCGTACCGGTCTAAATTTATAGATTTTAAACAATTAAATATGAGTAAAGCTATTTATATAGATAGTTTATTTAATTAAATTATTTTACAAACCTTATCATAAAAATCACTAATTGTACGAGAGGTTTTATGCTCATATTAAAAAAAATTTAAATACACTGTGTTTTAAATGGGCACTTGCAATAAAATTATAATAATCATAAAAGTGGTAACCGAACCATGGTCAAACGAAATCTCAAAAATTATTTATGATTCTAATTTTGAATAATTAAAAAATATTTACGAGTAGAAGTAGGTACAATGATAAGAATTATCTTATTAGTGGTAAACGAACCATGGTAGTATATAAATGGGCTGGTTATAAGATCGGGGAAGTCGGTCAATTGGTCTAATTTCTACAAAACGCTGGTAAAATATGGTCTAGTGTAGTGGTTTAAATTTTTTGTGCAATATTCCGTATGAAATATGCACAATGATTATCAAAATATTTTTTTAAATGTATCATCAATCAAAAACAGAAATGTGAAGGGGGTGGTAATGAATGTTATCATTTATTCAATCATGGATATTAGTTAAGTTTTTATCACTTATTTTTAATGAAAATATGAATACACTTGTAATAAATAATAATATTATATGTACCTACATACTTACTTATCGTTTGAGTTTAATTATTGTAAAGTAAATACTTCTCTGTATTTGCCATGAAATATTACGAATTAGAAATTCATAATTATAAAAAAAATTAAATAATATTTTGTAACATTATTTAAACTCATTACCGAAATGAATTCAAAGTGAGCCAAATAATAAATGGTAGTTGCACATAAGTGTGTGGCGATCGAAAATAAACAATTATTTGCCCGCTGGGGTGCGCTCGGGCCAGGGTTCCGTATAACGGTGGGGTGCTTTTACTAAGGAGGAGGGTACAACTGAGAATTCGAGAATATGGAAAATAAATGTGATATTAGCTAGCCATTTTTACAAACAAATCTTAAAGAACCTTATCTAATAAGGTTTGGAAATAATGATGGAAGCTTTATAAAACATGCGTCAATCGCGAAATTATTGTACTTGATTTATGAAAGAAATTTGGCAGATATTTTATACATTTATATTTTGTTTTATCCCAATTGAAAGAACTTATCTCTTAGTTAAGGAAAATCAAATCAGTATAATTTAGCCATTTAAGCTTTTCACAATGGAATTCTTAATTGTGTTTTAATAAAATACAACAATCCACTATCTCTTCTTACTATATTTAATTCAACTTTATTCCATAGAAAATGTAATATACACTGGTTTTCAGAACGTCCGCTCGCCTACAACGTCGAATCTGATCACTGACCCATGAAGCTTACAGAAAGGAAATTTTCTTCCAGCAAAAGAAAATATAAATAACTCCATTGGCCCCAACATCACCCCGTGACAAAAGAGTTATCGGTGCGTTGAAAACAAAAATGGCGAAGTGATTTATTGCCAAGGTTCTGTATTAGTCGTGTGTTCTGGAATTATTATTGATAAATAATTTTGTTTTAATATTTTGTTATAAAATAAAATAAAGATAAATTAATTGTTTCAGGTTTTTTATTTGCACTAGAATCTAAATAATATCCTTATAAGATTTTGAATAAAGAACATAATGATGGTGTCTCTATGCCACCAAAATAATAAACAATAATATACAAGTATAAAATTAAAAATGTATATATATACCTATATATCATGAAAATTATGTGAAACTTTTTGAAATAGTAACAAACGGATGTATTTATTTGATAAAAGTAGTTTGTAATTCTTTAGGTAGATTAGTATTCTAGATATAGATTATCTGATTTGGGTCGCATTTCTATAAGTCATAGGTCGGGACAATGTTTTTATTATAAGGATTCGTGACTTGACTGAAATAAGGAGACCTTAAAATTGTATTATCGTTCTTCTGAACCTTTGATAATTCTGCAAGATTATTATTTGTATACACAGTACACACACTGTATCTACGTTTCCCTATCACTTATTAAATGCATTATTATGTTGAATAAATCATGAAAAATCAGAATACAGCGCCATTTCAGAGCTATGCCTGTAAACACTATAAAAAAAATATCGAGCTGTGAGCTCATAAATTGTGTGCGACGAAACCGAAGATTAGAAGCTAGCAAGTGAAGCCAAAACTCGATATTGGGTGAATAATCGTCGCCACTACCGGCGCGGTGGCGAGCCGGATGCTCCAGATTTATACCCGGCCGGGTGGCCACCCGGCGCACCGGCCACCGGCCCGGTACACGGCATACCTAGCAGAACTTATCCGCACTGTCGTCGAGTCCATTCTCTTCATATACCACCCGATGTCCGCTCGCCTTGAAGGGACGCGATTTATGGTGTGGAAACGTCAACGGTCCCCGTGTTTAGTTATAAATCATATGTGTTTGCTTAGTGCATGAGACGTCTAAATTTCTCGGATGTATGCTTGAATTGTCTTCGTATTTATGGCTTGGGGTGTATAATTGTTCAGAGCGTTCGTACATTGTTTTGAGAGACCCGAACGGCTGTAAATGTTCGCTGAAACCGAATTTAGCGACGAAATTTATAAACGAGGGGTGGTTTTGCGGATTTGTTTAATAATCCCAAGTTCCAACGTTAAACCAATATAACCCGTATCAATATCGCGCTAAGTTATACTTCTTCCATGAAAGGACAGAATTTAAAAGCGAGTAATAGATTTTCACGAAATGGACGATCATATTACGATTGTTTTAAAATACATCAGATGAATACGTGAATAAAATAATAAAGAATATTTAACGTAGGTAGGTATGAGTTATTTATAGCCATGGGTTTCCGTCCACTGAAATTAACAGGTAAGTCAAAAACAATTACTGAACAATATCAGAACGCAACAAAAGCGACAATTGGGTCAAATCCTTCGGGAGTTTCTAATTTATTGCCGCCATTGTCGCTTGGCTTGCTTATACCGATTCAACAATGCATCAAAAGTAAGAAGCCAGGTATGTTTATGTGAAACGAAATTTGCATGAAGTTTTCGGCTTTCACTTTTATTGTTAGAGATTAGTATAATGGAGCGATTTAAAAGCGACTACGGTAGCTGTCGCGTTCTCTGCGATGAATTGTTGAATGACTGCAAAGCTTTGTGAGAACGATTTGTTTGCGCAACGCGGAAATAAACGTAGACAAATAATTATTATCAAAGGAAAAATTATAAAAGTTAGACAAATCGAATAGGTACTGTTGACTTAGATTGTCATTACGCGATGGAGACAAATAGGTAGGTATAGTATGGTACCTAGAGCAAATGAATAAAATAATGAATAGAAAGGTAAATGCTTTAATTTTATTTTCCTAAATGAACTTCTACAAGGATAACGATGTTTGAAAGTTTAATTTTAGTATAATAAAGTTTTAGTTAGTCTATTTTAATAAATCTCTAAAGGAGAGGTTTTATTTTATTCCTCGCAACAATACGATAGATGTAAGTACCAACTTTCGAATTAACTTTTTTAGATATAAAGAAAATTTTATTACATTTAATGATAAGTAAATCGAAATATAAATGATATCAAAATCTATTAAAACTTAATATAAAGCTATGTATCTTGCCGGTTCTTCTCCGTAGATACTGCTTTCCGAATCGGTGGTAAATGTTAAAAATATGTAATGACGTTTCAAAAGTGCTTCTATATGAAGTCTAATAGACTACAAGCCGGAATAGGAAAAAAATATGGGTCAAATGAACCACCAGGGGACATATCTAGAACGATAGAAGAGCATAAAATAATAAGATTCATCACTATGCCGTCACTTGTAAGCTATCCAACTGAGTGCAGATGAGAATTCAAAAGTACAGGTAGACTCGGTAAATTTTGGTCATATATTTTTGTACGGCATTCTTAACCACCGATAGATCCATTAAAAATAATAAGAAACCGCTCAGTGCCGTACAAAAATGGTGGTCCACAAAGTCGGAATTTTTATTTAATTTCCGAGAGTTACCGGGGGTAAATTTGGTCATTTGACCATGTACGGCATCTGTGTCATACTATTGCTTTACTGCTTTTAATCCATTATTCCGCAACGCCGTACAAAAATCATGGGGACAAGGGGAAAAAATCGAGAGTTGCAATCCCCTCTCTTTTACCACTCCAGGGGGTCATTTGACACAACACGAAATAAATTTATTTTTAAAGTATTTTATGCATAGATAATATTTTTTCATGTGCCGTACATTTTCGTTGGTTCAAAGGGGAAAAATCTGAAAAAGAAAAAAATCCATATAACGAAATGTTTGCTTTATATCGCTAGAAGGCGCCATATTAGATTTTGTGAAACCCCATATAGCCTTTAGCTAGCTGGTCGCTGGTTATCCAGTGAACAATTCAGACGCTTCTAATGATAGATATATCATTTGTCAAATTCTGATAAGTAGTTAAGAAGTTACGAGGGAATAGATGAACATACATACATGACCTGTCAAAATCATAACCCTCCTTTTGCTTTGCCGTAGTCGGGTAAAAATATGTTAATGCCGTACTGTATCAGATGGCCATAAAGCACCCTTAAAATTGTAGCTTTCGTCGCTTTCATCAGCCTAAAAGATGTGGTCTGCACAAAAATGTACGGCATCGTTTTTTCCTAATTTATCTATGTTAATACTATTTAAAACAACGAATAAAGTGTAGAAAATTTCAGTTTTTGCATTTCTCTATAACTTTTTTAGAACGGTTTCTTTTGAACGGCAATACTATACAACAATTGAATTTTACAATATCATGTTAAAAAAAAAGTTCCCGTACAGGGTCAAATGACCTTACAGCTCTTTATATCAAGAATTCGATGAAATTAAGATGATTATTGGTATACATTTAAAAGAACAATTATTTTTTGACGGCATTGCTTCTAATAGTACTTTTGAGTGCTAGATAATGTTTTGGAACCGAAGCCGTACTTAGTCAAATGACCCCCTGGAGTGGGGAAAGAGAGGGGATTGCAACTCTCGATTTTTTCCCCTTGTCCCCATGATTTTTGTACGGCGTTGCGGAATAATGGATTAAAAGCAGTATAGCAATAGTATGACACAGATGCCGTACATGGTCAAATGACCAAATTTACCCCCGGTAACTCTCGGAAATTAAATAAAAATTCCGACTTTGTGGACCACCATTTTTGTACGGCACTGAGCGGTATCTTATTATTTTTAATGGATCTATCGATGGTTAAGAATGTCGTACAAAAATATATGACCAAAATTTACCGAGTCTACCTGTACTTTTGAATTCTCATCTGCACTCAGTTGGACAGCTTACAAGTGACGGATGAATCTTATTATTTTATGCTCTTCTATCGTTCTAGATATGTCCCCTGGTGGTTCATTTGACCCATATTTTTTTCCTATGCCGGCTTGTAGTCTATAATTGAATAAATAAATGTTTGAGTTTTATGTATAAAGATCAAGGCTAGAAAACATATATTACAATGTTCTAGCTCTTAACACTTTGACCGAGTTGCTTGTATACAAAGGTATACAATGAAATGTTTTCATATTTATTGTAGGTAATAATATAAAATAGGTTAAATAAATAATAATAATGTTATTGTGCACAATCCATAATGTAGAGATGTCTATTTAAAGATGACCTAAAATTTTAACATGACAATTGTTTAATCTTATTTGATTGAATTTTAAGTGATGAGGTGCAACTGTATACCCTTAAAATAAATAATATCATACAAGCTTCAAATTTTGCATAAATCATACATATTATACATTCGAATGAATTTCTCACTCCGCTCATAAAAGTTTTTGGGTATGCGAATATAGTAGAGCGCCATCTTTGAGATTTGCTACGAAATATTTCAGTCGAATGAAAACATCCCTTCGTGCATTTCACGAACCATTACAACCCCTGCGCCACCCTTGTACTTCGACATGAACCACAGAGAGCTTTCGTCCCTTAGCGCCATCTCGTAGATGGTGCTCGAACTACCAAAAACGTTTTAGTCTTCAATTTATCCGCAGCGGCAGCACTGTAGCCGAAGTTATTGAATGAAATCACATATAAAATGAAATAACCATTTTAAACTTTACAAAATAAAGTTGTTTTTCGAGTGTCGTGATTGCGGCGGAGGACCAGAGTATGCAAATTAACGTGCCATTACATGGTAATTTATTTGAAACGAATGACCACTTTGCGGTGTAGTGCATCGAGCACTGAACGTTTATATGGGGACCCTGACCTTATATCGTTCCAATTTATAGCTTAAAGCCGTTAAACGCTCTTTTACGTAACAGCTGTTGTGTCTCGCGTGATGCCTTAGTGTATTAACCTTGTTCCAAAGGACTTTCACCTGTCCCTTTGTTTTGTTTACAAGTTTTATGTTAAGCCAAATCATTTATTTGCGATCGATAAACGAACTGTTTAATTCACGCTATAAATTAAATATGTTATGAACAAATTATCACGAATAAGTATTACGGTACATGTTAAGCATTTTTTACGTTTTCTAAAATTTAGTATTATTTCTAATATTTAATATTAGGTACCTATGTACTTTAAATGAAGCTTGAAGAAATTTTATGTTTTATTTTAATCAGTATGCGAGCTTTTGGTAATTAAAAATTATAATAACGACGCTGTAACATTAATTGAAAAGATAAAAATCGGACAAATTGTTCGATCATATAATTTATTCGTGCAATGACATCAAACATTGGCAGTTCATTACTTGAGTCGGATGTTTTTCTTTTAAATTTAACTTTATGTAAATAAAGTATTCGTATGAATATATCGGTATATACATACTTATTTTACGTATTGTCTAATTTCTATTGATACGATACAAATACTGTTTGCAGCTGAAGACACATAATAAGCTATTATGCAACACTTTACCTACTGCGAGTAGGTACTTATTTAAGTATTATTGGTAGGACAGTCGCGTAGAAAATGTCAAACGACATCCAATTATTGAGTTCTATGAATGATTAACAACAGTACATAATATGTGTAGCGCGCTCTACCAGCTTAAAAGGGTGCAATTAAATGGGACTGCCTCCAGGCACTTCTATTAAACTCTTTTCTTTCGCCCACGCAGCGATCGTAGCAACAATAGTTCTCGAATGTTCTCGGATATTACAATAATGGTATCGATTATAATTTGCGTGCGATGGGGCCCGAGATAGTCGAGAGGCGACACGTAAGCGACAGGCTGCCCCAATCGGCGACGCGATCGGCGCGCGCGCACAATGCTATCGGGCAAGCATCGGGCTTCGCGCCATTACTATTGGTGCAAGCGGTGCAATGATTAGCTTTCAATATTCAAGTATGGTGTGGCAAATAGGTGTGGAATGGCGCGATTTTGTGTAAAGCGTTTTTTGAGATATTTTTTTGTTGATGATCATGACTGTACCACAGGTTGATGATTGTAATCGAAAAAAAAATGCTAAATTTTAATTTATCCTTGACAAACAAGTATTTTTTCTATTTTGTCAAGATTTTTATAAAGATTGAATGTAATCGTAAGGGTCGGTAGGGATTACTACTAAAATCAACTTTATAAGTGCTCGCTAATCTATTCAATAAAGCTCATTAGGCTCTTCGGAAACCTAATAAGTTAATAACAAATTGTCTCAAAGGATTTACAATTATACAATATAGTTTTATTAGATAATTTAAAATTTAAAATATCTAACGGGTTTTTTATCATTTTTGTTAAATAACGTAAAGTTATCTTTTTTTAAGAAATTTTGCACCTCATTGCGTCTTCTCTTACATCTTAATACAAGAAAAACGTGCAAGAATTTCCTCTAAAACAGTCTAGGTTTTCACTTTGCCACACACGATCAGGCCACCATCATTGCAGATATAAAATTCAATTTACAACTGGCGTGTACGTGGCTTGCAAATAGATTCGCAAGGTAGAGAGTTTGGCACCTACAAAACTATAAACTGTTACAAGTAATCTTGTTGGAAATCCCAGAGATGCCTTTCTAAGTGTACAATCGAGCGAATAATATGCTTAGTAGGCAAAGAAAACGTTATGGAAATATTCTTTTGTCGCCATAACTTTTTTTTTTAACAAAAAATCTATTTATTTTGCACACATGAGAAATTTGTAATCGGTACAATTTCGATACTACAGTCAGGATCCAATCTCTAAACTTCCTTTACAAATTTATGGTAACGTAGACGTATATCGTTGAGGCTTACGATGCGATATATCATATTATACTATCACTTCTTGAACTCACTAATGGCTGGTTCACACTTTGATTAGTGCGAGTGCAGGTGATAGGTGCAGGTGTTTAGTAACTACGTGTGGACAGCGACTGTTTAGTGCAAGTGTTTAGTAGGCTGTGTAGTAAAGTGAATAGAAGCGTGTTCTATTTTTTTGCGAGTGGACTGCGAGTAGCCACGTCCCGCGCGCCCTCCCTTCCCCCTCACTCGCAGTGTGCCTGCCTAAACACGTCTGGACACGAGTGTTTAGTGTTTAGTGTTTAGCGTAGTGTGTAGCGTCGCGAATTGCACCATTGACCGGCACTCCCACTAATCACCTGCACTCGCAGTTGAATTGGACACTACTCGCACTACACACCTGCACTCGCACTAATCACCTGCACTCACACTAATCAAAGTGTGAACCAGCCATAAGACATACTAAACCCACAGAATCTGACTGACTGATAGACTATTTTTTTTCAATAGGTAAATAAAGTCAAAGGCTTTTTTTTTCGTTTCAAATTTGGCGTTTATAACTTTCATATCACAAACGTGTTAAAACTACATTTACATATTTAGAAATTTAATAAGTCTTTATACAGTTAGTATGAGCAATAAACGGAGCCGCTACGTCAATAAAAGTCGCATTACAAGCATACACATGTCCCGCCGCAGGTGCAGCTGTCCTCCGCTGATTTTGTATAGGCATTAGATACCGTTAACATTACGATTATCTAGAATTATTAGATAATTGTAGTTGGTAATGTTGCGCTGATTGCTATTAGGGACGTAATAAAGTGTATTGTTTGTGGATTCGAGTAATTAAACAAGAAGCGCTTCACGACTTTTAATGATACTTTGATGAATAAAAAGTTTATATTGAATCGTACTTAGTTTAATAAATAATAACACAAAATTAAGGTAGATACTAGATAGTAACTTGGATTATAAATAAGATCAATTTATTGAATAAAAATATTTGCAAGTAAGAATGTTTTATTGTTCAAAGCGTGGCAAATATTTATACAACTAGACGCTGTGTATATTTTTATACATACATAAGTAGTTAAACTCAAAAAATCAGACCTCTGTAGTGCACAGCCGCACTGACATCTAGGTGTTGCAATTCCTAAAAGGAAACAGAAGACAAGCGAAGCTAACAGTAATTGTGAGGACGCCAATCAAGAGCCAGTAACAAATCGCGGAGACGAGAGACTGTCAATCTAACACGAAAGCTCACTGTTTAATGATGCAATAATTTGCATAGCGGGGCTGTGGAAACGCAACCTATTCTAGTGTCCATCGCTTGCCTTATACAGCGACACCCTTGTTACGCAAAATGTGAGTGTTTATGCAGCGGTAAAAACGTGTTAACACGGGGTAATAGGGATTACGTATGGTGGTAGTAATGTAGTAGAGAATTATCTATTGGGTGGTAAATAAATGCTGGTATTATTTCTCAGATAGTGTGAAAGTGAGGAATGCAAAAGCAAGATGTCACTGGGCTTACGACACTGATTTAAGTTAAGAAAATCGAGCTTTACATTGTCTCAATAAAATATGGAATGTTTAAATATAATTTTAAAACGAACAATTTACAATTGTGAGAGTAAAGTTAACAAAAAAGTACAATTGTAACTTAATAGGTACTGACAAAGAATTTTATTCTTGGAAATTGAATAAATGATTCGTTATAAAATATTGATTAGGTTTAAGTTCCTTATTGAACTTTTATTCAATAATTGATAATAGGTATAGATTAGACACGCAACTTATATCAGACAAATTATTACAAGAGAGACATCTTTATTTATTTACTACAACAACGAACCTAATGAAGCGAAGTATTTTAAAATACGTTTATACAATTATTTATTCATCCAAAACAATCTCATTTCAAATAGTAGATATATTTTGTATAAATTATTTAGTTGTAACGGAAGAGAAAAGCTGTAGTACCAATAATTCTATTTTTGTAGAGCATCTATATAGAGTCTGAAACTAGTTTTTTATCCTTGGCTTAAAAATTTATACAATTTTTTCCCGATAAGCTTCATTAAAGTAGATATGTATAAGATTGAGGATATAATTAATTATTCAAAAGTAAATATTTCTCCTCCCGAGAAAATGATTGTATTGTCCTATTTTCTTTTTTATTCATTTTGATAGAGCTCTGGAAAATCTTGAAACAATTTTTTCACTTTGATTTAATTCGTCACGCGTAACAAAAATAGCATGAGTCGGTTACTTTTAAACTGTTCATTGTATAACGTTACCATAATATTTACTCTACATAAAAGTAAAGTGAATAGCGAAGTTCCAGACAGCGGACAGCTGACACCCTCAACAATTTTTTACACTAATAAACCATCTACATCTTACCATTAATTTGCACCCCGATGTCTACTTAATGGTCCGAAGAAAATGTTTACCTGAAAAAAAAACAAATCGTTTTATTATACGTGGCGCGAGTGTCATAAATGTCAAGTAAACATAAACGAAATCATTATAATGCACAAATTGAACGTACGGAATCAATTATAGGGCCGCCCACGAAAAGCCCGCACGGGCCGAGCTAAAACCCGCTTACAATCTGACATTTATGAGTGCCATAAAAACGCTCAAGTAGTGACTTTTACTACTTGTTTAGTGAACATAAATGTCTTTGCCTTGCCCGCGCAGAGCGTCGTCCGTATTTAAAAGCGCACAGTTTCGTGCAGTTCTGCTCCTTTTTATTTACTGTTACGGTTCTGTTATGCAACTGTATAATGCTTTGGTTACTTTTCAGCTGCGATTTATGGATGTCGTCTTTTGTCTTTATTTAACGGTTTCACTGTGAACGTATTTCTTGTTTTGTGAGAAAAAATGTGCTAGAATATTGTCGGAGTACCGACTGCTTAATGAAAATGAACATCTATTTGCTAAATTAATTATTCCTAAGGTACAAGTCTTTAACTATTATATTTGTCAATATTGTATGTATTTATAAAGGTTGGCTGCTTATTGCTTAAGTAAAAGAATCAATATAGCTGTCGATATCTTATATTTGGCTTTAGTATTTAGATACAATTCAGTTAGCAGGATTCGTATTCTACCTTCGTATGTTCTACAATGTTGGTCTTCCTACCGTGGCCAACTGGCCACCCATATTATACGACTAAAACGTACTACGAACTATCTGAAGAATAGTAATGTAGTTTCACAATACTCAGACTTAATTGATTTTTATCCTAATACGATTCTGAGACGTAGTGCCCATAGAGCTGTGACTTGAAAACTCAAATACAATGCGACACCGTTTACGAAAGTAAATAAATATTTTAGTACAAACATCACTTGTTGATTAAATGATTGATTTAATATGAAAATAAAAGCTCTACGTTTACCTATTTCACAAGAGCAAGTTAAATCTGCTAATGTCTTTACCGTTTAAGTCAGAATTTACGAATTTTCAATGGTGATACAGGCTTTAGTATCATTCATATCAAGGTTTTAAACTTTGAATTTTGGTATGAAACCGTAATAAGGGACGCTATACTACAGTCCTTGTAGTAAAAGTTTAGTCATTAAAAACATGCCAACAGTTTGAAAATTTGAAAAATTGCCTTTCCATTTTATATTGAGCTGCCAATTAACTTATAATAACGTTTATTAGCGTATACTGATAACTATAACATATAATTATCACGATAATATAATGTAAACAACAAGATAAAGTCTACCTCAGTTCCCACTTGCTACGATATGGTCGGTGCACACAATAAATAATAATATTATGATATTATATTATGTAATAATAGTTATAAGGAGCCTAAATATGCTTTGGAATTATATGAGTAGGTAGTAGGGATTCGTGAAATTCATATCTAGATATATGCGTATAAACTTTGTGCTAAAGTTTAGCAATGTAGATTGTATGTAATATGTAGTTACAACGCCGATAAAACCGATGCATTCGTGTTGCATATTGCTATCCAGCTATATCTACGCACACACTCACAGGATGAATATTTATCACAGAGGTCACCTTAAGCCTAAACCGTCCACTGCTTACTATGCTCCACAAGTCTTTGTTTATTTCCCGTACCAAAAGAAAGTCCTTCTGCATACCATACTTAATATATTCGTCCGCCAAACCATGCGTTGTTTTCGCTACAAATTAGACAATTAAGAGTCGATGTGTGGCTTTAAATCTATTCAATTAAAGCTGTGTACGCACCGGTCACCTACCGCGGCGATTTTTAATCATATGTATGCAACGTGCGAATCGCGGAGGCATTTCGCATATCAATGTGTCGCTTATATTGATAAAAAGAGCGCGCGTGTCGATCTCGAATTATGGAGGTGTGACCAGGGATTTTAAACTAATTGATTTGATGACACCATAAATTATCGGCTTCACATTAGATTCACTTAATCTGTAAAATGTATGTTTATGGTCGTTTATATTTATTTGACTTTTACGGCTTGTTTATCGTGGATAAGATTAATTCTTTCTAGCACCTTGACTGCATGTGTCTTAACAATATTGAAAGAGATTATTGGAAAAAATATACAAATGAAACGAGCAATTGTGTAAACTGAAATATAATAAAATGCAAATATTCGCAATAAAATTTACATATAAAAGAAAACATAATAGTTAATAACGTAACGTCTAAATAGCGGGGCGATAATTATAGAACGACTATAATAATACATCACTTAGCCCTTCAAAGATAAAATAGGAAAGCTATCCGACACGGTTGCTATAAACATCACTACGGTGCCATAATTTCTTCATTAGATTCGCATTTCCTTCACGCGATGTTCTAGTGGATATAAACTGCGTGTACTTTATGAGGTGTTATGTGCGCTGTAATTGACGATCTTACAACTTGGGACATCGTGCGACATTTATCACTACGTTTAAGTCTCTATTACGAGCCAGCTGTTTTGCGACAATTTTCTTTAGTAAACGATCACATCGATAGAGAAATGTCAATGTTTTTAACGTACTACTTTACTGTATTTGATGGACTATAATTGAACTGATTAGGTACTACCAATGATAGGTATAACGTATAGGTATGTCAATATCAAAAATCATTTTTCCCACAACTCTATACCTGTTTAAAGGCGCACTGAATTTTTTAAATTCAATAAAAATAGAGGTATCAAAAGAAAATAATTACACTAAAGCTCTTCCCTTAAAAAGTGAGACAAACAGCATAATAATTTTTCATTTAAAGAACAATGCACTATTTTTGGCACGAAGCAGTTCATTTAAAAAGATTCCTTGGACTATAGCTTATACGAGCGTCGTTTATACCTACAGTTCCAACTTTATGCATCATTCGTATTATTTTACGAGTTTACATTCCATAGAATTCATGCCTATCCTTTGAACACCAGCCGTCCAATTATTAATTTTTTATAACACTTACCTACCGGTCTCATTAAAAATGAGTGATAATAGCAATTTATAATTAATTTATTCTACAATGCTGTTCTTGTTTTACCTATTCTATATATAAATAGATGCACAATTATTAGTACTAACAAGGTATACGAGCTGCCAATCACAAGATTGATTTAAACGTAATCAGTGTCGAAATAATTAATGACACCGCGAGATGAGCGGACATGCATGCAGATTGGCGAGCTAACGAGTGATAAACTATGCATGCGCGAACTCCCATGATTTTCACGAAATTACGCATTTTAAATGTATGGTTGTTTAGCATTTTGGAAAATTCTGTGGTTATCTTTAGAAGAATGAAATTAAATTAATAAAAATATTAATAGGAAGAAAAATTAAGCAACATTATTTACTAGCTTCCGCCCGCGACTCCGTCCGCGCGGATGTCGGTCTTCGCGTGGATGGTTTATTTCTCCATTTTGATTAACTCTGACAATGACATCTTATATACTCTGACAATGATATCTATTGGACCCAAATACGGCTAGGCCTATAATAATACGCAACGTGTGTTCGCGGTTCTACAGAACAACGTCTATGGATAAAACTGAAAAATTAAGATTAATTTTTTTTTACATATTTTTCCAGGATAAAAAGTATCCTATTTTACGCCCAGGATAATAAGGTATAATTATACCAAGTTTCATCGAAATCGAACCGTTAGTTTTTACGTGATGCCTGAACATACAGACAGACAGACAGACAGACAGACAGACAGACAGACAGACAGACAAAAATTTTTTTAATCACATATTTGGGTTTGGTATCGATCCAGTAACACCCCCTGCTATTTATTTTTTCAATATTTTCAATGTACAGAATTGACCCTTCTACAGATTTATTATATGTATAGATAGATGTGTTTTACTCTTATTTGAAAAGAACGTTGTAGGTAAATAAGTATAGTAGTTTATTTCATTTATTTATATATTCGTCTATAACCGAGATACATTTTGCAACAGCTCATAGCACAAGCTTTAAAAACGTCACAAACAAACATTTGCACTTAAAACAGATAAATAGAGACATCTATCGTTGTAAACAAACAAATCATGCACGCTTTCAAATAACAATAACATCGATGTAACCGTTGTATAAATTGTTCACAACTATCGTCTCAACAAGTCAGTGTCACATAAAATTTCTGAGCCATTTGCCCTTTCAGGATGTTACGTGATGCAGTGTGATTTGTGCCTCCGTAGAACCTGCATTGATTATCATGTTAACTTTATACACACGTAAATGTTCATTCAGGGTTATATACGACTTAGAAAAGTCTGACTATGAGAAAATCACGTTCCCAAAATTGAAGTAATGAATTTCGCGTTATACTCATCAAAAACTATGTAAAAAAGACTTATTTATTGTCTTGTTTGATTTAGAATTATTAATTTAGAAATCTCTCAATCTAATCAAGATAGAAAATACACTAAAAAGATTTCATTTTAAACCGGTTAAAACTCAAATTTCTCATCGAAAACCGTATCAACAAGCTTAAGCTACTAGCACTTCCCGGAAGCCAACGATGGCGCACTGGTCAGTCGGGCCCTACATTAAAATTCAGCTAACACTGATCCAGGAGTCATCACGTCGTAGAATAGAGCCATAACGTTTTTACGATCCCTTGTGCGCCATACTAGGATATGGCGGTGTTCGAATTTTTAATTTCAACCGATAGACATATCGATAGCTTTGACATTAGTCATCGTTTGTAATAATAGTTTTGTTTGTGTGTTTATGTTGTAGGCAAATGGAATTGATTACAGTTAATGACCTTATTAAATATATTATGGTTATTTTATGACATGTGGAGGCGTATAGAAAATATTTTTTGTATGTGGAGATATATTCGATATAAGATATATATATATTCGAGAAAATCTAAAACAGATGTGTCATGTGCACTTTCACATATTGTGCTTCTATTTCAATAAAATCCTCTAAGAGTTGTCTAGCAATTCACGAAAAAAGACTAAGAATGTAGAGTGAAGTGTAACTGCAAAATTCACGCAGATATAGGAAGTAAGCGACAAAAAAAAACTATATCTAGGGCATGAAAGTAAGCTTCATGTAAAACGCAACTAAACTATTACATATTTAGTAAGATAAGGTCACTTTTTGCATTTGTTTACAGTCTAAACAACAACACAACTAATCAAGGACCACTACCACATGTTTCTATATATATGTTAAATTTCATTTATATGTAATCTTAGAGGTACCTTTTCTGAATAACAGATGAGAACGTTCTCTTTGAACTCCACGTTATAAAGGTCGGACAACAGTATTTATTAAATGCATTCAGGTATATTTTGAAATATTTACATTCATATTCGATTTCTGGTTTGCTTTGTTAAACTCGGTTTGAACCGCGGCCGTCTACGTTGACCCGTTTGAGGCGATTTTCGTATTTTTGTTTTAGCGGATTTTTTATACGCCTCTAACCATTATTATTTTATTTTCTCTTACTTTTTAAACAATGCAAGTAAACTCATAATTATCTGTTCGAATGATTTAATACTTGATGCAAATGTTATTTTATATAAATAATGTGCAATGAAATACAAGATCGTATTTTGGTGAATTTAAATTGAAAATGGCAATGCCAGCAATGTCGTTGGATTCATAGGATCGTGAAGAATGCGCTAAAAATAGACACCTACTCCTTTCAGGTCAGATCTCTATCTGACCTGAAGTAAAACATTTCTAGTAAGAATTAATTCTTATATGATTGAAAACATTTCCCGGTTCAAATACATTACTCATTGGAATTGGTAGAGGTACAAACAGGACATGTATAATTCCTTGGTATAGTTGCTCAACAGTTTCGCTGTCGCTTACTTAGATTAGAACGTCGAGGGCGGCAGCCGCAACTATATGTTCAAGTGATTTTTCACGGCTACAGAACCCATGTACAAAGGGCACGCAGCGGTGTTGCAATCACGATCCCCGATCACGACTGGTCCTCTGCTAGTTATTCACCTCCGTCACATAACATTAATCCATTCAAAAATCACTTTTAACCAATTAATCTTAAAGCCTACGCCGCCCGCAATCGCATGTTGGCAACCTTAGCTCTGTACGCATGTATCTATTGCGAAGCAAAATATTCCTTATCGAGCACGATATAAAGGTTAAGGGCGATGGCTTTATTAGTTTGTGTGCAGCAAAATGTCTCTAGAGCGTGTCGCTACTACCCGTAAATGCATTAAGTTTGTTTTAGAGATAATAATCGTTGCGAATGCGAATGCTTTGTTGTTTCAAAGATAGAGTTGTCGTCGGTGATTTATTTTTGGTCAACTCTTGTTGGACTTAATAGAGGTTAACGCAACGCGAATTATGCAAAGAAATACTTTACGTTTGTTTTGTGTACGCTTTTTGCTTTCGATTGCTAGATTCCTTATTTATGACGCGTTCTTACGCGTAAAATACTTATAATAGTAATACATATATTATTAGAACTAACGAAAAAAAAAAACTTTTCATAATATAAGTAATTATTCAGTGTTGATTAGGTATCCTTTTACCAACTAGCTGTAATTTTTTTTTATTTTCTAGTTAGATATTAAATGATACAAAAACACCTAAAAGTAATTATACTTGACAACATCGCACCGCTGGTCAGTCATTTTTTACATCAAGATAATTGCTCACGATCACTTACAATGTTGCCACATTTTATGTCATGAAACAGAAGTCATATAAAATCTTCTTAGAAATGTTAGTATTGTATTTCCCACGCTGAATTTCCAAGTAACATGTTAACTATTCGAAACTGGTTATTTTGTGTCCTCTTTTATTTATTTAAATACTTTTATAATTTCAAAGTGTGAACTAGTTTTTGAAGCAAAAAGTTTCTGTATTTAAAGAAATTTAACTCATTCTCACACAATTTATATTCATTCCTTATCTCTAAAAATATAAAATGAATTTTGTTAATAGAAACGTTCAAAATGTATCTACCTTTTATTTCTGGGAACTAAAAATGCACTGACATTAAACCGACATATTTCGATCAAAACAGGGAAATTTGATAGGTATATTAAGGAAAGGGCTGAACGAAAATTCCATAAAAACACCTCCGAATAACTTCTATTTTGTATGGAAAAATCAAAACCTCCACATAATCTGGTTTATTAAAATATTTTGGGTAAGTGCGTGCGCGTTCTGATACTGCCCTTGATCACGCGATGGCTCCTCCACTTTTTTCCTATTTCCAAGCTCCAATCACATACAGATTTAATACGTAGGTAATAAGGTCCATTTTGCGACCATAAAAGTATTCTATTTAGAAAATCTAATCAACGGTTGAACTTGTCCCCTTGACTTATAGCTCTAGGTAGTGTATTTATAAAAACAGACTAGATTTATGTGTGCTTAGAAGGCACGCTTAATCCAATTATTTATTTACTTGTAATGTGTAGTTATATGCGACGCGATCGTGAGAAAATAGAAAACTAAATAGGTAAATGTTATCATTACTATAATTAAATCTTACTCGTATCGTATCCAAAAACTAAAACTAAATTGAATTTATAAAGAAACAAATTTGTCAGGCATTATAAATGGAATTCGTAAATTTATGATTATTATTTTGTAGATTCTAAAATATTAAAAAAGTCAAATAAAATTTATAAGTAGGTGTTCAACATCCAAACAAAAATCGTTATAGTTTTTACTCGGTAAATTAAAATTGGATATAACTTCAATGACTGCAAAGAAATGTGTTTTTGTCGCCCAGACCCAGTCTACACTTTTTACGCCACATACCTGCGACAGCTATAGGTACATTATCATAATAATATCACCCACACTACATTTATCATAATTTGTTATTTATAGCCTTAAATAGGTATTCACGATGAATAATGTAAACGAAAATGTTATTTCATTAATGCGAAACAAGAGTAGGTACCTATGGAAAGTGTTCTACGGAAACAAATTAAATGCATTTAAAATTTAGGATAATAGATTCAGTTTATATCTATACAATACAAGTGTTGTAGCTTACATCTTGCTGAGTAGTCTCGGAGAGGGGGCGGGGGTTGACATAGACAAATGACATGCTGCTAGCGCCCCTAGCGGCGGCGGGATGAATTATTGCCACCAATCGAGAGCGCGGTTCTAGCGGCCATTTTTAATTTTAAGGGGTATGTTACCCTTATGAGTATTATTATTAAGAGAGGAAAGAATTTTTGCAATCTTCTTGAAGCTTTGGTGGTGGAATAAAATTGCGAAATATTTCATTTTTGTTTTTTTTTTCTCAGTTCGTGTGAATTTGATTATTAGACTAGGTAGGTAGGTATCTAGTTCATCTTGAAATTATTTTTAGATATTGTTTTCGCTTATTATATTTAATCAATTTTGTGAACGCTTACCTACTAGGAGCACGGTTGAAACAATATACCCACCTACTTATCAGTAAATTTTGTTGTAATTATAATCTACTAGCGACCCGCCCCGGCTTCGCACGGGTGCAATGCTGATACTAAATACACTACAGAAAAACTTTTACGTTGTATAAAAAAAACATAGCGGCCCGGCCGGCCGCGGGTACCGCCGCAAACGGTACGTCCCGCAATTTTTAAATCTGTAATATCTTCGAAAATATTCACTTAAATCATACGGTGTAAAGGGCCATATAGATCTATATTAAATGAACAATGAATTCAAGGTATTTAATTGGTTAAGGATTAATGCTGTATTGGTTAAAATCGCTTCGAAAATTAGCCATTATTTGTCGGAAAAAGTAAATGACAAAAAAAAGTTATTGTGGGTTATCCATAAGAGATAGACATATGCCATCGCGGACTTTTCTGTACCTAGACCTTTTCAATGTGTACAATACTTAGTACATTATTTTGATAAAACTCGTAGGGTTCAGCCTGCGTTTGCAATGTACTTAAGCGGAAAAAATGTAATTATTTACGACATCACATTAGAAACCTCAAAAATAACAGTACTTCTCCACTATTTAATGGATGTTATTATACATATAAACCTTCCTCTTGAATCACTCTATCTATTAAAAAAAACCGCATCAAAATCCGTTGCGTAGTTTCAAAAATTTAAGCGTACAAAGGGACATAGGGACATAGGGAAATAGGGACAGAGAATGCGACTTTGTTTTATACTATGTAGTGATGATACAAATGGGCAATTAAATATTTCTATAGCAAAGACATGGTAAGTAGAAACTGAACCTACTAAATGCTCTTTTCAAAACGGTAATGATTTATGTACAGGTACAATGTAAGTATGTATCCACATTCCACTATACCTATTGTTTGTTCTACAAAAAAATAAATATTATAATAAAAGCGCGATAACATCCGTAGATTCATATCACTCATGTAAAAGTTATTTATCTAATCATTTAAAGGCTTAAGCGTTTTCAAAATTATTTAATTATTTATGTGCTAGGTATAATCAATATACTTACATTTACTTATTTTTTAGTACCTAATGAAAAACATATTCCTTATCTGTAAACTTTTTTTAGTATTATCATTTTTCACCAATATAAGATTTATAAAAGATGCTCACCTGTATTCATAGAGAATAATAAACAATTTTGAAAAGCGCGCCATCTAGCGGTGATTTTCTACACTAGCTGAAGATTCGTGACGTTTACTTGTATTCGTTTTGTTTTAACACTACAATAACTACAAAATGATCTTATTGTTTAAAACCTTTTTCATGATTTATTGAATAGGTATAAAAAAACTAAAGCACATTTAAATGTAAAAAACGGTTTTGAATTCAAACGAATTGAAAGTTTTAGATCGTCCCGATATTTCTTATCCAATTTACATATGTACCTATGAACATTTACAAATATTTATAATTATACAATAAATGCACACAAACTGATATACCAACAGCCAGGAGACATAGACAAAAAATGACTGACCACGGCGGTCAATAACCATTTATCAAAGCTAACATCAATAATTCATTCTATTAAAACAGAAGCATGCTGTAATTAGCGCAATTACTGGACCACCCAGGAAATAAGTTGAAGTGTAAGAAATATTACATGAATTTATCTTTTGAGCCCAAGGGCTAAACGCATTCTTCACCTTTATCGAACAAGAAATAAGGTTAAGCCACATACGTAATTAAAGGTGAATTAAACGGAACGATGACAATAGAAGAACGCCGTTGTTTCAAGATCGTGGGTAAGATAGCACATTTAATTTATAAACCTTATACATCTTTGCTTACGCGTACTCGCACTCGTTTGTGGAAAGATATATCGACTTGCTGTACAATATGTAATTTTTAATGTAATCAGTGAAAATTATTTGGGAATTGGGATCAATAGAAAGGTAGTGAGTAACAAACCTACTTGGTACCATTATAGCTATAAAAAGAAACCGGTATCATGCTTTTTTGAGAACGAAGATCATGCAAGCACAAATATATCGGATAAGGTAATATCGTCATTAAAAATTAATAATAGAAAATAGTCGCAATATACGGATATAAAATTAGAAAAGAATTTCGGGTAGCTGTAAGCTAAACATTTTAAAGGTATTTATGACCCCGATTGTAGTGTAATTATTTGCCTAAAGTGGTATGGTTTAATATAGACCGGGTTGGGTCTATTCGACCCTTACATATGAGCCAACTTTCGGAATGTAAACAATTACTGAGGGAAAAATTAATGTACAAAGTTTTGGTTAAGAATTTTTGTACGTAATAAATAAACTTTGTTAGAGTTGACTAGAGTGAATTATTAAGGACTTTAACAATTCATTTGAAATATTTTAATGGTACCATGTTTAACTATTAAAGACATATTGTTTTCACATATGAAACTATATTCAAAATGAGAATTAATCCCGAAAATATATCTAATATTTTTTTATCAAAGCTTACCTTTTTTGTACAAAATATATATATAAGTATAATGTAGCGATAAACGATAATTATTTGTCAATACGCATAGCTTCATCATATTAGTCGTAACATAAAAATTCCTCACTCCCACATGATACAAATTGGCGGTACATGAAGAATATCCGCTAAATTCAGTGCAGCCACAATTTGTCTCTATCTACAGTCTCATAAATATTTCTTGCGGCTTAGTGTTTATCTACACGAGTTATTGTACATTATGTGGGAACAATTACGCGTACATTAATCACCGAAGTCCTGTACTGTGCCCAACCCTTCTATTACACCCTTTAGAGGACCCCCTGTAAAGCTACTTCACACTTGATTAGCTGAGGCGACTTTGCAACTAAGTTGTTCTGGGCTTGAAATATTACCGCATCTATATTTTTTATAGCTTTTGTTACTTTAAGTGAGGATGGTTTGAATGTTTTCTAAGGTTTTCTTCATAAGCTTGTGCAGTCCCGTGCATTCTGGCTTTTGATAAGTCATAAATTCTGTCAAAAATTTGATAATTTGAGTAATTTTTAGCAAAGCTAATGCTTCGTTCTGGTTCAATAAACATGTAGTAATTTGTATATAATTCATGTTCCTATGTGTATATAAATCAGATACCTACTCATACTCAATTGACGTTTTAAAATAAATATTATGAATCAATATTAATTAATTTTATTCACGATTTATAGTTTCCGGCAATGAGAGGAAACTACTGACATTTTATCATCATTATTTTTATAATAGATATCCGATACATATAATATTATTTTTAATATGGAAAACATTAGTTCAAAAATACAATCAGAATAAGAAATAATATATCTGAAGCTCGCTCAAGGGTTGCACGGTCATTACTAATTTAGCGGGAACAAATGAGTTGACTGAGATAAATGCAGATTAACCTGTTAATTCTCAGAAAGATAATGCACGGATAATTTACCGGGAATTTAAAATAAATATCATAAAGATGCGATTTGAACCTAGAAGCTTAAAAAATAGGTTTGAAATACAGGAAATACCTAGATACTAAATTCCCTATATACAAAGAATACCTTAGGTAATTATTGACTACTAAATGTAAAATTGGTAACATATAGTTGTAAAACGTTGAATGCTTTTTTGCTATGGATTTAAAAAATATTAATTCACATTCATTGTTTCTTTACCCATTCTTTAAAAGAAACTAATTCAACATAACGGCATTTTAGATCGTTAAACCCGTTCTAACACAACACTAAACTAATGTATTAAATATTTAGGGAGTGGAGCGTTCTTGACCTATCGCCTATTCGCCTCATAGAAAATTTGATCTAGCTATAGTTATAGATAATATCAAATTTCATTAACTATAAAAAGAGTAAAAAATGTTAATATATTCAAACACTCGACGAACTTGAACTTAGAATATGTAATAAATTACAAAATGTTTACATTAAATTACGTAATCGTATCAAACTACACTAAATATTGTGGAGGAAATTTCACTAATTAAGTTCAACTCATCAAATTTCTGTGATAAACTTTTTTAAAGCTGACTAAAGGAAGATTACAAAAAAGATTACAAAATGTACCCACAGTAATTGTAGTAACAGATAGTACCCATATTTAAAATACAATTAAAATACTTGATTGCATATCCTCTACAATATTTATAGCATTTAGCTTTAATATAGGGACATCGGATAATACTATATGGTGGTCAGGTGTTTCAGAAGGGTCCACTCGAAGGGTCGGTCACAGTCAGAGGTTTTCAATGATTTATCGGCCTCTTATTGATATCCTTTTAATCTTGCAGTTGAAAAGGGAGCGAGTGAAATATGGCAGTAGGTATTGTACGGGATGTACTATCTAGTAATTACATAGTTTAGTAAGGAATTATTGAGGATATTTCAGAGAAAATGTTTTGAATTTTTTCATAAATAAATTATCAGTAATCAAGGGATATTTTTTTGTTCAATGCAAAGAGGGATATTGATATACGAGTCTGGTGGGCGAACAATGTATATTAGTTGTTTTAAGCTTAAAGTAATAGAAGATTTACTTTATGGATAAATTGGTCCCCATTTAGCATCAGCACCGATATCACAATACCGGCTGCCAGCCGATTTAAATTTATTTCGGACGTCGGTAACTTCCAATTTAAACCTCTTAATCCTCTATGATGTATGTCGGTATTCAGCTGGATTAAAAGTTCCACGGAAAATAACCGGGAAAACCTTTTCCGGGGTCGAATTGACCCGGGCAAGAGCGGGATTAGGCGGCCGGGATTGGATATACATAAATCTCATGCAAGGCTTTAGGGCCGACGCAATTAAGCCTCTCTCGCTGATATGTCATTTTGTGACGAGAGTCGGGTCCGAGCGATACTAATCGCACAATCCCGCGTGTATAAATACATAATTTCAATATTAAAATTCAGCGGCGGCTGCGTGGCGTTCACAATGGACGCTCACCGTGCATTGCGTCATAAATAATTCAATTTCATAGTAATAAAATACGCGTGACCGGGACTACGGCGTGAAAACTTTTCAGCAATTACGGGTTGAATATAACAAAAAGCGCGTATCGATCGGCCGGCGCGGCGGGGTCGACGAGGCCCGTCCGACACACTCGTAACTCATGCATCAGCTTGCGCGGAAGGGTTGGCCGCGAGTGCAGCTCCGATGACTTATAGTTTGTATTAATACGCTCCAACACACGAATCCGATCCGAGAGGGTTAATTAATTCAGTCTGAAAAGGTACCCGCTTTATGGCACACTTATCTCACTAAATTAAGTGCACTCCATGCGTGCCCTCTGATGTTATACGAAATTAAGATAATTGTAACATCGTAATTGAACAGCCAGACATTGTACCTACTTTTGATTTATGGAGCCTTCATTAATTATCGGTCAGATTCATTTTTATAAACAGCGCGCAATATAAATATTATGCAGCGAATAAAAATTCCTGACATTACGCGGAGCAATTGATAAAATTTCTTACATACAGTAAAATATAATTGCAAATACATATATCGAATTACTCTAGCATACCGAACGGCATATCTATAATTTTAATTACAAAAAGCTAAGGATACAACGCAACGGCAATCGGCATAGCAACTTTATTTTTATTTATTTTTTCATCACAAAACAAATAAGAACATTGATGATTATTCAGAGTCCATCCCACCTTTGTGAGAGAGTAAAAACTATGCATTAAAGCAGCTACTCTACATAGCCAGCCCATAAATGACTGATTTATTGCAGTTTAATTACGGCAATTAGTTACGCCTCCGGTGTTATAATTCCCATTGACATGTTTTAGAAACGGCTTAGATCATATATAAAAAGTTACGTTTACGTTTCGTTCCATGCTGATTGATGATAAAGATGGCGGAAAAAATGATCGATTAACACTTAATGCCTCTTCGATCATCAAGCTCTGCTTGTTACAGAGTTTATCAAGATTACATGGAGCCAATCGGAAACAGGTATTTGATCAGTAATCTTAACGCCTTAAAATCAATTTGAAAAGTGCATAAAATCGATTTGTAAAATTCAACCGGACTACGCTCATATTATTTGACTAATAATCATAGTGATAGATTTTTATATTAAGGTAAATATGATTTAATCAATAACTAAGAAATCAATATCACACAAAAAAATTACAAAAAATAATAAAAGAGCGTCTTCCACACTTAAATAGCCGGATATGGCAGAGCAGCCATTAAAATTAGGGTTGGGCACAACAGGCGACTAGGGCAGGGCCCCGCGCAACGGGAAACGCTCCCAAAAAAACAACCCAAAAGAATTTGGAACGTCTCACAAAGATTTGATCTTACGAATTACCTGCTTATGAAATGAGCGAAATTATAAAGCTATTAGTGTTAGTAATTTAGTTCGACATAATTTGGAGAGATTGGGCGTGTTGTGAGGTAGAGGGTAATCAAAAAGCTCTTTGTTATCGGACATCGGTACATACAACTATGTAACAACCCTTAACATCCAGGTAGGGAACGCAGCTAATATAATATCCTTGATTTGCATTTTATTAAATTATTAAATATTGAAGTGATGCTTAGAATATTCTGAGGTCTATGGCAAGAATAACATCTATTTATGAGGACATTCTTTATGTACAATGTAAACGGATTATTATAAAAATACATATTTATTATTTCTGATATGTCAATTAAGACTAAGAACATATTTATATGCGCGCCACATGTATCTAGGTATGTCAGTTTTAGATTTCTTGATTTTTTAAGCTATATTTTCCTGACTACAAAAAAATTATTATGTCTACGAAAAATTACTTTAATTTATGTTAAATAATATGTATTTTTTATTTTTTAGTGAATAAAGAAATACATTTATATAACTGTAGGTATTTAATTAAAAACTTAATAAAAAATTATCAAACTTAATACCTAGGTAGGTACTTGTTACTATTCAAAATTCAAATTGAACCGAATTATACATACTTTATTTTAATATCAACCCAAAATATATTATACCTACCTAATAGGTGTATGCTACTCGTATTGCATTATATAATCGATTGCACTCGGTCGGATATAGACATAGATTTCTAAAATGTGCCTAGTATCGAGACCCGAGTAGGTAGGTACTCATTAGAAGATAAATTCAACGTGCAGGCAAAATGTATATTAGATAAAACGATATTTCACGTCCTACCTACTCAAGCATGCGACTGATTTTAATCTTTTTAAACACCACCTAATTCTTGTGCGCCCACGCATTTCTAAATTTGAAATTCGAATAAGCAGTAATATGAACACACCGCTCGAATGCCTTAAAACAGACTATTGGCTTACGTAATTAGCATAAAAAGCTCTGGTGAATTCGGTTTTTCCATTTTCGGTGACACTAATACTACACGGCTACTTTATGACGTTATCTGTTTTTCTATGCTCGGCTGTTCGTCTGTCACTGTACGACATTTCCGTAAACTTTATTGCGTCGAATAAAATAGCCATATATTTGCGTTGCCCGTGTAATCAGACTCCGAAATAGAGGTTAGAAGCCAACGTCGAGACGTATTATTCAAAGTTTTATCACAAATTTAACTTAACTTCAACGTGAATGCAAATATAATATTGAATAGACAATGAATAGCGAATATTCCTTAACATTTTTTCGTGTTAAATTCGAATGTAGAGTAATAAAAACAAATAATAAATTGCAATTTTTTACGAGTGAACATAAATGTCAGCCGGCACATTATTACGTAGATGTCAACACTTTAGGAAATTATTCATTTTCTCATACTGTGTAGTCTATGACTAACATTTATGAAAATATTTTTCGGGCAGATTGCAGTGGATATTATGTAATATATTGTGTTTTTATTATAATATAAAATATTAAAACATGATATTTCAAAATTATTAAACATTTTTATTATTTATCTCTACATAAAAATCTAACATTTTACTTTAGGTATAGGTACAATCCATTTATTTTTCGACCTACGCATATAACATAAAATATATAAATACTCGACATTTTTTTAATATATTTTAATGAGCGCATTTATAACAAACGGCAGTCGGAACAATATTATCTAAACGATGGTCTCCTCAGGGGCATTTATAAAAATAAACCGATTATGCAAATATGTCTTGTGCATACAGATAAGTATGAAATAGGTATACACTTCGATGAGGTTTAGGATTTTATCTCTCTGGAAACAGAACGGTTTGAATAATAGGCTTTTGGCGCTTCGTAATTTGTGGCTCTATGTATGTATTGTTGGGCGCTTGTCTTATAATGTAACTAAAGCTTTTTTATATGGATAGAAGTTTTAGTTTTGGTTGTAATGGGTGCTAGAGACTAGGTAGGTCTCGATCGACTTTTTAGTTTTTATGTTTGATATGCCGTTTATATGGACTCTATCATCTGAACTCAAATATTTATAATTAAAGTATGTAGTTTATAATTTACAATTTATCTTCCAGGAATCCAATTCTTTTTCTAAAAAAGTAAAATAAAAGCGTACACAACAAAATTCGAAAGGTGTTCCCTTTTTAGATGACACACACAAAAGCATATTTAGTCGAATTTCACTACCACATGCCGTTCCCTTGTTTACGTTGCTATACCGGAGACATTTCTATAGATACTAAAAAATGAACAATAGAATAATATCACAAGGCTACACTGGAAGGCCAGACGCTAAATGAAAGAAGTTTGTAAAAAAGTTGACACATTTTTAGAATCATCAAGCACGCAATGCTCGAACGCAGGCCGATCGTAAATTTTGTGTAGCGTCAGAATGAAAAAGGGGACATCATTGTTGAAAGTTTTTAAGCGGGCTCTGTGATTCCAAACGTTAAACCGCTCCGTGAATATGCATAATAATGATCATAAAATTTATCAACATTTTCATAAAGTATGGCCCCAATAGGTACATCATATCGTTTAGGCTCAGTGTATGTATAGAATCTACCTACATCTACCTACGTTGCTAACACATCGACTGACGCATATCAATACGCCCTATTTTATTAACATAATACAAAGTTACCTGCTTTATCAATGTAAATAATTAAGCAGCATTTTAATATTAATCACTAAAACTACTGTACTATCTAAATTATATTCATTAATTGCAAATGAAGAGTACGAAGTAATTTCAACATGTTTAATAAGAAAATCGCTCTATTAAAGTTAAAGTGACTCCAATAATCACATAGCACATTACCATATGAATGTTCTTTAGAATATCTATTTCGTATTACCTACATTCGATTTACGTCAAGCCAAAGCTCTTTCCAAAGAACTGCGATACATTTTTAGATTGAGCTGGAGATTTTGTTGATTCCTTAAAGCAATCAGATGTTGGTTATTGCGTGCCGCGGTTCCCCCTCTATATATTTCCTGCGGATAACAGACAAGTGAGCTTCTTTCTCCGAAGGCACGATAAGAATTTCATTTCCTCGCGACTCAGAAAGCCTCCGCTATCTGAGGAAGTCGCTGACAAAAATACCTAAGTGATAAAAGTACTGAATCCTGTCTCTTTTAACGATAAAATTCTGCGACGAGCTTCTTTCACGAGTAAGAATATTACCTATATAAAGCCTTAAATATTTTTTGAATTATTATTTATAACATTACAATATGAAAAATACATCTCTGATGTTCCGTTAGTAATTTGCATTTAAAATGTGTTGATTTATAAATTAACAATTACCTGAAAATTCCAAAGAACAAATTAGAACATAAAAATAATATTTATTTTAAAAAACTATTTCGAAGAATAACGTATCGGACATCGGACCTTTGATATTATGAATTCTCAGCGCTAGGTCAAAAGTTTTATCCCGAATGGGTCAAAAAAAGTAAATCGACGTGTACGATTTGCCAGGATAACTTCAATTCTATTTCATAGTGTTTAAGGCACATTTTCCAGTATACTATGAACTTTATTTCCTTTTCGCTTTAAGGTCTGATACTTCGGATGACATCCTTTATCTCGATACATTCCAAGTTGATCTTTAAAGAGTTTGACTTGGACCCAAATTTATAATTTATATATGTAACTGTAATTCATTGAATTGGCGAATTTATTCACTTAATTTAGTTTTCGATCAGGGGAGTGTTTATCTTCTAATGTCCTTATATAGCCAGGTAACAACTTATCAACTAGATATTCATTACACAATGTAAAGATAAAATTATGTAAGACTTATAAATTATAATATGTATAGCCTCTATAATTAATTAAATCGTGCTAAGATAAGATTTGCTATTTACATTATTTTTGTAATTGAAGTGAAACTTTTATTACATCGTCTCAAATTTTTTGGTCTGTGTAGCGCATGTCGCGTGACGGTCGGCTGCCGAGTAGGTATAAAGCAGTGTTCGGAAAGTTTCACTTTTACCGTGGTTTCATAAAACCACACAACATTTTTTTATTAATATTAAGCCTACGAATTATTTTTAATTCATAATATTTTCCCTCCTGATTTAGTCTTAGAAAAAAAACAATATGACAACTTAATGAAGACTACTTACAATCAACATAAATCCTTCAAAACAAAAAGCACTATTATTTTGTGATATCACAAGAACACTCCAAATATATTCTTCAGTATCACGTATAGCACTGTAAGTTCAATAAGTATCTTATTGGATCACTAATGAGTGAATAATAAATAATTGCGCTGTATAAAAAGCACAAAGTTCATGCACTTGTCCGATACGTATCGTCTATACTAATCCTTATTTACAACTGACACTGTTGTTCATTGTATAATAGTAAAAGGCTAGCGATTGAGAAGGCATCTGCCGCGCATTGCATATAAGCCCGCTCAACTATAAACACGACATCGCATCTATAGAAAATTCCCTAACACAACTCTACGACCCTAACCCACAAGCTCGACTGTAGAAAAAAGTGACGAGGTAGGGGAAAATTTCGTAAGCCATTACACAAAAGTTTTGACACGGCGCGTTGCGCTTGGGCAGTCTATTTTAGTGGGGTGCGAGATAGCAATAGTTCGCCGGCGCCTCATAACGCTAGGTTAGAGCGAGACGGCTAGCGGAATGTGTGCCGCATTAGATTAAAGTTTGGGGAGCCGTGGAACCGCGGGATACCGAGTAGGTGGTGATAAAGCTCCATAGCTCGCTCCCAAATCGAATACGATGAGTAATATTTAAAAAACAAGATTTCTTACCTGTCAACTGTCGGGATAATACATCGAATTTTTTTGGAATGTAATACAATTAGGTGTCTATGGTGGTGTGGTAAGGTGGATCGTAAATCACCCAACTTTACAAATAAGTCTTTTGTTTTTTTTTTCAATAATAGAAGTGGTTTTGCACAAATTACAACAATTATTATCAATAATTTCACTTTTTCCTATTCATTGTTCATTAAAATTTGTTAAAAAAATGAACAATTGAATGTTAACTAGCGCTGAACACAAAAAACAATACCTACCCTTTCGTAAATTTTGATGAAAATTTTGAATTACAGATCATTACAACAAACTTAATATACCTTTAAGTAAAATGTTTTTAAATGAAGTTGAACAATAAGAAGCAAACATTCAAAGCTTGCAATTTTAAAATTACGACCTGCCCCAAGCCTCAATTACGGCGTGGAGCCTGGGCACCTCGAAAGCGCCAATCCTCCGCGATCGAAAATTACCCAACGTATCGTCTAAGAAATTGTCGAGCGCTTTTCGAATCGTGGTACACACTAAGGGCTAACAAATCGGAACCCAACGCAAATTACTGAGCAACAAAGCGAAGCACAACTCGACTCGATTCGAAAATTGCATCGAGTTCCCGCAATCGGGAGGTCGTGCGATCCCTAATGAAGATGTTAACTCAAATCGTGGCGAGCTTTATAGAATGTTATGGTGTTTATATTGAATTTTATGTGATAATAATTTTATTACGAGCCGCTCGGCTCCGTGGGCGTTACATGACCGTTTATGTTCTGTTATTGCCCGATACGTTTATGTTCAGCTGAATCGATTTTTATTCCGCAACGATAGACATGTAAATAACGATCAAAACAACTAAACAAACGGTCGCACGCTAAATAAAAGACGCGAGCGATGTGTTATTGTACAAAACAAAAGACTTGTTTCGAGTGAAATAAATCTGCGAATGTATAAAAAGCAATGTCATGATAATCAACACAGGCGATTTAAT
The DNA here is from genome assembly GCA_029959065.1 of Colias behrii. NCBI lineage: Eukaryota > Metazoa > Arthropoda > Insecta > Lepidoptera > Pieridae > Colias > Colias behrii. The sequence continues at coordinate 4,991,585 of JARWMC010000009.1, forward strand.
TTAAGCGACATAAACACGGAGCTATCTGGCACAAGCATCGATAAGGGTGTGCTAAATGACAAACTGCGCCAGAGAGAGAAATGCTTTAAAAGACTCATTTTTACCGTTTATCTCGCGATCTTTGGAGGAGATTGTGCATTAAAAATACCAAAGATGACTTCTTGTCGCCTTGTTTTGTTGAATTGCGAATCTCTCTCTGAATTCTTATTAAAATTTCGTCATCAGTATAAAGAGTTTCAATTTTTGTTTGAGCGGACAATACACAAAACAAGGTAGCATCTCTTTAGGTATACCTACAAAGATGGCGTCAGAAATTCTTGTTTTGATAAATAATATAAATTACAGTCAATGTGATTTTTTTTTCAGAAGTAGTGGGTTTTTTACTTAGAGAAAATTAAGAAATTGTACCTAAATTCTAGCTTTTAAATAAAAAGGACAATGCTGTGGTGGCAGTTGATAACATTACAGTTCCAACTTACTACATATATTGTTGATTATAAAATCAATAAGTAGTAATCAATAGTATAGGTGTCGTAATTTATGACTAAATTCTTTAATCTCGTTCAACGCATGTTATACTTAAAATTAAGTGATAATTTATATAATCGTTTCATAGCACTTAAGATAATTAACAGCCATATCGTTTAGTCGCTAAAACAAAAAGTCATGTACTTACAAAGGAGTCCATAAAAAAGCTATTAATAGCGCGTAGGAGTGCCATTCCTCCCACCTAATATTTCAAATACCAAAAAGCTAACCCTCGAACGCTCTAATCTTAACGGCCTTTTTTAAAACTAATAAAAGAGCTCGTTTAAAATAGCCACCGAAAATTTCAAGTGGCCGAGTTTATCTTTGGTAAACAAGACCGTTCGATCTTAAAGCTAATGATGTACATCAATCCACCCTGTACAAAAATATCTGTACTGAATACATCTGTTGAACAATCTCACTCGTGTTTTATGTATTGTTTTATTAACCCTTTCGAGGACGTTAATGTTCCACGATGAGGTGTTTAGGATTATTATATAATAATTCGGTGGTTATTTATTAGATTGTAAACTTTTGTTAATCTTGGCAGAGGCTCAGATCCAAGAATGAGTCTTGTATTTAACTTGGAATCAAGTATGTGGGAATTTTCTTTGATATTTTAAAGACGTTTGTTATTGGATTTTCGAGTAACTACCAATCACTTTTTTATATATATGTAGAATAGCCAGGCATTTGACTGCACTACTACCTGATGGTAAGTATAGTGATGCAGTCTATGAAAGGGCATGTAGGCCTAGCGAGAATAGATTTAAATATATTTAACTTAATATTATATTATTATTAATATCTGTTAATAATTGCTTGCAAATTTTGAAATGTTCGAGTATAGATAAAATAATAAATTGAAATTAACTCTACAAATATAAAGACATTTCAATGTATTAATTAATAATTTAACCCCTATAGCGCACATGTAAATAATAGTATTAATAATAGGATTTAACTGTATTTTATGTAATTTAATGTATGGTAGCTATATTGATGTGATATTTATCTGTACTATGATTTGGATTCAATTTATTTTATGACATGTATTTAAAAAAATTTTACTTGATCTATGAATTGTGCTAAATAATGTAATTTTTAATATTTTTTTTTAACCTCAACTGTGCTGTGTACATACAATTTGGCTGGCATTTTACCGCAACATGACGTGATTAAATTTGTGTATAATTAGTCAAAATTGTCAGCTGTGATGTGTACCTATTTAAATAAATAAATAAATAAAATAAAATAAATAGGTACCTACGACGTTCACATCGTCATTCGCTGAAATCATTGAGATATAACTTTCTTAATAACTTATGGATCGGAGCCTGCGGTGTTGCAATGGGTTTATAATTCTGCACTGATTACAAAGGGGAGCCGGCGGCCGCAATTTCGTCGTGTACAGATCGTGCTGTACATAAATTATCAGTTATTGATGAAGACATTATAGCCGCATATCGTCCAACAATTATATTAAACACACATTCTTACTGACGAGGTGTAAAGGATAGCGTTCTGTTTAGGCATAAGCTTCTATTATGTATTCTATTAGGTATTTGGTTCTAATGATTTCTAGATATCATGTTTGCATAATGCTTACAATATTATTGTCCAATAAAGCTATGTTATAGTAATTCATTGTTCATTATTACAAATTAATTTAAGCCAGCAATTCACTTGGTCACTAAAATTTGTCAGATGCAAACGGTATCTCCTATTATTACCATTTTGAAATGTTTTGTCAGCGGTAAGTATGTAAATAAGTGGTTGACTTCGCGTCAGCTTTTGCACTTCGCTGAATCTGATTTAAACTGGACACTTAAATCCACTTCTTATTCGCATCTGAACCAGTTTTTCCTAATTCCAATGTTAATAACAGCGGCAGAACAAATGGGATTAATTGCGTACCGTTTCTGACTTATTATAATTAGTGCGAGCGAAATTCTCTCACATCTCTCTTAAATAATAAACTTGCCACAATTTTTTTACCGAGTCAACACAATATACGCGGTTTTTACTACGAAAATACGATGAACTCGTTCTTTATTACAACTGACGACACCGCACGGAACGGCGCAATTAGGCTCGTATTCTGTTACGATTTATTCTTTAAAATATAATCGAACAATCGAAGTGAAAGACAGCAAATGATTTATGGATCTCGCGCCTTCACTTTAAATAAAACATCGCCGTGAGCTTTCAACATCTACGGAGGAAAGTCACGATTGTAATTTTAAAATGTCGATACGGTTTGATGTATTTAATATTTATTCTTAGGTATGATGTCGCTCACATGAGAGGCTCTCGTTGGGATCGCTTTGTATCAAGACGTATCTATTCAAGTGCATGCCATGTGACAGTCACACCACTTATGTTTTCTAACATGGGAACGAATACATCTGTCAGTTGGTCCTGGACCCGATAGCGCTCTCATTCATATGTTAGTGTAGATACGAAGGGCTAAGACAAGGCGGGAATACTTGAAAACTAAAGTCACGGCTTGTGACTTGCCTTCTAGATTACTTTGTGTTCGGAATACATTTTATCAATTGAATTAAATTATACGCAGCTAACTGTACTGTTGAATAACAAAACAATGATTGCATCGCCTGTCAATATATAAACGGAAATAATAATGAAGGATAAACAATGACTGCTATTTGTTAATATTATATTTCAAAATAGTAAATTTGTGTACTCCTCTACATAAGCACAGTAAAATGTATAATAAATATGAGTTAAAAGGTTTTAAAAATATATTTTGTTAAATAAAATACCAAGTTATCACAATGATTGTTTCGGAGAAGAATTAGGTCTGTATTTGACGTCAAACATGACAGTGAGACTAATTGCCACATCAATTAAATTCAATTTATGCAATTATTAAAGAAGTGATTAGTGAGTGATCTTCTATTATATTTTTACTACTTTTCAAGCGCTATTTAGCTAGCGGAATATCAATTATTATCAGTTATCAAGTGCAATATAAAAAGGACATCTTATTTCATCATTATCCAAAAAGCCATTAGCCAAAACAAACGATTAAAGGAAAATGTCCAAGCTAATAATTTAGATTATTTAAGGCGAATGCTTCAAGAGATCCATTTCCGTTAGCTTTAAATTAACTGTGCCTTAATGAGACTGTGAATTATGGCCAAATGATTCAAATGTGCATATATTTATTGTATCTCCTAGCCTCACCGTAGGATTGTTTATGAGACTCATTGTTTGTATTCTATTGTGGTCCGAATACTAGAATATATAAGCTAATTGTATTATTGACTTCCTATCCCTTTGTCCTTGTATTTAAAAATATAGGTATGTTATATGAAAAGCAAGTGTTCACGTTTACTCTCTATCGTAATTGTTCAGAAAATTTCTATTAATTGTTTTTATAAAGTTTGACAGAAAATTTCGTATACACGTACAATTATTCAAGCCCTATTTAAATAAGTTCCAAAAATAGCAATTGCGGCGTACTTAAAGCCTTCGCCGACACGTTAATTTTATCAGAATCTATAAGTGGCCATACAAAAAGCGTGGTTTGTAAAAATTCCCCACATTGGGTATTCGTCGTAAGCGCGCGATGTCAACAGAGGGCCGGTGAATACCTAACAATCGACGAACATTGGCACCAAGCCGCGTGCTCAGCTACTATGGCTTCGTGTTCGAGGTGACTTCGAGGTGAATTCGACACGAGTACGAGATAAGTTCGAGGTGACTTCGAGAAGTGAAGTTACCGCATAGCTGGGAAGTGGAATATTCAATTCGGAAATTATGAATTTGTAAATTTTGTGTAGTGTTGGAAATAAATTGAAGGGAAGAATATAAGCTCCGCATTTAAGGTAAGGTTGTGTTTTGTATAAGATTGATATGAAATTATTTGTAATATCCAGATTAAAAAGGCAAAGAAGAAAGTGTTGTTAATTTAACAATAATTTCCTGGTAAGTATTTTATAGTATTTTCACGTACATATTTTGTATTTATAAACTTCACACAATTGAATACAATAGTATGGGACACTCAGTTGTATGAATCTTGGCAGTTACCAAAGTACAATGATGTTGACAATGAGTGGGCTGATACGTTGGCACTTTGAGGAGCATGTCCGGTTACAGACATGGGAAAACGCGGATTTATGTTTATTAAATATTTCATTTTGAAAATTTAACATAATATTAATCTTCACAATGAGAGTAGGGATGTACCTACAATGTGCAAATAGTAGGTAAGTCGTTCAATTACTAGGAATACATTATGTTTATTGGAATTACGAATAATTATAAGGATGTATCTCCAAATAAGAACTCTTTAGTAATTTAAATTTCATAAATTTCGGAACATGTGTCTGATATTGGATGTGTATAAATATTTCAACTTGCTAGAACAAATATAATTACATAAAATTATTACCGTTTTTTACACTACCAATTTACACAATTACTTTTTTCCCAGCCTCAATTAAAATTGATATCACACACGCGTAGGTATGTAAAACTAGTTATGATAATGTATTTGGTGCGAATAGCAAAAGGTGTTACATAAACATTACAAGTTACAACAAACGCAAAACTTACACTAGATCCAAATGGAAATACCCGAATTATGTAATGCAATAAACAAGCTGGTCACTTGATAGAAAATCCAGTTATACAATATTATCCGCGACGCATCTAATTGAGGAGGCTGTGACCAGCGCCTGCTTAGAATATGTATATAAATCCACGTTTCCTATTATAATTGAAATTGATACTATCGCGCTTGAGGGAATTCATTTTTATAACCGTTCATTTAAAGTGTTATTGGAATGCTGTTAATTAAATATAAGTTATAGGTGATGATTTTTCGATACGTAATAAATGTTTGAAAATTGTATTTAATTAAGAAATTCGTATGCGTAACCGCATAAATTACCGTGAGATACGATCTTCTACGCATTAACGCTGATAGATGTTACTTGTTTACGTTTTTACCACCTTCAACTGTTTAAATTGAAATCTGAGCGTAGGGTTTCGCAGATCTTTGTTCCTACACTTATTATGCACTGAGATACCTTCAATGCTACCTTAATATACATTTATTCGATATAACATGCCGCAATTTGTCACGTAACCAACAAGCGGTTTAAATGGTCGTAAATTTCGCTTATTTTTCATTCGAGACAGGTAATTTTAATGCATATTTAATGGACGATTTTTGGCTTCAAATTCACTAAGATAAGGTGCAGCTATAATGCATGCAGCTTGCCCCTCTATTATTTATCGTGTGATTTTTGGCAACGAACGTTAGTCCGCTACTTGGCTCGGCTAGATGTGCAATCTTCATAATGCAATGCTCTTTTGCTGGACACAGCCTCGGGCCGAGCTTTTCTATGCTTGATTTGACGTTTTATTTGACGACTGCGACAATATTTACGCTCATATTTATCGTCAATAGTTTCTCATGCATTTTAAAATAATGTAGATCATTTTAACTGTCACAACATAACACGTATGTTTATATTACTGGCCATTAAGACGTTTATATTGTGCAAATTCAGATGTAAACCAATTAACGTAATGCCTGCTTACAATTTACACGCCGCAATAACTGTTGATATAAAAAAATAAAGCTTAATTATCGATCAATTAAGGAAAGCTGGCATGTTCACAGTACTCACACTTATGCAATTTCACTTACAGTATGTTCAAAAATAAATGCGACTCTAGTTTCATTTTAGACTTGAATTGTAAAATGGGTGCGTTGTAGATAAATATATGCAAATATAATTATGAAAGCTCTCATAATTTACCTGTAAAATTATAATTTAAAAGTAAATCAATTGATGAAGTTAATTATTTATTCTAATAATAATCAATTGGATAAAAGTATTAATAATCATTCAATTATCAAATAATAATTAAATTTCAGGTCATAAAAACAATACAAATAACACGTGTACGCTCACTCCCAACACACGGATGGTTGTTTTGATAATGATTTAAATAACGGACGTCTTCTGCAGTTGCGGAGCAGTCTTGTCCTGACTTTGGTCGAGTAAAGATATCTAAGAAATATTATATTTGTCTTAAGTACGTAATACCTACCAATACGCGCTAACAAATATGTGTTACATGTTTATTGTATAATTTTCACATTATTGGTTTTAAACTCAAACTCAAACATTTATACAATTAGACTTCTTCTAGAAGCACTTTTGAATCGTCATAACAGTTTAACAGTTTTAACATTTACCACCAATTCAGAAAGCAGTATCTATAGAGAAGAAGAAGAATCTATTTAATCATAATCGTAATCTTCTACTTCACTGAAACTTTCATCGCTCGAAGAACTCGCCGTCGGAATTTCTTAATGTTATTATAAATGAGTCAGTGTCATCTACTTTTGGTTCTAATTGAATATATTTTTCCTCATGTTCTCGCGTCTTTCTCCAAACGTCACTAAACATATCCAGACTAATAGCATTTGCTTCCTTTCTAAATAATTCTTCCACAGTTTTCAAGTTAAAGTTCACATTTTGTGATGCTACTTTCCCTTTAATTATGCCCCACAGTAACTCTATTGGGTTGAGTTCTGGATGGTATGGTGGAAGGCGCAATACACTATGTCCATGATCTTTGAGGATTGCATCAAGTAAAAATTGTGTATAGTTTGGCTTATTTTTTTTAATAATGTGATAACTCTGATTATTAATTAGTAATTTGATTTTTGAAAAAAAAAATGCCGATTTTAGTCAAAATTTATATTTTTATAACAAGATCCTTATCATCCAAATTTCCACCTTGGTGAGAAAAATTGACATTTCTAATGAAAATGAACAAAAAATTAAATGATTTTATTAAATACTGTAAAATAGTCTATAATTCTTCCATTTACTGTATCACAAAATTCTTCATAGATTTTTAGATATTCGTACTACACCAATTACATCACCCTGTATTTATAAACAATTGCAAAATATGACACATACATAGGCCGGGAGATACTGACACAAAATTTCGGGTCATTTGTAACAGAATGGCGGTTCTACAGAGGTCTTATTACGCAATGACTAAAAGAAAAATGATGGTCAGAACGCTGGTACCGGCGGACTAGTCGCGTGGGCGTTAGTCGAACTCGTCGGATAAATAGCGAAAGTCAAACGATTTGTAACACAAAAATTTTAGAATTTACCGATAGCCCATAAAAAAGATGTAGGCGGTAGTGCGGTTTGGAATCGGAATCGGAATTGGAATTTGGAAGCTGTTTGGAATCGTCCGAAAAGTATGGCATGGCGATTTTAGTAAATGGCTGCACGACGATGGTTACCTGTGCAAAAGTTAGCCCGGTACAAATGGTTGAATTGTTTTTTTTAAATCAACGCATTCACGTCGCTATGGCGGACTGTAAGTCACATCGTTAAAGTATGGCATGACACTACCGCCTACATCTTTTTTAAGGGCTATCGGTAAATTCTAAAATTTTTGTGTTACAAATCGTTGGACTTTCGCTATTTATCCGACGAGTGTGACTAACGCCCACGCGACTAGTCCGCCGGTACCAGCGTTCTGACCATCATTTTTCTTTTTGTCATTGCGTACTAAGACCCCTCTAGACCGCCATCCTGTTACAAATGACCCGAAATTTTGTGTCAGTATCTCCCGGCCTAACATGTGCAATGTGTAAATGTGTTGACGTTCCAGCTCTTCTTAATGGGCCTATACCGCGCCCGCGTAATTAAATTTATACGACAATCTCGTACACACTACACAGTCGTCATAACATCATAAATGTATGACACATAAATATTTATTAAAACTAGTTACTTACGCCGGCTTTCACTCCAAATAAACACGTGAATCTGGTAGATGCATACCTGGGAACGAAAATAAATAATCTTAATTAAGCCAAAAACGTAATGTGTTAAAATAATAAATCATTCAGGTGATATGTCTTCGGGTCGTGTAATGAATAATGAATAATGGCGCGTCCGGTTGGTAAAGACGCCTAATTGAACGAATATCAAGATAGTTATCAGGAAGCTCGTGTGAAAATATATATCAAAGCGCCTCTTAACAATCGTGATTATTATAGGTATTAATGCTACTGCCAATCTTATGCATAATATAAAACGCAATCATCCTTGTTGGTAATGAATTGTACCTATCATATATCAATCTCAACGCGTACGTAGTTCCATATATTTTTTTCACTAAATTGTAATGTTTGTGTTTATCTTATTAAACTCGGTTGTATGGATTCTGCTATTAATTCATAAAACGTATTTAACCAAATTCAAACTCTACTTTTAATATAGTTTAAAATGTATAAATAATTAATTTAAACTGCTCTTAACCACTACAACTTCTAGTTTATAGTGTACCAGTCAATCACTTTCGAAACAAATTCAACAACTCTCAGCTCCTAGAGACGACAATCCTTACTCTCGAACACATAAATCACTGTTAGCAGTTAAGTAGATTTGAATGTTAATTTATTTCTATAAAATCTCATTCACCTTTTCGGTCGAACAAAAGAGGTGACGTTACATAAGCGCTGTGTTTATACTGATATATGTCTGGCAGGCCAACTGCCCAAATACCGATCGGGCTAAGCACCGCCTACACTCGGGTCAAAGATAAATCATACACGACAACTCAAAAATGCCAACTTCAAAAACATGTTTGCCCGGCGAGTACACGCACGGACGGGAAGACAAGAAAAACAAACTTAAAAAATAAATTACTTTTGTATACCTTCCTTCTTTCCCGTTGTTGGACGCCGAACGAGTCATAAATCACAGAAAGATAAGCATAAAAAGATTGTATGAGGTAGGTACACGGTAGAACTAAACTTTTCGTATTTCGTTATCAAGCGGGCCCGATATAAAAGAATCTACACCTATTCCTTGAAACATAGGAGGATGTAGCCAAAATTCAAGTTGGCAATAGATTTTAAACTTTGATGTTTTGAATTTTGCTCGCGTTCCGACAAACTCTAGATACCTAACTACTCTGATGAAAATACGAAAATGAAAAATAATGATTAATTTACAGAATCTAAAAGATCCTACTATCAGTTTAATATAATATCTATACCTATGCATGATGCAGTAATGGCAGTTGAATATATCTTCCTATGCATGATCGTTGTTATTATGTCGTCTTTCGTCCAAATTTAGTTATCTCATGAAAAGACAGAAAAATCATCAATTATCATGTGTGACCTGTGCGTTTAACAAATTGCTACCTTGTACCGCGCTACCACATGAGGGGCCATTTGTCAGCCTCCACTATACACGAGCGCCTACTGAGCAATTAGATTTGTTAGCTTGTACCCGAGCAGTTTCATCACGCCCCCGCTCAACAACAGATGCTTGGACTAATAACCTCTCGAAGTTTCCCCTGCGGCCCCCGCCCGCGCCGCGGCCTCCCGTTCCGGCGCTACCCCAGCAGCCTCCCTTAGCCGACCCAACTAAGATAGATTGCGCCACCATTCTTGCAATTTTCTTGTCGTATCTTGCCTCGTAAATTCCTGGTGATATATTGGTTCGGATCTCTCGCGATGCGACCAGGAGCATACTCGAAATATGATAAGAGTTATTTATTATTGTTCTTATTGGTTTTCCAAGGGGACCTATGTAAAAATATCCCATTATGGGGTGCCACGTTATGTGTTGATAAATGATGCGCGTCGCGTTAGTGTGAATCGAAAGCCTAAAGCTAAGTTGTAAATCACACGGTTCAGCCGTAGGTATTCAAAACAAACATTTGATTTATATTCACGTACAAAACGAACACGAATTAAATTTAATAAAAGGATAAAACGTTTTACAGAAAACAGAGTTCGTCTTAAATACCACAATCCACGAAATAAAATAAAGGAATCTTCATTAATTTTCCGCCAAATTAAAAACACTCAAGGCCCTTTCTCTGCAGCAGGCACCACCATTACCATATTCTAATAGCTATAAATTGTCATTCCCATCAAATGCTATCGTAATATTAAAATAAACATACTTTATATTAATAAACTTTCAATCATTATTTCACGATTTAGTTTTGTAAGATCTATAGTTTGTGTGAATTCTGCTTGTTTGTTACATGGGATACATATTATTCCATATACATATATGTAGCTACATAGGTTTGTCTTCACTTTTGCTTACGCAATTACAAATTTTGCATGACATTAAATGCTTAGGACGATTCTTATAATTGTTATTCACCCCAAATAGACATCCGATTGGGGTTCGAAAGACATAAACAATATCGAAGATGCAGATGATGGAAATAAATCGTAATTCCCAAGTGACAGCTTTTGTCGAAAACATCGCAGTTTATAAAATGCGAATTAACAAAATGCATTTCGTGTGCTAAATATTTATTGTTATTTTGTGACTGTAAATACTATACAGACTGTATTCATAAACTGACCATATAAGTTCAATTAGGCAATCGAAATGTTCACACACCAAATTATGATTCGTACTGCATTACTTACAAGGGACTTCTTACTACGTCTTTTCTATATGGATACACGAAAGTGCCTTTTCCACCAAGAATAGTACATCTAAATAACATTCTGTCGGATTACAAATCTCGACAGAGACGTGGACGATGAGCTTATCTACAAAATCAGTGGACAAAACCGTTAGTAGAGGCCACGTCATTGCGTATACTTTCCACGTACAGATACGACCTATTAAATTCTCCAGCTGGGAAAGTCCACTAACTTTCCCAGTTCCAATGCGATTTACTTTCGATTTTATATCAACTTTTGTATTTTTATTCCAAGAGGGTTTTAAGGATTATGATGCTGTATTGTTTTACGGCGAAATATTGAATTTTACCAAATGTTTGGTAGGTAAGGTAAGATTAAATTCGGTAAAAAGTTAACAATTTCTAATTATAATTTGTATAATTGCTTAAAAGTTTTAAGCTTGTTTATTACATTTTAAAATTAACTAGGTACCAATTTATAAAGAGAAATAAGACTATTAGAAAATTCGGCATCTGCATAATTGTAAGCCGGATTATTTCAATAAATATCCTTCACATTTAGTTCTACCACAAAACTCATAACCTTAAGAATGCAAAGGACGCGAAACGATTTTTAATACGGCCTGCACCCCATAATGGATGTTTTCGCACCCTTGCTCTGAAGTGACATTTGAAATTCGATCCTCTATGAAAAAACAAAGCCTAAAACATTATGCAAATGGCGTTATGTTCGTATTTTTGTACGTTTCGCCAATTTTATGAGCCGAATAGAAAGGGTTGAGGGTTAAGACGATCTGTGTAGTGAATAAAAGTATTTTGATTGTCTATTTCGGTTTATGTAGTGAATATAATAAACCCTTCTGTGGTTTGATACAGTTTTATTGTGACGTAATTGCAACGCCTGTTATAGGGTTGATAATTATTAACATTCATAAAAGATTGTCGCCTCATATTTTATTTAGTTGCCTTCACAGTCTGGTATTGTTTTTATAGTAAAGCCATTGTTCAAATAATTTATAAAATTTTCGTTTCGTGAATTTTTGTTTTAGCTCGTAAATTTATGTGCTTTATGGATTCCATGGTAAAAATAAATAATTTCTATACCCACCTATAATCATTTATTAGTGTCGTTCACGATACGTAGGTATCGTACGTGTTTGCGTCTTAAATTGCAAATTTTCAATTATAGCAATTGATTGATTATATAAAATCAAGGATTATATTATTATGCACTAAGTAGGTACCTATGTAGGTTTCGGACAAAATGTAGGTTATTTGTAAACATCACTTATCTTTATAAGCAGATCTATTTTACTAGGCTATCGTCCCGCAGTGCGATTCCATCAAAGATTTGTCAACGAGGTTGATAAGTGGTTTCCTCAATTTAGTAGTTCTGAAGATACCGGAGCGATTGTCGATCAATTTACCTACTTTCAGGTCAACCAACTTAGATTTTATACGGTTTACCTTAGTTAATAGTAATGTTGTGAAAATAGAGATTGGAGGATGGAAAATCTTTATTTGCGAATAAAAGTTTGAAACTGTCAGTTTCAAAGTCTCGTTGTTCCAAGGATTGTTCTGATAAAAAGCATTGGATTGTTTAAAAGCCAGACGTAATAATAATATATCGGAAGCTTAAATATTGCGTACCGATATTATATAATTCTGCTGACAACACAGTAGATACAAACGGATAATAATCAATCATGAAATCTAACACCTATTCAATTCAAACCACACAAGCACACATCATCGTGTTTTTGCATCGCTCATCACTCGGGCGGATTCTAATCAAAATTATCATGCAATTTCAGTTCAACTAAAACGTGTCCAGCCGACAGAATGAGTTATACTCCGCATAAATATGTCCCGCCATTTATAAACGGCATTATAAAATTGAATCAACGCTACAATAAAAGTAAAACAGAGATTTTAAAATAGTGGCCTGCGAGAATGTTGGATTAGACAGGCATTTGTTAATGTTATATTCATGTAATCTTTGGAATCTTAAGTGGTCCGGATTTGGTTTTGTGTGTTTCTTAGACTCTGTTTTTGGTGCGCTGACACATGGGAGAAATATAGGTTTTGCTTCAAAAAATTAGAGCGAAATATTATACGGAAAATAAACACGTCCAAGGATTAGTTTATACTTTTCAATGTTTTCTAAATGTTATTTACCATTAATACATACATTTCCAATTTCAATATCATGATTACAACAAAAAGAATACATCTAGATAAGCGTGTACAAGCTTCGCTTTAATCAAAAAGGTATATAGAAATCCGATACATCATTTGCATATCCCGGGCACATGTGGTCATAGACAAAGGGGTGTAATGGACCCCGTATTTAATTTTCATGAAACGAGTCCTATTTTAATACGTCTGCAAGAGAATAATAAATTAAACCCTTTCTATTTCGAAATTATCTGCGGTCGAACCATGACTAATTTATTAAAGTTTTGTTGTACCTATATATAGTTTAGGAATGGTAAAAGGGCTTATGATCTATACTAATCGAGAAACGATTATTGGGTACTGTGCCTACTTTCATTGTAAAGAAACGTAACAAAAATTACTGTTAAAAGTTCACATACGTAAAGTAAAAAGCGGAATAACGGGATGTACTTAATTATATTTTATTTGAGAATAATAATTAATAATATTTTATTTGAGAATAAAAATAAATTAAAAAAAATAATTAACTTTACTAACTTGGTTTGAATTACACAATAATAATACGAAAGAAAGTAAATGATTTTGTTTTTTTTTTGTTCACATAACTTTATAATTGTACGTTGTTATAGGCACATGATTTTTATATTTTTAAGATAGTATCAAAGACTATCAATTTAATTGTTTTCGATTTGAAGTTACAGTCTACCTCCTATAAAGAATTATGAAACAGTTTTAACGTATTGATGGTGTTATATATTTATACTGTCCTAACTGGCAAATAATCGTTCAAATTAGGGATGTAACGATACATGATTTTGCCGATAGGATACCGATACCGATATTTGTAATCAAATATCGGCGATACCGATACCGATACCGATATCGATGGCTTGGTAGAAAAATAAATAGTGAATTATGCATAAAAGTTACCAACATTTAACAGAGACTCAACTGTAAATCGTATTCTTTTAAATAACAATGCCAAATCAAAAAACAAGAAAACCATTTATTTTAGTATTATTATTTTGCAAAGTCAGTTAAACTTTAAGTTATACACATACAATCAGTTCCTAATAAAAGTTTACTATTGGTAGAGTTTTTTCAAAAAACAAAGTGCGCACGCGCGGGCGGCCTCCCGCATCGTTCATTGGGCGCGGTTTTTTGAATTGTTTGATATCGGTATCGGTTGTTTTATAATCGGCGATACCGATATATCGGCTTGCCGATTATATCGGCCGATATATCGGTATCGGTATCGGTATCGTTACATCCCTAGTTCAAATGCATTTTATTGTACACGACTTACGAAACGACCGAAACAGTTTTCTGCATGAGAAAAAAAATCAGTTGCTTATTTTTTTTTTCAGTTGCTTTAAATTTAAAGCTCGTGTAGAATAAATTATAGGCGTTTCTTGTTTTTTCCTACACGATTATTTTAATTAAATAGTAAAACGTACTAAATGTAAATATTATTTAACTTTTACTTTAAATATTACTTTAACAAATCTACGAATCTTTTCGGTTCTTTTTTATGAATATTTATGATGGTCATTAACTTATGTACCTATATAATATGTATTTAACAAAAAGCTAGGTTACGTACTACTCATTTACAATTTTTAAGCTATTGCATAGCTTTTGTCTCGGACTTTGAGCGCGGCGACCGAATGTAAAAATTCCGTAACGAAAAAACCTAACACCCCCCACTCCAACCGGCTGACACAGCGATGCGATGCTATGCAATAGCTTTACCGCGGCAGTCCTCGATAGGGCATGCACCCGGGTTTACCCGGTTCCGAAAAACCCGGGTAAACCCGGGTTTTTTGATGATCTTGAGAACCGGGTCTGAATAGTATGAAACCCGGTTCTCCCGGTTCCGACCAAAATATTAAAATATAAAGTATTATTTATATTTTGCTGCATTATTTTAACAAATTTATTGTATCTGGCAACGTCAGACTCACGTGCATCGCGAATTTTCGTGCTACGCCTCAAACGTGGCTCCGATTGGTTGTCTAACCTTAGATGCTATAAGTTTCCTACGGTTGTATTACCAAAAAAAATTAGGCTTCGAAAATGACAAAAATTAGGCTACAGAAATATTTTTATTAGATTTCTCGTGAATTTGAAAAGCTGTTAATTTTACTGATTCATATTTAATGATCCAGTCATGTTTTTGTTTTTGGTATCAAGCTGAAATTTATATCGAACTAGCGACCCGCCCCGGCTTCGCACGGGTGCAATGCTGATACTAAATACACTACAGAAAAATTGTGAACGTTGTATATAAAAACATAGCGGCTCGCTCCGGCTTCGCACGGGTATAAAATACATATCCGGGCGGCCGGCCGGTACCGCCGCAAAAGCTACGTCCCGCAATTCTGAAATCTGTAATATCTTCGAAAATATTCACTTAAATCATACGGTGTAAAGGGCCATATAGATCTATATTAAATGAACAATGTATTCAAGGTATTTAACTGGTTAAGGATTAATGCTGTATTGGTTAAAATCGCTTCGAAAATTAGCCATTATTTGTCGTAAAAAGTAAATGACAAAAAAGTTATTGTGGGTTATCCATAAGAGATAGACATATACCATCACGGACTTTTCTGTAGACCTTTTCAATGTGTACTATAGTTAGTATATTATTTTGATAAAACTCGTAGGGTTCAGCCTG
Source organism: Colias behrii (assembly GCA_029959065.1). Lineage (NCBI taxonomy): Eukaryota > Metazoa > Arthropoda > Insecta > Lepidoptera > Pieridae > Colias > Colias behrii. The sequence continues at coordinate 5,007,462 of JARWMC010000009.1, forward strand.
CGTTTGCAATGTAAGCGGAAAAAAATGTAATTATTTACGACATCACATTAGAAACCTCAAAAATAACAGTACTTCTCCACTATTTAATGGATGGTTTTATACATATAAACCTTCCTCTTGAATCACTCTATCTATTAAAAAAAACCGCATCAAAATCCGTTGCGTAGTTTCAAAGATTTAAGCGTACAAAGGGACATAGGGACATGGAAAGCGACTTTGTTTTATATACTATGTAGTGATGTAGTGATACTCAAGTCTTCGGTCCCTTATAAGTGAAAAAGTCGGAACTCAAAAGCCAACGCATCAAAAGATACAGCCGTAAATGCTGAAAATTTTCGAAAATTTCGACATTCGCATGGGACTCAAAACCTACAGCTGGGTACTTTTCATGTTTTTATGTGATATTATGATAACAAGAGCGCCGAGACAACCGTCAAAACGCTAAGGAATAGAATACGCTATCGATACAAATTGACATAAGCGTATGATGTTTTGCCTAAGGATTCGGTCACACTACCAACGACGACGACGACCACGAACAAAATTTTCATCCAGTCGAAATTAAATAAATTGTGCAAAACACAATTAAAAAAATTTTTTCGAGATCAATGGATAAAAAAATAGGGTTTTCGTAGAAACGGTAGCTCCTAGAAAAAAATGTATTTAACCTTTTTTATAGTTAATTTTATGAGGTACAATTTTGGTTCCAGGTGATTGTATGATAAACTTACCGTCTCGGCGAAAATCGCAAAAATAACTATTTTTTATTATTAATTGACCTCGAATTAATTTTTTTCCGAGTACCGTAATGACGGGAGATTTAAATATTTTATTTTGAATAAATTTTGGCAAGATTTGAATTTTGGTCGTGGTCGTCATCGTCGTTGGTAGTGTGACCGAACCATTACCAAAATATCATGAGCTTATGTCAATAATTAGCGTTAGCAATTTCTATTCCTCGGCGATACTGACGTTTGACTAAGGGCCAAGGTACTTTTATAAGACTGATAAATAAAGAGAAGTATTGAAATTTTGTTTCTTTATTAATTTAATTAAATAAGACACAAGCCGCGTAAAATAAAGGCCTATCAGGTACTTTTACAGTTACTTTTGTTTAATTTCGTATTTTTTCCGAAGTATTATAAAAGAACCGGGTAACCCGGTTCTACCCGGTTCTGAGCTCGATTTGGAACCGGGTTTCAAAAACTTGGAACCGGATCCGGTTCTGCATGCCCTAGTCCTCGAGTGCCACACGTATTTTTTTGTGTTTAAGCTCTTAACCCCAAATCATATATTTAGCAGAAGGATAACATATTATATCAATTACACACAAAAAAGTATGGTGTTACCAGTTAATAATTCGGTTGGGCACGTGCCAGCTAGGACGATGCCTCTCAAGTCTCAACAAAAAAACATAATACAGAATTTATTTATTTCCGACTAACGCAACACTGCGTAACATCACTATAATTTTCGTTTTAATTTACTTATATTCACAGTCATTGCATGCGATTACCAAGCGGCGTATGCCTTTAATAGCAGTCGATATTGCAGGAAATAAGGTTGAGATTTGTTTGCAGAAATTGTAAAAACTGTTTCTTTAGCCTTTATCAGACGTCCATAGGTAGTGGGCAGTCGATGCGCGGGGAAATTTATTAACTGTGATACGCAGTCAGTGTTGCGAAGTAAAGGTGATTTAAATTAATATTAATTACCGACAAGGCTCTAATTAATGTAATTCGTGAGATAAGAATATCAATTCAGCTGGTTTGAGGGCTGGGTGGTTCGTATTTGCGATGGATAGTTGACTTTTGCGCTTGATTGCAGGCTCTAATTGATATCTATCTGATAGATTGTAGGCTTGCTGATTCTTTGGTAATACAATGATGATGTATCAACTTGATTATACTCTATTGTTAGTATGCAGTGAGTATATTCAATCAATCAATGAACATAGTGCACATAACAGTAGATAAACTGTAAACACAAACAAAATAAAATATGTAAGCATTGAGATACTATTACACACCGCCTACATCACTTATGTTCTGCTCAACAGAAGTCAACCGGCCACACTGCACTCAGTCGCTTTAGCGCGATGGTTGCTTTCATGTCTTGTTTGTTTTAAAGCAAAAAACCATAAATCTCATCAAATATGCCGAATGTGTTACAACATTGCACTAATAATTCAAGTAGGTAGGTAGGTAATGCGGCAAAGTGCAAAGAAATTACTTTTCATCGGTAATTAACTAGATAATCATATTTAAAACTTGGTTCGAACAAAATTTATGGCGGGCGCCCATTTTGCGTCATTTGTCATAGACTAAAAATTTAAGAAATGGCATTGGGTGTGAAAGATGTTTATATAGTAATTAGTAATATTACATGACGTAAATTTTTATAGTGGAAAATAGGTAATAATTTTACACATTTAGAAAGGATTGTACTGTGGATATTATTTGAAAAAAGGTTAAATCATGAAAGATGAAAAAAAATTACCTACGTATCATTTTTTTTTGTTACATTGATTGGTTTTAATTGAAAAGTTTTTAGTTAATAAGTTTATTAATAATTTATTTACCTATTAGATTAATTATAATATGTTTTTGTTACATTGATTGTTCTTAATAATTGATAATTAGTAATAAGCAGAATATTTACAAAGTGTCGCCTCTATAGCGGTGAGTCGATGACATCGCATAATCTAAGACTCACTAGCCGCCCCCGCGCTTGCAGCACAGATTTTGTTCATGGTGTCTCCTCTATAGTCTATACGTATTACGTAGTAATAAATTAATAATAGCTCAAAGTATGTAAGCATAAATTTAAATTTATAATAATTTCATTTCAAAATTTATTCGTAAATTGAAATTAAAAATGCATTCATTAATCTTTCAATTTTATCTTATGTATTAATAATATGAATAATAATTATGAATTACGTATTCGTTATAATGCTACAAAGATATAAAGGTGCTAGAAGGAATAATACATAGATACAATAATTCATGTGACGTTACTAGAACGTGCTCTTTTAACTCAATGTTCCATTATCCAAACATTTTATAATTACCTACTTAATTTATTATTTTATTTAATAATATCTAATTCATAAGCAAGATAAATTTAAAACGAATTATATTTAGTTATGTCGTAACAGGAATAATTAGAACTAGGTAACAATATGTATAGATATATTACTGTTTGTTGATTCATACTTCTGTTTATGCCGAAAACATTTACGTTTCAATATAAATAAAGGCACATCCGACAGAACCACTCAAGTGAAGCCACGGATAAAAGCTAGTGATATATAAATTGGACGTTTACATCTAGAATACACTATAATATGAATACTAATGTATGTTTGTTGTTTACCATCTGCTCGTTTCCCTTTCAATCAAATGATAAAAACATTTTCAATGAACTAATGTTTTAGTTATTTATTCTGGATGTATCGTTTATTAAAGTATACCTATTTGTTAAATATAAATGTCTTTATTTAGTTTTCAAATTCGTTTAATGGGTAATTTATGTGAAATGTGTTAGTACCTACTTGTGATGCTCATTAGTGAATCAAGTAATTTCTACATTTTTCTTTATACAAAGTAGTTACTTAGTTTTTCCGTAGGTAATGCGTTACATTATACGGGATCTTTGTCAATTTTGTGTCAACTTAATGAGCAATTTTATTTTTTTATTATATTTTCTAGTGACAAGCCCTACCGAAAACATACCTCAATAAAAGTGATAATTTCGCTCCTATACTAGCAGTAAGTAAGTATTTAATATTTATTAAATCAATGCACATCTCGAAAACTTTAAAACGGATAGCGATGTAAGCAACAAGGAACTAATCAACAGAAAACACGGTACAAGCGTTGAATTAATCAAAGTTTAGAACAAAGCCGTGTAGAGTGAAGTGAGGCGGGGCCGCGGCACGTACATTGTATCTGTATGTGTCTATTGCACTATACTCTATTAATCTTTCGACTTTTAATACTTTTTCTGCAGTTTTTATAAGAATAGAAAACAAAAGGTCAAAATATGATGCTGTAGCTAAAGATAGAAATTGAACTCCAGTTTTTTTTACGTTTTATAGGGAGAGAAATTGACTTATTAATAATTAATTACCTACATGTAAAGTATCGTACTTATATCGATACGATCTAACTCATTGAATCTTAAAAAAAATGACAAATTACGAGAAAAAGTGCATAGATACGAATAAAAATATAGCGAGGTTACATTGTAAAACGGAAAATACATTATAATGTGCACTTCTCAGTGCTCTTATTCTATTTGTGATAAACGAATTAATTATTAAGAAACAACCGGTTTCAAGACATCAACGTTGAACGCTTCCATCAAAATGACAATACGAAGCATAATTAATAATATTATGAATTACGTTTTCGTTATAATGCTACAAAGATATAAAGGTGCTAGAAGGAATAATACATAGATACAATAATTCATGTGACGTTACTAGAACGTGCTCTTTTAACTCAATGTTCCATTATCCAAACATTTTATAATTACCTACTTAATTTATTATTTTATTTAATAATATCTAACTATTGGTAAAATTTATAAACAAAATTTACATTTAGGTATATAAATTTTATATACAAGTATAATGTGGCATTTTATAATACCATAACAATATATTATCTATCGGGCTAGTACACAGCTACATAGGTTTGTACATAATTTTAACACACCGTTAACTTCGAATTTTTATATAAACGATTTAAAAATTAATAAAAAAATTAAGACATTTAATTTGCGTTTTCGCTACTAACTAAAATAAACCGAAATTCGCAGTTAATTTTAATGTAACTGATACAATTAACAAAAAGGCATTTTAAATTACATGAAGGTAACTAATATTTATTATTCATACATGAAGCAATACATTAAACTGTCCGATCGATCGCTATCTTTAATAACCATCTTATACGCTCTGCGAACATCGAAATAAAATAATAAACATACAACAACTTTATAAAGCTTGCCTTCATATAAATGTAGCTATACTACGTTACGCCCTTTCGCCACCGTGTGTTCATATTGATATATTGTATTGTTTATGGCGCGGCCGAATCAAAACGTGATATATTGTGCAACGCGTGTGCTGTTCGCGAGTAACTTTCATATTTGGTAGAGTTATGGGGATATCTAGAACTGGAAGGGCATAAACGGAATCAGTTACATAGATCTCATGGTATCTATGGACGGTTACCGTTGTACTTTCCGAGAATATATTTTATGGGGAGAATAAAGTTTATGAAGAATTTCTTGGTATAGAAAAGGTTTAGAATGCTGTGTATGTTTATCAAATTTGATATTGCATTATACGCTGTGTGTTTGATACATGACAAAAATGTAGATTTACATAGATAGTATTCAGTGTCGTTAATTTGAACTAGTATTTTTCAGGATAATTTAATTTCTAAAATTTAAGATGTTAATTACTGTCTGTCATATCTAACTAAACTTGAGTATCTTAAAGTTCAAGTCTAAAAATTGATTCCAAATAATCTTATTTCATACTTGTTTATTATTTAGATTAGTAAAATAAATCCTTATTAAAATTAATTTCATTTACACTTAAATCTAATTAAATAACGAAGGTCCGTCACAGATAAGATTTGAGATTGTAATCAAAAGCTCAAGAACCGTCCTACGCTGTTCTAGTAAAATTTATCCAGTACCTATGTATATGCGTGTGCGTCGAATACATAGATAGATGTATGGTGCCAAGGGAATAGTCGGGATGAGGAATAAATTATTGCTTTCTACAACTATGTGTCTGCACCATGTGTTATGTTAGACACTGTTTTAAGTTACCGCTTGAGTTATGTGCGGTATAATTTGGATCAATACGCGAATATTTCAATGGCGTCGCGAAATAACGTTACGGACTTAATAAAATTGTGGGATAAATTATACAGTATATTTTATGAGCAAAAATTTTACGTTATTTTGATTGAAAAAAGATCTACATATTTCGAAAAATTATTTTTAAGAAAGTTAAAATAATGTTCATTCATCGTCTATGATATAAGATATAAGGAACTTTATTATATGCTAAAACTTTTTGTATGATAAGTTGATGTAGTTTAAAGCAACTCTTGAATAAAAATCCTAAAGATAAATTTTATTGTAAAAACTAAAAAACCTAGTCCACCAAAATTTTTCGAGCGCGCTACATTCTTACCAACACTCGATAATAGCTTTTTTCTTAACTTTTTCTTAGCAGCAGTTAATTGACTAATTGCGTAATGTATTTACCATGTCCGCCGCACCGAAACTTCTCACTTACCTCGAGAAAGTTTTAATGTGTAAGTACCCACGTCTAAGCGACCTTACACAAACTTTCGGTAACGAAATCAGACAGGAATGAAGACTATAATTTACATTTGTTTTCGAAAGAAGTTTTAAAAGTTTGAATAATATTGTGAAAAATATGTTTTTAATCATTTTCTCTAGTAACTAGTTCATCTCAGTATCGTATTGAACATCTTCAAGTTTAAAACCTCTCACTGAATAATGATCATATATTCATATAACATCTAAGCCAAACTCTCTCAAACAATGTTCAAAAGTTTTAACATCCTTCAACTGAACTACGCTCCTAATTACACAAAGCAATTAAAAGAAAAAACAAGAATTCACTTACAGAAATGTGTAATAGAGCACATACGACGGGAATACAGCAATTTATCAGCAGGGCGTTGATTCACTGGCAAATAAAAGTGTACGCCGCGGGAGGCGACGCGACAAAAATAATTTCATACATCCTAACATTTTCCGATCCATTTGAAACACGTTCAACCGTCCGATTAAGTGGAATAAGTTGATGTACTTAGCTAAGATGCTCTACGACAAGATGATTTTCATTATATATTTGAAACACGTGTGTTTGAAGATGTTGGTGTCGTAATAAGCTTGGAATTATTGAATGCAATCAAACAAACCAACAAAGACAATAGTTTTATGTTTTATAGTGTATTATTGTATCTTTTAGTAATTATTAATGCGCAATATTAAATTACTCTATATAACTTCAATAAACATTAAATCTGAGTCTTATATAAACATCTTTTCTTTGTGTTCAGTGATTCATATATCATAATATCAAATCCACATTTTCACGGTTCCAGCAAAACGTTGTCTTTTAATCTCCATAATATTCCGCAAGTCAAAAAGGGGAGGAGAGTCTCAATACACCCCAGTCCCCTTCTGAACGAAACAACGATAGTGTCAAAAAAAGATAAAAATAAAATAAATTGCTCCTCTTTGCTATTACCCACTTCTTATATTTATTTATGGGAAATTTATCACCTTATGAACATTGTTTACCCAAACTTATCAGTTTTAGAGACTTCACAGTTCACACACTTATAGCAGGTATATAATTTTTATCAGAGGCGTAAATTTTAATTAAACTTCTGAGAAATAAATAAAAAACTACACATTATCTGATATCTGATCTCAACGCTGTAATCATTATCATCAGGTATTTATTTTAATTAGGCCCTTAGTAATGAGACGCTTAGCTAAAATACAAAATTACAGCACCTTCCATAGATTATACAAATATAAGTAAAGACATTTCAAGTGGGTACATTAAAATCACATTAGTAAGAAACGCAGAGGGGTTCGCGAATTTATCTGACGATGCTAAAAAAATTAATACATAAAACATTTATTTATTATCTCATTTAAATGATGGCTCCAAATTTAATTATATGGAAGGGGCGATAAAAGAATAACGAAACGAAAAAAGTACAACGATTTAAATACCAATATATAAACTTTACATTCCTACTCGTAAAACATCAACTATTATTAACTCTATTAGAACTATAATATCAGATATTACACGCTTAATTGACACTTTTACAACATAATAAAATGTACACTTAATTTCGCGAATATAACATTTTTAGCGATCGCAAATATTTCATCGCTCAGTTCATCGTTTTGGCCACGGTAACTGGTCGCAGACAGGCTCGCAATTTGCCTCACCAAGGCATGTTTAATATTAGAAGTCCTGATTTATGTCCTGCCCCCATAATGAAGTGTCTCCACTACAAACGTGTGCGCACTAATTCACTACCGACTATTAGATGCACTGTGGCGGTATTGGTATACCGCATCCGGTAAAAATATATCGCGTATTTCAGCGTAGTTTTAGCTAACGAAGTAAATACGTTAGATAAGCTTGGAGCTTTGAGATATTAAACGATTTGACAAAAGAAATACATAATATGTATTTTGAGGACGACTTCTATTTAAATAGAAGTCTTTGGTATTAATATGTTCTTTATGCCTCGGGATTTACTTAATAACGTTTTTTTTAAGAAAGTAACATTGCAGTCATCATTTACCGCCGTTATACATTTTGATATCTATTATTTACGAGCTGTGTTGTTTTCACCATTAATCAGTTTATAATCGTTTATATGTAAATGGATAAATGATAATCGCACATTGTTTAAGTAACCTTTTAATTCCAATCTATAAATTGATCTACATTCACATAGCAACGGCTTGTATTAAGCACTTGTTTGAAGTCGCTACAAATTGAAATTGACGAACGTCTGTCTCAATACACGGACCATATAAATCCAATTAGATAAGAGAGTCATTAAATCGATTCATTTCTTATAGTCACTAATACATCACGTGTCTTTGTTTTCGATGGCTTCACTCCAAATAACTTGTTTTATCTCCCGTTCTCGGTTTAGGTGCTTTCAGAAGATCCGTTGATTGTTTATGTAAAGTTAATTTATGGCTGAAGAATCTCACTGGTCCAGTAACCTTGATCTTAATTTATCTTCATATAGCGCTACATATACTTTACGATAAATAAAGTTAACATTTAAGAGCAATTTAGTTATTAACGGCTTTATTGTGACTTCTTAGCACCTCTTGTATATTGTTTTTCTTTTTAATGCAGTACAAAATACATCTCAGTAAGTATACGACTATCATCAAAAGTATTAAGCTCAAGATTGTGTATCACAATCTTTAGATTCTATTAGTCCATGATCACAATAACAAAAATGTTTTCTCTGCACATGATGTATATCAATGTTGGTATGTATTGATTCATAATTTTACCATTGCTGGCTTAGAATTACAACTATCATTGATATCATGCCAAGAAATAATTTCCATACCATATCTACGCAGCATAAAAGTACCTATATTTAACCAAAACACACGTGTAAACGACGTGTCTTAAATCTCAATAAAAGTATCCTAATTCACTAATTACAATGTGTTACATGTTAATCCATCTAAAAATATGCTTCACGTTCCCGGCATCCAATACAAAGGCCGCTGGCCGTTGAAGGAGTAATAAATTAGAGGGAAAGCTGCGCGCCAGGATTTCCCCCGGGTTTATTCTCACTCAAGAGCGCTACACCTAATCCAAAAAGCCTTATTATGCTACCCTTAATACAGCGCTCAAGACTACTTGAAAATTTTCTCGGGAAGTAAGCGTTTTAGTTTATGGTGCCTTTTTTTTAATTTAACCTTTTTCAATTTGTTTTAATATTGGCTGCGTAGCTACCTCTATATGAGCTAATGCAGAAAAATAATGCTTAGCATTAAAAGTTTATTATTTATCGAGTAAGGTGTAGTCTATACCGGTTCATGAGATGATGGTGGATCAAAAATGATTACACTCGTAAAATTGTATAATAAAGTGTTTTGTATCCATTTATTAATCTAATCGGTACAAAAGTAATGAATTGCCTTGTACACTTGCCCTAATATAACCGAACGGTTCACATATTTTATGCATTAGTCCAATAAATATTAATGTATATTGACAGTGCCAGAGTTTAATATTATATTATCGAGCGAATGTGTTATCTACATACGTCGACATTTGTCCGTTAGTACCAGTTCTTCGAAGTACCCGGTTACCAATTTCTCCAATTTAAATTGTCTATGAGTACCGCTCGACTGAAGTCAGCCGGCGCATTCCGCTGCTATCGGCGACGCGGACGCAGCCGCTACCCGGCGACAAAGACGGCTGATATCGACTAAATCACGAGCGACAAGGACAAAACACTAACACAACGGGCGTTTTTTTAAATAATCGAGTCAGGAATGAAGATAGGCAGGAGACAATTCGAAGCATTTTATCGGGCTGCCAACCCTAGCGCGGACAGTGGCCATTTAATTTGTTTCCTTATGAGTCACTATTGAAATGAAATTCGACTAAATGTCGTGATAATTGCTCGGGCCGATTGTTGAATTCCTATCAATTTAACTCCTTGTTGGTATCGTACAAAAGTGACAACTTAAAAGTTGAACGTTGCTAAATTTGTAGGGTCACAACTTGTGTAACTTTTAAGAAAACTCAAAAATGTAATTTAAAATGCATATTTAATGTTAAATATATACAGCTACTGGAGTAGGTATATATCAATTCTATATTAACAAACACGATAAACTAAATTACCTTTAACAAAAAGAAGTTTGTACAACGTCAATAATTATAAGTTGATTATGATTTAATAAGCGGTATTAAAAATGAAATTACCGCATATTACAATAACAACTACCGCTCAGGCATCATTATCGCTAACCTATAATTACGCGGCGCGCGCTGATTGGCGGAAGGTGTTCGTTTATTTGTTTTCTAATCCTTGCTAGTCTATCTTTAAAGCGAGCGTGTGGCGACATCCTTTATCGCGGGTCGCGCTTCTGTTTTTGTTCTGTTTGTCTGTTTTGCTTGCAGCCCATATTGCGCTCGTAAATTATCACGGAGAGAGATTTGTTTCCATAGTTCTGCGGCCGCAATACATCAGCGTTCGCCGGATGTTAGTTTATGTTGACGCTCGCCTTGTTTTTGGCGATTTCGTGCCTGTCAAGCTGGACAGACGTGACAATTCCCGCTTATATATTATGGATGTAAAAATTTTATTGGACACTTTATTAAGGAATAAATTGAGCCGAAAACATATGTAGAGTTTAAATTTTTGATGAATCTATGAAGTATTTTTTTCCATATCTACTGCAAAAGTCAATAATAAACTGTATAAAAGTATGACTTCTAAAGAGGGCAACGATTTATGCTTATTTGTCATTTAAATATTTACCAAAGTAAGTAAAGTTCGACAAAATAATATTTTTATTTGTATCAAAGCTCATGTGTTTTATCTGTTACTGGATACAATCTTATTGATAACTATTTTATATCCATAAGAACTTGCGAACATATAACTGAAACCCCTACTATTGGTTTCTTAAACATTTTGTAACTATATGGAGCTGCTAATGTGTTTTCAGAGAAAATAAAAGGGAAATATTTTGACAGCTAACATATGTCCGTTGATCGTTAATTTATTGCAACACTTTGTTGTTCCTCTCAGTCTTTAATTAATTCATTGGGACAGCTTTTAAATTAAATGTTTCAGGAAGAAGATAATGTTAAGTGATTTATAAAGCACAAAATGGTAGCACAATAACTTAAATAAGAATTATGATACCAGATGTCAGATTTGAACTAAATACTGTTAAATAAATTGGGAACAAATACAGTAAAAATTATGCAACGCATTAAACACAGAACATTTTCTTCAAACACTTGTAAGTAAATAATCAGAGGAAAATTTGGCAGCTCTTAATATATCCATTGAGTTTATACAACTGCGTAATGTTTTACGGTATGGGCCGAGACAATAATGGCTTGCTCATAACATTACTCGTCCTCGGACCCTGTACCACGGAGCATTATCGTCTCGAAGAGTGCGCGTCGTTGCCAGCAAAATGTTCGAATCTCAGAACAATTTCGACAACTTGTAACGTTTCATGAGTCTCGAGGTACAGGGTTTTCACGAGAAGTTTACAGGAAACGTGTCGTATATTTAATAGAAAATAGCTTCGAAATTAGGAGAATACGTTCGAAGTTTTTTCATAGGAATCGTTCAGTTTAAAAATTAAAAATATTTTATAGAAATTTAAACTAACTTCTTGATTCTAAATAATTGTATTCTATAACTTCATATAACATGTCATCACTCATCCAGTAGGCTGTTCAAATTTACATAGAATGAGATGCGCCCAGGCTTAATTAGACGTAAAGGCATAAATCATAGTCGACTTTATGTCATTTTGATGTGACTTCAGACGAAGACGGTCGCCTCTACCTCTACCTGATATTTTTATTGTAATTAATCTTAATTATTTTAAAATAGCACCAATTTATATAACGCTCAAATCATATCTTGGGCTGAAGAACTTTAAATTAGAGTCTTATTATAACTGAAATCTCTACTTCATAGCTGAAGTTATCGATATACCTAGAGAAGAAGGTAGTGAATAATATGTCATTGTTTTATGTGCAAAATTTGTTGTATTTTCGTACCAGCGATACCAGTCACCGAGTTGCACATCAATCATGGGAAAAACATGACTTAACAGTCTTTAAATATAGTATTGAAGGGATTTCCAACTTTTCCGTATTACACTTTCATTGTTGAATTTATAAATTTATACTTTCATTGTTTTTAAGAAGAATGTGCGTAAGGATGGTTCAATATTAAATATCAAATTCTAAAACGATTTAATTTTTAAATTAAATTTAATATAAAATTGCAATAACATACAGTGGCTTCTGGCTACAGAAGAACTAAAATATATTAAGTAAAGGTTAGAAATAGTAAACAAAGTCTATAAGCTGTAGTATATCTGTCTATACTCTATTGAATGCGTAAAATTAATATTCATTAAATAGCTTAGTTAGCTGTCGTTCATACGAAATCTAAAAACCGTATTGAAGGAGAATGGGTGCGCTTGCAATGAAAACGGCAGCTACACGCTTGATTGATGGGTTAAAGGCAGCCGAAGACAAATTAAAAAACAATTCCAATGACGACTCGTCACGGCAGTGTGGTGAAATCTTCAATTAAGGCTTTGTACTTATACAGGGTGCTATTATTGACGCGTTTTTTATTAGCTGTATAACTGTTGAGCGTTTTTACTATTCATAGTGCCCTTAATTATTTATGTGTATGATGTATTGTTTCAATGAAACCACCGTTTTTGTAGTATATATATAGCTTATAAAAGAACTTAAGAATTATTTATTGAAGATTATTTCAATAAATTGTATAAATTAAAACTTTAAAAGCGTTATGCTAATAACGAGATTAGATAATTGAGATAGGTAAGCTTTAGATAGATTTGTTGACAAAAAATTACCTCATGTTTAAAAATATATTATTGTTATATCTTAAATAGTTAAGAAAATTTTTAAATAAATATACCTAGTAGTTAAGTATGATTCATTTTAACGAAATGATTCATCATAAAACTAGCTTGGTCGCTTTACCTACATAAAAATTCCTATCAAATGGCACATAGGAATTTTTCTGATATGTACAAAAATATGATTTAAAAATAAATTATGACTTTACATATTTATGTTTTAAACATTTAAGTACACGTTTTCCCGTGTCTATTTTATTCATAGTACATAAAACACTATGTTTTTAAAAGACATTTTAAATATTTATTATTTACAATAAATATCATCTCGTAACGTTTGTACTTGCTGCAAACTTCAATATTTTGTTGTATTATGAGCATTATTTTGTAAGAATTATTACAAAGTTTAGAATCATGTACCTATTTTGTTTTTATGCTTTAGTGAAGATCAATAGAAAATAATATAGAAAACTCACACTCACTGTATTAACCTTATAGACTATAGTTACAGTCCTATAAAATACAGATTATTGACTATGATATTATGTACTCAACAATAGCATGTTACAAAGAAGTAGCTATAGTGGCTACCTCGCAAATAAAATGGTTCAGAAAGTTCTCTTTTTACCTAATTGAATTAATCCAATTACCTAGAAAGTTCATATTTACAATTACTTAAGGGATAAAAGCAACGCGAGTGAATACAAAATTCTGATACAATCTCATTAGGAGTTTATGAGCCATTAATATACTACATACCAGTACTTATGTGTAGTCAGAACACCGTGAACAATTTTAGCTGCCGGAGTAATTAATTAGGTGGTCCTATGTGATGGGGAGATTTATAGTTTAGACGCGAAGATCGTTGGCAATCTTTAGCTATTTTGTTGCTAACTACGCTTTAAACACTACGGAAGCCTTATATTATTATTAACGAGGTGTATTTCAGATCAGTGCTATATTTTACTTGTGCGATTGAAGTACGGAAGATGATTGAGGGTGAACTGGTTCAAATTGTTATGATATTATATAGAGGCTAGAGCGAATGTGTGTGTATGTGAGGGTGTGCATGTATGTGGGTTCAGTGTTGTATGTGTGTGTGTCAATATACCAGAATATACTTCAGATTTTGGTATATTGAAATTATGCTCAAACAATCTATAAACATGGTCCACTCCAAACAAAAGTTTTATTATAAAACATTTTATGAGCTACTATATGCAAACAGGGTCAAGAGGCATATTATATCATCTATATCGTATCACAAAATCCAAGAATATACATACATATTATATACCAACTTAATATATAAATATATAGTTGGTAATAACAATTAGTAAATATGCCCAAATATATGAGCATAAACAATTAACTATGTGAGTACTGACAGAGATATACCTAGCCCACATACATATCTTAATGCCATTCTAAAAGGAATACCTAATTATATTATTTATATTGCAATTTACCTACACATTAACTAATCAATGACACAAAAATTACATATGATTGTGTATTAATTAAGTATATTTTATAAATATTTTAATCTAAGGCCAATAACAAAATCAATGTAGTTAGAGCACTTAACAAGAGATTTTAATATTTATTACTAATATTTGAAAAATATAAATTATTATAACATGTAATTAACATCAAGTGATTTATATATTATTAGAAATAATTTATATCTTATATTCATGCAATAATTTATTTCAAGTAGAAGTCCACGTTTGATCGCAAAGAGCGAGGTCAAGCTATTATGCGTTGAGCAGTCAGCTCTGTGATGCCTAGATAGATAACGTGCGCTATGAAGCACTTGCAATTTATGCCAATTTATCATTCTACTGTCATAAACTTACCATAAAATATATCAACCGACATAACGCATGAATAAAATTCATAATAACACCACACTGAGTCCAATATCCGTTTTTAAAAACAACTCTTAATTACAATTCAATATCACAACACGACATAACTGCATCAAAAAATATAGACATGAAAGTAATCCTAGAGCAGACCACCTATATTAATAAATCAGCATGAGCCGTTTATTAAGTTCCCCTGTAACTATATCCGCACCTTGCTCAAATAAAAACTTGAAACAATTAAGGAAACATAGCGTTATAACGTAAAAGCAATTTGTCCGCTATTTCAAAATGTACATTAAACCTATGGCAGGAGAGATTAATTTCAATTGTGACGCAATTTTATCGATATTGATATGAGACGGCATGTGGCATTCCAAAGCAGGTTTCTTCGATGAACTGCATTTTCATAGAATTACCAGCGTTTTTCCGACACCTTACAATTGCGTGTTGCGAATTCTAGAAAGTGATGTACGTTTTTTTAATTGGCTATGGTATTTTAAACGGTAAATGTGTTGTATTCAGTTTAGAACGAATTAAAACGATCTGTCTTTGTAGTTCTAAATTTGCAATAATATTATGTAGGTATCTAGTTGTAAAGATTAACATTTTAGCATGAGCATACAAACTCAAACGTAATATGTACATAACACATATATCTATATGAATCTAATTAAGTAAAAACATTAATTTTAATATTTAATGTTTAATAATCTTTTTAAAACGGCGTTGACATATTTTTTATACTTATAAGTATTTTAAAGACTATAAGATGAAGAAGCATAAATTAAATAATTTTGCACATCTCTACTTTGCTTACATTAGTCGCGTCATAAATAATGGATTTAATTTTGTTCCCATATCGAATGTAACCGCAACCGTATCAAAGTTATAGCATAAATAAAAAGAGGTTTTGCAAAGAGCGAACGATGCGAGCGTAGCGAAGCGAATTCTTCAAGTTTCAAGCCTCGAAGTTTTACAGGTGCGGTTTCTCTACATTTAGCGAAGGATTTCAATTAAACTCTATACGCCAAATGGCAAATGCCAAGTCTAACGTTCAACTCGAATTAAGCACTTAGCATGTTTGTGAAATATGTGAGTGCGAGTTATAAGCTATAGTTTTAACTACAATTGTAATGTTCATTTCGAGGTAGATATCATTGTATTCAATGCGCCCTATCGTTCAATTGACATAATAAAAATGTAGGTTCAACATAAATTTTACTGTAATTTGAATTATGATATCGAATAAAAATATTCAACATCGACTTTCCTAATTTATCTAATTAATATGGTGTTGCTATCTCAAACTACGTTTAAATTTAATCATTCGCCATAAATATCTAGCTAAATTGAAACGTCTTAATAAACTTGTTTGTCTTGTTAATAATACCAACAGTATTCTATTCAAGTTTGATACCTACACAAAATTCCTTGTATAAGCTCCTTGTTTCATAATTCAACATGGTATTATAAATGGCTTAGTTGCTGAGACTGACAATAATGTAACTGGTTGGAAGACTAAAGGATATAGTATAAAATAAACAACGTATTTATAAAGTATTCAAAGGAATTGTGAAATAGTTCGTTGTAAGAATATATTTAAATGATTACTAAAAATAAAAACGTAGCGGTCTCGTTACTAAATTAGCACTTTCGCAAGAGTGAAGTTTTCACACGATTTTCATATTCCCACGCGCGGAGCGTTACAAAAGGGGCTTAAAAGTGAATTGAGGAATCCTTAACTCACGTACGGAGTCGTTTAGAGGTTACTAGGCTTGCTCAAGACCGGTTTGTCACATGGCCCTCGCCACGTGCGGCCTCCAGAATATACTATATGGAGTTATCTATATAAAATCAAACGGTGACTCGGACCTCTGGTGGACCATTAAACGAAAATGTTAACGGACTTTTTATTTAAAGTATGAAAATTTTATCTGTATAAAATGTAGACTGTGCTGATAGCTTGTTTTAGATAGAAACTCAGGTACCTATTTAATTTAATAAAATGGTATTTATTTTAATAGAAAATAAAAAAATATGCGATACAGATATACAATACCATTTTATATTAAGTTGATAAAATATTAAAATTTATTTATAACTTATTTTTCTGAATAATTCATAAAATATTTGATTAATACGAAATGTAATTTGAGTGCTGTATTTTCTATCATATATTTTTCTAAATTGAAATTGCACAGATAACAATATTGTATGGGGACTTATTTATTTATTTATTTCATTTAGTATCTAGATATTTTTATAAAATTGAAAAGTAAATAACAAATCTCATACAGCTTTAATACGTATAATGGGGCGGCCTTGTCATTTCAGAGTGATCTCAACCAGGCTAACTTATTTAGTTAATAAAGTAACAATGATTGATTGTTCTAGAACAGAAGTTAAGAAACAGTTGGGCGCGGCACGCACGGGGAACAACCACCCCAAAACTTAGCACATTATTCAAGCAAACGCGACTCTTGAGTAATTTTGAAATATTACAATTTTCAAGTCATACCACAGCTTCGACGGGCCGGCTAAACTTTTTTATAACATAAATAACGTTACTTAAAAGTTCTTAGAGTATTTAGCGAATAGAGAACGTTTTTTTATTACTATAAAGAGCTCATACTGGAGTATTTTTATGTTTATCTGAAGAAAAACTCAGTTGCTATCGTGTCAAAGTATCTAATATGATTCATTAACAGTCTTTAGTTACATACCTAATATACAGTATATGAAGTTATACAATTAACGTATGTATGTAAAATTAATATTATTTCCATTTCAAAACCGTAAGCTTAAAAAAACGTAAACAAACCGTTAAAATGTGTCCATTTTCACTGAGGTTAATTTACAATTACATTAAGTGGTCCTAATGCAAAATCCTTGTTTCAAATAATGAGGTCATAATATGAAAAGGATGAAGGAAGTTTTAAAAATGTATTTGAGGCATGTCTTATCAGTGAAAAATATCTACTAAATTTTAATATCTGTTAGTCTTCAGTCATATTTTTTCTATTTTATTAATGTACCACGAGTTTTTTAATTAACCGTTAAATGTTTTATAAACTAATTTAAAATTCACTACGCATAAATTGCACAATACGCATGTGAAGTTTGTTTTTTTATAAAATATTTTTAAAAAGAAATTAAAGAATTTCTTTGAAATACAATCGCTCCTCACTGACCTTTGTTACAAAGGAATAATAAATATTTGCGCACAATAGAGACGGGAGCAATTAAAAACTATTAAAACAAAAGAAACATCTTCACATTTCAAAAGAATCATCAAGTTTAACAAAGGCGTGTTTAAAAAATACAAACACGTGTTTAAATGTGACGTAACAGTATCACAAACTCTAAACTAAAGTGCACATCTCGTAGTAAATCAGTAAAAAAATTGCATTCTGTCGTCTATTGTGATGTTAAACAGCGAAAAGATGCAAATACAACGCACGAGACCCGTTATGTTTACAAATTTCTTTGAAGGTCCGTTAACTTTTAAAAAATAAAAGAATGCTTTTATCTAGTCACAATAGGAGCAGACCGTCAGGGGTCGTGAGACAATAAAATTGCACAATCTACAAAGAGGATTTAGACAAAGCTCATTTCTAGCAATTCACCTGCTTAAGTAAGCAGGTAACAAATTATTATGGTAATGCATTTGACAATGAATCAATGATATGATGTTTTGAAGAACTGTGGCCAAAAGACGATCGGCGCTGAAACACCTTGTGGTAATTTATTGCTCTATTTATGTAGGCTTATAACAAAAGCTCGTTTCCGTGTTCTTTATCAAAGGACGCTATCGGTTGACACGAAAATTTACAGCTCTTAATGTATGAAAAAATTCACGAGAACTCACTTTGTATAAAGTAACTTTATTGATAAACTGATAATATTTTTATGAGAAGCCTATTAAATAATGTGAGTTTGAACGGTATTTGTACGCGAAACCAGCTATTGAACAGATGCGGTGAGGTTTATGACTGCTAATAGAGTTTATGGCTTTTTTATTGACATTAATGTTCTCTTGATTCTACCGTTTACGACCGCCTCATTCATTATCGAAGTGTGAGGTCAAAACATCTTTAAATCAGACGAAAATATGATTAAGTAGTTGATACGTATTCGTCCTAATTGATCAACTATAATCGAGCTTTATGGTTACATTTATTGACTACTTATATACGTCAATCTTATCAAAATTATGTTGTCATTGCATTTCAATGAGAATGTAAGTATTCAACGGATAAGAATGAAAAATATTGTAAACATATATATATTCTGAATCGTGACACACTTAATTATATGCAGTTATTTAAATTGATTGTTGTTTATACATAGGTATTTATATAAATTGCGTACGCATAAACAAAATTTTATTTAAACTTTTGATGGCTGATAAATAAAATACACGCGAAACACACTTGAAATAAAAGTGAATAATTTGTTATAAACTACCTATAGTAGGTATAAATACAATAATATATTTATGTGGATACAGAATGTTCTGGGACAAAGTGTATGCTTAGGGTGGACGATTAAGTTATAAATATATTTAAAGTATAAGACAATGATGTTGTAACAAGCGGGACCCAATGAGAATACAAACGTGCGCTCCCACACCGTATAATTTATAGCTTATTCGATAATTATGCGGATTTAAAGCTGAAGTGTGCTTTACGGTCCGGTTTACGGTTCTTCGCGATATCTAGCGATAAGGCAATTTGCGTTTTGTTACCGCACCGGTGGGACGGATTCGCTGCGATGCGGTCACCGGTGTATGTACGATACGAACGGCTATTTGCTTATTCCGCTGCGGCTGCGAGACGATCGCTCGCCACGTTTGAAGTGACTGCAATTTGTCTCCAACGACGTATTTCAAGTAGATATGATCGTGTGTACGACCGCTTGCATACATTTTTCACTAACAGATGTCGATTTTTTGCAAGTATCGCGGGAGGTAACGCGTTCACCTGGTACTTCAGAATGTTTGACGCTTCGAATTAAGTTTTTATCAAAATTAAATACTGCCCCGACGGCGTATCTACGCGACGCGATGCGGCGCCAATAAAACGTTTAACTACCTATATTTAGAACTGCATCGATATTTATATTATTCGCTGACACTACAGTTGTTGCGAGCATTCATGTGCCATGAAGATAAAAATATGCAAATACAGTCTTAGAGGAAGCTGCGGTCTCGACTCTCGAATAAATCGAGAGCGCATCGTAAAATGACCATTAATCGTAGATACAGCTCGGCGCTTATTAAAAAACAGGTCTGTATCGATACTATAAAAAATTTACTAACTTTCTTTTAACATAGCTTAATGTGTGAACAAGCAAGAAACTGAAATAAAATAGTCGATAAATAAACATGAATTTTAATCAAATTCGAGTGGCAGATGCTCGATTCACATACGGCAATAACGAGTGGAGTGGCACACCTCGCGTCGCAAAAACCGAGGTATTGTTGGAATCACTCATTAACTTATTAAGATGATAATTTATTACCGTGAGGGAGACAATTTCACGATCGATATAGAGTCCTTTGCATTACTACTCAACTTTTTTGTTCCGTTTTAGTAATAAATGCACTACAATAATGGTACGATTGTGCGAGTTGTTGTACGTTTATTTTATTTATATTTTTTTATGTTTTCATTTATATTCAATAGCTTAAAAACCGAGTTTGTCTTTAATTTTTTATTTGTACCTGCAAAATATATGGCATAACCAATACCTACATGTATATCTATACATAATTATGCATTTATATTATAGGCTGTTGTTTTATGAGCATTGAGTTATAACTCTTTCCATTTTATTTCACATAATAAATCATAACACATACCTAACTATAAATAGAAGTCGCTCCATCATGTATTTTATGACAGTAAAAATGACACAGAACCTTCGCAAGTTCTTCATACAACACTAGTATTTATTGTATTGAAAGTAAGTATATAACAGAATACCCATAAATTAATACATAAATACTAAAGAATAAGATTGAAATTCTTTAAATTGTTTGGTTACAGAATCACTGATTATCACAGTCATTTTATTTAATTTGTTTTTCTTGTGAATTCTTTAGCCAACAAAATGACTATGCTTAATAGGTGATACTTAATGTATCAATGAGATATGGCTTATACTTAATAAAATACGAAGATATTTAAATTAACACTTTCATTGTTGCATCAACTGCTTTTCTTTCTTACTAGGAATAACAAAAAGATCCTACTGATAGATTGCATGGTAGAGACCACTTATAAACGATAATGCTGCCTTAAACAAGTTTATATTATTTTAGTTAGTTTATAAGTTTCATTTCATTTTTGTTTATCATAGTTTAATTTATAATAATTAAATCATTTAATACCAAGCGACAATAACATGGCTACAAGTGGAATAAAGCAATGAATGGTCCCAACGCATACTTTGAACTTGAGCGGCCTTTTTGCCCTAAATATCTATTTGCCGACTTAGTGCAAAGCCGTTTCTAGCCTTTATAAAATGCATTTGATACATTGTTGAAAGTTGAAACCTGCTTACATACAATTACTGCCTGTCAGCGTTCATCGGTATTTTATAAGAATTTATATTAAATATTTATTTAATTAGTCACATAGTGTGTGTATTAATGGGTTATTTCATATTACAGATATTAAACACTTAATAACTTTATGAAGTAAACTTGAAATACTAAATTTATTAACACGTTTTAAGTTTTATTAACGTTTAAAGACAAATTGATCACGATTTACTTGTTTCAAAAAATGTAGAGCTAAAACTATATTTTATATTTCGCATATTTTATCATGGCGTAACATTTTCTATTGTTTATTCCTAAGCTACTAAGCGTAATACAGATTTTAGTTTAGAAAACACTACAGAGGTCAGATTGTAATCAAACTCTATGTGAAAACTAAATTATGGCGGCGCGTGCGCAGAATCGCAAACGCTTTCAACACATCATAATATAACAATATTATTCTGTGAATGGAATTTATATGGTTTACATTACAAATTAACTGTTTTAAACGGATTATTATTTATTTGTTTTTGGTAGTGATTAAGTATTTTCACCAATGAGAAGTTATCACTTTAAATTTTTAGTAGGTACCTATGTCAAAACTTAGGTAGATTTGACATAGGTACCAACTATCATATTATTGTTTTAATGTACATATATAATATTTTTATTGTATTATTATAAACCTTACAATTAAATATCATTATTAGATGTGTTTGATTAAATATACATGTACAATAACTAACACCTATAAACGATGTTTAATTCAATTTTCTAAGTACGTGGTAGGTGTCATTTAATGAGGGTAGTTTTTATGACAAATCTCATCAAGATAGTTTTAATAAAAACTTGCTCCCAATACAGCTATGTACGGTGTGATAAATTATATCCCATAATATTATCTTAGGATCAGTGTCTCATTTATTTCTTTACAATTATCTTTCCTACAAATATGGAATATGAAGCGTTAATGCGGAGTTTATTTTTGCTTTTTTTATGGATGTTCTATTTTTATGTGGGAAAACATTTATTAGTTTTGTGTATGTAATTAACATGTATGAGGTTTTTTTTTAAGTTTATTAATATGTATAATGTATAATTTGGGTATTTATACAATGAAAATATATGCTGTATCTATGTTGTATCAACACGTGGAAATAAAACCTACCTAAGATTCAAGTGTTTTGCTGATTGTTTTAAAATATTGTTCATACCATTTCTGGCTTTAGGGTACTATCAACTTGCTTTGTTTTTCTTAGATAGGTACTTATGTTTTGTGAGTTGTTATTTGTAACTTTCCCTTACTTCACTATGTTTAATAATAGAGATCTCTAAATTTACGGAAAGTGATATTTTCCACAATGGTTTATTTAACACAAGTTGAATCTATAATTAATCCTTTGCATTCAGTAAGATCATAACATAGAGAGCCACTATCTGTTTTAATTTATATAATTTAAAGTAATTTAAGGAGCTATAAATTGGCTCTATCATTTGTATTATGTACTAGCGGTCCGCCCCGGCTTCGCCCGTGGTACATATTTCGCAATAAAAGGTAGCCTATGTTCTTTCTCAGGGTCTAAAGATTATCTGTGCCAAATTTCATCAAAATCGGTCCAGTAGTTTATGCGTGAAAACCATACATACATACATACATACATACAAACCTTTCCTCTTTATAATATTAGTATAGATAGGTATTAGGTAGACTTTCCTTAGTAGGAGACAAAATAAAATGTTTGATGCTCAATTTTTTAATAAAAATACCTATAAACAAATCAACGTTTAAATATTAATTAATTTAAAAATTGGAAACAACTTTCAAAATTAAAGTTAGATTTATTTTGCTTAACTGACTATAAAAAATGTATAATTCATGTATATAATATAATAATTGACGTCATCGAAAAACAGGTAACATTACCTTGTACATTGAACCAGGTTACTAACCCCTTATCACGCGGCTAGGTGAAATATTTTTAATTTAAATTCAAACAAGTCAACCCACAGAAAAGTAATTATTTGTTATCTTTTAATTTTAGTTAATGGCACTATTTACATGGCGGTGGAGATACAGTTAATTATAAGTTGATATAGTCTTCCAATAGGAGGTGAACATTTCCTTATTGGGCTCATAAATTTACCTATCAAATGATTTACCGTTTACCCGTTTTTTTGCCTCACTATCTTCTATGGAAAACCTTATTAAGGTATCAAGTACCTTATTATTAATTATATTTTATTGGAAAATTATGAGAGGATATAATATGATGGAACTGACTGTTTAAAAAGTATTATACATGGTTTAGGTAACTTATAAAATACATCTCATACATCTCTACACTACACTCATATAAAGATAATTTATTAATTATTTTTTATCATGTCCTCTAGAGGTTGGTATATTTATTTTCCCAATAGCTCTATATATCAATTATATACCATATAGGTAAGTAATTTATATTAGGTAATTATTTATAATAGTCTCTATCAAACAATCCAAACTAATGATGAATTTTATTAGGTATAATATATTATTCATTAACATTAAAATAGCTGTAGCTGTACTTATTGCATATTTAAAAGAGCCTACTTAAATAATATCTTTTTATCCTTTGAAGTAACGCAAAAATAGGCTTTAAACCAACGTTGTAAGGTTCATTACTACTTGACATTTTCGAATGTATGACTATGTAGAGCTAAGTAAGAAAATAGATTATTATTGTGGATTTGCTATGTTTGAAGATAATTTTATTTGTGATCGTGGATTATTTTTAGTCCAATATCTAATAAGAGATCATGAAACTTTTATGTTGTGATAGTCTGTATTTTTTCATTTTATACATAGTTCAGTGTTTGTTTTGTAAGACAGAGTAGGTAGTAAATTCATTCGTTTTTAAAATACTTTTGGTCTCCTCAAATAACCTCTTGCACAGCTGTTCTAAAGCAACTTTGAAATGTTTATTGTCATTGTTTGGCAATCATACAAATTGAATAGTTTGTCTAAAATCTTTTTAATTAGATGTTTTCTCTTATAAAATGTGAGCGTCGTTCTTCACGCTAAATGACTCATAATAATTTTCTCCGTCGTAATGTGTAGGGCTATTTATTGTCGGCGTTTTACAACGAATGCGCAGTTGTAATCATTCGGAATACCTATGAAATGTCATCGAGATCCCGCGCAAAAGTTTGTTCGGCGAACAGAACTTATGTGCGACCCTCTGCTCCGGCGTGAGCGAAGTCGGGAGCAATAAATCGGCAATAAACCTTACCTTAAGCGGAGCGGCCGCCGTCCGCCGTCGGCAAATGGGCTCGCGGCATCCCGCTCGCTAATAACTTCTTCACAAACTCACAGTTTACAGAGTTTAAGAGTTTCACTCGTCAAGTCACGTGTCAGCGTTTTATCGAAAGCATGAGCGCAATACGTAATGCGTCAGGCGCACGTGGGTACGCGGCCGTCAGGTGCGACCGGCGACGCGAGAAGTCGTTGTTTATGGCGCGCTGAGTTACGCAACGCGTAGTCGCCGACGCGCGCGTCAGTTGAGTGTGCCGACCGATGCTTTACGAGCGACGCCGCACCCCCCGCCTAGCGACGTACGTCGCGGCGCCGCACTAAATCTGCGACCAACAGAAAAGGACACACCACCCTCCGTTAAGCCAGCACCATTGATGTCCGAGAGACAACGTTAATCGAGCCGATTAATTGAACACTCCGTCCGCGATAGAATTGTATCGGCGGTGGTTGTCCGTAGCACGGCCGATCCGAGCAAGTGCGGCGTCGTAAAGTTTCTTCGTGTATCGTTCGATGCACCAGACGATGATAACTAATACGTTTCACGTGAAAGTGTCTCTACTTCACACATTTGCCCGTTATTTTATATAAAATAATTATATACTATGAATGTTATTTTATAACGAACGAATCTATTAACTAAAGATAGCCGTTCAGATAAGCTCTCAATGTCACTATACATCAATGTACCTTAGGTATTTAAGGCGCGTGCGCACCAAATGGAACTATTGACTTAATAGATTGTCAAATTGTCAATCAACCTCATTTCATTTTGGACCGATCACTAAAACGACTTTGTCGTACTACTTTTATGGTTTTCATTATTTATAAAGTAAAACTAACTAATTAAACAGATATACCTACACAGCTATTCTTTTTCCATGTTTGACAGGCAGGCATTCCTTGTCAAATAAATCATTCATATATCAAAATTCCAATCCCATTTGAATCCTTGATTTTCAATAAAAACAGAAAAAATTGAAAAAAAGTACCTTTTTTTTAAACATTTTGTTTTATCTTTTTTCCTTGAGACTCTTTGACCAGATATTTAGAAGGTCATATTATGGATAGATTGTATTTATAGATTAATACACTAATCGAGCATGCTTCGGCACGAATAGCCAGCTTGCATCGTAGAAAGTACCACACCTCCACAAGTCGGTGTAAAATAGTTACTTTAGAAATGCTATTAGGTATGTTTCGTATAGTAGGGAAGCCGGAGGCTGGTATCACACTTCGTAGTCCATTCTTTTATGCCTTTCGACAATAATTTCCTTATCCTTTACTGTGTAAAGGCATTCTATGCGTTTGTAGAGGCTCTACCACTGGTGATGGTGGACATATACCTTCAGGCGATCCACCATTTGATTTCTGTGACAATAAAAAGATATCTTAGGCACATATGATAAAATTAAAAAATATATACCTATTATAACGTATATATTATTTTAAACTTGAATTAATTCACTTTATTTGAAGAAAAAAAGAATTACATAACAACAAAATAAAATTCAACAAGTTGAAATAAATAATTGAACTAATATAAAATAAATAATAAATTCCGAGCTTAATTTTGTTAACAAAACAACTTTCCCATATACCTACTATGAATACACATTTTATTATGAGCACATGGTAACTTACCTACAACTGAAGTGTTCATAAGAATATAAGACATGGATCGCCCAAATTGAAAAGATTCGAATGGAGTATAATAATAACCAATGAGAAGCGTTCGTTTGGGTGCCATTGCTCTCCCCACCAAACTCGCCGCCGCGAGATAAACGAACGCTTCAGTCATTTGTCACCGAACGGCCGACTGTTGCGCTCGTCAAATAAGCATTATTATCTTAGGTAGGTATATTGTTTGTCCTTTTTTATGACCTTTGATATTTTGTGATTAATTATTTGTCTTAAATTATTATGTATTTTGATTTATTTTGTGGTAGTAAAATATTTTCGTTGACATTGAGCTTTATTTTCTTGTTGTACTGATTTATTTCATGTTTTTAAGTGAAACTTCTTTAGGCGCGTTGAGATAAAAATTTCAAGGTCGCGTCATGGCAATACCATCACGTCATGGAGTAAGGCGACGTTCATAGAAAATGTTAATGTTCATAAGTGGACTTAACAACATGACTTTAGCTTGAAGCTAATGTTTTTATATTTATCGTTGACAAAAATATTACCTATTAGATAGAGACTCAAGAAGCTTATATCTAATAGAGACTATATTATTGACAACTTCATGATGAAAGTGTTGAAAAGACCTCTAGTTAGAATTTATGTTTTATTACATTATTTAAAATTGTCATTCCAAATTAAACAATGGACGCTCTCTTGGGTGATATATTAAAAATTTATTTTAATAACGAATATTACTATTAAATGCTTCTATTTATATGCCTACACAAGTCATATATATATGTATATGACTTGTGTAGGCTCATTGAACCCACGTCGTTATGGATAGTTTTCACTCTACTCACTGACAAAATATCCAATCCCCTTCGTCTAAAATGTATCAAACTTACCACGGACACAAATCTGCACATTAAATCAATAAATTTATTTAACATGGATAATATCTGGAAATTCCCATAATTTTTTTTTAAGATTATCAGTCTTTTATAAATTTTATAAATGTTTACTTGTCAATTGCCATTATGTGTTGCCTCTATCAACCCGCTCTCGGCCAGATAAATTCATATTTCTTTTGGTAGGCTTATTTTCCTGCAGTGTAACAAAAACATGTTGATGATGATAAAATTTATCAAGTGCACAATAAGACAAAATGCTTAATGACCATAAAAGTCATTTTATTTCTCATACATAGGTATATTTATGGGTAGGTATGTACCTAGCACCATATATGACGTACTTACCTACGTAGGTAATAATTTTTAAAACTTCTAACGATAATACAGCGAACATATTCTTGAACTATACCTACTATACTTGTCGTTAAGGTTACTATTATTATAGATACTTTTAATTATTGAATATAATTATTATACCGACCAACAATTTCACTTATGACTATGAAATTGCCTGACAACAGTAGACTAGAACTGTAACTCAATTCAAATTCAAATATTTTATTCCAGGAACATGGGTAATTGCGGGAATTCTGCCTACCTGTGACCCATTCCAGATATAAGAGTGTACGATATAATTATCCTAATGATCAAAACGCAAACGCCTAGATTTCATCATAATAAAATACTACGTTAATAAAACCAACTTCAAAAACGGAAATGTAAAAAATAAATAAGATTTGATATTATTAATTACCTACTTACATATTATTTAGATGTACTATTTATTAAATATGTTTGATGCCCTGCTCCTTTTTTTTTTGAAGTCGGTTAAAAATAATTATCGAAAAAATAATAATCCTATCGGTTTATATTAAACTAGCCTTCCGCCCACGGCATGGAATGGCATGCAAGCCTACAAAATTTTGTATTTCGCTGATTTTCGAAGAATAAACTACCTAGGTATATTAAGACAGTTTCAAGACTTTAGATGTGTATATCTTGTCAACTACTTTTAGCTAAAACCATTTAATGTTCAAATACCTATACAATGATACCGTCAAATGTGGCTACTTGACCTTTACTTGGCAACTTGACCACACCTTCCGTTTAACAACAAAATATCAAATTTTGTAGAATTAAAAGCAAATTGACCTAACGTATCGATGTTGGTAGGTTTTTAAAATATTAATTGGCAACATATTTTAATTTTAAAGCGGTAACGCTGTTGGTTCTCGAAATATAACGTATCGAAGTGTGACTGTGACTAAGGATCTTTTGCCGGTGTCAGTATTATTATGTTTGTAGAGCTTAAACTGCACATCTCAGGTGAGTACAGTTTTGATATGTTGTGTAATAAACCCTAGAGATTGATTTTACAGTGGGAACTATCCAATTTTAGGCTCATCTGTCGAAATATTTGCTTGGGCATTGATGCCTCAGGTTAGGTCAAGTTGCCATTGACCGCTGCGTGGCAACTTGACCGACGCCTAGGGTTGACACAAAAAATAACGTGACTGCATTTTTCCTTTTTTTTATCTGTTTCGAGTTTTGCATAGTAAAATCAATAAATTTGCTGCAAATTTCGGACAATCCAGATACTTATACTCTCTTTGATGACAACGATTTAGCATATTTCTAATGAAAAATAAATGTTTCCTTACCTATTAATAAATACCTATAAGTATTAAGTAATAAACATATACATATGTATTAAATTTAGTTTAATAAATAAATAGTTCATTAAAATTTGTGTCTTGTTTGTGACAACCCTATCCGACATGTACCTAATGCTTTGTATGAAATCATTACAAATCCCGTGGCAACTTGACCAGGTAGCCAGAGCCTAACAGTTTATTGTAAAGCTTCGGGCTGCAATATTTAAAAAGTCGAAGACTTAAAAAGTAATAGCAAATTAGCCTAAAACAAGAATGTTAAGCATCTACCTATGAAAACTGATGTGCAAGGTCAAGATACCACATCAGTGTCAACTTGACCTGTATTACGTTTATTTGTAAATAATGTCAGATTCAATATATTTTAAAGAAATACCTAGTAAAAATGAATGATGAAATCATTCATGACATGAACAAATCATAAAATGTTAATAAAAGTTTAACATAAATAAGTTACCTAAGAAAAAGTAAAAAAATGTGGTCAAGTAGCCACATTTGACCGGTAGGTACCTCATTTTTTTAGTAAAAATCTACATTTAATCATAATTGTGTTAGTTTCTCCCCATAGGTACCAAATTTTGTCAAAATCTGACCAGTGTAATTTACGTACGCACATATAAACTGAAACAGAAGAAAAAAATACTAACCATTGTTTTGGTGCCTACAAAACATACTTACATATTGCAGTGTGCATAGCAACTAAGTCTTCTTTTAAAAATATTTTATGTAGGTACAGCTAAAGGCTAACGGTTGCAAGAATGTTAACGGTCACATTTATACAACAGATACGTCTTTACAAACATTTAGTAACATGAAACGTAACGTAAGCATATAAATTTAATTTACCATAGATATTCTTATTAACTATGTGAAAAAAATGAAATCACAATTTAATTTCAAAACTAAAAATGATATCGAAGTAGAGTAACATTCAGATAGTCGCACAGCACATTTCATCCGCCACATTCCTGAGCGCGTTTAAAGCATGCCCCAAACAGCTGATTTCCCGCTATATTCCCATCTCCTTTATCGCTCACTAAAACACGCAATAAAACAGAGAAAACTATACTTTATGCGCTCCCGCCGGAATTGCGCGGGCAGTGTGCGTAACCTACATGCGGCCATTTCACGATTTACGACCTGGGAATTGTGAGTTAGAGAGAGATGAAAATACTATTCTCGTTACATTTGTTACGATAAACTTCGTTGTGTGAGCCCGCGCTCAGAGATAGAGTGAAAAGTTTGTACGAATAATAATTATAACATTATTAATAAACCTGCATTTAAAAAATTAATATAAAAAAATACCATTCCGATAAAAACACGATTTAAAAGAAAGTTAAAAACGCTCTTCTAAGACGCATACTAGTTCAATTTATTGCATCTGTGTGTGTAAATTAAACTATTCGCTGGGGACCGATGAGTGTATAGCTTTCCCTTTTGTTTGGCTGAGTTATGGGTGTGTTAGAGTGAGAGGTCGTAAATCGCGGTATGCGGCCTGAAGTGACATGTTTATGGGCGGCGCGCGTGGCGCTTGCAGTGGACCGGAGTGGGATCGCGGCAGTCGAGAGCATGGCGTCACTGTAGGAGCTTACGGGCTGAATCGATCCTGTTTGTGTAAACATTGCCGAAATTAAATTTAAAAAATTTGATTTTTTTCACAATTAAACATAAAATTAAGGAAATAATTTTTGATTGATGAAAATTGAAAATTCACAACTATGTAGTAAAAAACTTATTGCTAATTACACGGCAACTAGGCAAACTAATAACAACTAAAACACATGCTAAATGACACAAATTTTGTATAAATTTTATGAAAAAAGATAGATCATTTATTTTTTTACTCCTAGATATATAAAATGTCTCCCAACCACTTATTTCTGTACAAAAATAAACATGCATCTCACATAACCATGACAAGCAACCATAACAACAGAATCTTAGGCTTTAAATAGGTACCTTACCTACTAGAAAACTAACTCAATCTACCGGTATTGCTTAACATGCAGATTAGTATACGACCACACGGCCCTGAAAGTAATCGACGATTCCACTGCAAGTCACGACTTTCCTGATGGACGCACCAAATGAGCTGCTATTGTGACCGCATTGTTCGATATCCATAACATATTATAATATGCAGCTATACATGTTACCTGCGTACAAGAAACTTCATAAAATATATTAAATACTAGATACTTATTTACTGATATTAGATAAAAAGTAAACAAATAAATAAACCAATGCCTTATCCCTTGCTAGTTGCTCCTATGCACTTTTCTCTATCTACAGGTAATTCTATAGTCTTATGAATGTCTATAGGATTGTTCAATCAAAAATTATTATAAAATTATCATTATCAAAATTATATACCTAATTATCTACCTATAGGTAATCCTAGGAAAGTGTAAAATTATCAAATATCATAATAAAAAAAATATATCAACATAGGTAACAAGAGACAAAAAGTTTAAATTAATACTAAAGGCGGATTCCCACGGCCTGATTTCTCATAGATCAGACCGCGCCAGGCCAGACCGACAGGCCATGGGAACCGTCGCATCCCATAAGGCCTGTGGTGGCCTGATGAGGCCCGTTCGATCCATCGATGTGTCCTTGAATTTATCCAACGAGCTGGAGCTTCTAGGCCTAACACTCTCTTCTAGCCTGAATTTCAAGAGCTTCATTGAGTCCAAAGTACAAGTTGCAGCTAAGAAGCTCGGAATACTTTCTAAGGTGAGGGAGTTCTTCACACCGGAACACAAAGCCCAGGTTCGCTCCGGTGTGGAGTACTGCTCTCATCTTTGGGCAGGTGCAGCTAAATATCAACTCAACGCTTTGGACTCCATCGAAAAACGAGCGATTAGACTCATTGGAAATGAATCCTTAACCGCATGCAAACTGCATAGTCTAGAACATCGTCGGAACGTAGCCAGTTTGGCGGTTTTCTACAGAATCTTTCACGGCGAATGTGCTGAAGAACTGCATAACCTGTTGCCAGCTTCTCCTTTTTATCATCGAGCGACTCCACGCCGGGCCGGTCTCCACCCTTATGTCATCGACATCCCACCCATACGCACTAAGCGTTTCGCTTCTTCCTTTCTTATGCGTACTGGTAAGGAGTGGAACAATCTTCCGGCTTCCGTTTTTCCCAGAAACTACAATCTGGATTTATTCAAGAGAAATGTGAATAGACACTTATTAGGCAAACATGCTCCATCCTAGACCACGCTTGTCGCTTTCCATCAGGCGAAGCGATGGTCAAATGCTTGCCTAATCCTAACATAAAAAAAAAAAAAAAATCTGAAGTCGGTAAGTTCAAAGGCGCGGCGCGGCTGTGCCTGTCGCGGCCTGTACGGGCGCGTCTGCGTATGAACATAATTTATCAAACTAAGTACATAAATTTTTAGCCAAATCGGTTCAGCCGTTCTTGAGTAAAATTAAATTAAAATTGCATGCATATTCGAAATAAGATAGGATACTTCCTAAATAGATAAATGCTGATTTTCTTTGGAAATTTGATAGCGACCCAAGAGTGAACTATTCTTACCCGAGCAGTCAACTCCCACTAATAAATTGATAACGCATTTAAACTACGAATTTGATCCTCTACAGCTAAAGATATTATGTCTCAGCCTACACAAATTTCAAATAGCAGTCAAACACGCACAAGTAACCTAGTATCTAATTAAAGAAGTGCCGTTATTAACTCTACCTATACCTCTATTATAGGACCTAAAAGGGTGAAGGAACAAAAGTCATTGTACCTATCATAATTTATTAAAATATTTTATTGTACTAAGACAAGCACCTAGAGTCTTGTTACAAGTTGCAATAGTTCAAAACTCAAACTCAAACTCAAACATTTATTATTTGAATAATAATTTTAATAAAACCTGCATTTAATATACAAAATAATTATACAATACTTGCTTATCTTTATTTGAACCAATTTCTAGCTAACAATATAAACAACCAAACAAGCTTTACTTCTTAAAAGTGAAACACTTTTTCTTATTAGACAAACCTTAAACCACCAGAACTTTAATATTAAATTACAAATTTTAATACCCACTACTGATTTAAGTGTTGATTAAACCGAGATGTTTTTTTAATGTTTGATCAAGTCCTTAACGAGTTTTCTGAGTAGATATTAAACCACATGAGTAGATAAACTGTATAGAGATGATCTGATGGCTTCAGATCATCAGTCCTGTATGGAAGCATACCCCAATGTTATCTTAAACCTCGTAATTTAAACAAAATCAATGAATGTTCTAATCATTGGACCACACACTATGTAACACGAGAACTTTATAAGATACAGGTTTTTATTTACCTAGATATCTATTACAATATTCATTACCGTTTTCATTATTATGTACTAAAACCATGTTCCATTTATAAATGGTAGAGCAAACAACGATACTGGAAGAAGAAAATAAATTTATTACTTTTGCATTTAGACACTTTACACTAATTAAATTATAGTAACTGGTTGAATACGTTTATCAAATAGATACCTACTCGCCTACTAAAGCTGTCATATTATTTATTTTTATTTATCTATTCGATAAGAGTTGTTTTCGTCTTAAAATTTATGGCGTCTCAGACATTTATGGGTACTTACAAATTATTGAAATCTATTTACAATGCAAATCCCTGACCATAGCAGTATGTTAATATACAATTTGCTTTGCTATTACTCGTTAAGTTGCGCAAAGAAATTCAAAGTGCTAATGCAATGTAATAAAAAAAGAATTCGCAATGATCGTTTAAACTTGACCAAGACGACGTCACATAATACTGACATTAACAAGTGTCGATATTCGTGTAAAAAGGTGAGAAGAGAATCGTTAGGAGTTAGCTGGCAAGAAATAAAATTGCTGTTTTCTCGTAAACTGATTATGCTTAGAAATTTGTAAGGCAGTTTTATTGGTTACCGTGCAATCGTGTTACGTGTTATGACTTACCTGTTTCCTTCTTGTATCTACTTCTTGTCAGAATGATTGATCGATCGATCAAAGCGTTGAATTTATTTGAATAATTGTATTAATTAATTAGAAAATACACCTACAATAGAAGCCAACGTTTATAAGGATCGTAATAACACCAAATTACATAAGATGAGCCTTAGATGAGCACAATAGAACTTAATAGAAACATAAATATTATTAATAACGTCGCTACGTTCGTATCATGCTGAAGTTTCATTCGCTTACAAAAGAAAAACTCTGCTCAATGTAACCTATGCATCGCCATTTATCTTTTTCCACAAAAGCCGGACATTATTGTTCGGTCCAAACACTCCTAAATCTTCGGTAAAGTAATATATTTTCGTTTTGCCCAGTGCGGTGTACGGTACATAGACGCCAGTCAGTTCGCCTCGCTACTTTTCTATGTTTACTAATGTTTTATACATTGCTCGTCTATTCTCTGACTCTCTATCGTCAGTAGCACATTCAGAGCGATGGAAATACGCACAAAGTTTTCTCTATCTAAGATTCTATTTCCTAAAATCTATACAGTTTCGTTTACGACTATTTCAAATAAACACAGCAATTGATGTGAGTAGCGTATGTCCTGATAGTTGTAGAGACAAGGTTCTATATTTCGTGCGCGTTTTATTGAAATTCAGCCGTAACTGCTGTAAACATAAGATCGACTTTAGAATTGCTCGATTTCTGAATAAATCTTTGTTGCTGTAAACGCTATCGTTTGTGTGTGGTAGACAAACTTGCAAATGTGGATGGATGAATGTAAGCAGCATTACGGTGATGTTTCATTTATGGCTGAAAACACAAAGTCACTATGTTTACAGAAAATATTTTCATAGCCTCTTGAATAAATATTATGTTACATTCGAAACATACAATAATATTAAAATGATAAATTTTATCATACCTGTTTTGGTTCTCATATAAAATTATATAGCTCTACTAAATTCTCCAAGATATGAAGTTCAAAATATCTTGTTATCATAATGTCGTCTATTGTTTTTAACTGTTTCTTATTACAACTCTTAACAAGAATTCCTATGAACCGTTTAATGAAAAATGCTACCGACATCCATTCGTGGTACTATTCTGTTGACACTCGAGTTTCGTGTCACTAAAAAACTGTTCATTCCGGGTATTAGGTAATGGACGCGCGTAATTTGAGAATAACCCCAGTAAAGCAGCGTCAAAATATGTAAAGATTTTTATCTTTTCCGTAAAATGGCTTGGGAAAAAACATAAAGAAGATGGTGTCACCTGATCCCGACAAGCGGGATTTATTGGGCGCGGTGTGGCCGCGGCCTCAGCTCGCCCAGAGTTATGACGCTCCCAAATAATTTACCTACATGTGACAAAAAGTACCACACAACGATTATTGTAATGACCCTTGTTTGCCCCGTTCGTATTTTTTATCACACCACCTCAGTTTTGATTGATGATTCTTAAAGCTGCACGATTTCACATAGATTAAAACATTAAGCTGATTGTAATTAGAACGCGCAGTAATTATACCTATTTGCAATAACTTATTTTTACTAAGTTATTGGATTTGAATAAATCATTTGGTATTGGAATCTGTCAAAAACTCATTAAAACAGGCATTAGTATTAAATAGAAAAAGTATTGAGCCCAAAACTAACTTTGTCATGCGTCTCGCTATAAAAGTTTAATTAACAATATAGTGAAACGGTATTATCATTTTTATTTTTATTAACGTAAGAGTTAATTTCCTAGCAATAGGCTTGTACATACGTCATTTTGTTTTAGATAGGTGAAAGCTGAAGTAAAGTGGAAGAAGTCCCTAAGAAAATTGGCACAAGTGGTTTTAGCTGCGCCGGGTGGGCGAGGAGGGAGAGGGGTGACGAAGTGCAAAGATGAGTTTCAAAAACAGATGTGGTTGGTAGCATAAACTTAAATTAAAAAAAAGTTCAGGTATTTAAGGTAAAGTCATCCATTTATATTTATTAATAGAAAACAGGCGATTAAAAAGTTTCTTTAACATCAAATACAATTACATTTTTTAAATATTTATCAGCAGTTTAATGCTTAAATTTTAGATGAAATTTTAAACAGACAACAACATGTAAATTATGTCATGGCTAAATAAATTAAAAAGCCAATAATACCTATACATTTTTTAACTACCTATGAATCTAATGGAAAACATATATCTGTTATTCAGCAAATTCGTACAATGCAATTTAATACGATGCGGTACCTATCTATTCTAAATTTTATAATATTCAAGGTAGTTAATCAACATATTTAGATAGGTACTATTTTCGTACATGGACGTGTAACAATATTTTATTAAAGATATTATATTGTAACAATATTTTATTAAACATATTGTTACACGTCCATGTACTGTCTATTTAGTATCAGATACATACTCTTTGCAGTCGGCAGTGGGGCGGCCGTCGAATGTGCGCCCAAAGATAGGACTCGCGACAAGATGTATTGCTGCTTACGAAAAATTTTCAACAGTCGTTCCTATCGGATTGGCCTCGAACGGAAAATAAGAGGGGACAACGACAAATAAATGAGCGCTGTAAATATCCCTATGACAATAATACAGGTCAGCAATAGATATCTTACGAGATAGCGACACCATTATAATGTAAGAACAACATACAAAAAAGCCGATTAGGGATAAAATGGTCGTGATCGGAGTTCCCGGACGTTATGAGATGTTGACGCGATTTCATTTGTTTTATATGGCCATTGATCTTCGAGAAATATCGTTTATAGGATATGCTTATATCGACATTTAATATTATCAGATAAAAATACAGTGCATTTAAATTAGTAAATACATTAATACCTACATACCTACTTAATAAATTCATTTTTATTTTGAGCCAATTAACATTTATTTCAAGATACTCGAAAGATTTGTTTTTAGCACTTTACTTTCTGCATGTAACCTAACTCAGTGATTATATCAGTCATTGATTATGTATCCAAAATATAATAGGTAGATTAGCTTACTCCTTTAAAAAAATATAATGTGTAATAAAAAACTTGCATGTAAGTTGAAGAAGTGTACCTAGGTAAGTATTACATACGAAATATTCGTCTCTACATCACTTTCACATCATTATACCCCACCATTAAAGCAATGGAACAGCGCATATACATTCAATTAGTAATCCAAATCACACGTAGCGAAACTGGGATTTTTCTCGAAATTTATACGTGGTGGGGGCGAAGGGGGGCGCCCGCGACTTCATTTCGCCCACGCCGTTTATCTTCAGCAACATAACTCAGCCTCCAAGTCCCTGTCAACTTATTCCTATTCTCTCGCCAAAGCGTAAAATTACTATGTTTTACTTTGAAATTGTTGTATTAGGTACCTATTCGGATTGTGAGTTAGATTATCTTTAAGGCTGCAGTCTAGCAAAATTGCGTTTTCAACAAGTTATTTGACAATTTTTTCCCGGCTATTGAAATGATAAACTGATTTTTTTTTCTTGTTTATCAATTAGTGTTATATACGCAATGCGCGTGAATTTTTTCACATTTATAAAGTTACTTTATGTTACCTTAATCAGGCCTTCAAGATAAGTCTCTTTCCCCCAAAGACATTTCGAGCTAAGTTTGTGCACTCACTACGTTGCAACCGATTACAATTTATAAAATTTGATCAGCGCATTATTATCCTTATATAGTCGTAATTAAAATCTGCTGAATACAATTGCCGAAAAACTTATGATTTTCCTAATTAGAACGTTATAAATTCATTAAATTTCCCATTTTTTGCCTTACAAAAAACTATTGATAAATACTGCTTAAAGTTATTTTTTCCATTAATTTATTCGAGTTGGTTGAAGACCAATGAGTATTAATCCTTTAATTTTTTTTTTTTTTAATTTTGATAATTCTTTAAATATTAAAAAAATATTTAAAATAATTAGGAAAAATGCTAGCGAATTTCTTTAGTCGCGCTCCTTGGGCCGGAGCGTTCTGACGTGTGCTCTACGCTCGATTTTCCTTCATACCGAAGTGAAAGTTGCTCTACTTCATTAAATTTAATATTTTTGTTAATTGATTATTTTTATCTTAGTTTTGTGCAAATATTCGTATTTTTAAACATTTGATTTCGATATGGAAAATAAACGAAAAAAATATGCGTGTAACTACTAGAAAAAAAATTATCTTCGAACATAAAGTTAATGAAACCAAATAGATTACAAAGGTGATTGGCAACAATTTCGTTATTTTACGGGGTGTCAGTAAAGGGATGTATATTTCTTTAAAACTAAAGTAAGCTCATAAATTTTCTTATAATATAATTTTTTTTGAAGTTCCAAAAATGTTTATTTTTCGTTTGAGAAATACGAAATATAATATAAACTTGTATTGAGAACTTGAACTTGGGACATACGGGGAAAATGATTTGTTTACTCCAAAATTCCAAATATGTCGAGGTGTTTTAATTTTTTATTCTAGTCATTTTGAACGTAGCGGCATGTTGTTTGATTATTAATTTTGTAACTTAAATACAGGATGTTGGTTTTATATTCTGATCTTACAGACGCGCTGACAAATTAAGTCTACCATTTCTAGTTTAGTCCACCGACTCTAAGTACCAATATTAAAACGAATGGATTATCATCACATCATCAAAACTCAGATGTAATGGAAGATCACAATAACATAGAAAATTCAATGGGTGTTGAGAACTAAACAAACACAAGTAACAGAGACGCGAAGAATAAAAAAAGAGGACGAAAACGATAATTCGTTGATGCTTTCCCTTTTCGACGTATTGTTAGGGTACATCACCAATCTGCAAAAAACAAAACTGATGATTCCCAATTTCTGATTAAAAATGAAAAACAAATAATCGACAACAGTGGTGAAAATTTGCTGATCACAATGAAACATCCTTCAGTGGTAGCAGATTTACTCATTTAAAATGTATCGGTGAACAGCGTAAAGGAGAAGAGGACAGGAAAACATTATGAATGTGGATGGTGGATTGTATACAGGGTGTAATCGATAAGTATGTGCAGGCGATTATGACGTTATTATTGCAGGTATCAAAAAACTTAAAACTGATATCGAAATAACTTTACCTAATGAGCAAAATGACAATAATAACTTTTTAAAAGTATAACGAGAAATATCTAAAAAATTTACTTTATACACTCCCATATCAAGAAGGGAAAATGGGACTAGTAGAAGTTAAATGTCTAATTCCGGCAAAAGACATGAATGCGGAAGATGCGGTTAAAAATAAAAAATTTAATATTTGAAATACAATGCAAAAAAATAACACTTTTGTCATAGATAAGAATCATGACTATTTTTTCCAAATTCAGGGACAACTAAACGTTGCAGAAGCAGAAGTCTGCTTATTTGCTGTTTGGACTGGAGTGAATCATAATCGTCTAATATTAATTTAGTGAGAAACGTCTTCCCAGTTCAAAATGGAGAAATAAACCATCCACGCGAAGACCGACATCCGCGCGGACGGAGTCGCGGGCGGAAGCTAGTCAGAAATAAATATCTTTTGTTTTCATTTGCGCATTTTTCTATTTTATAATTTTTTACACAAACATTACATTTTTTTTTATTATATACAAAATTTGTTTATCCGTTTTATTAGTGAAACTGAACAACTTTCACTAAGAAACTTAGGTCGAAAAAAATGTATAGATTTTATATGGAAAGCGCATTTTGTATGGAAAGCTTATTTTTTTTTATATTTCGTCCAAATTTCTTTGTAAAAGTTGATCAGTTATATAAACATGAAGTTGAAGATATCAATAGAACGTATTCGCAAATTTTGTGTACTGATAAAAAGAATCACCCGGTGTAATTTTCACGAAAATTGTTTCAAATTGTCATTTTAGGTACTTATTACGAATATTAAATTATGCATACGAATGATTTAATTTTTAAAAATTAAGTGGAGCAACTTTCCCTTAGTACATTTGTATTATTTACATATAGGATGACAGGATGCATTTGTTTGCACTACTAGACCAAGCCCTTAATAAGGTGAACAGTAGATAGGTTTTTAAAACTCAATTCAATGGACGCTGAAAACAAATTAAACTGTTTTTAATTATTCAAGATAGAATTCTATGAAAGTTAAAAAAAAACTTAAAGTAGTTATGTTACACAAATGTTAATACCATGTTAATACCATGCTATATACATAAATGTAAATGCGAAATTTTTTATAATTATAAAAAGAATAATGATAAAAATCTGTACAATTAACACACCTTTTTATTTTCCACTGACCGCCTCCTTTGTACAGTGATTGACGCATGAGCGTAGAATCGAGGAGTCCTGGGTTCAATTCCCGGTGGAGACGAAGAAAAAAAATGTCTCGGTCTGGCAGGACACAGAAGGCTGATCACCAACTTGTCCCTAAAGTACATCGATCAGTGAAACAGATGTATAATGCATCTGCCCCTTACCCCACTAGGGGACATGGGACTTCACTTTTTTATATTCCACTAAGTACCAACAGAATTTCCCTACCAACATCATTTTAAACAAACGCAATATCCACAGTAAATAAATTCTAGGCAACCATTATCGCCGAAAAACAAAATCACATACAATCTAACCAAATATCCATACTAGTTTATAAAAATAGAACCACATTCAAGTACATAAGTCATAGTAACCAAATGTAATAGCGATATGATATTGGTACGGACGTTATCGTACGTCTGCCAGTCTGCGGCTCGTAAATAACACACATTGATCACCCCGCACATTTAGGAAACTATTTAATATCGGACTATTATAATCGTAAGTGGAAATGATCATTAAGGAAGTTGTATGAGTCCTTAGCTTTGGGTGGGAAAGACTGGTTGAACTTGTGGGATTTAAAAGCTTGTCCATATTATGAGGTATTTTTAAGAGTCGGTACTTACTAGCTTAGAATATATATTTCATCTAACGCGACTACTAGCTAGTGCAATGTCTATAAGTATTTATATAGATAGAAAGGAAACCTATTCATTAATCCCACATTAAATGAGGGTAATAAGATAGATAGAGTAAAGATATCAGAGACCGATTTTAGTTAAGTCAGTAGACAATTAAAAGGTTTGGAAAATTAATAGATAATTTCATCGTAAAGGTGCATTCCAATATCTATTCACCTGGTTTTAAGTGGCAATACCACCTGTGCGTGTTTTAATGATAATTTTCTTAATAAGAAGCATAGGTAGATGTTCTAATGATGTTCCATATTAAGTGAGTCATAAAAGCACATCGAATTAAAAGTTCAAGCATTACTTACTTTATAATGAAGATCTCAAAAATTACATTACTCTTTATACGTACATACACACTTACTAAAAATGAAATATTTTCAAATATCCGAATTATTAGTTCCTCTATATAAATTCTCAGTTGGATACAAGCGAACCTCACGCAGATCCCATCCTTAACCTATCCGTACGAACAATACGTCATTTGACGCAATAACGGTCAAACAATAAATATTGCTTTGCGCAGACAACATGCGTAAAGTAATATATGAAGTTAAGAATAAATAGGCAATTTAGCGCGGGACTCACGTTCAGCCGAATATTGCCGAATATTGCCGACGGCCGAATTACCATACGGTATCGCGATTCGTGGGGGGCGTTTATGGGGTAAAAATTAAGTCGCGACGGGAGTTTAGTGTTGACTTTCAATTGGATACAAATAGTTTTATGGAAGGGAACAGTGGTAAAATAATTCGGCTTTTGTTACATTCAATGGAGTCTCTACCTACAAAGTAAAAAAAAGTAAGTATATAATAAAATATAAGAAAGACTTGATAGATTATTGACAAAGAGAGGCAGAAATGAGGTGTTATCTATTAGATATAATAACATTCATCAAAATTCTACCAGCGTCGGACGTGAAAAAGAAAACAAGAAAAAAACGACAAACAGCTCGCATTTATTGTTTCGTAATCTTTCATTGTTTTATATTTAAGTTTATAAAAATAAAAGTATAAAAAATAGTTAAAAATATATTATGTAGAGCAAAAGCTACAAGAAAAGAACGAACTAGGTACGTTGGGTAAAAAAATTAACATTCTAAAATTATGCACATAAACAACAAGAGCACCAGAAAATCAAGCAACTCGATAATCTGAAACTAA
Organism: Colias behrii; assembly: GCA_029959065.1. NCBI lineage: Eukaryota > Metazoa > Arthropoda > Insecta > Lepidoptera > Pieridae > Colias > Colias behrii. Next base: position 5,049,752 of record JARWMC010000009.1, read on the forward strand.
AACTAAACAGAAATAAATCAACAAGAGTCCGTGACACGTTTACGGAGAACTGGATTAATATTGAATTAAGAAACCAAAAAAATATCTGTTATTGTAGTCTGGATAAGATATAGTAAAAATTGTAAGATACCAATTATATAGAATAGATTGATAAGGTACCTTTAGTGAATAAAAATAAATAAATAAATTGAAAATAGATTGTAATTCAATCTCAAAACTACATTATTAGAAGAAAAGCGTATCCATTGTACTGAAATGGCTGTGCCTGGAGTGTCACTGGAACTATAATCACATAATAATCAGGCACGTAATAGCTAAGCGTCAAGTCTATTTAAACTCAGTAAAGTATGTATTAGAGGGTGAGAGTTTGCGCGAAACGAAATGTGGCTTTAAAAATTTGGAACACAATCCGGCTATTTGTCTCTCGAACGTCTCTTATAAATCAAGGAATAAAGCAGCCAACAATGCTTTATGGCGGAAAAAAGAACCTACATAAGACGGAGAAATAGCATGCAGACCTTTGCACATACATACATTATGGGAGCTAGTGTTGCGTAAGAGGAAGCTACGCTGATGTATAATAAAGTACCTCCGTAAATATGAACGTTCATCATCAAAATTCAGTCTTGTTAAATGTACCTAAATTCCTCAACATTCTGATAATAACCAGTCCTGTTTAATTACGAAAGAAATGCATGGGTCATGAATTCTAGTTAAAATATTCTGTAATAGACAACATTTATCAAACTCAATGTTCACTTCAGAACATTCCTTTATTAATTAAAGCAACCGTCATTCTTTATATGCATTGTGGGGAAAGTGTTCGATAAATTGTTATTAATAGCACATAATTTTACTTTTTGCTGTACAAATTTGGTACATAATATTCCAATAGGAGCATACAACATGTGCAATTGCGCAAAAAATCGTATGCAGGGGCAATTTTAATATCGAATGTCATTATTTAACGCGCGTCACAACCGTCCGCACTAGTCGATGCGTACGCTAAGTTATTACCATGTACAGCACTATATCACAGCGAATTTACGACAGCCTGAATATGATAGATTTTCAATCCGCCCGAAAAACGCTCCGCTGTCAAAATAGAGAAATAAATAAACTTGTGACAACCAATTAATAACTCGTAAAGTGTCAGTGTTAAGGACAATAAAAAAAGTTTGAGCGCGGATAAAGAGCCAGAAAAAGGCGATCACAATGCCGGAATGGAGAGAAAAACGCTTGTAAAAAGGCCCGATATCATCCATAAATTTGGACGGATCCAAAACAAATCACCCTTATTCATTACACGTATGACTTATTGCCGAAAGAGGACTAAAAATATATTGCACTTATGTAGAGAACACAAAAGAATGGAATCGACTCTATTCAAAAATCTAGGGCCAACAAACACGATCGCGACAAAGCGAAAAATTCGCTTCATTAGTCACGTTTTCGGTTCGAATGAAATGGTAAATTAAAGGTTTAAAATATTAAACATCCATTAGCGCCTTTTATACTAAACTTACGAATCAACTTAACCTTCTATTATTCAATTTTTGTTTTTGAATACAACTATTTTGAAATTCATTCCGTATATTTACAACACAAATAGGTAGCACAACGCACTTCTTACACCTATTATCAAAATGTTAAATGACCTATAAAATGCACTCAAACATTTCATTGTCTACATTCGAAAAGCCATACCTTAATCAAATTGTGTAAACGTTATCGAGAATAAATGGCTTTTAAAGTGTGATTCGAGATGTACAAAAAGTGGGTGGAAGGGAAAAAAGTCAAATGAAATGATAGATTTCTTGTCCAATGTGAAAAAGTAAGCTTTTATTTATGACACAGCGATTGCGAAACCTTCAAGTGATCTGATCCTGTTGGGTCTCAGACATTAATATATACCTTTATCCAAATGTGTGCCTACACAATTTTTAATTAAAAATAAAAATATAATATTGGCCAGTGTGGTGGATTATATCCTAAATCCTCGAGGGACCATTTGCAAAAGAGTAGGCCGAAGATTTTGATTACAATATAGATGAAGCTTTTTGTAAATTTTTAAAATATGTACCAATTTATTTTCTGTGTAGTGAATGTATCAGAAAATAATATTAGTTAATTTGCAATAAATATTACTAGATACATTAAACTATTATTAGCAAAGTTTTATGAAATCCTCGGTCCGAATAGCAATGATTCGACATAATAAATGAATGTAACTGAAAAGTCTATTTAACGACAGTAGCGCCTCTAAATTAGGTAAAGAAAGAATTTATTATCCTCCAATCTCCTTTAGTCGAACCACAAATCACGGTGCTACTTTGAATGTAATTGAAAATACATTACGCAACCAAATTAAAGTGAGAAAGTGGTACAAGTTAGGAGAAAGGGCGGCAGGTGGCCCGCGACGTCACCCCACCCGCAGAATGTTTTGGCATAAAATATCGTTTCAATTATTTACGTGAAAGATTTATAGCACTTAGAAAACTGCGCTGGAGAAAAAATTGCCAGCGACGCCGACGTGTGTACGAAAAACGCTTCTTCTTTCCGTAAAACTTATAATGGGTATGAGTGTAGGAAAGTTTTTGAATCTCTTTTCTATGGTAATTTGTTTTGGGCACGCTTATAAAGATATTAGCTGTCGGTTTTTATCGAATAAGTACGGGATGATAAATGTATTGAGCTGTCTGAATTATTGAATGTATTAAAGGTACGCTTGCACGAAGTTCGTATAGCACTATCGTATGCTTCGGGAGATGAGACGAAATTCTTATCTGTTTCGAATTCTTTATTTATATTACGCTACGGATATTGGACGTAAATATTTATAGTGTTGTGGAGTCATTCATCATTCTCACTTGCATTTGATGGAAACAACTCTCTGCGCTTGTCTAAACGTGTTTGGTTGATCCGATAAATATATTCCTAAGCTTAATAATATACTATCTTATTTAAAACAATTGAACGTTGTTGAAATGTTTGTTAATTCCATGTATCTAATGTACGTTTTAACAGATTTTTGTCTATTTCGGCTTCATTTGAAGTACCTACTTTTAATTGACTACGAATTTAATATTATGTTGTCTCTACCAAATTTTATAGGGATCCGATGATCTGCTTTTGCAAAAATAACAATCATCCATCAATGTATAAACATTTACGTTTATGACATCGGTAGGATATTAGTAGTAGGATAAGATAAGATTGTAGACAGAAATAACAACACCAGCCTTTGGGTAAATGACAAATACTTAAATTAAACATTGCAATATTAAATAATTAATGCAAATAATTATTAAAGTAGTAAATTAAAGGAAACGGTGTGAAGCAAACAACGATAATATGTATGACATCGCGACACACATAAAGCTCTACGCGTGTTTATTTTTCATTTACAAGCGCTCCCTACAGCTCGCAGATGTGGAATGGCCATTGCAATAGCCTTTGATGTCTATTGCTGAATGAACACAAATAGTAAGTAATTTTGTATAAATGATATTAAGATGATAGATAAAGTCATAAATTTTTAATTTGTCATCCAATGATGTATTTGATTCAAAGTTTTATAAAAGGTTGAAAATATAAAAAGGTACTTTATTAAATGTTTAGAACGAATCATTTATTTATAGTTTACCCTATACCTACCTCCTACTATAGTGTGAACTATAAATGCACATATTAGTATATTATGATTTCAAATTCGAAAATATGTATAAGAAGTACATATATTTGTTTATAATATGTTGATTTCAAAACGGCGGAATTGATTACTATGAAATTCACAATAGATATAGATATCGACATTGTAAGTAGACTTTGTTAAAGGACTATTTAGAAAGTTGTATGGAAGTTGAAGGCGGAAATTTTAATAGTTAAAGCGCGTTAACTTTCAGTGCACCCGTTTGGGTTTAGTTATAAGTGTAATATAAATAATAAATCATACAAAAACTTTACCTGTTCATTTTTATTTTAATAGGTTATTAATGAGATTAAATAAATATTTCCACTTATCAATGGTAATTCTACTTTCAAGTAATATGTGAGTATACCTAGAATAATATAATCTTTATAAAATAACTGTGTAACTACCTACTTCAAATTGCATACATGATTTTCTTTTGATAGGAATTGATAGGAATAGCAATACGTAATCGAAACTCTCGGGGTTCATGGTTTATGTCTGCGTGATAATCTTCAGTAAAAATTTAATTGAATTTTGGATGAAGCAAACGACGAACTGTTACAGTTGAAGATAGTCATTTTCCTCATTTTCCATTGCTTTGTAGACACTGGAAGTTTATAAGAAAATTGTATGGGATATGTGGTCTATACAATTTACTCATAGCATATAGAGTAGGTACTCAATGCTAAAATAGAGCTATGTATTTTTTTAATCTATAAGTACATAATCATCATATTATGTATCATCTTAAATAGCTTGAACACAAATACAACACAACCAAATAGAATAAGTACTTGAAAATAGAGACATTTAAAAACATTCGAAAAAAAAATTCAATTAATTTACCTAATTGCATAAAAATTTACTTAGCTAATTAATCATTTTCGATTATTGTATCGCTAGCTAAATACTGAAGCTTGACAGCAAAACTCTTTACACTAGCGATAAGTATCGCAAATTATACCAACAACAGCGGAAATTTAATTCTGAAATGTAGGAAGAACAAAAAACCGAAAGCGTCGTGCGCTTTAATAATAATTTGTTAATGATAAATAAACTCATAAATCGGGGTGAGCGCGAGAATTTGTTTACAACAGATCTACATTTAAGATATCGCTCCGGCTTTGTTGCTAATCTCCAAACAACTTTCAGGCGAAAATTTTAAGTCCATGAACGTTGTAAGCTTTTTAACAAAGATAATTTTTTTGGTTAATTGTCCTTTGTGAAGTTATCGTTGGTTTTTGATGGCGGTGTCTAGTTTATTATATTACGTATATGGTAACGTAGAATACTAATGCTAAATATAATTGATGTGAATATAAAACATAAAAAAATGAACCACATGTCTACAGTATTGTAGTTTCACTAAATGACCAATGGAACAAACAATCCCTTTTTGAGATTCGATTCGCATCGATTTCAATGATCAAATTTCTTTATTCGCCAGTCTATAATTATCTTTATGTGCCCTACCAACTAAAATTATTTAATTATTTTAAAGGACGTATTAATATTTATATAAGACTCTACCGGGGTCAAACCCAGTAATTTCTTGTAGAGCTCATGCTTGCCAAAGTGCACACCACCGTAATTACCTACTAATTATCATTAAGTGACACTTGCGTTCCAAAAAAAATAGTGAACTATGCTGTGAGATAATTTAGTAAGAAAAATCATGACTAACCACACTAATTAAGGTCATGTTCCGAATTTACCTTCACTTATTGTAATAAAATAATCTTATAATACGGAGTCATGTATTAACTTACGCACAAGGTCCTATATCCTCTCAGGGTTAGAGGTTCTCATTTAAGTCGCGGTATTTCGAAAGTCATCCACATTTCAAATTAGGGATTCCTGAAAGACGAATTACGGAAGCTTAGCATCCTCAGCGCCCTTTGGAAGGCATTATGCTAAGGCACGTAGCCGAATGTTTTCACGTACACCCCTCTCATCTTGGTCCCGACCCCAAATATAATATATCTAGCAAACTTTACATATATTTGTACCGTAAATCCTTTTAATATATTGCTCTATTTTTGTCTGTTGACTGGAAATTTAAAGCCGAGAACGGTATTTAATGAATGTTAATGTCAACTTGGTTTCGCGTTTCGCAATTGTTCTAAATTCGCTGAGAATTTTTGTTCTACTTTGTAAAAAAGAGGAATTACTTTGGTAATAAATGGCCGTCGGTGTTCAGTGTTAAGCTTTATTAGTCGACTTTTGGATATCCACTGGGTTGTATGCATACATATTATTACGTTTGTTTGTTCATTATTTGCAATTGACTGAAAAACTTTACCTTTTTAATATTATTTCTATTTTTTTTATTCAAATTCACTCTTTAATAAAATTCCTTAAATAAACTTAGCACGCCCCACAATCAAAAACCAAAGCGTCTGCCTTACGTTACAGTCGACCAAAAAATTAAGATTTATTGAACATCTTGTAGATATATATAGAGGTCGATTTATATCTTAAAAATGGTCAGGCTTTGCTCGTATTTGACGTGGCGTATAAATTGATATTTATAAGTCATAGGGACAAGCGTGGCACGTTACAGGGATTCCCTTTATTGCTTGAAGCGCTTTAAGGGCCCTGTTTCGGTGTCGTCTCACGTTATTATGAAATATACCGCGGTTTAACATGAAAAAGTCGAAGGTATATTTATTGGGTAGCGAAGGAATTATTATCGGCAGAAACCGGATGCGAGGGAAGCTATCATCATCCCCTTTATTGGTATAATATTTAATTTTGGCTCTTTAGCTAGACCGCTGTGGTTGTAACGAAATATAAATAGGATTATTATTTATAAACAAGCCGCGGTATATACCGAGTCATAAAGTATTAAAATGTATTGTAAATTGTGGTGATGTTAAAGTATTAATCTTTATGCTCTATTTTTTACTATTTTAGTTCTTGTTATACAATAGGTACTTTTCATTGCATTATTCCTAAAGTATTTAGTTAAAGATATTAGCAATATTTGGATTCAATTTCAAACATTTCAATAGGACTAACCAATATTTTATGACCTTAAAATTTCTAATATTTTTATACCTACAACTACACATTGAGAATTCTAAAGGATGTTTTAAAAATAAACCAAAGCTATTGCTTAATTTTTAATCAGGAAACTAGGACTGTGCTTAGCATTATCAACGGCATTGGCGATAAATCGTTGGCCGTTAATAAATTATTGTGATCGGCTGCAAGTTTCAGGACGGGTCAGAGGTGTGCGTCCGGGGCGCGGGGTGGGGACCAATTATCGGCCACACTACGATATGGGTGCTAGATGGTACACTGGTATATTAGCTATTAGGTATATAAATATAGTACATAATAATGTTCTATCGATCGTGTCTTAGATTGTCGGAATAACTACCAAGTCAATGTTCGAAAACTATTTCACAAGAAGATATTTTGTCAAATGACATGTTCAACTATTTGCTAGTTTATTCTTAAATTCAGAAGGTTATTTTTTATTTACTTACCTTATATTTACCAATTTATCAAACTTTAAAGTATGAAAAATTAAAAAACTAGCATGAACCTTCTTCACAGGCTTGTAAATGACATACTTACTCTATTAATTTCTCGATAACTTCCAAAGAAACAAAACAGTTTATAATAGCTCTTTAAGTGCTTATATTAATTCACATCCAGATCCCTTTGTACCGACGATCTAGCGTCACCCACAGTAGATAAAGTAAAGGCCCCGGGCGTCACCCGCTCTGATTTATAACGCAGCCCTTATCCAAGATTACGATGACCGCGATCCACTTGCTTAATACATCTATGTACTGGTATATACTTAATCTGTGGTTCATATGTACTAGTCTGTAATGTGTAGGTAGTAATTAAAATCGGTACCTCACTTATAACTAAGTTAATTTATGTTTTCAGGTGTTTAACAATAGATTTGGCTTCTTCATGATGTTTTGTAAAAAATAAGGTATATAATTAAATAACTAACTAATAAAAAAACTATCAAAATATAAATGGCGATGTGTAAACGATTTAATATAAAAATAGAACTATTTTCTCATGTTGGTGAAGCTGAATATTAAATACTTAATCTATCTACCTATAAATTTATTTTAATCCCAAGCTCCATGTAAATCTATAAAATAATCCTGTATTAGGTAATAGGTTACATTATACAGAAGCAAGTAAGTACAAAATTCGTAATTTACCCGAAGTGCAAACAACCACCAATTTCGACTCCACATACAAAATAAGAGTAATGTGTTTGAATTTGATTATAAAGATCCGCTCGAATTTATGGACGGTTTGTTCCATAGGGTGTGTATTTATTAAAATGCTAATTTTCCTTCTCTTCGCCGGCACTGGATGCCTCGCTATCAGACCTCCGCACGCTTTGTGTACAGCTCCTAGATTTATTTCACACGCTGTACTTTACTAGGGAAACTCGAACGGTTTATTCGAGATTGTTGTGAGATGGCGTATACTATTGTTGATCAGTATGATTTGTTAGATTGTCACCTGTATATTTATTTTATATTAAGTAGATACATAACGTGTTATGTAACGTTTAAAATAATAATATCGAATTTGATGCTCATAATAATTTATAAGTAGTTTTATACCTATCTAAACCTACATCAAACATTTTGCTATTTATTATACTATCACCTTAGTAGTAACTGAAAAAATTGTCCTTAAGTAGTAACTACGATTGTCACTTTAAAACTTACCTCCCTCTAATTTACATCAAACAACTAAAAATAGAGATAGACATGTGATATAGAGACTTTTTTTTTAATAAGTTCGTACGAGAAATGAATTTGTATAAAAAAATGTTATTTACTAAACAACGTTTTTATGTAATCTTGTTTTACATTTTTACTGTTCCTTCTTTACCACCAGGTTGTCTCTACATTTTGGTAATCGCAATTCGCAATACCGTATTTCTGTTTGTCTTTATGTATTGTATAAATTATATATATATATATATATATATTTTTAGAGAGCGCATGAGAGACCTCGCCTGACCACATCCGCATCAAAGGCAAATTCAATCACGCAGATTAGCGCCCCCTAAATATTTAAATGCTTGGCCAGCGTCCGCTAACGTGTAATCGATTCGCTTGCCCCAAAACAAAGTATATATTATATAGCAATATATCACATCTCAGCTAATTGGGGTCGCTTAATATGGCTTACCGACGTAAGTACGTAATTTATTTCCTACCCCTAAAACAGTAGCGGGAACTCGTGGCGCAGCGAATTCCAATCAAAATGTATAAAATGTTGAAGAAAGTAATTAAAGAATGATTCGGGTAGTTGTCGTGATACGGCGGTTTTAAGATCCATGTTAAATGATTGAAGAGTCAAGCAATAAATTGATTTTATTCATGGTATTTAAGTGGCTAGCTCTACATGTCGGAATAAGTAGGTACATAAAGGTAACAAAAATTAACACTCTTAAACCCAAGAGTCCGAGGCTGAAGGTCCTAGGAATTTAGGGTTGTTATTCGAAACCGCTTCCGAGAGATTACTTTAAGGTTACACAGTACACTTACGTACACTTTTTCCGTGACGGCCTAGAAAGTATAAGTGTAGTGTTTTTTTAAGTTTAAATTTTCGTAGCTCTACAATTTTGCCTAAAGTGATTAGTATTTGTTAATTCCAAGCAATTAAAAGCTACAGAATTTATTATAATTATTATACCTATGTTCACGTTAGGTAAATAAATTTTTATCATTAAAAGGCAGGCAGCATAATATGTCGAAGGAATATAATATTGTTAATGTCTCTACATGTTTTGCAATCAAGCTTTTCGTTTTAATTTAGCCAGTAATAACATAATCAATATTTTGCAATAAATTCAACGTGTCACTCGTATAAAAAGATAAACAAAAATAGTTTTCATGCTAAATTAATATGTATATCCGTGTAATTAAAAACAAATCCATGCCTCGTCGAAGATGGAATTAAAATAAGGAATAAGACGTCCGCACAAAATCGAAGCATGTGATCTCTACGCCTTTAGCTGACATTAACAATATAATTAAAAAGTCAGCAGCTTGCATTTGTTACAGAATAATAAACCTTAATACTTGGAGATAAAGTGCAATAGCTATGCACTAATACGGATATCCCTAAGGGTACGCACGCGAACCGAGCATCTCAATTCTCAATACTGGTTGCAATACAAGAACAAAAACTAAACTTCGTTTAACATGCAAATTTGAAAGTCGCCACGACAAAATGAGCGTCGATACTTAATTACTCTTTTAATGGGTGCTTTTATAATTTGCCGTTTCACGGCACGGCACGATATTACCGTGGACGAGATAGAAGTTTTGTGGCAGTGGACGGCATGCCGTGCCGTAGGGTGATTTTATAATTCGCCGTTAAATTTGCGCGTCTTCAAAGTGCAGACAATATGTTCTCGAAGAGACAGCGACTACTTATACTCTATTTGTTATATTTAAGACGTAAAAAAAGACATATTACTAGAAAGTATTGGCAACATCCGCTTTTAAAAGTAAAATATTTAGAAGGGCTACACGCTATTTGATAAGCTCAAGGAAGACCCAAATAAGTTTTTCAATTATTTTCAGATGTCAACAAAATCGTTTTATTTCATACTTTCTCATCTGAGTAATAATTTAAAAGCTCCCGCGCCTCTTGGCTACGCACGCACACATACAAATTTCTTGTACGCACACACTACACTCTCAACAATGCCGTGACGATTTGATAGGGAGCGCAGTATGCTACGGCAACGGCACGGTAGATCGTTGCCGTTCACGGCGTGCCGTTGCCGTGGACGGTAAATTAAAAGCGTTTGCATACAAATGCATACATTTTGCTTTCCTAATTTACCGTGACGATAAAAACGTGCCGTACCGTGCCGTGCCACGGTAAATTATAAAAGCACCCAATCACTCAATCTTTTATTAAGGAGCGGAGCTTTCAAATATTTTGGATACAAGCACACGCAAAATCATATTTAAATTTTTCATCAACAAACACAAAATTGACATTTAAAAGCAAAAACTAAGAGTAAAATAATATGGTTCGTAACAGGTCATGCAGGAATGCTCGAATTTAAAACATTTTTGTACTTATTATGTGGTAGTTAGTGAATTTTTGTGTTAATCTCAAAAAACAAAAGCGTCGTCTGCCGAACAGCGAAAAATTGTCTTCTCGAAATTCATGGGTTCCGCGCGAGTGGGGAATATCCTCGCAATTTCTTCGGAGAATTCGAATAAAGTCATTTATGTCATAGATATTGTATCGCAGATATGTAAGAAAATAAAACAACTTTATAAACACTCTGGATGATTTTGACTTACACTTATTGGATTGGATTTACTGTTTTACTACAACTGATTACCTAAAGATTTTTGAATTATAAATAAGTTGGTTTCTAATTATTTCTAAAAATCTTCGTCATTGAAAAAGTACCTATTGTTATAATTTCTTGTGGTTGTACGCTACTCACTTATAATCTTACGAAATCAATCGTTTGTGTAAGAATCGGGCATATATTTTAGGATCCATAATATAACCAATAAGCATTATTAATAATTTTTCACTACTTAATAATTAATACTAATTATACGCTATCATGTCATTTTCATATGTCAGGTGACTGGTACAAAAATAAAATAAAACATGACACATCTACGTCGCAATATAATCTTTGCCGTCCGAATTTCGTCCACATTAACGTAGCTGCGCATACCGGACAAACAATAACTGGGAACATGATAAATGTAGCGAGATGAATATATTACATACTTATTTTTGTAGTTTTTATTACACGCGCACCTCCTCGAGTGACTGTAACGACTGTTTTATTTAGTAGTCGCGATAGAAACGAATTGTTTAAAGGTAAATGAACTACGCGTGTGTTTAAATATTGTATACTAGATTTCCGCCCGCGGCTTCTCCCGCGTTTTCAAAGGAAAACCCGCATAGTTCCCGTTCCCGTGGGATTTCCGGGATAAAACCTATCCTATGTGTTATTCTGATGTAAGCTATATTGTGGTAAAGTTTCATTCAAATCCATTCAGTGGTTTTTACGTGAAAGAGTAACAAACATCCATACATATTATTGAGGATTTTCAAGAAAACCAATTTGTTTCTCTGTAAATTCAAAGTTTTTATTTTAGAATGTTTTCACAATAGTTAATATACAAGTTTATTACTACAACAACTTAAAATATTATGTAATCTCACCTGTAAATTCAAAGAAACGACATTTAAAGTCCACATATAATAAATCCCCAATTATATCCCTTATATCTTTAAGTTTTATTATAAATTGCGTTGCACACCAGCACACAATACTTTAATCGTATCTCGCCATTTTTTCTCACCGCTACGTCAATCCGTGCCACAGATAACATGAACGCGCGAAGCGCGGCAAATTTGAATATTGATGAAATTTTATTTCATTTCATATATATTAAGAAAGATTACATAGATAGATACGATTGTGAATGATTGCTTAATAATTTATTGATACTATTTTTTTTTAATTAGGAAATAACACAGAGCGATAAAAAGCTTTAAAATAAATAGTCTGTAAGTATCCTTTACAAAATTTTTTATATGTTTAAACCGCTCCTTTTATACCTTAATTATATTTAACAACCCAAGTTTTAACAATACGTATAACAATTTAACCCGCCATTGGTGACCTTATATGTCTGTGAGACCGGGCAGTTGAAGAAACCCAAATATTTTTGTCACCGTTTATCGAATTACACCGTGGTTTCGAGTAGCTGCCTAATTTCGCGCCCTCTACTTTACCCCTACCCCGTGACAGCGACGCGGGCGCACGTTACAGAGTTTTGGCCCCAACCCGGTGCGTGAGACCGGTGTCACCAACTAAGTAGGTAAGTCAAATGGTTATTGTGTATTTTTTTTATTTATTTATTTTGATAAAGCTGTTGTTGTAATTTATAGTTTAATCATATAATTCTATTATTAGTAAGCGTTTTGCTAGATTTGATCGATATTTTACAAGAAATTCCGTGTTTTTTGTTCAAATTGTGAACATTGTCTCAGCATGTCTTACGAAAGTAATCAGCGTCGTCTCAAGGCTCTTTTGCAAGAAGCAGTATCTGATGAGGACAGATTACAAACGTCATCGGAAAGTGAATCTGGAAGTGACTTCGAACCAGATAATTTCGAACCAGATCGCACGTAGTACCAACTTGCTCTAGTTGTTTTGCTGTTGAAGATGAGTGATTTTAGTATTGTATATATATTTTTTTTTTTTTGGTCGAAGTATTACCATTTATGTTACTTCATTTTATGTTTTCAATGTCATAAGACTGACTAAGCCTAATTTTATTGTTAAATAATTAAGATTGTTGCTTTATTTTTGAGTTTTAAAAAAACTTTGTTAAAATACTTGAAAATGTTAGTTATTCCAAAGATATTGTCTTATGCTAATAAAAGAGATTTGATTTATGAAATACCTATGTTTTATTTACAATAAAAGATCAAATTTTATATCCATCCCAATGAAAAGTAGCATGAACCGCAAATTACAGAAAAACTCGTAGTCAAAAACACCGGTGCGTGAGACCGGGGTCACCAACGGTGTAAGTCAAATTCACGTCACCAATGGCGGGTTAAATCGATATCGAATTAATTATATGATCAAAAGGAATTGAATATACACGCACAATTGAACATTCAAAGTAAATTTACCAAAAATAGGTAGTAGCTACATTAATTTTACGTACTAATCTCATGTAAGTATATAAATCAATTATAATGGACCACAAATAACTTTCCCACTTCAAAATTATTGCAAAGCAATCCATTTCTACCTCTGAAACGGGAGTTTTGCCAATTATTCTCTGCGCATCGAAGAGTCCGTACTTTTCTGTTGTATCTATATACTTGTTACCGAACTGAAAATAATCAAAACTTTCCTCATAAAAATCCAAAACAAAAATGCATTATTCATATTCGCTTCTCAACGTACACGTATACCAGTGTAAGATGGTCTCTCATGACCCTCGTGTTCGATAATAAAATGGTGAAATATATTTCTGATTGAACACTTTCACGGATCATCTTGAATTGGATGAACGGGATCGTGCTCGAGAGGACACTGCGAACAAAGTATGAAATTGTCTGAAAAGAATAAATATTGTATTTAGGGAACATATCAGTTGCGAATAAATCTCGTAAATTGGAAACTTTTGCAGTGATTTAAGTAATTTCGAACTATAATTAAAAGTGAAAATGTTAACTTTAGTTCGTAAATGCTACCTAATAAAAATCAATTCTTGCCATTAAAGTAAACTATCATAGACAATGTAGCATTTAACGAATGAAGTTTCATAGTTATTTAGAATTTGGCAGAGAAGTAGAGTTCAGGAGTTAAAGAGAGTCGAAATTTTCAAGCAAATTTCCTCCAATATAGGTATTATTTTAATCTATACTAATATTATAAAGCTGAAGAGTTTGTTTGTTTGAACGCGCTAATCTCAGAAACAACTGGTCTGATTTAAAAAATTCTTTCGGTGTTAGATAGCTCATTCATCGAGGAAGGCTATAGGCAATAATATATCATCACACTAAGACCAACGGGATCGGAGCAATGCGGGCAAAACCGCGGGGCACAGCTAGTGTTTCATATATGTTTATTGAGGTTTTACGATTACAAGTAAATCTTTCTCGGTAATTATAGTACCTACAAGTAAAAATTTTGATATTACTTACTACCTATCTTAATAAAGAAATATGTCCACCAATTACGTCGTCAAAAAAACCGAACTCAAATATTCGATTTAAATAAGAAGTACGTAATATACCGCGGAATGCAACGGTTTCAAAATCTAAATTCAGCACGTCCGCCTCGGGCGTCTGCAATGCTGATCTTGGCGCAGATTTATTTGAACTCTATCAAAGAAAAACTTGTATCTGGCAACCCGCTAGGCGCCGTGACAACCCCGCTGCCTTCATAAAGGGGCTTTTAGAACGGCGAATTGGTTTTCGCTCGGAATGAATGCAGTTTAATAAAGTTGCAGCTCTTGCCTTGCAATAGTCATCAAAAATCATAATAACGAACTTCGTTCCAATAATATACATGTATAATTTATATGTCAATGTTCTAGCTACTACTGACTGTACTTTTAACACTAGCTGTACTAAGAGAAAGCATTGAAACATTTTGAAATTTAATTTGTTATTCATTCGTTTGCTTTTATTTAGTTTGGTTTGGTGGTTAATTTCCGTTAAAAGATATAGAGAAAGAACAAAGTTGTCTAATGTCAAGCAATTAGAGTTTAATATAATCGAGTTATCTAGTGTTACATATTTAAGGATTATTTTATATTAATTCAGTACTTCCTTGCTACAAACAAGTAATTCTTAAATCTCGATATCAAGTGAATTGTCCTCTTAACAAAACAAATACAGTACAATTCTGGCATGCAGGCAGCTGCTTAATACTGTCAATTGCAAGTTAGCCATTTGTCGCTTAAAGTGCTCTAACTTTTATTTTTCTTCACATAAACACTATTCATATCATCTCAAGGAGAAAATAAATGAAGGAATATATTTTTCATACAGCGAGATAGTTTTCTAAATGCATTCATAATGTATTAGCAATATATCATTGTCACGTCGGTTTTTAAAGTGAATTTTATTACATTCGGTTTAACTCCTCAAGTACTTATTAGTAAGGTGTTAATGATTGGTGATGAGGTAATATTATCCCTCATTAACACTTCAAGAATGACATTATTTAAATTGGAATGTATCAAAATTATAAATAGCTTCTTTAATGACTGTTCAGGTGTATATTGCAATTTAAATGCTCAAGACTTAACACGTTACTCGATAGCGATCTCACAATCCAACGATAATAGAGTCTCAGCTCAATACAACTTATTCAAGAAACTATCCACGTTGCTCACAATGAATTATTGTTCAGTACTCAATGTTTTAATCGGCAACAGTAAACATGTTTACGTACATTCCTACCACATCTATCTCTAGAGATATTTCCCTCTGGCAGAGATACAAAATCTAGAAATACGTCCCAGTAGAAAATACAAAGAAGCATTATACAGTCTAATGTTTTGAGACCGAGTTTGGATTTAAACTCAACGCATCGCGTGAAGAATGGAGATAAACATTAACGTTATTGTACTAGAGGAGCTTTATGAAAGCCGTGATTTAAATGTTCTGTGATTGTATTTTCTTATTATTGTTAAGTTATGTAACGAACGCATGAGAACTATGGAATATCTGTCATCTAAGGCACCATGCTGATCCTAGATAATTCAAATGGTCATTTATATAACGTATAGGTAATATGTATTAAGTACAATATTTTTTTGTACAAATTGTTTTTGCATAATGTATGTACGTAGCTTATTAGTTAATATAACTGAAAATAGGAATTTATAAAGTACTTACTAGTGGTTATTTTGTCGTCATCAAAGGAGTAATTTATTATTTCCAAACGATATATTTTCAGGGAAAACATTAATTCGGGAGCTTTTCACCGTCTGAACTGATGTAGGATTCCATTCATTCCTATTTGTCACTCGGCTTTTATACGCAAAATATAGCTTACGGATATTAGAATTGAGTCAATGGTCAAAGGCATAATAAAACAAGATATATATTTTGCAAATATAATAATAACATATGGGTGATTATACAAAAATGGGGTAACTCGATGTCATCAGCCAATTTAAACAAAGTCTTATTATATTTTATTCAAATAATAATCTATTTTAAAACAATGAAGCGTCCTTTATTTGGTCACTCAATTTCACCTCTTTATTTAAAATACAAATGAATAAAAAAAAAAAATTAATACTTCAAACGTCAGTACTTTGGCATGTCACAACTCCGAAAACCAACAATCAAGTGACTATCGTTTAAACATTATTATCGATTTAAGAAAACTTACTAATTCACTACAATCTTTGATGTACATAGTATTATATACTACAACTTTCATAACGCAATGTTTTCCATTTTATTTAAAAAATAAAATTAAACTTTGTCATCGTTTTCACTAGTCAGTCCATTGTGTGTTTTTTAAATTTGAAATTCTCGCTAAATATCACCAAGTCGAGGTCAAATCCCTGTCTAAGTATTAATGTTGGTAATGAAGTTACTTGTGCACCGCACATTTTGACGGCCGTCATAACTGTACCAGCGCTAGGGTTGTGTTTGTCCTCTAAAATCTTGCTGCGCCAGTCAACATTTCAGTCCTATGGTGAGTCGTTATTTTATTGTTAATCCGATTTTTATTTTCATTTATAAATGGTTAACTATGATTTGTAAAAATATAGTTTGTTGATATTAGAAATTAGGCAAAACAACATAATTTGTGATTATAACCTCATATTAAGTCCCTTTTCATCAATCCGCTGGCATCAGTCCTTTGTCAGATATCGTGCCAGAGGACTGACACGACCCCATAGTACTGATGATTCTGTCGTTTTTGAGAACTTTTATCTTGATTGCTATTGGTATAAGCATTTTTATTTTGTATTTCAGTTTAAAACATCATGCGCCACGCTAAAAGAAACTAAATTTGACTAGGGAAGAAACATTTAAGAAAGAGTAGCAAAGAAAAGAGCTATTGAAACAAACTACTAATAATTTTATTAAAAAGATCTTATTTTATTTTAATTATTGATTTTGATGCTTTCAGGGCATAGCTTTTTATATTTATCAGATAAATACGTATACGTATAATACTGTGAAGTAAAATTACCTCAAAATAACATATAAGTTAAATAATATACTTAATAACATTATAAAAATGTCAAGGGGCTCTTATGAAAACCCAGATGAGACTTTCATTCGAGCCTTTGGTTTTTAATTTTACTATAATTAGTACTTTAAACATAAATATTGGTAGATTTTTAGGGCTCCGAACCTCAAAAGGAAAAAACGGAACCCTTATAGGATCACTTTGTTGTCCGTTTGTCTGTTAAGACGTTTTTTTTGGAACGCGTGGAGGTATCAATCTGAAATTTATATTGGATACTCAAGATTAAGAACCCTTGGGGCTGTAAAAAAATCAAACTTATAACGCAACGCAATCAAAAGATACCTACATCCGTTAATACTGCAAATTTCCGCAAAATTCAATATTCGCAAGGGAATAAAAAAACACACAGGATGCTTGCCGTGTATACAGTCTACTATAAACTGCTATATAGTTTACTTCTACTTGGTAAATAGCAACGTCTTATAACACAGATAAAGGAAAAATTGCTAAAAGTGTAAATTTTAAGTTACAAACATAATAAAAAATAGGTTTGTTAGGACTCCAACTCGCACTTGGCCGTTTTTTTTTGTTTCTATTGTTTGTGAATTACTTGAAATATCAAGTAAAACTAAGTCAAAGTAGTAAAAGTTAAGTAAGAGAGTAAGAATATTCACGTAGCGTTAAATATCAGAAGGCTGTTTTGAAACTTGAGACATTGTTTTATCCCAGTATCACATATTATTAATTATCATTTTTAAACGAAACTAAGTGATTTTAATACTTAAAAGACATGTGCCATTATTAAAACTGAGAGATTTGTAGTAATTTTCATTCAATTTCTTTAAGAATATTACAAAATTGTGTTTTTTATCAGTACCATGTTAGCCTCGTCAGTCCCCTGGAGGCCAATTCCAGAAAATTTAAAATATCTCACAATCTACTTAAAAAAGTGGCTGGCCCGATTTGGAACAATATATTCATTAGATTAGCTATCATATACACCCTAATTTGTAGCAATCTGATATAAAAAATATAGTAAACAAAATATCCTCAAAAGTTACCCCATTTTTGTATAATCACCATATATAATCGAATTAGAAATCCAGCAGGGTTGTCAAAATTACAATTTGATCATTGAAACATAACATGTTGATTGTAGATGTGAAAAATTTAATTGTAATACCTATAGATCTACCAATTAACGTGTTTGTATTCTGATGAAGTAAAGGGAAATGGATAATAATCAATAGTAATTTATTATATTTTTTTATTAATAAATAGTTATTACAACGTAAAACATTGAAAAAGCTTTCATCATATTTTGCGTAAAACTCAACAAAAACTAATACTTTTACTATACGCTACCACATGTCTCTAAAAATCCTTGTAATTTTCTTCTCCAATAAACGAGTAAGTAGGTATAAGTTGGTCTTACAAAGACTAAATATCACTTAAATACAAATAGTTTCGGAATAATTTAAAGGAGTAGCTTAGCGGTTTGCTTACGACACTTTAATGACCTGCTCTAAGGAAATAACTATTGTCCAGACTTACTATGAACTCTACACTGACCAAATGACTTAAACCGCGTGCACTTTGAATTTAGTCTATTCTTACTTGACCATAACTTATTGTACCTAATTCTTACTTAAAGCAGCTTATGGAATGAAAGTTTTACTATATTAATCTCTTATTTCAATCGAATAATGTAATATTTTAATTATTATTTATTTTATGAATCAAATAAACAAGAAATGAATACCTAAATGTTACGGCACTAATTTCTTTTTTATAAATTACAATCTATCACACAAAGAGCACGTAGAGATATTACCTATATTATATATTAATATATTTAAAAATATTTATTTGTTCATTATGTTATAACTGATTGTTTTTTGCAGAGATTGTTAAACTTACCTATAAATACTTTACGTTACTTCTTGAAATTTACACTTAGTACTCCTCATATACTGAATTAGGTACATAAATACATAATCTTTAAATATTCTACATTCACGTTTTGTCAATCCAATTTATTACTAGTAAAACAATAATTTATCAAATAGAAGTAGGTACACCAACAAGCATCAAGTAATTCAAAACGAATTTAGTATTCAGATCTTATTTTTGTTTCGTCATTTATTACAAAAGGCAGAGCCGCTTTATTAAGATTCTTAGTACATAATAATTTATGGGGCAATGCGCCCAGGCCGACTTGACTAAGATTAAATTGTGGGATTTTAGATAATTTTGATTAATACCTTTAAACCTTGGCTTCAACAGATGTACACGTATTGTCATCAAAAGCATTAAACTTGTTCTGACAAATAAAGGTTTTATTTTTCGATTTACAGACCTCCTGTAAAGAGACACTATATGTGTTGGTATGCTTGTTAGTATTTGAACTTTAACACTGTTAAGTTCTGGCTTGCATTTCCAGAAGGTGACTAATGAAAACAAGTCTCGATTTAACAAGATAAGGTAAACAACATACGTATTTCTCATAATAAAGCAAGGAAGTTCAAAACATGTGTCAAACAAACAACTGAATAGGTATAGCATTAATCTTAGACAAATAATTACACCAGGTAAATTAAACTACATTTTATCATCACTTTTAAACAAATGACTTTTTTTTATTATTTATATCTACTAATAAGAATTTTTTTTAAATATCGTGCCTTATAAATCAGTTCTAAATGTGGCACATAAACACATAAAAAAAGTTCCATAGGCCGCAGTCCACCGATTTACATTGCAATGGAAAATTCTGTACAATTTGTTTGTGTATGGAGGTCGTTAGTGTAAAAGTTTTACGTGACCGCGCTTATCTATTCTGATTTCGTTCTATGCACGTCTACTGGTCTATTAAATAATCATAAAAACGCTTTTTTACATTCAGTGACTGGAGTCCTCGACGATATATCTTGTTCAATTTTTAGTGTTGCGACAAAGAGATTGTTTATTAATATTGATGACATGAACATAAAAGGATTTAAAGAACAGGTGTTTTGTTGCAATTGCAACGATGACTCTAATGTGTGGAATGTACTTATTAATAAAGACAGTAAATTATGTCATAAAAAAATAGAACCGTGAGATGATAGTGCGTTTCTGTATTGATGGCATTAATCCAGCTGTTAATCAGCGATGTTAATTTTTATTACAGCAAAAACCGTGTATTTTATATCTAAAAGTTAATAAGGAATTTTTTAATTAACGATATATACGTCGTCGACTTCGAAAAAGGGAATATTTTCTGATATGGCATTTTGTTTTTTTTTGTTTTTCACGCATATCCATTTCTTAAATTATAGTAAGTTATTAAAAAGCTTGATGAAACATCAAAAAAGCGATTAATTATGAGCTAAATAAACTTTGTATTAAACAGCTGGTGCGTTCTTAAATATTAACATTTGCGTGGAAATAAATTATGAATTACGTCGTTTGATTTACAATTTCAACCCTTCGCCGTCCCCACTTGTAATTGTCTCTTATATTAAGCATAAAGGGAACAATGCGTCGCGTTATTATAAACCATGGACACAGTTATTTATTGAGTGTATGATTTATTGCTTTTTCACGCAGCTTTAACTGGTTCAAACCTGTATTTTATTACGACTCCTTATATAACTGCTATAGGAATTAGTTTGAAAAACTGCATACTTAATATGATGGTTTGGAAGTTTCTCCAGCTTTTAAAAGGAAATATTTTTTCTTTACCTTTATTTTCTTGAGAGTTAAGAGAGGATGTACCTATTGTTGTTAACCATATATCGTTCTATTGTGCTATCATATCTTAAAAATCCTCATAATTATATTTGTCAACATTCATTTTGTTTTATACATTTAATAACAAATATAACGCACCATTTAAAACATTTAAAGCGGACGAAAATGTAACAATTTTATTTAATGAAGTTCTTTCATCAGTAGCATTACCCTATTCTCATCACGTATAATTTTCAAGTACATCACTCCCAGAATGGAACATGCAAATTGTGAGTCAAGAATAAAAATTATACACTTTTTTGAATGCCCACGCGACTGTAATATTATGGTCATGAGTTATACATTTTCGTCAGACTTGGATATTTCTAAATACATATTATGTTTTATTTCAGTGTAAGGTCTTTTGAATTGACCAGTTAATTTTAATTAAATTGTTTAAGATTAATCCGTAAGTGTTACCTACAGGTATGTGTAGATAAATGATAATTAACAAATTAGGTTCTAGCTTTTCCCAAGTTTAATCAGTTGTAGGCTTGTAGGCAGTAGCCCGTTGATATGATCACTGTTAAATTTTTATTATTACTATCTATAAAATATATTTAAAGGAAATATTTGTAGATATAAATTTGGATTATTGCATATAGTATGATAATATTCAATGAAGTCATCAAATCTCTACTACGTGGATGGATGCGAATGCTTGCTACATATAACAGAGAAAAGGATGACAGCAAACGATGTGTTAAATATGTAGGCTTTTGAGCCACAAAATAAGGGTTGGTACTAACGTGTACTTTAGATAATACTTTATCTTTTGCTAACTGGTACTTTTTCTAAATTTTCTTCGAATTTTTTAAGGCTTAAGCCAGTAATGTTTAAACAAATATTAAAATGTAGTATTCTGTAATATCACATTGTACAATTACAATGTAGTATGTCTATTAAATTCTATTGCGATATTATTGAGATGCATTTTATCGTAATACAACTTAGTGTAAATCTTTAATATTATCTTCAATTTTCACGGCACTCGTCGTCATATTATTCGACACTGATATCACCCGCACGGTAACATACCAAAACGTGTAAAGGCAACAAATGCTATCGAGTCCTAATAAAAATAGTGTGGTAAGTGCCATAATTTAGCGCGCTCCGCCCGCCCGACAAATTACGCTTTGATTTGCAGCTAATGAGAAAAATGGGCTATCGATCCTTGGAGTCTTTGTAAAAAATTAACGTCCTCAGTAAGTCCGCAAGACGCATAGCCCTGGACGTGTCTGCCGGGGTAATTAGTGGAGATACTAATTTACATTTGTATTCAAAATTCGAGCTCTCTCTCGCCATTCGCCGTCGTCTGTTTATTCTCATCTCCTTTTTTTTGTAAAACGTACCGCATTGCTGTGTTTCGCGTAAAAAATTACGCGGTCCCCTAACAAATGTTCCGAGGACGTTGTCTAGTAAACTCTCTAAGCTTATTTGTTACGTACTTTTTATTGCCCATGTTTCGAATTGTTGCTAGACTTATGTCCGAGTTAGTGCTTGTTTTGATTGTACTCTGATTTACTCGTTCATTTTCAGGTACCTAATGTTCAACATGGAATGTGAGGGGATTTTCAATTTAATTTAGTACAGTTAGTTTATCAAAATATACAAAAATATGTATTTACAAGATTCACATAGTATCACTTGAATTTAAATGTAGCATTTCTTTTTGTGCACCAACGCAATTCTTTATCCAAGAAAACATGCCTTAAGATATTTCTTATGCTTTTACGTGGTCACTCAGTGTATTTTTGTATTTTTAAATGCTTTTCACTGATTTAATATCGGTAGGTATTGTTCTAAGTTATTTTTCTGAAGAACAAATAACGAGGTACATCTTGCCGTTTTAACTAGGTACCCATCCTTACAAAAATTGCTAATTGTTAATTATTTTAGATTCAAATCTAGGATACCGTTTCAGAGACGTCGTCTACCAACGCTCAGACGTAACCTGTTGTTTTACAACTAGGTGATGGTCGCACTGAATTTAAATACGAATCTACTTCATTAACAATTCCACACATTTTGCTATTTTTAGTTTAGTTTATACGACGCGGCTAGACTTCGTGTTCGTAACACTTGTTTTTCACATTTCAAATGGGAAAAAAATTCCACTCAGCGAACTAAATTCGTCTAGTATTTTGTCTATAGTCGAAGTGTAGTACGATGATCGCAAAATACGATGGATGAATTTTGATAGCGTTTTCTGAAACATTAAGGTTGATTTGACAGACTGAATTGTTGAAATGCTTAATGTCAAGTTTGAATAAGTTGTGCTTTGTGATTTGGTTTGGTTAGTTGGGTAAGAAGTTGGAGAAAAATTATGTTGTCGTGATAATAAAGTGATTTATTTTTTGGTAGCTAAAATAAAACATCCCTAAGTTCATAAAAAAAAAATTATAATTCATCATGATAGTGGAAATTGATATTAAGATAAATCCGTCGAAGGTAAGATTTTAATTTTTAACCATATAATTAAGGTATTTTATTAAAGGAAGTGCTTCATGATCGATAATATTGAAAACAGCTTTTAATTGCTTAGCTACATTTCTGCTTGTAATAGCTGTAGGTCCTACTATTATGTCCTACAGTCTGCAGGTATTAATAAATAATCAACCCCTTTCATCTATCCACCTTCTCCCAAATAAATGCACGGATACCTTCAGTTTTCATATATTCAATTTCACATAAAACACCGATCTCATGAATAGTTTTAACGCCGCCATAATTTAATTTCACGCAGTGTTATTTTAGGCGGGCAAGCCTTAATGAAAACATGTTGTTTTTAAAGGAGATTATTAAACGAGATATGAATAACGATCGAGAACATTACGCACACAATAATAAATGTTCGAAAATATACGAAATGGACATTAATGAAAGCACGTAAAATCCATTTAGCGTTTTCATTTCAATTTTATTTAATTAAAGCTTATGTTGACAGTTAGCTCATTATAATATGTTTTAGTGTTGTTTATTGACGTGGTTAATTTTCATTACTTCTATGATGAGTGTTCTGTAATTAGATACAATGTGAACTATTTATTGTGAATAGCGCTTTGTCGATTATATCACAGCCATTAAATTTAAAAGCACTACCGTTAATTTATTTAGGATCGGTTTAAGTTGAAAGCTTGTGAATATGGGCACGGATGAGTGATAATAATCAACTGCTTATCACTAAAGAGAAAAGAAACCGAATTTACTTCCTTGAATTTCTTACATTGCCAGAGACTCAGAAATATTTTATTTTCTTTATTAGGGATAATATATGAAATTATTAGCTTAAGCAGTTACGTATATTATTAAATATCTTAGATTAATTATTAACCAGCGATATATTATATCACAATTACCTCTAAATGTTAATTGAAAACAGTTGAAACTTCTATTGGTTTAAAACAAGGCGCGGGCGTGTATTGTGCACATTGCCTGTGTTCAAATTCAGCGGACACGTTTCGCGCTTATATTTCATGTTAATTTTCTACTGACAATTGGTAAACAATACTTGATTAGAGAACAAGCGCCGTACGAATACGGGCTCTTAATATTTTTTATAATGCATCCTCATCCTTAGAAGATATTACGGGGAATAAATTACAGATTTATTTCGAAATGATAGGTACTATAACTATCCTTAAAGTAGTAGTATAAGATACTTTTTTTAAATATATATTTAAAGATATCCAAAGATATCCAATAAATGATTGCATGATCAATAACATGTACTGTACATTTAATAATAACATTCAGAAAAACATATAAAATACATTGCAAATCGATGGACGAAATATATCTCTTATGACCTCATAATCTACTAAGTATACATTTGATAGTGCAACAAAATATAATTAACAGTCCGACGGTACCCCGATGGCACGTGAGCGGTGAACTATCAATACTAATCATCGGTGAATCTTATCTAATCCATCTACTATAAGTACGCGCCCTACCGCAGAGTTTTATGTTTATATGATCGCATTTAAACATACTGTGTGAATACAGGAGCTGCGTGACTAATTGTTCAATACCAAACTAGTAAGCAATACCTATAAATATAGTCCAGCTATATGACAATATTTGCAATGTTTTTGTAATTGTTGAAGTATTTTTTATTAAAAAATACTTTAAAAAAATAGACGTAATGTATTCGTAAATGCTAAATCACTGATAGAATTGTTAATGTACTTAACGGATGTAACACAATGGTTTTAACGGAGCGTGTGTTTTTAATACGATATACAATAAGGAAACGTTTTTTCTCAAGAAATTGCTCTAAAGAAGAATCGATTATATCATTAAAGTAAAACCAAGCATGTAACGTTATCACAAAGAAAGTTACATATCAGATATTCTTAAGTACTTTTCTATAAAAAATGTACATAAACACAACAACAAGAAGCGTGTGATAAGGTCAATACTAATTAGTCAATAAAAAACAATATCCCGTATTTTTTGTTATTATAGTGTTTGTTTGGGTATTATTGTAAGAAATGATTTGAAAACATATTATAAAGAAAGATTCGAGCACAAGGTAAGTAACATGAAATAAGGACGTTTTGATTTGATCAGCGGTCGTGTCCGAGATGATGTGAGATGTTGACAAAGGAATTAATGTTGGCTGGCTTGAATTACAATTATGGCGGTATCAGGTTATCTAAAAGGAAAATTTAAATGAATAATTTTATTTCTATATTATAAGTCTTTTTAACTAGGTTGGTATATGATTAATAGTTTGTCGAAGTAATTATCTTTACATATTAATTGCTACTTCTCTAATTGAATTGTATCTTGACAAAATATTAATGATGTTCAAAATTGATCAGATCCAAGTTGTAGATACTTTTCATATAATGTAGCTGTTTTAGCCTTTAATTCAGTTTTTTTCGCAATATTGACATAATATAATTCATTTGTAACCTACTAATAACCTGCATGACTTCCCTGTATTTTCTGTATTTCCTCAGCACCTGTATTCAAAAACAGTTCCTCAACAGTACGTCGTATAATATACTCGGTTCTTAGGAAGGACGTGACGCATCACAATATTAGTATTCTGTAGGACACTTCACAAAAAATTTACCTCTATTTATTATTCTGTGTTAAACGTTAAACAGCGATGATTGACAGAACATTAGGAGTATGGACCTTGTACAATTGCTCATGCGAATCGTTTGAGCATGTCATGTTGATGAGATCGTATGTTGAATTATAATTTATTGTAGTCGTTTCCAAAAGTAAGAAGTATTTGTGAATTATTTTAAACTGATTACAGGGTCTGACTTTAAACTTCTACGGCACCAAGGAAATACTTAACAATTTAGGAGTGGAAATCAAAATCTTACGTATAATCAAATAAGATTCACTGGTTTTCAATCAAACAAATTCTATAGGTATTGTATAACTGTATAACCAAAAGAAAATGACTGAAAGACTTATAATTTATATATTTTTAAAGCTTGATTTCATGTCATCATTATGTTTTTTACACGAGGTAGCTTAGTTAAATAAAAACATTATGGTGATAACGTATGGTTGTAGGTTGCTCCTGATTTGAAGATATTTCGTCACATGCTCCTGTTACCTTTGAACGTTATTATTACTCATATTCCTATTTCAGAAATCATCAGAAGTTAAAAATGTTTTCCCTTTTTCATAATATACCTACCTGTTATGGTTTAGTGGCATGACAGTTATAAAATTAGCTAAATTTTGGTCACTAATATTAGAAGCAAAATCTGTAGAAAAACATGATTTTGTAATAATTTTTACCTTCGATAAATTTTAGCTATCAATTGGTACTAATTCTCTCTGAAGTTTGCGGGTACTTATTCAAACTCTACATAGTTCGACCAATTGCTACTATGTATTTAAAAGTCCATTAGCTCAAAATCATAAACACGAGTTAAAAACTGCAACTAACAATAATTTCCCTTAAACTACAATAAATAATATATTATTACATTATGTGTGTGCGCTAAGTTCCTATTATTTGAAACATCAATGCGAAGAGCGCGTATAGGTACACTGAATTTAAATTTATCTTAATGATTCATAAGCAATACATCAAATATTTCGGGGTCACAATTTATCGCAAATAAAAGTGATTTATGTTGAAAAACAATGTTAAATTAAGAGAACTTAAGTGATTTGTGAAGTGCAATTCAGGGGCGATGCAAAAGTGCATTCAATACTAAGTAGCAATGAATTTGAACTTGTAAAGATAGTATGAAATAATTTCTGGTATAAAATAGTTAATTCTCCTATTTTTGATGTGTAATTCAGTTAAGACAATGAAAAGAATTGTTCGACTATCCTATTTAACAATGCAAGAGCCACAGTACAGCAAGTATTCATTCCTTCTTAAAGTAAGGTGATTTTTGATTCATTATTTCAAATTCAGTTGTAAAATTCGTTTACCTATTTTTAAATAAATTCATTGATAAAAATTAGCAACGATACAGAGTGATCAATAATATATATTTTTTAAGAATAAGAGAGACCAGTCTCAATACTTATAATCCCAGGACCCAAGTCCACGTAGACAAAATAACGGTCAGTCGTTTTAAGCAATAAAAAAAGATTATGTTAATAATTTTGGTAAAATTGTGACAATATTACAAGTGCGCAATAAATTACTAATACAAAAATCACCTGTTAATGCAAATTAAAGCATGAAAATATATATTGTTGAATTTTAAAGCCGGATTTTTCGACTTTACCTCATGTTAGCGGGTGGTAAGGTTCAGTATCTGTGAATAATCACTGTGCTCATACCTTAGGAACTGCAAAACTTCGCTGACAAGTTACTTCTAAATCGATGGTTATTGCTATCGTGATAGAGTTCATAATTCTATTTATACCACAGTGTAGCTAAAAAGGTATCCTTTGAAGTTTCTATAGAGAAGTGGGCAGTAATTTATCACCTCTTTTACATTGTAATTGCGTAAATCATGCATTTATGACACTTGGGCACAAAAAGCTTTGTCTCCGCATTCCCGCGGTTTCGCTCGTTATTGCTACGGAAAACATCACGAATGTTTTCAAAGCATTGTTTGGATACGATTTTTAATAATATATTACCTGGAAGATTTTTAAAGTTTACAATCGCCTTCCTGGATGTGTATTGTTTAGACATTTTTTAATACGTCATAATTGTTATCGCAATTTTATGCTTCGAAATTACTTTATTGTCCAATATACAAAGATTGCAAACAGCTATTTTTACACCACTTTTTGTATTAAATTTATTTAAAACGTGGTGTAAAAACTTTTAACACACTAAGAGCAAATTTAAAAAACCGAAGTTTGTTAAACAAACAACTTATTTATTCATAAAAAGATCTACGTATAAAAACGCAAAACCGCCAATAAATAAACACTATCAGAGCAATCATTCAAGCAAACACAAGCTGGGTAACCGATCACAGTACCTACAGCCTATTAGCAATATAGCATGATGAAGTTAAACACTTAATTAGCGGCCACAGTTTATCTTATCTGGAGGAGCACGATCCGCATGTCCGCGCAGGAGTTGATATAGCGTGGATTTATGGCCGCGTACGTGAAATGTATACTAGATACACTACAACTGTTCTGGACCTTTACTAAATGATTATACTTGCTCTTGCGCATCTTAATGGGTGAAGGGTTTGGAGCTCTTAGTTTGTAATTTTAATTTTCAGGGTTAAAATGATGTTTTAATGATACATTTAAAAAGATATGTTTGTATCAAAACATGGACATATTTCTCTTTGTTAATAAATCACGGTATGACCACAATCTGTCCAAATAAATTTATGTTCACTGCATACAAATGTGTAATTCATATCATCATCAAAGAATTCTATTTTAAATGAATGTATTTCGGCATTATTTTCAGTCCTTCGCCAAATTAAACTCAATTACAAATGCACCACGTCACAATCAATTATGGTTTTGAAAAATAATAAAATAATTTATAAATTTATAAAAGTAGGTACGTAAGTATTGTGAACAACTTTATCATGCCATAAGCAGATAGAAGAATATTAATTGTTTGCCGTGGGTGTATGGACACTGGACAGACCTGTTCCGATAGCGTGTCTTAATTGTATTGAAAATTAATTTATTGAACGATAACCCAGGATCTTATTTATTATCAATCAGGTCAACGTTAATATTTTTTCTTAAAAATGTTTAGATG
The DNA here is from genome assembly GCA_029959065.1 of Colias behrii. Taxonomy (NCBI): domain Eukaryota; kingdom Metazoa; phylum Arthropoda; class Insecta; order Lepidoptera; family Pieridae; genus Colias; species Colias behrii. The sequence goes on from JARWMC010000009.1 coordinate 5,079,155, forward strand.
AAAGTTACGTTAGGTTAGTTTATGATCTTGATAAAGTTTATCTATACAATAAAATTCAGTGAAGAAATAAAAACGCAAATATAATTATATGAATTTCACAACAAGAAAGATGTGATTATATTCAGATTACAAATAAATAGGTATATATATTATATGTGGTATCATTTATTGTTAAAATATCCATCATTACGCAAATATGATTATTTCATATTATAAAACAAACGACATTGTAAATTCAACGATCAAACATTCCTCATAAAACAAATAAATCAAACCACCACTAATAGCAATCATAACTATAAAGCCCGATGGATAAACAACATCACCTAGTAGGATGCATGCGATTAATGACAGATTCTTGTTTTTTAACACGAAGCCAAGGGACCTATAAGTCCATGTCTAAGTCGGAACTCGATTGCCTGGGTGGTTCGCTAATTAAGATAACTCAATATGTCCATCGACAACGAAATATGGATGCGCGCACGCGAGATAGATAGCTCTATATGTACCGAGGTTTATGCAATCGCTAATTATCGTGTGACGTACGTAATTTATGCGCCAGTGGAGCTTGCAATTTTTGTCTATGACTACTTTTTGTTCGTAATAAATTGCTATTGATATTTGAAATCGTGTTCCAATTAATCGTTTGACTCGCTTTACAAGTCATTAATAAATTAGTGTTGATTAAACTTAGATGCAGTTCAGATCAAAACAAGCCTTAAATGGTATGCTATCAAATAACGAGTATGTTTTTTCAATTAAGACGTGTTAACCTTCTATATTTTTATCTAATTAATAGTTACAGTGCTTATGGCTTGTAATTTTATTGCTTATTTAATCGCACAATTTAACATGTAAATTTGATATAAATATGAAACAATAGTGTTATCATTGTCAAAAATAGAACTTACTTAACCATACTATAACCCATTTAAAATCAGTAAAATAGTACTTGCATTAAGTAATCTCCATAATAACTCGTATCTGTCACACGAGAACGTTACCAGTTACTAGTTACGAGGACTAGCCATACAGCCATAACAAACGGGTGTAACATGAAAATACCTAATTAAACTAGTACCAAAATCCGATATCAGAACATCGTAGCGTCACGAAACCCCAGCCACCTAATAAAGTAAGCAGTCTCACGTTCCTAATTAGATCGTTAATTATAAGCCTTTCATGGGAGCCTTAATTTCAACATAAAAGACTATCTTAACCGTTTTTATTTTCAACTGATTATGTTACAATTTTTGTTTAATAGGAGTATTTTGTGGTTGGTTAAGAGCATTTTGTGTGTGGAATTTTTTGGGAAGAAATGACTGACTATTCTATTGTAACCTACGTGTTTTTCTAAGTATCAATTTTTATAAAATAATTGTCAGATAGGTGTTGGATTGAAATTATAATGATATAGAGCAAATAGAGTATCGGTATATCCTTGCGTCTAGTCTGACCAGTGACCATAGTGTGATTTATGACTTTAATAGAATTATACTTATGAAGCAGTGCAACGATCATAATTGCTTAATCAGATTTTACTCGGACAAATAGCAAGACTCTTAACTGTATTTTATTATGTTTCTTTTCGCAGCATCGATTTTTCAATAAGTTAGTGAAAATTATACATGCTATTATAAAATGAATTTCATGGTGAATTAAAATAGAGGATAGTTACCAGGATTCCTGTTTTAAGAACAGCACAGACCGCCGACTAAGCAGCTAAGACCCAAAAGTGGTTACCCGGCGAACGGTCGAGCAAATACCTAAATAATAGCAGTCCCTCACCAGGTGGAACTGAATCATTACTCTAACTGTAATCCCGGAATACAGCGTGATTTATACGGAGCCCAGACGGACGAATTTACGTGTTCTGTAAAAAATGGAGCTTAGTTTCTCGCGAGTAAATCATCCTTGATCCGCGTTTAAGGCAATGCTTCTTGTAGCTTTTACTGTTAAGTGTTGGCTATTGCGTGAGGGTTGCCGGCTGCGCTTTGGGAGGTTCAATGTCCACTTCTGTTTATGATTGTTGTAATGATAGTTGAGTGTAGCGAGATGAAGTTATGTCAATTTAAATTTTTAATTAGTATCTATGTATCTAATAATAAAAGTGTATCTACTTATATAATTAATTCAAAAACAAATTCTTATTTATTTATATGAAATACTAAGTTTATAATATTGGTATTTTAAGGTTATATTCTACATTGTACTTCTCATGAGATCTAGTGGCAACTTGGCAATTTTTAGTTCTGTATTAGTGTATATATACCTACCGATGTCTATTGAAATTTGCTCTACATTCCCCATGACATCTATCTTCTATAATATAAAAATGAATCCCAAAATGTGTTGGTAAGCGCATAACTTGAGAACGGCTGAACCGATTTCGTTAATTTTTTTTATTATATTCCTTGAAGTACGAGGATGGTTCTTACGTAGAGAAAACGTAAATATGTACCACGGGCGAAGCCGGGGCGGACTGCTAGTTCCATATAAATATAAAAATGGAAGAGTTGTTTATTTTCCTTCTCATCTTACTAAGAACATTCACAGAGTGTTTCATACAAAACAACACATATTTGTTTTACTCCCGAATTTTCCATAACTTATCTCAAAATAAACAGCTCTTATTGCACCATATAGACATTCTTACCCACTCGAAATTTATTCACGGCGTACAATAAAACTTGCTATGACGCGTATGTATGTATGTGTATGCAAATAAGGCTGATATTCGCTAGCGAAGCATCGAACCCTACTCCTCGGCCTCGTATGCTCGCTTCCTGTCTGGCACGACACTGCGACTACTCCTCAATGTACCTGCCAAGCTTTATTCTACTATCTACTTTTATTTTAATATTCTTAAAGTATGAGTTTTGTAGGTATACATATTTCCCACATTATTTTCTTACGTCAAGAGGAACTTTTTCCTTATACAACATTTACATTTATTATTAATTATGTTAATGGTATTCTTTACTTTTTATATGAATTTAAAGTTTTCTTATTAAATAATTGTCACATTAACATATCAGAATTAAAATCTATACTAATATTATAAAGCTGAAGAGTATGTTTGTTTGTTTGTTTGTTTGAACGCGCTAATCTCGGGAACTACTGGTCCGATTTGAAAAATTCTTTCGGTGTTAGATAGCTCATTTATCGAGGAAGGCTATAGGCTATATACCATCACGCTACGACCAACAGGAGAGGAGCCACGGGGGTGAAACCGCGCGGAGCGGCTAGTAAATTATATTATAAACAAAGCAGTCGCTTGTAAAATCACTATCACTACATAGTATAAAACAAAGTCGCTTTCTCTGTCCCTATTTTTCTATGTCCCTTTGTATGCTTAAATCTTTAAAACTACGCAACGTATTTTGATGCGGTTTTTTTTAATAGATAGAGTGATTCAAGAGGAAGGTTTTAGTATATAATTTATTAGGTTTTAGACAAAGCGGGCGAAGCCGCGGGCGGTAAGCTAGTTGTTTATAATTATGACACCCCTGTGCAATAATAATTCACTCAAGATTGTGTTATTTATAGATAAATGTATTATTAATGTCATTATTAGCTCTTCGTGAATTAATTATTCATGCAATTAATTAGTCAAAAATGCTCTTTGCAATAATTAGGTATGAGTTTCTGTATGTGTATCATAATTAATCTCATTATGAAACTATAAAATAAAAGGAAGTTTCAACAAGGTGTGTTTATAAAAATAATACATTTCTGTATGTGTATCATAATTAATCTCATTATGAAACTTTAAAATAAAAGGAAGTTTCAACAAGGTGTGTTTATAAAAATAATACAAAGTGTACAGTAACAGAATTTTATTTAATGCAGATCCATCTCGCACTATAGCTGATATTGTACAAAAAATTATAATATCGCTTCCCATTCAAATATATATGATAAGTGATAATAACTCGTATAATTTTACACATTTTTCACACAGTTACAATCATCAAACACAAACATATAAATCATTTTAACTAGAGTTCAAGTAGTTTTAAGTATTTCTCTTCATATTCTAATTAATATTAATCAATTATGATACATTACTATAAATTGTGCCTACCTATTACGTATGACAAATGCTTTAAGGACAACATTTACGTATAATATTCGTGAGCACGTTCGAATAAAATAAATAAACGTTATGCTAAAATTAATTTGTATACAGGTCGAAAATAGTGAGTTCCAAAAACAAGTGTATTGATTCCGAACCTCCAATAATAAAATCCTTATTCGATTAAGAAGGAAAGCAATATAAATATTATTTATTTATTTACAATATTTAAAAATTATAAGCCGCTAGAAAACTTAGACGTAGATTCTTTCTAAATAAATAATATAGTAACATCGACTCGATTTTGTATAAATGTACAAAAAAGGAACTCTTGATATTATTAACACGGTGTATAATGTAGAACAAAAGATAATTTGGCACGTTACGATTCGTTAATTAAACAAAGCTGAAAGAATCTCGACCAAATTTTAAATGACTTTTATGCTACAAGTGACAATATTACAATAGTTACGTATGTTATAGGAATCCAAAAATATTACAACTACTGTATCTTATAATAAATTACATTATTACTTAATTTTATTAGCTATTCGTATACTGGGCACAACTAGTTTTGTTTCTTGTCATTTGAACTGACTATGAGTAAGCTAAGAATAAGTTAAGCTATCGACTAATAATGGAATATTTTTGTAATAAAGCCTTTTTTACGTATATAGGACGGTTGGTGTGACGTCAATAAATAAAAAATATCTTATCGAAATTTATAAAATAAATCATCGAAAGTTAATTTTGAATAAATAAAAAATAATCGTTATAAATTTATTTAAAATGTACAATAAATTTATATAAACACTTTTTTAACCGAATTAATGTAACAACTCAATTCATATTATTATTTATGCTTATCTTTATTTATTAGGCCACATTAATTACCTACGTCACACCACCAGAAAATATTCTCACAATTAATTATTAAAAGTATAATATAAAGTATTTAATTCTGACCGTATACAGACATTGTACATCAGTTTCAGGTTAAAATTCATACTAATTACCATAAATATTTACATTTACATAAATCCCTTTCCTTGCTTAGCACGTGAAACAATATTGAGATAAAAATATCTATCATTGTCGAAGACGTATGAGTCACAGAATGCAACATCATAAACTAATTTTGTTGTTCTGCCCACTTACCAATGAATCTTACATTAATAATGGCAAGTCATCAGTAAACCTGACATATTTGTACATTACAATTTCTTATGAAAATTTATTGCAAAGAAAATATACAAGCGACATCTTTTATAGCCAACGCGACACTCGATAATATTCGAAAAGGATAGCATTTCGAAAATGCCTAAATCGGTTAGCTTCACAATATGGTTAAGAATCGGTATATCTACACGGCTACAGTGCGAGTCCGCATCGAGCCGAGTCCGCGTTTAGCAGATAAATTGCGATTGCAAGTGATCGATAGTGAGGTACAATTAAATTCGCACGATAAATAAAAACACAATTCCATTTGAGGCCGGAGGCGGCCGAGCGGCCGTCTCGTGTACCTCAGCAGGCGTTCAAGATTTATTCAGGGAGATGCTGAACAATATATCACGGGAACAACGCGGGAACTTGACCTATTCCTAGTGTGGAACGGCCACTGTTCCGATACGGCCGATAGCAGATTAGCCTGAGTGATAGCAGCACGGCGTCGCTTCGCCGCCCATACACGCCCCTCGGCTACCGTCACACGTCAACCTCTCGCTGCTCATTGCGTCACACGACACGCCGACGCAGCCTAATTAATAATTAAAGAGGCTTCTATTTAATCATCTCGAGATTAACATAACATATGCATACATAACTCAGGCTAAGCGATAAATAAGCGGACATCGAACGTGTATTTTTCATACGAACATATAATTTATAGTTGACGATGATATCGCGACTGGTTCTTTTATTTGTGAAATAGTGATACGCGGAGTGTGCTCGGTAAGCGTTACTAACGGGAAATTTTGACAATAAATCTTCGGCAGTCGATTGCCTAAGCGTTCGTGTGGGCCGGCAGAAAAATTTATTCGACATTCGGCATTGATATCTTGATCTCGGAATGTCAAATTGTGTGGAGCGGGCGGAGTATGGGCCTCTATACAGTGCACACTGTACTACAATATTCACGACTTATTACAATGCGTTTTAAGCCGGGATGTGTTCGACCTACCAAGGATTGGTAATGAAGCGACATATTATGCGACGACCACCTGAAACAAAAGGAGAAGCGAAATTAATAAAACGTCAAAAAAAAAATAATTTCATTAATTATAAATGGGCAAACAATAATAAAATTAGCATTTGTTTATTTATAGCGTTAATATGATGACTAGGCAAAGTCGAGTAAAAGATTTGAAAACCAATAAAACGCCAAGCGACACCGCCTCTATAACTCGATCAATCAATAGGCCATACATCAATTAACAATCAGTGAGCAATACTGTCCCTTATATTATTTATCGTGAACATTTGCGTCACTATAATTCCATTATGCATTAATTTCTAAAGCGATTTTGATAAAAGGCCGTATCTGTAGCTCGCAGGCTCCGTCGAGCCGGCTGAAATTAAGATGTAACATGATGCGAGAACGAGCAAGAGCTGCTAGATTTATTGCTATACCACTTTGCATATGCTGATTTACAAAGACCGAGGATATGTATGGAGTTGTTAAAACAGTACGTTTAGGAATGTAGCATAAAAGCACGCCTAACGAACGCATTCGATTTAAGTATGTTATGGTATCCGGAACTTGAATATTTTAATAGAGCATCGGAATTTGTATTCTATTTAATGATTTTCTATTTAAATACAGAAAATGGATATTTTATTGAAACTAAAGCTAATTCTATAAATTGGGTAGGTATTTATACTATGATTAATAACATCACTTAGTATATTACAAATTATAGACGCGCTAATATTACCAATAGATTCATTTACTACATCAAAATGTACCTATATTGATAGGTAACGAAATGTAATGCAGAAATTAATGTGTAGCATATTAAAAACTGAGTCCTTTTTACACTCGTAACGTTCCGGCTGAATTCTGAGATCCTACTAATTATATCAGCTTATAATATTGATTAAATAATAAACATTTATATATATCTAGCGCAAAATAAAACAAATAAATAGAAGATATTAATGCAATTGTAAGCTCTATATAATTACTCGTCGCTGATGTAGCCGATTCGCAAGGCGGTGGGCGCGGGACGAGTCTCGGCCACAGTCAGCAGAAAGAAACAACAGCTACGTATTTTCACTTCACTTATACATATAACTCAACACTATCATAGATTAAATTATATCTAAATTTTAGTCCTCGCATGATATATGTGCAGATATTAAACGTTGTTTTGTGATTGAAATGTTACTACCTGTTTAAATGGGTTTTGGTTTATTCACCTACTGCTTAGGCTATAAATTAATATCTACTTAGGTCACGCTTTTGCAAATAAAAGGAAAAAAACTCAAAATCATTTTCTTCTAGGTATATAATGTAATATTTATGTTTTAATTATTTTAAAACCGTTTTTAATCTTATTTTTTGTGTTATTCTCCAGATGTCCCAGGTGTGATTTATTTGGTAAAATTCATCTTAAGGCAATAGGCACAGAAGTTATTTCTTACCCTCCTCTTGGAAAAAGTAATAAAGAAGAGGACGCCATCCGAATAATTGATACTATTATGTGTTACTACTGCAGACGAGGTAAGCCGTAAGGGTGATGTTATATCTAGCTACTATAATAATATTATAAAACTAGTGTTTTGGTGTTTGAGACTTTTTTTTCATTAGACTATTATCTTTTAATTAGATATTTTAAAAATAAAGAAACTACATCAATTCTTGTAAGTTCTTGTTTCAATTCACGAAGCGTTCAATTAACTAAATGATTTAATTACATAGAAACTAAATCAGAATATTAACGCAAAGTGCCACGCATAAACGCCAGCAATAAAGCAAAAAGCAATCCTTTCAGCAAACATATCATAAGGACATACATCTTGCAGGAAACGTCTAGAAATAGAACAGCGGGTAATGACCTAGACTATAAGTAACATCCTGAATTCCTTTCTATTTCAGACACTGGCCAGCAGGAACAATGAAAGAACAGCGGTAGGCGCTCCGTCAAGTGCGAGAGACCATAAATTCAGTAGGACGCGCAATTTGTTGAATTACAGCATGCGCCAGCCACCAGGCCGACGCGAAATTAGCTCCCACAGAGATAAATTGACGGCAGCCCGCTAAATAAATTATTTGGGAAAACCGAGAAAAAACGGGCGTCTTCCCTTGATAAGGGTTGCGCGCATCCCACCGTGGAAATAATGAATATCGACCGCTTTGTTGCGTAACTGAGCACTGTATTGAGTATTAACTACCTATTTTTTCCATGACAACTATCAGAGTTATTAAAGAACATTTAAGTAGTGTAAATATTCAAAAGATTTATAAAATTTCGACCGTACATTAACCCGTAACAAAGCATTGCACACGATCCTTATCAGATATTCATCTTTGTTAATTTAAATTCAGATCAAGTACCGATACATTTGACGGCGTCACAGATTTAAAATTGCATTGTAATCATTCAATTCATCGTATCTCGCATACGATCTGAATTATAAGACAACATCGCATTGAGACGTTTAATTCGAAACCAGCTTCGAACTTAATCGGCAAATTATCACCCACTGGTATTTTATCGCGATCGCAAGTATTCTCACGATAAAAAACGTAATTTTTCACGTTTACACGACCATTATGAAATGAGTTTCTACATTGAAATATTCGCTTCACACGTGTTCGGTTCGTTTGTTCGTTAAATTGAAGTATGTGTAATTAATTTTGAGACGTGTCCTCATATTTTAATGTTAATAGGTAGTGTTATTTTTTAAAACATTTTTTTTTTTTGTTAATATCTGATCTTTTTATAAAGTAAAATTCAAAGAATTCATTTATGCAATGACTACAAAAAACATAATTAATCAACTCGATATAAAATTCTCAAATTTTTGTTATCAATTAATAGCTCTATCTCTTATTTTATTATGCCATTTTTATATATTGTACCATTTTGCTTTAATTTTTAATGTTGTCGCTGTATGTTTAGCAATAAATATTTTCATAGTCGTGATAAATAACCGTAACAAATCTGAAATATGATTTTCTTTCATAATCACAAAAGCTCACCACACCCTTTCTTTCAGCGGGATTAATCTTAGTTGTATATTCGAGATTTAGCTGGCAATAAGAAAGACGCATAGGTGGGCTTAGAGGGGCGAGTGGCAAATTGTCTCAGTTTCGGCCCCTCGCCTTGCTACAAGCGAAAGGATTTTATTACATTCGTTAACGCATTTTAGATTTAAATTATATTTAGATGCATAAACTAGAAATAATGGCACGACAATATCTGCATTAATAATTTATTAAATCCATACTAATATTATAAATGCGAAAGTAACTCTGTCTGTCTGTCTGTTACTCAATCACGCCTAAACTACTGAACCAATTTGCATGAAATTTGGTATGGAGATATTTTGATACCCGAGAAAGGACATAGGCTACCTTTTATTGCGAAATATGTACCACGGGCGAAGCCGGGGCGGACCTCTAGTACTACATATTTAAATGATGTAGAGTTGTTTAGTTTAAGAACATATAAAAATTGATTACCTGTCCAATGACAGATGTTTCAAACTAATTTTTAAAATAGAAGTAAGTAATATAACATTCTTAAATATTGCATTTCACAACAAAACTACGCATAGTTCACTCTTACATCCGATTTTAAGTCCAAAAAGTATCTTGTCTATTTTGTTCCTACCAACACATGTAGCTCCGCATCAAAAAATAAAAATTACACAACAGATAAAATTCTTCCAGGTTCCATTATTAAAAAGGCAGCTTGGCGGGGCTTATCCCACCCTACCTGAGTGGCCATTAATTCATCCCCTCCGAATGCCATGACGTGCCCGTGTAGCGCCATTACAATTTCGATTATTGTTCGCTCCACATTTTGATGTTGTATGAATTTTTTGAATTTGAATACATATGCTGTAAACTATCTTTGTCTGTTAGTAATTTGCGTGATATGTTTTTGGTTTTCTTGATACCTAAAAGTATCCCAAAACGGCAGCATAAAAGATAAATAAATTATATACTGGCTTCTAAAGAAATAATAATTATTAAAACGGCATACAAATGTCTACATTATATATGACCCAGTACCAGACCAATTAAATTAAATAGTAATTTGATCACATATTGATAAAAAGCTTTATTATGTGTTTTATATCGCTGTAATGTTTATCTTTAAATACTACAGTTAGAGCTATTTGCAACGAATTCCAATTCGGTCCCCGCATTGAACATAAATCAGGATTTTGGACGGGTGAAGCTAAAATTTTGAGCGCTATAAGCCGAGCGTAAATTTCTTGAAACATGACGTGTCGGAAAAAAATCCAACCGAAATTGTTATAATCTGATATTCAAAAATGTATTATTACACGGTTGTGTTCAAAATTATACAACGCAAATGTAAAGAATATTTTATAATGATTAAAAGTATACGCTTTCTTGTTTTCTATTTGCAAAGTAATTGCAATCAATAATTGATTTTGTATTAATAGAACACAAGTAAAATTGCGAAGATAAGTAAAGTAAAACAATAAAGATTTCGTTATATTTCTTAATGTACCAGCTGTGCTGCGCTCCGAGTTATGACCGAACGTTTAACCTATCGATCTCAATAATAAATCACTACATATCTCTCAAGAAGGCGACCATTACGCAGAATTGTTTAAAAGCTTAACGCACGCGCTTTACTTTGTCGCCGTTCTGAACTTTCACACCGCACAGATTTGTATTATTTTTAGAACGCGCTAAGCAAAATGACGCACCCTCTAATCCTTCTTTTTATGTAACTCTCTATTTATTTCTGTAACACTCTCGCCGGCATGTGGAAGATCACACTCGCGCGCAACATTTTTAAAATTCCGACAAACTCTACTCTCAATTAACGGAGAATACATTGATAGATGTTTATTTTATTGGGCTCTGTATTAACGTCCGTCTGGGCGAGCTTTAGATAGAGGTTACGAAATCGCTCGTACAAATGAAATAGTAAATATGCCTGTCTTTAATAAATCACTGCAATAATTCATTTTGCATATAAATGATACGATGTCTGCATATAATGCGAACTATATTAAATGTCAACAATGCAGAATCATTTATCACGCCTCTATTTAAAAGCATAGCGTAAAAAAAGATACGTAAAATAATTTTGTTGCCAAATATTGAAACGAGAAAAACTATTTAATCCGAAAACTTTTGTAGGTTGTCCGTATAAATCTATGTGTCGTTGTGGATGCCAAGGAAATAAGATGGGATTGAGTTGGCAATGCGATTTAAGTGGGGTTAAGATAATCCGTCATAGCGATCGTACGCAAGTGTTGCCATGGCGCGTCCGAGGTGGGTTTGCGCTATTAATTACAAATAATCGGTTTCTTGTTATTATTTATTGGCTAGTTTGTGTACAGCCTCAAACCGCCCGCGGCGTTGCGTGTCGGATGTGTGGCTGTAGTCAAAACAGATTGAGTTGCATATTCAATGAAATTATCTAGGAAATATTTATAATCATTTAAAATTAGGTTTAGAAATAAATACCTGACATTATCATAAGTTCGAAAATATGAGATAATATTATATGTAGATGTAGAGTCATAGAAACTGTTATATTTTATGACTTAATATTTTTATATAATCGTTAATATGAAAGACATGTAAAATAAATGCACACTGCACCTCATAATTAATTATTATCAGATCCAATAGTCCAAGATTGATGAGTGTCGATCGTAAATCAATCATTTTTGACAGCTCGCAAACATTTCAGTCTGGATTAACGCATGATCCTACAATAAACCTACATAGAAACCTGTCGATATCAATTATTAAAACTACACCAGTAATACATTCCAGCATGAATTAAATAAACCACACAAGAATCTCTTGTTTTATTTGTATTACCTATGTGTTCAAAAATCCAGATTAAAGTAAATCTTAACGCTAGATTTCAACTTCATGGCGGTATAAAAATTGTGATTTGGGATATCTAATATTACAATGTAAGTAATTGCAAATATGATATCCGTATTGGTTATTTGTATTTAACTATCACCTCAGTTTCACAATCACCATAAATAGCTATCTAACCCAAATATCAAAGGAAAAGGCATTTCGAATATTAAGGTTGCAATTACTTTTGCCTCATACAATTTGCAAATACCTAAGCTGTTAGATACCATCTGTCCTGGGTATGTGTGCATAAATTAAATCTAAATTCCTACAAAACACAAATATTTATACATTTTAACAGGTTTTATCTATTTCTAAGCAAAACTAGTGTAACAACATATAATTTTGCGATGTTATGTCCGATAGTGGTGCTGGATTAATTCGCTAATATGCTGTTGCTGACAAAGATATAATATTTGTAATGTTTAGCGAAACTAGTTTTTAATAACGTAAATAGCTTTATATATAATTCCTGTTACGTGTTAAAATAAACGATGCGTCAAAAGGATGAAACTATTTTCCACTTATTATAATTAGATATTATTTACTTATGCAACATAATTTTAATTTCTTTAGATAAATAATATGACAAGTATAATATTGTACTTTAACATAGCACGTTATTACAATCCCTCATTCGAGAACAAACAGGGGAAAATATAAAACAATTTCTCGGAGCGTTAAGATTACTCCTGGGATGTGATCTTTATTACCACGAATCACGTGATACAACAATAAACTATTTTTCATCGCCGGTTATTTAGTGAAGCGCTGTGTTCACACTTTTTATTTTTTCCTCTATTTCCTGAGAAAAATAACAATCGTGGCCATGCATCAACGTCGCGGGAGCTCGTTACCAAAATCACGTTTATCATAGATCACATTTGTCTAAGGCTTTACTTTTAATTGTAACGATAACAGCCTAACCGCCAATATTTCTGCAAGGAAAATTGTACCTTTTACTTATCATAACATAGGTGAAATTTCCAAATGGAAATTGAAGTACTATAGTTAAATTATAGGAAAGGTAAGAGAGAAGAGTCGCGAGCCACACACGACGAATTACGAGCGAACTCGGGACGCGGGCTTGTTATGTGACCACGATATATAATATTTATGAATTATATATGTTTGGAAAACTTTTGTTTAAAATATTTTGGACTGTAATATTTTTGTTCGAATGTTTTTATACAACATTATTTTAAGCTGTTAAAAGTAATATTATCGTAGGAGAATTTGTCAGGTTCCATGTTGAAATCAAATGTATTAAAAAATATTAATAGGTTATTAAAGACTTGTTACATATTCGTATATCCGTTGTTTCAGATGCTGACATCATTCAACACAAGCGGTTGCATAGCGAAACTTCACACTTATCTTACACGTACGCAAATGAAGACGCCATCTCGCAGTGAGACAAAACAAATAGTGCACAAAGACTGCAGTTGATAAGTTTATGGTGCTGTTGACAGCGAAGACTTTATTCAACGCAAGACAAACCTAATAACACTAATGTATACTTTTAAAATATATTGGGCCTATAGCAGAAACCAATAAAACAAAATTAGACAGATGTTTTTATAAAATTAAGCAAGTTCGTTTAATTATTCCCAAATATTGATAATGATGACTAAATAAGTTGTATAAACAAGAAAAACAGGATAAAAGTTCTTTCAAATGAAATATAGAGGTAATAAATATTAAAAAGCTACTTACATTAGAGTCGAAACACGTAACTAGTTTCTGCGAATATTTGTCTAAGCAGACGCTGCAAGAGGGAAAATAAAGGCCGCATATTGTTTTGCGATTTTTCCAAGTTAAACAATATAAATATTTTCATTTTTTTATTTTAATTATAATATGGTTAAATATTATAAAAATATAATAAACGAGTAATGTGCTTGCTTGATTGAACATTAAAATACAGTTTTGCTTATTTTTTAATACTGATATTATGAAATTATATGTTACCAAAGGTTTTTAAGACATTCGAAGATAACTCTATCATTATTATTCAAGTTAAGGTTAGCCAGAACTTATCTTCAGTAGCTGTAGATGAATTGTCAAGAGCTAATTTCGTAATTTAATATCTAGGATTTCCAAAGTCGTCCAAGTATCGCAAGCCTACACGGTCGGTGAAGTAAGGCGGGACAAGAGCGCAACAAGAATAATACAAAATGTTTTTCATTTTCTTTATGTCACCCCCGGCAGTCGTAAAGGCATTAAGCGTGACCAAACTTTTGTTTGATACCAGCGATGTATGAGAGCAATGATACCAAAGAACTTGCGTTCTTAACTCGCAAAATAAAATTCGCGTCTTCAGTTTATTTTGGTTTAAATTTCAGTGCTATGTGAAGGATCTTACGTTATAAATAATATTTGTAGGTAGGTATGGCCATCTTCATTGAACGTCAAACTATATTATGCATGAAAGACTACTAGAAATTTATTGTAGGTACATATACCTAGATATTGAAGTAAATAATGCTCTTTAAAATATGTGATCCTCTTCAATACTACATTTCATTACAACTTACATACTTTAGGGTCGTATTTCTCTTACAGACAGATGTTAAGGTATACCTACATGTGTCTACGTTCTTGCACAAGTATAGGTACATTTCTTAAAATGATAAATTAGCCCCAATACACATGGCAGTTAATTCAGTAAAACAATCCCAACTTTCTCCTTAACGCTGTAGGCGTAACGTATGTATGTAGGCATTTCGAGTTTTGTCACGATTCGTAATCTTTCAAATAAAGTGGGGACACGAAGATGTATGGATATTGGAGAATTAACTAGATTTCGGCGAGATAAAATCTGAATAAGTTTTCTTTGAAATACATATATACTTTTTGTAATCACGTGACGGTAATACTAATGCAACATTCACATTGGAAGATAACGTTCAAGATTTATGTTTTTCATTAATAAAATGACTTAGCTAACTAAACTACAATGCTTATGTATAAAATATGCTTAAACAATCATTAACACTTAATTGAACGCACAAAATAAACAGGCTTTATTAGTAAGTTTTCCTAAATAATGAAGCTAAATGAACGTCATAAAATTTTATTTCAATAAATTACAGTAGTCAGTAGGTTTACATACCTCGAGACGAGAGGTATCATAAATTCATTATAAAGGTGACTGATGTAATTGAGTATTAAAATTCTATGTGCCAGTTAAGTATCGGGCGGGTGAAGAATATTCGAATTTTTTACCTTAAAAGATAATTAGGCGAAGTTCATACCTATGGAACTTGTATGAACACATTTCCCACATACTTTCACGACCTATTTACTCTCACGGAATGTAGGTATGTAGGCCCTAATTAATTAAACCAACATCTAAGCTTATTATAATAAATTGCTAGGAAATTATAATTTTTCATAATTAAATGTGACAAGTGATATTATGAAATATTTTTATTACTTAACTACTTTTAGAAAAAAGAAAATATTACACTGTAATTGTTCGAACTTACATCGAGATAATAACAATTACATAATTAGAAGAACAATGTGTGAACCCTTCAAATTGAGTTCCGGATACCTATTGGGCGGATCGGTGCCTCCGTAATTACTTTAATGCCTTGCAGTAAATGGTGTAGAATCTGATATTACTCTTCATTACAATAATTTAATTAATAGATAAGTAAGTATATATTTATTTAATACTATGTTATATAAAACATGTCGATAAGTATAAGTATTTAAAAACACTAAAAGAATTTCTAACCACGTAGTAGTAAGGGGTATAAAACGGTTTTTGTAATATTCAGAACATAGCGTGATTTACGTGTAATTAAGATAAATATATAATTTAATTAAGGTCACTGCGATTATCTTGATGCACTAAACACAGGTCAATTGCAACGCACACTCAAATGTCAAGTACCAAATTCAAACCACGTACATTCTGACTGGACTCAAAAGCAACTCGAAATTAACTGTGTCGATTACTCAAACTAACAGTACAATCGCAATGAACTAGCGAAAACGACCCGGTACTACCTGTGGCTTTCCGTAATAGCCCGGTAATAATATTTCATGGCCATTACCTTTGTAAACACGGATAAAACGCTTTTACACGACTTCGCTGTGTAAAAAGTGCGACAATTGCGCTAAGTGCGCTCTAAAAAAAGGAATTCTTTCTTCTATTGATTCGAAACAATGTGCCTTTTTGGACAATGTCATTCTATTTTTAAATTGCATTTTAGCGCGTTTTCAACTTTTTAAACATTCCTTTTGACATAAGAAATGCGTTTAGAAATTGGAGTTTTAGAAGAAAGCTGGCTAAAGTATCGTTCTAGGAAGTCGGCGACGGTATGGGGATGTGCCAAAAAGAGATAAAGTAGTTTTATTGATCTATACGGACGTTCGGGCGGCGCGAGTGTGAGTTGAATGGAACGAAGATAACTTGCCGCCCCAACTTCATTCATCCTTGTTAGCTGCACGGATTTTTATATAACCCCATCCCTTTCGGGCCACGTGACCTAAGCAGGGTGTAACTCACCCTACAGCGGCCATAACTTACTCATAGCGATAGAAGGTATACGCTCGCAAAAATCATATGTACATTATTAATACTTTTATTTTGTATTCAAAATTATTTCTAATTTTCTATTGTTTGTATTTTATTTTGTTTCAAAATAAGGTTTAACTAAATAACTACTTAAAAAAATGTTAACATCCAACACAAACTTACGGTTTGTTAATTTAAACTCAGATTTCAGAGTACCTAATATATTTTTTTTTATTGTTATTTTTTTGTAAAATTACAATGTAAATATTATCTAATATTAGATACTTATATCTAATTATTTAAGTCCTAAGCGCAACACTGGAGAGCCACAAAATTACTTTATAATATTTGATACCGTTCATACCAAATGTGCATCCCATAAATTACGATGTTCCTTCATTACTTCCTTCTCTTTCTCGACATTTTTCCTCTCTTTCCCCCACACTTTATTAACAGCCGGGTTTATCCTCGGGGGCCCATACGAGATTCTCCTTTAATAAAATAAAAATAAACAATACAAAACTACATTAAAGTCGATTCGAACAGTTGTGAATGAAATAGGAACTTTCAACAGTCTATTAGATTAATAAAAAAACATAACCAATTTAAGTTATTTTGATTGCACAGTTTATGACGATTTATTTATCTTTTATTTACGTTTTATAATAATATTTATAACATGTTTAATAAAATTTAGTCATGACAGCCAAAACTTAATTAATTCATAAGAAACAAAAAAATCTCTACAATGCCCGTTAAAAATCATAATTCACTCATAAAGACTAATAAAATAAAACGCGCATCGCTCTACAATACATATTTTTATCTGTTTACAAAATTAATTTAAAGTGGCAATAAGCCGCAATCGGTATGAGGTGTTAAACTTGAAAAGTCGTAAATGTCGAACGAACGATCGTGATTATCGTAAAACGTCTCGTAAAACAAATAATTAGCTCGTAAAGTTATGAGCTCTATACTTGAGTATGTGTAATTTGTTTTACCTTTATTATGATGTTATCCGCTTTATCAATTTCTTTGATCTTTATTGGAAACGCTTTTTTGTTTATAAGAGAATCAATTTTAGTTTAGCTTTAATTTTAGAGTTGTATAGTTTGTTTAATATTATATTGTATAATGTTGTAATACATTTTTAATATATTGTGTATGTTCTAAAATATATGAAATTTATACAAGGAATTATTATATTGACAGTTGATTCAAAATTGTAATGTTAGGAACTTGAATAAAGTGATTGAAAAATATTGATTGTTTATTTCATACCCCAACCATCTGTACAGCGCCATCTTTTGGCGAGTAGGTGAACAAATATCGATATATTCATGTCTTGTTTGAAAGTGATATTAATTACAAAACAAATGAAATAATTTGTATATTTGGTAGAGCACTGTGTAAATGATAATTTGATGACGTTCTATTTGATCTTTCTATTATTAGTTAAATAGATAGAAAAAAAAACATCGGACTTATCAAGTTATTAACTGGACAAACACGAAGGTAGAACAGCTGTAAAGACTTAATACAAAACAGCAGACCAGAACCAACTTCATTGGACCTCTATATCCTCATAAAACACGGTTGTAGTAATAAAGTGATTTATCTCATAAAATAACAGCTGATCAACGTGATTACGCACAATACGAAAGAACTCATAACTTTACAACCAATTTACAAACAATAAAAGTCCGTCTTATGCGCCCATTCACCCTCCGATATCTCCATATTTGAGAGGAAAGCCGCAGCTCATAACTTTTATGGGGATTCCGATGACCAATAAAACCATAACTCGCCGAGGCATCGTAGTTGTTGTTCCTAATTCTTCAATATAGATGGCGCTCATTCCAAAATATACTAAAGCGCCATCTCTGATTGCAGCAATGAATTTTTTTCTGTCAATTCGTCACATCGTAAAGTATGATGTTTGATTACTTCGAACGATGACGCTAGTGTAGCTATAGGCTATTTGGCGCACGTATATTTTTAAAATCTACTTTTTGTAGTTTTTTGACGGTAAAATCAAATTATTACATAGTATAAGGGGTATGATTGCTTGTAATACCTGTGGAATTTTTCAATTACTAATATGCAATTAATTTTTCGTTATAATTTTTAATGTTTATCAGAACGTATAACTAGATAATATTATAAACATTCTTCAATAAAGTATTTAGAAACATAGTAGAAAAAGTAAATCTAAAGCAAAATTCAATGTAAAAGAACCTTTACGTTGCAAGAAAAATTTAGCCATTCAATATCAAGTTAAATAAAGTGCCAGGCAATATTCATGACTAGGAATCGTATCATAAACATTCACTCGCTACCAAACTACACCATTCGAGACAAAAGCCAAGTAAGCTTTTCCCGCCACTTTTAGTTCCCTTGTTTGGACACGAACCGATTGTGGCGCTGTCGTCTATTTATATTAGCGACATCTATGATTTTACGTTCGAACTTCGTTCTCAGAATGTTATTAAAAGGTAACGCAGAGAAGATTTATGTCATTTATTATTCAAAATATAAGAAGCAAAAAATAGCACTCGCATTTTAAATAAGTAATACATTAATAATACTGTTTTTATTTGAAGTTTATTTTGTAAATTATCAACATAAATGTATTGAAAACACAAACTAGAATATAATTTCGCCACTAGATGGCAGAACACAATTCGGATTCTGATGAAATGATGGATAAAAAAATAACTATTTTTTTAATAATTCGCATAGTTGAAAAAATCCGAGTTAAAATTTAATTCATAAAAAATTGACATTAACAACCACGTTTCTTGGCAAAGTTAACAGACATTACATTTACATGGCTGTGTAAGGCTGATGTGAGATTAACAATAAGATTAAAATAAAATTTACTGCCACTTAGATATATTTTATTTATAATTTATGAGATCATTAGTAATTTATTGGAATTGATGACCCTGGTATTTATAATTTTTCAGTTCCATGATTTTACACGACTTTATTTTATAGGAGCAACTTTGAATTATTAAGTTTTCAATTTTTTAAATTAAAAAAAAAAGAATAAAAATTACGTCTTATCAATTGTTATCTATGGATTATAAAATATTTCTGTAAGCAACAACAACTAAAGTTAATTTTTCTTCTTTAAAACTTTAAAGAAAAGCAAAAATTCTTTCTGATTATAATTTCTATGTAATGATCGTAGACCGGTGAGAATTTTTTATTGAGTTTCAAAAGGATTCAAGAATCCTACTCTGTAGATAGAATGTAAGAGATTCTCGTTAATCGAGTCATATTATGATTTATAATTACATATAAATGTTACCTACTTGTTTAAGTAGATAAGTAGGTATACCAACTTTTTCTTTGTGGTATTCAGTGGCTAGACAGCTTCATTGAATTTGTACTAACCATGTACTAAACGCAAGTCTAACCTTATTTACACGACATTTTCTGTACCCAAATCAAAATTTAAACATTACCCTCATCAAAATTATACGCGAAAATACATAACTGTATCACACAGCAATGTTTATCCCAATTATATCCACATAAACCCAATCTAAAAAGTTATTCGATATCTCAAGTAATTATAAAAGCGAGGGTTAGTGACAAATCCCCTAATAAAACAACAAGGAAATAATTCCCTGCATAAATCGCCCTCGGTGTGAATGGAATAGCAATTATTTGGTTCAGTTGCCTCACTCCTTCCGTGGCTATACGCTCCTGAAACTCATCTTAATATCGACTGATTGCTTTATAATTTATTTAAGCCTTTCTTATGGGATTCTAATAAGAGATATGCATTAGGAATTGCAGTATTATGCAGTAGATAGAACTGGTTATGATTTGTTGTTATATGGATTGGATTATAAATGACAAATTTTGATACATCATCTAATCTTATGTACCTAGTTAAATAGGTATAAACCGGTGGACGTGCAATATTAAAACTTAAAATTTGTAATGCCACAGCACATATAGGTACATAGTTAAATACCAGAAGTTGCAACTTAATCTGATAATAGATTTCTTGCCTATTGTAATTTTCCTTTTTGCAATTGCCAATGGCTAGCAATAAATATTTTTCATCTCAGTTACAAAACATTGTGTTTGTCAATTTTATCATTGCAATTTGTAAGTAGGTTCTTAGGTATTATCAATTGGATAAGTTTTACAATATATTGAAATACAATTTTTAAGAGCCACAAAGGATAACCTATAGGCTATAACTAGTTAAAAAAAGATAAAACAGAATAGCGCGGTACCATAAAGCTTCCAATTTAATAGATAAAATATATTATCAGAAGACGTAGAGTAATGGGGGTCGAAAGGGCACGGGGAGACACTTGAGGGGTTCAAACCCTTTGCTTACCTATTTTTACTCTTGGAATATTTATATATCTATCTACTTCTTAGATTTTTAATGTTTTTGAAATAAGTCAGTTATTTATTATTAAGAAGTTGTATACCTAGTGTAAAGTTTATTTAAGTTAGGTATAAATGGTAGGTAGGTAATGGAAGTTAAAAAAAAAATGACAAGACCAGTTTCAAATTATAGTAACTTTTAATATGTTCTACATACCTACGTAATCTGAATATGATTGTATTAAATGATAATAAACGCAATAATCAATAATCTCAGTAGGTACCTAATACCTAAGTATACGTGTATACACATAATAATATGATGTTTATTATCATTAAATTGATTGGTTGTCAAAACATTTTAAAATTAATCTATTAATTTAATAAATACATTCGTGAGAATTTAAATTAAGGAAATGACAAAGTAAATACCTACTAGAATACATAACAAACAAGTTCGAATAAAACAAAAGGTCAAATCAAAAACGTGAACGAAATTTTTATACCTACCAACTATCAACCAAACTATCTTTCATATACAGGTTCCTACACATGACCTCGTCAATGTCCTCTGAGAAAGAGTCACATTATTCAAATGCACTTGTGATATGATTAACTGGGAACAATAAATCACGGTCGACGCATGCGCACAACGCATAACAATTAACTATTTCAATTAAACCGCTGATTTATTACATTTCTAATTTATACACTTTTGCCGTGTCGACGCACTCGGTATTATTGGCTTCATTTTTCACGCTTCAAGTGTTGTTTTAGTGATAGCTTTTCGCGCCTTTTTATTGTCTTTTGAATAGCAGAATTGCATTAGAACGTGTATGATGAAGTTTATTTATTTTATTTGAGAGACTTTCTGGGTTAGCTGCTCGGTCCGAGAAGATATAATAGGAAGAAAACTATACAGGAGTTTCTTTCATAAAACGAAGCATTTGACAATGAAAATATTGATATCTATTAAAAATTTAAAAGCAAAAATAAAATTTGCAATTGTTTTGAGTCTTTACCTTCCTAATCCTATAGGTAGGTACATAGATAGGTATTAGAATTAACAAGAAATTTATGCGATGTAGAAAACTTTAATCTTATTAGAATTTAAGTTTAAGTTTCAACGATGCTAATAAGGTTGATCGTCATTTATCTATTTATGTGTAGGTACTAAGTACTAGATACGTAGGACGTACGTAGAAGGGAGACCTACGACACAAACAAAAACTGCAACAATAATTGTAAACATAATGTCCAATAAAGTCAATGGCAAATACGATTTTGTATCCTTATGTGCAAGTGGAAAATAACTCGGAGTCATTTAGGTATAAACTCTTTATGTAAGCAATTGCAAAATCATGAAGTAATAAGTAATAACACACGAAACAGTTTCCCAAAACGTTATATCCTATAGGTATCGGAATCACTTATATCGTAAAAGCAACCTATACTTTACTTAAACGCGACCACGCCCACTAAATGTCACTTGAATACCGTGTACTTTATTTTCACATTCTTTTTTATTTATGGTGAAATTATTTACCAATTATTTTTAATCATCAATTTATGGTAAATTAGCCATGCCATATCACGAGAACCACTTTGACCTTTTCATCCAATGTCATAATTTTAAAGATTTGGTATGTGACACGGCCTTTTAAGTCCTCAATTTAATAATTATTTATAATGAGGCCCTTTATGTATGTAATTTACTCTAAAACTTTAGGTTGTAGGTATATAAAATATTAAGTCAGGCAAATGTTAAGTTGGATATGATATTTATTGAATACATCGATACAATAGTATAGTTATTGATATAATTTTAATAAAGAGGATAATTTTAAATATTCATATTTTATATAGATATTGAGTATATATAGATGTTGATATATAATACATTATGAATAATGTGGTCTGACAGGAAAAATGACTAACTAGGTACATCTTCAAACACAAAAAGGCAAGCAGAAATTAAAATTGATTGCAAATATGTATTCACGCGACCGTGTGTTATTTAGACGTTTATTTTCTGATAAAATAAATGGAAACAGGTACCTGTAGTATAAATAATCTCCTACGGTTTTACGGCAATCACACACTGTAATAAAGGAAGCGCAATTTGTCACAATTCCCAGCTACACGACGAGTTTTATGGCATTCAGTGTGGTGTCATAAAGCAATAAAATAGAAGTTGGAAGCGCGAACAAACCAATAGATAATGAAGTTTTATTGGTCAGTTTTACAGCGGTCCCTGGGCGACAGTGAGGGCTAGTAAATGGTTGTAACGTACACGCGAACGCCCCCGGATGGTGTGGGATGGTGGTACCAGTGTTTACATAAACACCGCCGTTCTTAGAATCGCTATACATAGATGGTTAAGAATGTTCTCGAACATACACTATGGTCTTAATCTAATTAAATAATTCAGAGATTTTCGAAAATGAAAACGATTTTTAGAAAATCCTTTTGCATCAGGCATTAATTTTCGGAAAATTGTCTTGAGTAAAATAATAGGTAGGTACCACACCATAACATTGTTAGGTTTAAAAATTAATTATTTGTCACTCCTTTTTCATATGAATTTTAATCAAGGTATTCGCTAATGATTGGTACTAACCGTTTTAGTCGCTAGCTGAAAAAATTACCTTCGCAAGTAACCCTATTAAATTTTGTTTTCCAACCGACAGCCATGTCAGTTTTTGTAAACATTTTTTTACACACGAAGTCATTAACAGGACAATTTTATCGCTACTTCTTTCTTGCACTTTTTTGGTGCATCCATGCGTCATTTATGTTTTTAGTATATAAATCTTGAAGCAAATTCATACTTAATGAAGTAACAAGGCAAATTTATATCCTTCCAAAGTCTGCGGACATATATATCGCGGTGACGAGATAAAGAATGGAGAGCTTGTCCGCGTAATCTCTTTGATTCTGGTTTAAATATCAATTTACTGGTTCTAAAGGAGTATCCGCTGCTAAAAATTAATCCTACGCAAACTCTTACGTTTCACTCTTTCTCTCCGACTAAAAGAGAAAACTGAGTAGGTACCTAGGTACCTACTTCTTTTATATGTATTACTTAATTAGGAGAACCCTTCTTTTAAAGTTACTAAGGAAAATATCCTCTTTTTTTAAAATAAAGTTATAAGAGCAGACTAATATAACAGATAATTATTATGTTTTATAGTGTTGCTAAGTTAAATTGAAAGACTTACAACAATTTATTGAAAACTGAAGATAATAATTTTATTTATTATCAATATTAACATACGTGCATCGGCAATGTATTAGACAGGCCCAGTATAGAATAGTGTGAACAGTAACTTATCAACAGCACTTGTAACTTTATTGATTGCTGCAATTATAGCGAAGTGACTATTAAGTAGGCAGTTCAGTAACGATAGCGCGCCTAGTTTATAGCCCCCAGTGTGGTCCTTGGTATGGAGCAATTAATGGATAGCGCGAGAAGCGATATTCTCAATGCATGGGGCTACGCAGATTTCATTGCTTTGTTTGTATGAATCTTTGTTATAGACACACCACATTCTCGTTTGATATTTCAATTTCAAACCAAACTATTATGCAGGATTATAAAATGAATAAAACATTATTTTTCCGTTTTCAAAATACAAATTATAATTTACCACACTTAATAAACAACTACAAGCAATTGCATGTACCTAATATACAATTAAACGCGCATTAAATTTTACAATTACAACTTCATAAAATTTGTAGTACAAAATTCTTACAAATATATATGCAAATTTATACGCAACATTTATAACTAAATTAAAGTAATTGGCTTTATGCAACAAAATCAATAAGACTTGAATGCAAAGCAATAGTAAATAACAGTATAGGTACATTATAAAGGCATTATACAGAAGCTTCGAGCAGCCTCGTGCGCGGGTACAGTTAATTAAATAAATCGTTATCGATGAAAGCCTTCAATTCGACTTCGCGTACAAGAGGTGAGTAACCTGAATATATTCGCCACGAAGTTTAATTCCATCGGACATTTCCCTCAAACGGTGCTAGCGAATGCGGCGGACACAATAAAGCATGTAGGGAATTTACTACTATCAGATAGGTTTGTATTTTTGAAAGACGTTGTTAAATGGTATCCCAGGTTTATCAAATTTATGGGTATAGTACGGAAGGTACAGTCGAGTCGTGTGCGGCGGGGCAGGCCGGGTGACGCGATAGTATCGCTGGGCACGAATGTACTTGAATACTGCACTATTGCTGGATTTCGTGCCTATTTACTAGCTACCCACTTTATATGTACAGTGCACCTAGCCTTATATGCTTCAAGTTTTATTACGGATTGATTTAGTGGAAATTAGAAATTTAGAAAACCATATTATGAACTACGTATTTACATAGTAGGTAATAAACTACCAAATATAGAGACAATTAGGCATAATAATATGTACATAAAAATACTAAAATCCATAACACAAATTAGTATCTACCTACTAAATGTAAAAAAAATCGGTATACAGGTACATAACACATAATATATGTACGTATTTAAGGACATTGAGAGTCACTAATACATAAACATTAATTTTTCGAAAACTACAAATTTTTTTATAAGATTTTTTTTTAAATGAACAAAATGATAGACCGCATGAAGGACCTATAATAAAATAACTTAGACTGTCTAGATGTCGTGTGAACAAACTGTTGTTAGGATATTAAGATAAGATTGCTAACGATAACAAAATGTCCATTAGTTAATGTTAACGGAACCCCAGGCTTGTAAGGATGACCTATGCCTTTACCTTACAATGTTATTTAGTAGGTATTTACTGACAAATTCTTTCCAATTATCGTTTATAATATTTTATTATACCGCTTATATGCGAGTAGTTTATAACATTATTATTTAATTAAAGGTAACGATATTTATGGTAAGTTCAATATTATTTGTATTTTTTATGTGTTCATACTGTTTAGTAAATTATTTTATCTTACGTAGCCACTTAGTAATTAAAGATTGGTATCAACACTAATTTACCTCCAACGATATTAGAATTAGCCTTCCGCCAAAAAACTACCGACCTTCGTGTTATTTTTCGAAAATTCGACGCTATTTATCTCAGCGTTACTCGATCGTGGGCGAGAAATAAAACTTTCCGTTAAATTCTTGAAAGGGAATGAATATAAAAACGTTATCGATAAATAACAGGGTTGAGCGACATGGCTCGCTTCGTGGTGACTCCACATAAGAAAGATCTCTCATCTCGGCTCAGCTGCCGGACCGGCATTCGTGTACATAATGATATATGCACCGCCCGCAAAGCGCTCCTTTACAGTACCTACCAGTACCTACACTCATTTCATACCCACGAAACAGGTTCACGACAGGAGCCTTATAAAATTGCAATATTTTAATAAGAAACCGCCGCTGAATATCAATTAATTTGCTATATAAAAATAAAAACGTCAGACGCATCGTAATGATTAATCCAGCATGCATTATTCAAGTTTCATCTAATTAACTCGCATTTTGAGGTGGAATTTTATAATAAATGCCATTAAATGAAAATTTTACACCTTACTTTAAACATGTAACGGAATTTACCTTCGAAGTGTGCGCTGCAGCATTTAAAGGTATCCACATAAAATAATAGGTATGAGCACTTCTTTAAACTATGTACCTATATATCTAGTCAAAAATTTTGGTAAAAATTACCAGTCTAATTTATGTATTTTTTGATTGTTATATTTCCTGTGGTAAATTATTTAAATATCTATCTTTTCGTTAACGTTTCATATTTAATTTAAAGGGCTTGGTCTAGTAGTGCAAACAAATGCATCCTGTCATCCTATATGTAAATAATACAAATGTACTAAGGGAAAGTTGCTCCACTTAATTTTTAAAAATTAAATCATTCGTATGCATAATTTAATATTCGTAATAAGTACCTAAAATAACAATTTGAAACAATTTTCGTGAAAATTACACCGGGTGATTCTTTTTATCAGTACACAAAATTTGCGAATACGTTCTATTGATATCTTCAACTTCATGTTTATATAACTGATCAACTTTTACAAAGAAATTTGGACGAAATATAAAAAAAATAAGCTTTCCATACAAAATGCATAACTCTATACATTTTTTTCGACCTAAGTTTCTTAGTGAAAGTTGTTCAGTTTCACTAATAAAACGGATAAACAAATTTTGTATATAATAAAAAAAATGTAATGTTTGTGTAAAAAATTATAAAATAGAAAAATGCGCAAATGAAAACAAAAGATATTATTTCTGACTAGCTTCCGCCCGCGACTCCGTCCGCGCGGATGTCGGTCTTCGCGTGGATGGTTTATTTCTCCATTTTGAACTGGGAAGACGTTTCTCACTAAATTAATATTAGACGATCATGATTCACTCCAGTCCAAACAGCAAATAAGCAGACTTCTGCTTCTGCAACGTTTAGTTGTCCCTGAATTTGGAAAAAATAGTCATGATTCTTATCTATGACAAAAGTGTTATTTTTTTGCATTGTATTTCAAATATTAAATTTTTTATTTTTAACCGCATCTTCCGCATTCATGTCTTTTGCCGGAATTAGACATTTAACTTCTACTAGTCCCATTTTCCCTTCTTGATATGGGAGTGTATAAAGTAAATTTTTTAGATATTTCTCGTTATACTTTTAAAAAGTTATTATTGTCATTTTGCTCATTAGGTAAAGTAATTTCGATATCAGTTTTAAGTTTTTTGATACCTGCAATAATAACGTCATAATCGCCTGCACATACTTATCGATTACACCCTGTATACAATCCACCATCCACATTCATAGTGTTTTCCTGTCCTCCTCTCCTTTACGCTGTTCACCGATACATTTTAAATGAGTAAATCTGCTACCACTGAAGGATGTTTCATTGTGATCAGCAAATTTTCACCACTGTTGTCGATTATTTGTTTTTCATTTTTAATCAGCAATTGGGAATCATCAGTTTTGTTTTTTGCAGATTGGTGATGTACCCTAACAATACGTCGAAAAGGGAAAGCATCAACGAATTATCGTTTTCGTCCTCTTTTTTTATTCTGTGCGTCTCTGTTACTTGTGTTTGTTTAGTTCTCAACACCCATTGAATTTTCTATGTTATTGTGATCTTCCATTACATCTGAGTTTTGATGATGTGATGATAATCCATTCGTTTTAATATTGGTACTTAGAGTTGGTGGACCAAACTAGAAATGGTGGACTTAATTTGTCAGCGCGTCTGTAAGATCAGAATATAAAACCAACATCCTGTATTTAAGTTACAAAATTAATAATCAAACAACATGCCGCTACGTTTAAAATGACTAGAAGAAAAAATTAAAACACCTAGACATATTTGGAATTTTGGAGTAAACAAATCATTTTCCCCGTATGTCCCAAGTTCAAGTTCTCAATACAAGTTTATATTATATTTCGTATTTCTCAAACGAAAAATAAACATTTTTGGAACTTCAAAAAAAAATATTATTATAAGAAAATTTATGAGCTTACTTTAGTTTTAACTAGCGACCCGCCCATGCTTCGCATGGGTGCAATGGCGCGGCCGCGGCGGCCGGCCGGTACCGCCGCAAACGCTACGTCCGGCAATTTTTAAATCTGTAATATCTTAGAAAATATTCACTTAAATCATACGGTGTAAAGGGCCATATAGATCTATATTAAATGAACAATGTATTCAAGGTATTTAATTGGTTAAGGATTAATGCTGTATTGGTTAAAATCGCTTCGAAAATTAGCCATTATTTGTCGTAAAAAGTAAATGACAAAAAAAGTTATTGTGGGTTATCCATAAGAGATAGACATATACTATCACGGACTTTTCTGTAGACCTTTTCAATGTGTACAATACTTAGTACATTATTTTGATAAAACTCGTAGGGTTCAGCCTGCGTTTGCAATGTAAGCGGAAAAAATGTAATTATTTACGACATCACATTAGAAACCTCAAAAATAACAGTACTTCTCCACTATTTAATGGATGTTATTATACATATAAACCTTTCTCTTGAATCACTCTATCTATTAAAAAAAACCACATCAAAATCCGTTGCGTAGTTTCAAAGATTTAAGCGTACAAAGGGACATAGGGACAGAGAAAGCGACTTTATTTTATACTATGTAGTGATAGTGAAGAAACATACATCCCTTTACTGACACCCCGTAAAATAAAGAAATTGTTGCCAATCACCTTTGTAATCTATTTGGTTTCATTAACTTTATGTTCGAAGATAATTTTTTTTCTAGTAGTTACACGCATATTTTTTCGTTTATTTTCCATATCGAAATCAAATGTTTAAAAATATGAATATTTGCATAAATCTAAGATAAAAATAATCAATTAACAAAAATATTAAATTTAATGAAGTAGAGCAACTTTCACTTCGGTATGAAGGAAAATCGAGCGTAGAGCACACGTCAGAACGCTCCGGCCCAAGGAGCGCGACTGAAGAAATTCGCTAGGATTTTTCCTAATTATTTTAAATATTTTTTTAATATTTAAAGAATTATCAAAATTCAAAAAAAAAAATTTAAAGGATTAATACTCATTGGTCTTCAACCAACTCGAATAAATTAATGGAAAAAATAACTTTTAGCAGTATTTATCAATAGTTTTTTGTAAGGCAAAAAATGGGAAATTTAATGAATTTATAACGTTCTAATTAAGAAAATCAAAAGTTTTTCGGCAATTGTATTCAGCAGATTTGAATTACGACTATATAAGGATATTTATGCGCTGATCAAATTGTGTAAATTGTAATCGGTTGCAACGTAGTGAGTGCACAAACTTAGCTCGAAATGTCTTTGGGGGAAAGAGACTTATCTTGAAGGCCTGATTAAGGTAACATAAAGTAACTTTATAAATGTGAAAAAATTCACGCGCATTGCGTATATAACACTAATTGATAAACAAGAAAAAAAAATTCAGTTTATCATTTCATTAGCCGGGAAAAAATTGTCAAATAACTTGTTGAAAACGCAATTTTGCTAGACTGCAGCCTTAAAAAAAATAAATTTATCCATTTAAGTACCTACATACCTACATTATAAAATGTTATGCAAATTTATGTGTTTCAAGTGAATAAGTTTCACGTTATGATTTATATAAAAACCTGAAATCACGTCCTCCATACTCCAGTGAAATTAAGCCGTTTAAATATTCGCCTTTCGCGATACATCGCCATCAGCCCAGCCAATAATTTTTCTTAGGGCCGATTTTTCAATGCCCAGATAAACAGCTAGATAGACTTTATTCTTCAGTTAACAAAATATTCAATTTTTCAATAGACGAATAGGACGTATCTATCGAATAACTATGTTATTTGAGGAATAAATCTATTTGCCGCTCCAAGGGCCAGATAGCGCGCTATTCGACGGTTAGGCGTTTGAGTTGACAACTGACGCGTCAAATTTGGGATATTTTCGTATGTCATAACATAGAGCGTAGAATTATTAACAATTAAACCTCTTTCTATATAATTATTATCAATTAAAATCATATTGAAATTGATGTTTTTGATAGTACTGATGACCATGCCATTAAAAATTTGCCGAACGCTACCTATTATGTATGTCGTTTCCATCGTAAAATATATAAATTGAAACACAAATTTAACCAAACTCTTTACTCGAATCAAAACAACAATCAACAATCATAGAAGACAAGACAAACTTAAAAAAAATGCAAAATGCACTCCTGACGTGAGTCATAATGACGGTTGTTGACAAATTGCAAGAGTTGACTCTATCCCGCTCTAACCGGACTAATTTAATATGTTTGTTTCGCCACTCCGAGAGCAGAGCTGCCAATATGGAAATATTTGGTCAGATAGTTGTTCATCAAATAAATCACGATTGAAAAATAGGCGAGCCGTTATGAGTTAGATAAATAATTGAATAAATCTATTCGACGGGTAGTTATTAGACTGTTTGTCTCGGGATTGAAAAATCGGCCCTTATCGGACTAAATAATTATCAGTTATCGTTGAATTGATTTAGGTCGAGGACCCAAAAATGGCGCCCATATATGGTCAGCAGCATCAACCCTATATTTTACCGTATATACGTTTACTCCATGTTCGAAGTGCTAAATTCGAAGCTATTAGACCGGACTCTCAGTGGAGTTTCGTTTGCAAAAATCGCGGACCTAAATCTGACTTCTGATATATATTGTATAGATCCCAGACATCCTATAGACAGATGTTGCCAACCAGTTTTGTGGTCCCCCTGCCCGCACCCCGGTAATTAAATATGGCATACAAAGAAATAAATAAAAATTTCCAAAACATGCCGTGTGGGATATCAAATGAAAGAGCTTATTGAGTAGATCACGAATATATAGCATACTATATACATTTCTTACACTTTCTCTAAGATTTTTTAGAAAATTTACGAAAATGGTCCATTTTTGAGTTAACTTTAAACCACTATAGATTGAAAACTCATGAATATATTTTTTAAATTATTATTTTAAATAATTAACAATAGTCCATTGTTTACGATTCAATATTTCGTACAGTGAAATAGTTGCATGGGGGAGTGGGGGGAGCATTCAAAGATGGCGAGTATATTTTCAAGTTCATATAGTATATAGTTATTTTCATCAAATCCACCACATAGCTCACTTATATTATATTACGAACTATTGAATTATAAACAATGGACTATTGTTAATTATTTAAAATAATAATTTAAAAAATATATTCATGAGTTTTCAATCTATAGTGGTTTAAAGTTAACTCAAAAATGGACCATTTTCGTAAATTTTCTAAAAAATCTTAGAGAAAGTGTAAGAAATGTATATAGTATGCTATATATTCGTGATCTACTCAATAAGCTCTTTCATTTGATACCCCACACGGCATGTTTTGGAAATTTTTATTTTTTTCTTTGTATGCCATATTTAATTACCGGGGTGCGGGCAGGGGGACCACAAAACTGGTTGGCAACATCTGTCTATAGGATGTCTGGGACCTATACAATATATATCAGAAGTCAGATTTAGGTCCGCTAATTTTGCAAACGAACATCTCCTTGGAGCCTGCTCTATATGTCAATAAATATTTGACGCACATGATTATTCCTTTTCGAGAAATAAGTCGAGAAAACTATTTGCTCATAATTTTATTTAAAATTAAGAAAATTGCATGTTATTAAAATAATTGCTGAAATAACTTGTTATAATAAATTTGCTCGAGTCAATGATTAGATTTAAAGCGCAATGCAATTATGCAATTCAATTATGTAACACTTGCGATATACCGCTATTTGACATTTATCAACATCAGAAGCGGACCAAACAAGTAGACAGGCATGCTAGTGGATCTGTTTTACTGACCGTACCTCGCGCTCCGCTCAAAGAATCCATTTTTTAGTGTTCGTTTGAATGTTTGCGTTTCCGTATTAGGTATGCGAGATGAAAATGTTTATAGTTAATTTAATTAATAGACGATTCCGTCCATCATTCAAAAAGTACCAGTGATGAAGCCATTATAAATTTAATGAAAAGACTTGAGGCATCCACCTTTTTGCTCTGTTTTGCTATCTATAGTTATTCGGACAAGTATTTAAATCAGAACACATAATATAAAGGATACGATAATGAGAACGGTACTTTATGGTTATCTTAATTTTATTTTGACTTTTATCTCTCCGATTAATAATTATATGTTATGGTTTTGCACATCAAAAGCACCGTTCACATTTCGATAGCGGAGGGAGACGGTCGGGAAACATGAAAGGGCTCGACTTAGTAAATTAAAACATTGAGGCAGCTATCCATAGACGTCTCGCTTGGACGATTTCAAAAATGGCGTCGGGATCGGCTGGTGACGAGTAAGTTTTTCGCAACCGTCTCCACTCGATAAATAATGCCGCGGACTTTGACAAAAACTTACCTAGTCCTGTTCGGTGGCCGGCGGCGCCTCACCTCTCCCCGCCCGCCTTGCCTCTCTCTTTGCCCGCACTCTTCCCGTAGTCTTTTTCTGCCCATTCCGCGGCGCTCGCGCAATCGCAGACTCCTCACTTTCGTTATATCCCTAACTATTTACACGGCTACGCGCTAAAATAATACCTACTTATGTTTATGGCAATTTGTTTAACTTCACCGACTATCAAATTTGCAGGAACACGACCACGTTTACACTATACTTATGCGAGAGTATTGAAGGTTAGATGGCGCGGTTAGTCTGTCTACACACGAGTCCGATATTCCGGTACATAATTTATTTAACTTATGACTCTTCTTACTTAGCTTTAACTTTAAGGGTACGAGACCGAGTCTCTTTGGTAGGCATATTAATTTGTACAATGTAATTATAGTTCGTTTCGCCGACGTCGATGGGCGCTAGCGCTACGGTCGCTCGTAAATCGTAATCATATCACTACAATAGAGCTACACTATGATACACGGAAGAGATTTCTACAAATTGCACTGGTTTTCAAACGCGAACATCTAAGACGATAGCGCGAATTAAAATATACGTAAATAATTCAATAAATCAACAAAAACAAAACCCGAAACACAAAATAATACGACCCGTTTCTATATACTAACATTAACAGTTTATTCATCGCTCATACAAAGAAACACGTCTGATTCGTGACAATCGATTTAAAAAATAATCACAACAACCGAACAACACTTAAATAACGAAAATAATTACAAACAATTTACAAACACAAAGATAGGGATAGTTCGGATTGCAATCGTATCACAGCGCTACGCACGGTCGCGCCTAGTGCTCGGGGTGACCCTGCGCGGCCGCGGCGGCCGCCGCCGCAGCCGCGGCTGCTTTCTGTGCTTGTGCCTGCTTCTCTTGCTCGTTTAGTTCCTTTATTGCCTGAATTTCCTTCTTTAGCTTCATCCTCCGATTCTGGAACCATATTTTGATTTGCCGCTCCGTGAGACAGAGCGCGTGTGCCATCTCTATGCGTCTCCTCCGCGTGAGGTAGTGGTTCGTGTGGAATTCCTTTTCTAATTCTAGCGTTTGATATCTCGTGTACGTCTGTCTCCCTCGTCTTCTGAGGCCGTTGGCTCCTGAAACAAATAACAAAAAGATTAGTCTTCGATCGTTGTCAATGTCTACAAAAAGTTCGAATAACATCGGTTAGTCTTGGTTAGTCGTTTGATCGTCATTGAATGGGTTAGGTTGTCTACATGTTGAAATGACGTTACAATTGCTCGTAGCGACAGCTTCATTTGGTCTTGCCATCAATATTGATAAATGATATGCTATTAGACTTTCAAAGATGGTAGAGAATCTCTAAATGGTAATTAATTTAAATTAATCTCAAAACGTATGACAAACAATATATACAATTCATAAAGCTCGTAACGGGGCTCATTACTGAATACCCGCGTAAAGGTCGAAACGTAAGGAACATTATTAATCTTCGTTGAGCCTTCCTTACTGGAAAAGCTTTTGAATTGGTTACCGAGAACCCGATTCACGGGAGTGATAGCCGAGTAGGGGCCACATGCCCGCGGCTCGTGAAAATTCGATCACGTTCAGGGCTACCTCCGTAACAATGTAATTGCCTGATATGACGTCCGTATCGCGTCGCGAGCGCATACTTGTAGCGCACTGTACATTTCCAATAGGAAACTATGATCTGACTTCTA
The DNA here is from genome assembly GCA_029959065.1 of Colias behrii. Lineage (NCBI taxonomy): Eukaryota > Metazoa > Arthropoda > Insecta > Lepidoptera > Pieridae > Colias > Colias behrii. The sequence goes on from JARWMC010000009.1 coordinate 5,113,871, forward strand.
ATTGGATTATCCAAGCTGTTTATGTAGATGTTACGTGTATTAATGAGGTATTAAAAAAAGATTGCTTTATGTATTCCTATTGTTTAAATATTTATACATTCGACAGCACATATTACACATACACTTTTGAATAATATTAAAGTAGTAGTTAAAATTGTAATTCATTGCTATTTTATTGACAACCCTGAGACCATCTCGAAGATGCAATTATGCACAAAAAGCATATTTTACTTCACATAACTTTATATCGAAAGTTAATTTTATAAACTATATTGGAAGCCTTTATCTTTTACGTACAGATAAAATATTACTCGAAATAAAGTACCTAAGTACCTACACCTTCAACACAATATAAAGTAGTCGGCGAATATTCAACATAAAAACGTTATCGTAAAATCAATATGTGTAGGCAATATAGCCAGCCGCTGATAGGTGTTCCATTGCAGTAAATTATACGATCAACTTCCACCATAAATGAAATGTACAACCGGTTGATATAAATAACGTGTCAAAAACCAATCAAGGGCTCAAAAGACCAAACACGCAAGTAACACGTTGCCTTTGAAGTTGATACAAAAATAAAAGCACTTTAAAACGAGGCCGAAGAACGCTTCTCACAGTGTAAAAGGGTTGGCAAGCGATTTAATGGCTTAATTATCTCAAGTAGTGGGAGCGGGCAGCTTAAAGACCACAGCGCATGTATGCGTTTATCTATTATATTGAAAGAGTTCAAGTCACGGGAGGCAGACATATTTATTGAACTATGCACTAACTGAATCTTTCCATTCGTAATTTACTGAGCGATTCTTTATGGGAGCAAAAATAGACTATTAACATTTCTTAACAATAATTTCAAGTACCTACTAAAAACCTGAACGTTTAACGAAAGGGAATTTTATATACCTATCCTTAATTATTTTTGTAAAACACGGGTCTGTAATACCTTAGACGTGAATTTTCTTAGTGTAAATTTTAAAATGCCTCTTACTCCGGGACTTAAGTGCACCTTTTTAATAATTAACAAATTTATCTGAGGGCGGTTAATTGAGTGACGCTAATTGTTTGAGCCACAAAAGCCTCTGCCACGAGTAGCCGTAAATATACTGGAACCTCTTTTTGCCGTTGTACATTGCACAAGTACCTACCTACTTTGATGTAATCAATCGACGTTAATCCTACTAGAATAGCAATGAAATAATTGATCACAAAGTTATACATTTTTTATTTAGGTAAGTATAGATACTTTTGTCTAAGTGAAGAATGTTGTTGAAGAAATTCTTTAAAACATGCTATTGCAACATTGTGCACTTTGATAAATAAGTCTAATTAAAACCTCGATACTTATGTAAAAGGAAACCCAGTAATTACTCCAATTTTAAACCATATAAAAACACAAACTTGTTATCGTCTTTAGTCGGTAAATAATTAATTAATATATATTAAAGAGCGAAAAGAAAATAAACGAATATGTAGAATAATTAATGCCAACGATTTCTGTCAATTTGTGCCTTATAAATTCTCCTCAAAATCTGGCGTACACCATAAAAGCAATAAACATGACACAAATGGCTTCATTAAGGCATTGGGCGGGTCTTTGACTAGCAAAAAAGATGTGTGGTGAGGCCTTAATAGGTAAATAATGACACCGAATGTTTCCGTAAGCAGCAAATCTGAAACATCATCTGTGCATCTGTGTCGAGTTCCGGCGTGGAAGATTGTAGGACCCGCCCTTGCGAAATTCGCTTCAAATCATTTATATATGATTCGGAGAAACGCATTTAAATGAAGAAATAATGATTAAGTGAGGTACATACAAAACAAAAACAAAAGTCAAGTATGCTAATTAACACTCAATCCACACTGATAGATAAGGAATAAAATGTGAATTGTCCGTTCGTATTTTCTTACACTAGAGGAGTAAAAAACATAAGTTCCACGGAAATCGAGTCTCGCAGTTCCCAAGACCCCTGAACAAGTGTCAGGCCCAACCCGTTTTGCAACACGTGTCTCGAACAAAAGAAACTCCGGCAACTTCCCCGCTTTCCTCCTGCCGAGCGACAAAAGGATTGCGTAAGTTTATATTAGTCGTAAAGAATTTTGAACTAAGATCTATAGTCTGTAAACCGCTCGTAATTCTCAATGGTCCCGCAATTGCGGGGGACATTCGCAACAACTGTTGTTTGCTTCGATGTTTTAATTGTTCGTAATTCGTAAAAGTTTTCTTCGTGAAGACGGAATTTTTTACGCAACATGTGCCGCAGCTTGACGCAGGATGTGGTTATTTACTCTCGAGGGGTCGTTAAGGCTTGTAAAAACATTGATTTTATTATGTGTGAAAGCCACTAACTAGAATAAGAGATAAAGATGCGGGTATTGAGACGCATAATTGCAAGCTTAATGCGCAATCACATGCTCACGCTTGTAATTTTCTACGATAGAATTATGCAAATTTAATGCCTCTTTCAAAGTCAATATACAAAACCATTATAGAGAAATATCGATAGCAATATCAATTCATTAAAAGAAATGAAATATATGAAATTCTTATTCACGTTAATATATAATGAATTACTGATATAAAGAATCACTCGTCAAGTCTTTACACAATTTATTAAGTAAAAAATATAAGACAATAACGGTCAATTTTACACAGAACGAGTTTTAAAATCGGCCGCTTACTTTTCCGAATTTCGCTTATTACATATTCAGAGGTAGCCAGTTGACCGAGCTTATAATTTTTATTGGTAAAACGAATCGAAAATTACGAAATGAACACTTTCAACGACAGTGAATATATGATGGACGTTAATGCGCCGATACCTAAAGGCATTTTACATATGAGCACATGATGTAGGTGAGGTAGCGTTATACAGGTAACGCGGCGAGCCTACAACCTGGGTGGTCCAACCTCTGTGATCATTCGATATATAATATCTACCTGTTAATGTACATAACAACGTTTATGTCGGTCGAGTTTCGTGTCTCGCCGTCTTTATATAGATTCGTGTTACATGTTGATCAATTAAATTCGTGTTCAACTTTCGATACTCTTTTTTTATTAATTAAAATTTAACGATGATCTATAATTGCAATTTTGAAAATGTTCATAGGACCTGGAAGGCTCTGTTATCAGTTCGCCCATTGCTTAGCGATTTCTTATTGGAATTCTGCAATTTATTTGAAATAAATAATTGTAATGGTATTAAGATGGCGCCCAGAGCGTTCTCACAGCATAAATAAGAAACGTAGGCACGTGTGCACGTATTAATTATAATCTACTCTATTATGCCGCTATCTTCCCAGCGACTTCCAATCAGACCACTAGATGTGTATCGACTTAAGAGTCTGCTTGTTATCTCAAAAACGCAATATGAATAATACATTAGTCACCGGCGCAGCATACTCGAGTACTTAAATTGGCAAAGCTTAATTGACTCAAAGTTGAAAATGAAACACGCTCGAAGCGTGGTTTTCTTACGTTCGAACGAGAATTTTTTATTCACTCTGAATCCGCCACGGAATCAATTTAAATTGGTTATGTGGGACTCTGGACGGAGTGTACGGAAAAAGGATTGAAAATTTGAAAACAATAGCGAAATTAAGTGCCTATAAGATAAACAACTTCTTTCGTTCATCCCATCTCAGACGTTATTATGACATTAAGGGTTAAAGGAACTATTTATTTGTTCGCAATTACTTTATATTTGAAATTGAATTTTTACAACTGTCTTCGGATGTTATTTATGAGATAAGTTCGTGAAGAACGTCGATAAATTTTACAAACGTGTATAAATTCTATAGAGATAAAATTATGCGACCGCAATCAGTGGAATATGATAAATTGATATAAACTACATTAAAAGCACCAATTTGTTGTCCTTTCTTGTAATCATTGCAAAAATACTGGAATTTAATCAATTTTTACATTATATGAACAATTTTGTTTATTACTAGGTATATATAAATTGTTGGTGCAAACTGCAAAATGAGATGGTGACCAATGGTAAGTAACGGTTACCGCCGCCAATCAATACGGCTTGTGTAAAAAGTTAGTTATTATCATAATTGCGAGGCAGTAACTACATGCCACGAAATACTTTCGAGAAGTTTTATCGAGAAAATTATCATTTTCGCTGGCGAAATGACGTTTCGAGCCACGTCTTGGTTACTTTATAAAATTAAGTGGTATTTTTAATAATAAATGCAAATTGCTAATTGATGGTGTTTAAGTTTACGTTCTGTTACTCGTTACTCGTAATATAATAAATCTCGCGGGCCGTATGTACCTACGTAATTTATATAGCCCCTGCCCTTTATACTTTACATGGGCATATGTATTATTTATATCACGCACGTTATAAAGTTACGCCTTCGACAACGGATGCAATTCGTGACAGCCGCGATATTGGATTTAAACGAGATGTTATCGAAATTGAAGAGATGTAGGGTAGACTGGGTACGGTTGTGCCAGGTCCCGGTAGTGACAGTCGTCATATTTTCGAAAATATAGGGAATAGTAGAGGGCATGCAAGGGGAAAGAGGAGCGGCTTGCTCGTCTCAACTTGTTTCACAGGGTTGCATCATTTTCAGTGAGTACGTGAGCAGAAGCCCATTTTGATTTTAACCACCAAAAAGTAAGTTTTTTCGTTCATTTTCATTTCCAAATTACTGTAATATCTATTCTGATAGGGTATTGAGTGTTATTCATCGATATAAGTCACATATTAGCAGTTTAATATCAATAATTACATTTATTGTAGGCTATTTTGTCTTGGCGTGGTGATTGTATTTTTATAAAAACAGTCTCTGGTTACGGTTGTGACACTTTAACCGGGTACGGTTGTGATATAAGTAAAATCTGTTGTTTTTGTTTTAGATGCCTAGAAATCGCATCAGAAAAACTCAGAGTGTAGCGTGTACCGTGTCGCAGTACGAAGATGCGTATGATGAAGTAAAACGCAGGCGGCAGGACTTCTTTGCGCAGTGCTGCAGATTATTACTTATTTTGATAGACTTTCGCATAGCTACTACTTTACTATGAGAATATTTTTGTTTTTTTTTTTTGTTTGAAAGATACCATGAGAATATTTTTATTTTTTATTTAAAAGATGAGCACTTTTATTACGTTTGGAGTTTTGTTTCAAAGTAAAGTAGAGTTCCTACAAACATAAGTTTTATTGTGATTATGAATGTGATTGACATTTCTTTGATAAGTATTGTAATTTTTACTAATTTTTAATGAAGACTATTATAGAAAGTCAGTATTAATGGAGACTGATAATATATCTAAAGATACTATAGTGCCATGAAAGTTGTGAAAGATTAAACTGTTACCAGATTTTATCACTTTTGTAAGGAAAGTATTTTTTGTTAAATGAGTCATATTATAAAAAATAAATATTTCTTGTAATGTAAGTAATGACTTTCATGAAAAAGTATTTCGTGATCATTTAGAGCATTTCTATCCTCTTGGGTAATCATTTCACATAATTTTCATACTGTCACTATTGACCCCCAGTACTGTCACAACCGCCCCTGGGATGTGGTCGATTGTTACAATCTTCCTTTGTTTAAATAAATATTTTTCATAATTTAACTATTTGATTTAGGCCTTTTTTTTATATAGTGGGGAAATCTTCCAAAGATACCCACGGCCCCCGGGGATGGAGCCAAGGGTTATGTCGGATTCTTACCGACTAAAACCCCACTGTGTTCCGTCGAGCCGCGCAGTTAGCCGGGGCCGCGGGTACTCTTAGAAATCGTCCACGAATTTGTTTTAGGCCTAAAGTTTTAACATTAAGTCGTTAACAAATGAATAAACTACATTATAATACAGTTTTTGTTCAGATTATTAGCATAATTAAAAAAATATAGGCGGACAAACTAAAATTGTCACTACTGTACCCAGTCTACCCTACTTACCCTAAACAATATTCGAACCCTTTAGACATCGCTTTTCGATATACTGGACCCATATTACCTCATAGATCAGGCTCGAAAGCAATAAAAATTGGACGTCCCTCCGGGATTAGGACAAACTCTGACGTATGTGGCATGTAAAACCCTGAGACTTTCTCCTTCAAGGGGACAATGCGAACTTATTTAAAAATCAATTTGGCCTCTAACGCCCTCGACTCTGCAATAATATAATGTATACAGCACATTTCCTTGCCGATAAAATATGATCAATACATTCGTTACTCAAAATATATGGCGCATAAATCAATAACGGCGTACTGATACTGGATTTACGAGATCATTCAGCTCATAACATGAATAACACAAAATGTTCGATATCTATATTCAATCGAAAATCGTAAAAGGGAGCACGTAATTTAAATTGGCACAAGCATTGACGCGAATAAATATAACAAAAAGCAAATCACTGAAACCACGCTAACAAGATGCAGCTGTTGCGATGTCTCAAGCGGAGACCATTTTGAAAAACTCGTTAGTCCTCGAAAATAGAATATAAAATGTATCCTTCCCTAATAAATCAGCCGTGATTAATGTTCGTTTGTAACGAAGCGCTCCGTGTGACGGGGCTGTGCCTCATTGGGTGGCGTGGTGGCCATATTGCACAGGACTTGTACCTGTCAAACTTTGAAATATCGTGGTCGCCTTCTACCCTCGGATTAGACTACGTCTTATCTTAAAATAACGAGATAAGTACAAAACACGGAATCGCAAACGTATCATCTACCTGAGAATTTATCGCACATAAAAAAACGAAAGATGAATTTCCAAATGTTGTTTTGATTTCACGGACATTTCTGATAAATTGACGTTTTGTTCTGGAGGTGTAAAATTATAGCGCTACAGTGACTCCAAAGGAATATGTGTTGATTTATACATGACATAAAAGCCAAAACATTCGTTTCTATTGTAAAAATCAATTTATTATCAAATAAATGGGACAAGCCACGCTATTGATGTTACAAAAAATGGACATAGATAATTTATTTATAATATGTTATTTTATCTCTTGCTGATTCTTTTTATAATAAAGAATGAAACATGTTTATACGGTTCGTATAAAATCTTGTAGCCATCAAATAATGTTAATCTGAAATCTCAGGCAAACAAATCATGAATCTTCGTACTTTACCTAGTTGATCGGATAAGTTTTACTTATTGTGCCGGTAACAAGTTTGATTGCAGACCGGAGACCGCAAAGTAGACATTTACCTACCACGTACCCATTGGCTATACAAATCATAAACTGTCAAACGTGCCGATATCGTCCTTAAGTTAAGACATTAGGGTCGTTATTTTCAGTGAAAAAGCGGTACGTGAGTGGAGCTAAAGTGTCCGTTCGAGTGAACCGCCAATTTGCGATTTAACGTATGTAATGTGAGTACGTGAAAGCGAATCATACAATTCCGATAATGATCTCCTCCGATCTCATCCATGAAAATGTCGGAAATAAGAGAATAGCGGCAGCTTACTTCAGGATAGACCTTTGGCTTTTACAATTTTAGAACGATTATTTTGTTATAAATGCTTATCACAGGATAAAAATAATAACACAAAATATATGATTGGATAGATTACTTCGAAAACTATTAGTCTGCAGGCCTTTGCAATCTAGGTATTGAACCCATGTTAATAAAATATGACGAGAGATAGTTAATGATTTAAATTTTTAAAAGAAGCTACAAATTTCAAAGGCTATTCAATCGTCTGAAAGTTTGTTTTGAAAATATATGATTGTATTGCAAATTCACCTGACTTAAAGTTCAAATTCCGGTAGACGCGGTAAGTTAAGTTGGAGCAAGTTTCCAAGTTAAGTTTCGAGTTGGCAAAGAAACCACAAAGGCACTACTAACTAAATCTCTGGATATATGAAGTCTGGAATTTAATGCACATAATAATCGCTATAAATTAAGATGTAGGTAATGGATTAGGAAAAGAATCATAACAATAAATAAAGGTTTAATGCATTATAATAGCCATATAATAAGAATCTTACATCACAATTAAATTGTAATTATTATAAATAAGACTCTTTATTTACATTTTTATTTGCGCATTATAAAATTAATGGACCAGATAACACTAAACGATCTAGTTAGATATATTTATTATCTCAAATTGAGAAAAAATGTTGAAGTTTGAATCATTATACAAGTTAGTTATGTGAAAGTAAGTACTGTTTGCATTACGCTTAAATGCAAGTTTGGTCGTTGAGGCAGGGATTTCGCCAGGATTTTGTCTGCGTTTGAAATAAATTTACCAGATCTGCAGTCTGAATGTGTTGAGACATTGCAGTTTTTAGCCAAGAGTTATATCTGTACGAACAAAGGAATATGCAAACTAAAAGTGTACTATATTTTCGCTTAGGTATATATTTACGGGCAATTTCAACAATTTGTGGTTTTGGGTTACACTAAGCGACAACGTTGTAATCAATATTTATGAATACATGAAGGATCTATACGTATGGTTTACCTTTTAGTAACCTACAATTGCTAAACATAACTACACAAACGGTTATGTAGTGTAAAGAAATAAAAACTCAAGAATTTATTACAAAGTAAACACGTATCGATGGCCATGTCGCGCCACATCAAGCCATAAAACGCTCTCCCCGAAACCTGTGTCAATAAAGATAAAGGAAAACTAATATCAAAACAGGAATAGGCACGTGATAAGAAAACATTTATTCCCTATGTTTAATGCATGATTTGTCATAATTTCCCAGCCTCCCTTGTCTGTCCGTTGTTTTGTATCTAGCGGAGCAATGGGCGTTTATAATTTATTGCGTATCTTATTTATTTCGGACGAGAAAAATTGTTTGGGGGAAGAGATTGGAAGCAATGTCAGGGTTATTAACAAATTTCTGTCGAGATTTCGGAAAGTCTCAATTTTCTATTTTATATTTTGTTGGTAATCTAATGTACTTGCTTATTAAATGATGTGTTTTTTTTTCGTCAGAATTCTCCTTCTAACTAAAAATTATACCTTTCTAAAATTAAGTTTTTTTTTACAATAAAGACAATCTGTAATAGGCATTTAAAAGATAAAAGTGCAACATGCAGTTTATATTTGCCCCACAGTAAAGCGGCAATAAAACCGCGAATCAAAAGTTGCCAATAAATCACAATATGGCGTCCGCTGCCCCGTGTTTGCTCTCGCCCAAATAATCCGTTCATACGGCGGTAAATCCATCCAACGGTGTCGAGCTCACTACTAAATCATCATAAGAGAATCCCTCGCTATAAACACGTACGGGAACTAACTATTTTTCACTTTTTATTTCGCCCAAATCCCCGTCTTCGATCGAGAACATTAAAATAAAGTTTTAAAGTTGAAAAGTATTTTCGTTAAAATTCCAGAATCATTATCAGATCGTTCTCTGTCGCGTGGTGCTGTGAAAAACTAGCCAATATATTCCAGTCGTTTTGTTCGATTTCCGCGACTAAAAAGTTTGCATCGTAATGCAATCGTGTGGCATTAGTTTTGCAGTTTATCAGCCCGTACTCGCCGCTGCAAAAGCTTTGAGGGATTAATACGGTAGCGCGCTGTGGAATACATTATTCCTTTACAAAATACAACTTACGCTCCTCCGTAATTAACATGTATTTATACGTCAGTAATTATTTACTGAGGCCGTGTACTCAAAAACTTGTGACAGCAGCATGCTGTACATATTTAAAAATTAAATTTCGCATGCACGTTTCCGCGTATAATAGAACTCACATCGGCGCAATTATGTGCACTTAGCTGAGCCGGCATTTCAGTACATCAAAAATAAAATGAAGTTGTACAACAATAAAAAGTTGACTAAACAACAAGCGCTCATGCAATATTTGTTTGTACATCGCAATTTTTAGTTGAGGGCAGTGAGCTATCGCTGCAATTTGACTTTTTCGGTCGATTTATGGGAGTCGGTGCGCGGAAAGCGGGCAAACAAGCGGAATTTGTTGGAGCAAAGGGCTATTTTTTAGTGTTGCAACTCTTTATATCAGTCACATGTCTAGCTGGTGGATTGCGTACGTGATTGATGTGTTTACGGTAGCGCATGGCGTGGATAACATGATGCATGCGTGCGCAACAAAGCTAAATTGTAGTATTGATTGCTGCAACTTGCAAACTGCATGCGTGTTTATTAACTAACTTTTACGTTAGACTTTGTTTGAAACTACGTATCTTATGAATAAATTAAAAGCAGCTAGAACTTACAAGTACTCAGGGCGGTTTGGCTTTTCATTGAATTTTGCATAATTTTTGATAATACATATTATTTTTTTATAGTTGTTTTATAAACAGGAACTCAAGTGTTTGTTCATCTTCCAACCGTATATGCACCTAGAACCTAGGTATATGTAAAGTTCTTTCTGTATTCATGTGGGCATATAGCTCACACAAAAAGACGACAACATACACGTTTACTCGAACTAGTCACATTTACATACGAGTTTCGTAACAATAGCTTCTGTGATCAGTTAAGTTTGTTAGTCCGTCTCTACGTCAGTACTGGACATGTAGATGAAGGCGATAGGCGGCCGCCAACGTCGCAATAGTCGTCGTTTTGTTAAAGGAAATTGTGAAATATGTACAACTATGTACGTACATGTACCTACTATTTATATTCTTTGCTATTCTTGTAGTATATAAAAATATTTTGAACGTCTTGAAACGAAATGATCAAAAATTCTTTCAAATTATTTGCAATAAACAATCTCTCGTCTTGTTTACATGATTATGTTTTAAAACGTGAGCTAAATATGTGAAGCAATATTTCATCTCTTTATTTTAAATATTATATAAACTTGATGAGAAAACAAATAACGGAGGGAATAATAGGTAACATAAATTTTCCTTACGCTTCTCGTGGGATGTATTAATTAAGGGAGGTCTGATACATTTTTCAGTGAAGTCAAAAGTTAAATTATGTATCTTTGTTTCGCTTGTAAAACAAACCTTAATCAAACATGAGCAAGAGTGTATTTGTAAAAATAAATTTTCACTACAATAATTATTCAGTAGTCCACCGGAAGGAAGTTGGCGCGGAAAGTTTTTTTTTTTTAATTATTAATATCTCAAAAAATTGCTCCTTAAATGCTCCATCAGAATCTGTAATTGCTCCACTTCTATAATTATTAGTTTATTTATGATTAATTTTTAAAAAAATCCAAATACTGAAAACTTGATTTCCCTATAGAATGAAAAATATTCACTTTTCATAAAAAAATTTTTTACAAAAAAATTGCTCCCGATTTGCTCTATCAATTACAAAAAAAAAAATTATTTAATTTTGATAATTTTTACAATAATTAACTGAAAAACTATGTTTGCATAGTTAACTACCTACTGCGCTGTGACGTCATCAATTGTCGTTGCGATGCATAAGGGCCATATTTACATGTATCAGCACTGCAGCGATATCTATAGACCTTAATGTTTATGTTTTCTTATTTATATTATTTACTAGATTTCCGCCCGCAGCTTCGCCCGCGTTTTCAAAGGAAAACCCGCATAGCTCCCGCTAACGCAAACGATAGCAACTTGACACCGAAACATGAAACAAGCGACTGAAACACAAATTAATTAAAAATTACTTGAAGTTTTAATAATACGAATAAACGTAGGTAATATGCGAGTTTAGGGATGGGTAGGGAAATGTTTATAAACATACCTATAATAAGAATGATTTTAAATACATAATAATATCTGTTCCTTTCAACATTTGCTAGATGAAACTAAATAATTAAAATATGTCGCATGGATATAGAGTATAAATAGCAACATAAGGTAAATTTTAAATAATAATATTATTCCCAGCATTAAATGATAAAACTTATTAATGTCATTTCATGGTACTTTTATATTAAATTGTAATATGATTGTGTTTTATTTAATTATTAATTTTTATATTAGAAAGATAAGTAAAATAGAATATTAAATAAACAACGGAACCGTATTTTTAAAAGGCTAATAATATCTATGCGACATAATATTTTCATTATTTAGTTTCATCTAGCAAATGTTGAAACGAACAGATATTATTATGTATGTATTTAAAATCATTCTTATTATAGGTATGTTTATAAACATTTCCCTACCCATCCCTAAACTCGCATATCACGTTTATTCGTAATATTAAAACTTCAAGTAATTTTTTTTAATTACTTTGACTGACCGGTTGGCGTTGGTAGTGGCCCTGCCTTCCAAGCCAGAGGTTGTGGGTTCGATTCCCACCCGGGGCAAATATTTGTGTGATGAACATAGATGTTTGCTCTGTGTCTGGGTGTTAATTATCTAAATAAGTATTTATTTAAAATTATATATGTATGTTTATCAGCCATCTGGTTTCCATAACACAAGCGAAAGCTAAGTATGGGATCAGATTGTGCCGTGTGTGAAAACTGTCCTGAAATATTTATATTTAATTAATTTGTGTTTCAGTCGCTTGTTTCATGTTTCGGTGTCAAGTTGCTATCGTTTGCGTTAGCGGGAACTATGCGGGTTTTCCTTTGAAAACGCGGCCGAAGCCGCGGGCGGAAATCTAGTAAATAATATAAATAAGAAAACATAAACATTAAGGTCTATAGATATCGCTGCAGTGCTGATACATGTAAATATGGCCTTTATGCATCGCAACGACAATTGATGACGTCACAGCGCAGTAGGTAGTTAACTATGCAAACATAGTTTTTCAGTTAATTATTGTAAAAATTATCAAAATTAAATAATTTTTTTTTGTAATTGATAGAGCAAATCGGGAGCAATTTTTTTGTAAAAAATTTTTTTATGAAAAGTGAATATTTTTCATTCTATAGGGAAATCAAGTTTTCAGTATTTGGATTTTTTAAAAAATTAATTATAAATAAACTAATAATTATAGAAGTGGAGCAATTACAGTTTCTGATGGAGCATTTAAGGAGCAATTTTTTGAGATATTAATAATTAAAAAAAAAAAACTTTCCGCGCTAACTTCCTTCCGGTCAGTAGTCCATAGTTATTAGTTATAAAATATTTTGTATTTACAAACATAATTAGAACTTCTGAAAGTCCGGTTGACAGCAAGATTTTAAACTTAAAATTATAATTACAATATTTACAATTTTACTATATATACGTATATGTGTATATACGTATATATGTGTATATAATCCTGAGCTACATTGGGCTAGTCAGAGATAAACGGCGGGCTTGTACACAATATTTCATATCCAATGTCTACAAGATACTCCACTGAATCATAATATGCAAACCGACCTAGAGGTTACTCATGTCTTGTGGACAGCTAGCGGGAACTTGCATGCGGTTTTGTTGTTTAAATAATGTATGAAATGTAAGAGAAAAAATTATGCTTTTAGATATCTGTTATTAAAATATAATGCAGAAACAGGTTGACCGATTCGTATATCTTTCGGTTACTACACTAGTTTAATCTTGAACGAATCTTTTTTTCTATCTACAATGTCGTATTTTTTTCCTTCATAATTTCTAATTAGGTATTTGAACTGCCCTTACACTCTGTAGCTAAACATTTTACTTTCGTAACAATATTATCGCTACTCCATTCCTGACTTTGTTCTGTAGCCCCTTACAATACCTACAAGTATGGCATTGAGATTTGAGATCAGAAGAATACAATTGTATACGAGCTCTATTACCTTTTAGGGAGCAGTTCTTAAATTCACTTAAACTTTGCTCCCGGTATCAGAGAAGTGAAATAAACTTTATGTTAGATATTATACCTATGTCAAATACCTAAAAATATAGATGTATTTATGTAAGTACATTTTTGATCTAGTTTTTTCACTACCTATTGGTTTTTTTTTAAGTTCTATGTTAAACGATAGTAATTATTGGTCATAGAAATTTATTAAAACCAATTTTTAAATGAAATCATTTGTTACTTTCATAAAGATCTTTCTCGATGGGTAGGTACTTGAATAAATAAGTAAACATAATATACCATACGTCGCATTCTTGTATATCGCATAAAAATTAAAAAGCCTTACTGAAGGAGCAAACGAATCGTCATAGATAACGCACTAATTCAGATGCGTAAGTACGTATTTACTGTAGGGCATGAATTCAGCCGTTGTTAATTTGTCACAGTGAATTAGCCACGGACGGGGTAAGTGATAGCCTTAGCATGTTGCACCCTGCATGGCGCCAATATGCTCGTAAATGTCGTTACAGCACAATTTAATACCTAACTATGCGCCTAGATGCGTATCTGTTTATATATTGTTGTGCTAATCAATGGTAAACATTCACAATACATGACGTGTAACGAGAGAACTATGAATGAAAATTTGCATCAATTACGGGATATAAGATGTTGATAAAATACATTGAATAGATTTGTACACAATCAAGATTCCTATTTGTAGTGGGTGTTACTTTATGTTTAACTTTAATGTCAATAAAACCTGTTATTTATTTCATAGTTACTAACACTTTAAAAACTTCAGTATTAGCACGTATTAGGTTACTATGTGTATAGGTGTAATTACGTATTTTACGGAAATAATCTGTTTATTTTTAAGTGTTACTTAAAATATATTAGTCTATTAGTCCTCGTATTCGTCCTCGTCCTTAAGTGTAGTCGTGAACAAAAAACAAAATCCGACCGTTAAATGAATGTTTGCAAAATTTTTATGGCGATTGTATTGTTAGAACGAATCGTAAAAAACTATAAGAATTGTAAGTTTTAACTTCTTACCTTTGTGCACAAGATAAAGGGAGAAAGTTGCGCAACGAATGGTCAGCTTTCTAAAATTCTATATCGCTGGTCCATTGTTCAGAATAAAACTCTTTAAAGAAAGTTACTGGAACAAAGTCCTTCGCCATGGGAGTGTTTTTACAATTGGTGCTAAGAAAATATACGATTAATAATTTCTGGTTCGCTATATTTTAAAAAGAATTTCGTATAAATAGCAAGTTCACGGAAAGATTAATTAAAATTGGACTATAGAAATAAACTACCACTTTAATTGTTGGCGAATACAATGAGATCGACACTGTCATTTAAAATTGTAAAGGAGATAATAATTTCCTTTTATTCACGATCACGTTAACAATGCATCTGATAAAATAAATTCAATTGGCCTTTTCACTACGAATTTACATTATGAAAAATAAATAAACCAATCGATCATTTCATTATCGTTACGTATCTCGTTTTAAATTCATAATGTAAGGCGCTAACAGTGGTAATAAACAATGGGCCGCGTGTAATGCAGACGTTTATGATTGTCGAGAAACATGACAATAATGCATCAACTATATCAAGCCTCATTGAGCTAGATGCGCGGTGCATAAATCATCGAATCGGACTCGCGAATAAATCGAATAATCGAATAAAAACTACGCATTGCGCTTTCGATGAAAGGCTTTGTTTTAGACTGAATCGAACGTTCTGAATAGAATGCCGTTTTAAAATACCAAATAGAGTTATTGCAAAACTACTATGCGATACGTAGGTTATTATTCCACATTTTGTCCAAAAATAGTGATGAAACGTAACATAATTTAGAGGGTTGTTGTTGTAAAAACAAAAAGCATACAAATTGGGAAGAGCAATAAATAGCGTGAAGCGTACATCATAACTCTCGCCTGAAGCCTGAATATAGTGCCGTATACAGAATTTCCACCTAATAAAAGGCCATGTTACGTGTAGGGAACGTTAGACACGCAATTACGAGGCTACCAGTTTAATTAGACCTGCCCTTCCCGTCCGCATCTTAACTCATGTAACGAAACTGGGGTAAATATATGAAGTACCGCAGACCAACTTTGATCAGCTACCTTGCTCAGTAAAGTTTCACGTTGAGCGTTAATTAGTGCGTGCCTCACGTTCTTAAACGTGTCCAATGTTTGTCAAATGTCTTCAAATATAAAACAGCCCTTAAGCCGTAGAAAATATAATACAGAATTTAATACAGATTGCGCATAGGAAATACAAATCACGTATGTAAATCAAGGCTTGATGACGTTATAATTTCATAGACATTGATCCCAATACGCAGTTACGATAGGTAATTTGATGTAGAGATTAATGTGCGTGACAATTTATTGTCAATTATCGATAGTAACAGGAAGGTGGGATCAATTAACACAAAGACGCAATTGCAAATTACAGTAACTAACTGCATATCTATAGGTCTGTGGTGATATGTTAGATATTGGAGATAGGACAATCTCGCAGGCTGGCACAATCTCAATTTATTGCAGAGAACTGATTCGCTGCCTGTTGATAAATTTTCGTGCCTGGGGATATAAACAGAGCTATTATACAAGCCGAGTACAGTAGGGCACGAATAAAATATATGAAATTGTATTTCTGTGTATATACCTTCATATCTCATCAGCCATAGATTACTTTCAGAAGTTATACTCGGATGTTTATTCACGACTTTGTGTTATGCGAATTTCCTCAATAAATCTTGTATGTTAAAAAGTCAGGTTTTATAACATTATTTAAAATTTTGTACAGATCTTGGTTCTATTAAAATGCTCGAAAAACGTATTTCAAAAACGAGCAAAAATTGTATTACATGCTGAAGAGTTTAATTACCTTTATTGGTAATACCTTCTTATGTGTTATCGATTGTGTTATTCTTCTTAATCGAGGCGCTCATAAATAAACGAACTATTTATTACTTCAAAAAAAAAATACATGAAATTTTCATTACAAAAATGGGTATTTCATAAGCTCAGTCTCATTGATTATGAACTGATTCAGGCATGGCGGAGGTTGGAGGCTAAAGATCGAAGGTGGCCATTAGATCGTGCATGCATGACTTGGAACCTCGTGGTTATGACGTTTACTTATCTGGGTACATATTTTTTGCTTTGTTCTCGATAACCATGTGTTTCCAATGTATTGGAATTTATTATATTTTTTGTACGGAATTAAAATATCTTTTACGTTGTTTATCATATTACACCAGGGTAGATACTTAATTTGTGAAACCAAAATATATCGCAGTAGGATGAAACCCATTGGAAAAGGAGGGGAATATGATAAAAATAAAAGGAAAAATAAATTACGGTCAATCCGAGTTCGGGAAGTGGGAGGGGGGGAGCTTTTAAGAGAAAAAAATGGTTTCTCTCGATTTCCGACAAAACTACAAGTTCTACGGAAAAAAGTTCAATGGCAAAGTTGTAGGTAATAAAAAGATCTACAACTTTTGTATTTGCAATTTTTTCACATAACGTGAAAATTTAGGTGAAAAATTCAAAAAAGTTTTTGGTTTTTTATTTTTATCTACTTCAAAATTTATTTATTTTTTCTACGAAATTTGGTGAAAACTTACTTTATTATGTCCCAAATACACTGTAATTTATTTGATTGAAAATATATTTTTTTTCGCCTTATTTTGAATTAATACCAAAAAAAACAACCTAATTTTCAGTCGAAAACTCACCCGTCAAAATATCAGCTTTTTTTCAATTTTCAATGAACAAAAAACTTGGGAAGCTTTTTGTTCATTGAAATCTCTACTTTCATATGGTGTAAAAAAAATAAACATTACCATAGTAAATGTTCTCAGGAAATGCATACAATGATACAAACAGTGTGTTATTGAGCTTTTACTAAATCAGGCACACTTCTCGAACTCTATATTTTCTCTTGTAGGTATCGGCTTTTCGGTAATATTTCAAAAGAAGAAATCATCTGTTGTAAGTACAACGAATATTTACAGCAAATTCAAAAGCAAAATGATGTCGATAAAAACATTTCAGGTCGTTTGAGAAATTTGCCTGATTTAGTAAAAGCTCATTATCACACTGTTTGTATGCATTTCCTGAGAAGATTTACTATGGTAACATTTTTTTTTTTCACCATCGGTGAATTTTTCACCTAAATTTTGAGGTTATGTGAAAAAATTGCAAATACAGAAGTTGTAGATCTTTTTATTACCTACAACTTTGCCATTGAACGTTTTTCCGTAGGACTTGTAGTTTTGTCGGAAATCGAGAGAGACCATTTTTTTCTCTTAAAAGCCCCCCTCCCACTTCCCGAACTCGGATTGACCGTAATTTATTTTTCCTTACATTTTATCATATTTTCCTCCTTTTCTAATGGGTTTCATCCTACTGCGATTTTTTTTCACTTTTTATTATTTTAAAAGGGATTATTACCCTGGTGTATACCTATCATTTACTCAGGAAACATATCCATAAAACTGTAAAACTTGTTGATAAGGTATTTTTTTTTTCTATTAGAACATATCTACAGTACAAATAGGTATAACAAAACTTCTCTAATCCGGTAGAGCTAACATTTTTTATTTATAAACTTTGATTTGAATAAACTCGATATTTTGTAAAACTCAACCTACATAAAATAAGAAAGTCAAATTGTGGAAAAGCAGCGTCAATTAAAATAACCGTTCATGTACGAACGAGACAAGGGGCTTAATTAAAGCCTTCTAGGCATGTCCACGATATCGACATTTGCACACTTCATTAAAGTGACCACGCGAGCTCTTTGCAACTTTTTGTCACATGACTATTGGCTATGAAACTTTAACAGTTTACATTTACAGCGTGTGCATGTGTGAGCTGTATATGGATAGCGATAAGTGTTATAACAATTCATTTAAAACATATAATTACGAAAATTTTATAAATATGCTATAAACTTACATATTTTTTTTAACGACTTAACATCGTAAAATTTATTTTGTATGGAATTAATTAAAATTCTTTGACCGGAATACTGTCGCCTTCCTCAAGATGACACGTCTGACTGATTTGTTCCGGATATGAACATATAGAAGCCTGTTATTTATAAGAAGAAACCTATGAAGTAGCGGAAATTATACCGTAACACATAACATGTTAAATCTTTGGACATGTAGTACTGGTAAAGTTCTTGAAAAATTAGTGCATCAACAATTCAGTATTTTCCTTAACAGACATAATTTATTCAATCCTTTCCAATCCGGTTTCCGTCCTGGTCATGGGACGACTACTGCTCTCACCAAAATCACCGATGACATTAGACTTGGCATGGACAACAAACAACTCACCGTACTTACGCTACTTGACTTCAGCAATGCTTTTGGCTCTGTTGACTTCGAGTTACTGCTGGGTTTGCTACGTTCACTTAACTTATCGCCATTAGCGTGTGATTGGTTTCGTAGTTATTTATACGGGCGCCGGCAGCGAATTGCACTCGATGACATTTCATCGTCCTGGCGCAATATCAATGCCGGCGTGCCTCAAGGTTGCGTCTTGTCCCCTCTTCTCTTTGCAATTTTCATTAATACTTTAACTCACTCTTTAACTTCTCTCTACCACATGTATGCCGACGATGTCCAGATCTACACCCAAGCGACTCTGGAAGACTTGCCCAAAGCAATCAGCAAGGTCAACAATGATTTGTCGACCATTGTAAACTGGAGCAAGAGTTTTGGTCTATTACTCAACCCATCAAAAACTCAGACAATCATTATCGGCAGCGCGTCATTTCTCTCAAGGATTGATTGGGCAACTCTTCCGGAAGTTTTGTTGGACGGCATACAGATTGGATATAGTACCCACGTTAAAAACTTGGGTATTTTTATCGATCAGACCCTGTCGTGGGATGTCCATGTGAAGGAAGTTAGTAGGAAGATGTTTGCTTCTGCTGGCTCACTTCGGCGCCTGCGCAACTTTCTGCCTATCCCAACCAAAATAATGCTAGCTCATTCCCTTCTCCTATCCCACCTTGATTACGCCGACACCTCTTTCCTTGATCTTTCGGAAGTCCAGTTGAATAGACTTGAACGCCTTCAAAATTTTTGCATTCGTTTCATCTTTGGTTTGCGCAAGTTCGACCATGTGTCGGACTATCGCAAAAAGCTCAACTGGCTTCCCATCCGCTTCCGCCGCAACTCCCATATCCTACATCTTCTTTTCTCCATCCTCTTTGATCCTAAAACTCCTCACTATCTCAAAGATCAGTTTGATTTTTTCACTTCTCCCTTCCCACGTTCTTCCAAAACTCTTCTTCTACGTGTCCCTGTCTCGAAGACCAAATTTTATGGTAATTCCTTTGCAGTTCGTGCAGCCAAACTTTGGAATGAACTCCCACTAGAAGTGCGTCAGGCACAAACCTTAAGAAGTTTTAAGCACCTACTTAAGTTACATTATCTCTCTCTTACCTAGCTTATTTCACTCTTCTTTATTGTTATCGTATCTTCTTTCCTATCCTTATTTTGTTATATATTATTATATTTATTCATTGTATATGATATATTAATTTTATTTTGTTCATTTACGCCTTATTTTTTGCTCACCCACCTCAATTAAAATCTCT
The DNA here is from genome assembly GCA_029959065.1 of Colias behrii. Lineage (NCBI taxonomy): Eukaryota > Metazoa > Arthropoda > Insecta > Lepidoptera > Pieridae > Colias > Colias behrii. The sequence continues at coordinate 5,134,146 of JARWMC010000009.1, forward strand.
CCTTACGCATATACATACGGTAGCCTGGAAGAGATCGCTACCTAGCGATAAGGCCGCCGTTTGTACATGTCTTTCTCTATTTTATGTTCTTTCTGTATTTGTACTTTCTGATGTGTGTGCAATAAAGTATAAAATAAATAAATAATACTGGTACCTACTTTAAAGGACATAAAAATGCGACTGGTTGAAGCCACTATAAACACTACCTATATGGCTCTATATAAAGGAAAACAGCTTTTAAATATTGATTGATTATATATTTCTTCATAATTGTCTGACGCAGTAAACAGCAAATAAATATCACTGTATAAAAATAATAGCTACTTATTTACTCATCGTCGATGTTACCGGTTTCATAAAATATACTCACATAATAAATAAAAAGCAACATGACAAAAACAAACTCAACACAAATAAGGTCTCTCGGCCCGCCTGATAAGGTCTAGGTAAGGTGGTGAGTAAAGAATAATTGTCCGCTTGTTTAAAATATGCGGTCAATACGCAGCTGTACAATGTAAGTATATGACGTTACATAAATATATTACAATCACATTCCCTCCTACACCTTGCTAGGTACCTACGAAGTACGAGTTGAACAAAACGCCAATTTTATTTGAATCTAACTCAAAAACTGTAACAATTTACATAACCGATAAAAGGTAATCTAATGAAGTTCTTATCTCGGACGTCAATAAACACTCAATAAACACGTCGAGTCTAACTCGATACATTTAAAGGCGAATTTCACAAGCATTAAAATTCAAGTTGAGAATTAATAAAGAGATAAATAAATTTGAGAGCAATGGGAATGTGGGTCCGCCGTTACGAGTCCGGTTCGCTTTATGTGCATATTGAAGATGGATGTCGCGGGTGTGCGGGCCGGCGGGGCACGGTGCGCGGGGCGAGGGCGCAGTGCGGGGCGCGGGGCCCGGGAGCGGCGAATACTTCGCCCCTCTACGCCGTCTCAACCCCGCCGCCGCGCCGTAATGGCCGCGACCACGCAGCCCTGTCAGACGACAAAAATGCCATAATAATGGCCCCTGAATACTTTTTGCTGCTTCGCTCCAAATACCCACTCCGTATCCAGTACGTGATAACTCGTCGGTCATCTCCCTTTTATTGAGAAATTCGTCAGTTTTATTTCCCGTACGGAAAAAGTACATGTCCGAAGGGATGGAATCCAGTTGTGTCATTTCAAACACTTGATAAGTATCGCTCGGGAACTTTTTCGATGCAGAATTTCAGTGAACCTCCTTTCGTTAGTATTCGACGAATGCAGTATTTTTTATTCAGCTTTAGGAATAGAGGGTCACCTTCGGGATACTTTAATTGCGAACCAATAAGAAGTTTATTTCTTTTAGAGACCGAGGTGGACCTTGACAATGCCTTATTAGTGAAAATTAATTCCGAACTTCTTTTTAAAATATATGGGCCTGAAGAAAGTTCGATGATCCTTTTTCATGGGGTTCCTTAATAAACTTATATAATTAGACTGTACTTGCTTCAATTTAAAGAGACTTTAATAATACCAATTTCGTGTAATATATCATCTTAAAAGTTTTCAGTTCGAAAAAGAGCTACAGTAATTACGAATCCCGTTATAATTATATTGATCTCGCGGAAGCGGTCATGAATCACGACAACTCCCTTCGACAACCAAATCGGGGCTTCGATCAAAATTCAGCAGCAATATGTTAAGAACATACTCAACAGTTAATTAAAAGCAACGATCTGCTAATAATTGGCAATGTTATTATCTGAGCGGCGATATTCAACGTCACAAAAGCTGGACCAATTAAGAATTTCCCCGAATGTCCGAGCTGAGTGGTACAGAATGATAGCACTCTCCATTATACCTGCTCAGCTTTGCTCAGCCAATTACCTACCAGTCACTGATTGATAAAAAAGACGTTGCGAAATTCGCAAAAACAAATTAGGGTTACTTTTACGCTTGAGCACCGCGGTTGTATTTAAAATTGTTAAATATGTATGTAACTTTTATATGTATAAGTGTATGTATTACGAGAAATAATCTTATACCGATGCATGCATTTTACATATCCAAATTTTTCATAAACCACTACCAACTGAAAAACCTCTAACAACATTAAATTCATAATGCAGTACAGATAATAAAAAAATCTAGTACGCTCCATGTTTGAATCATAACGTGATCACGAGAACAATCAACGGGAATAATTCATATCCCAAATGCGCTGAAAATCAACATCGATTTACAACGGGGTTCCGTTTTAATGTCGATTTAAATCTGCTTCACGATTTTTCTATGATGAAACTGTGCTTTCCAAAGCTATTGTTTTGGAAAAATAGAAGAAATCTCCGAAGCTTTTCCTCGTTATTTTATTGTTGTTATCGTGGTAGATATAGAGTGTTATGTTTTTATTTAAGGATCCCCAATCCTATTTAGTTCCCATCGCTCGGCCGCGGCGGCTTATTGAAGGGGTGCCGAGCTCGGCGACACCTGTATACGTTATTGTGTCGCATAAATTCACCGTCCGCGATTCACTCGCGCTGCAGCATCGTCCAATGGTTTATTGAACTTTGTATCGAGATAAGGCGCGTACTCCACATAATAGCGGCGAAAATACACTATCCCCTCGCTTCTTTCTTGTTTGCATTTCCTGCAAGAGATCGTGAGCGAATACTCCACGGCTCATAATTAATTCAATTCAAATCACTGCGCCCACGAGACCTCCAATTTATCTTTAACTGGTGCACCGCCTTGTATGGAAAACGATTGTGTAGTGTGCACGTATAACGCTCTCCCGCGCCACATTTAAGATTTCTCTTCAGAGGTTGTACTTATTAAAATATTTCATATGTAGATCACGTATGTATCTAGAAAAAAATATATATTAATAAAACATATTCGAAACGAAGTAGGGTATAAGCAAACTTACAAATAGCGGCTTATTATCACACAATAAACTCTATCTAGGAATAATCTCGATTTTCATAGTTTGCGGGCGTTCGCCTAAAATGTTTATTTCCCGCGCTAGAAATGGAAATGTCGTCGAGTCTGGGATAAACGGGTGCGCGGGCGCACACGGCCACTAGAGGGGAGGGCTCGTTCTAATGAGGCGCGCCCAGGCTCTTGCCCTCACGCACGCCGGTACTTTATAACCTTAGGTATGAATATAAATACCTACGCCAATTTCAATTACAATTCTGCAATCTTCAAACCCGAGAATGTTATCGGATATGACTCAATGTATACGTCCATAAATACTACACGTCTCCCAGTGTTTATAAATCAAGATTAGTAAGTATCAAAACAAATGTCCCAGCCGCCGAGCCGTAAATCACTTTGACCTAATGACATTAGTAACGTCTTTTAAAATTAAAAATATCTCCCGGTGTCTACCCATAAATATTTCTGATACCTACGTCGTTAGTCTCTGAAACGGTATGGCCGGCTTTAAGTGAATGAAATAAAAGCAAGAAACTCTACGTGAGCAATAGAATCCGAGAGCTTTATGTTGGAAAACGTCTAAATTTTCACTAACCATAAACCCTCGAAGTAATAAATATTAGTAAATAGGTATTTCGTATGTACGCACCACCTAGTCTTATTCGTACTGGCTTTTAAATAAATTGCTCGGTATAACAATAAAAACGTCTATAGAACCTTTCACACATTCTAATGTGCTCAATGCTCCTTCATTTGTCGACGGCTAGCACGGAGAGGAAATATTTTCCCAAATCCATACAGCCTTAAGGATCTCATAAAGCAGTCGTTCCCCACGCAAAAGTATGGAAGTGAGATTTATACGGGGGACTTCGGTCCCGAGCCTGGGGCTTTGCTATGATGAATTGACACTTTTTCAGAGTTGCCTACAAATTTCAAGTCGAGCGGTGTACGTACTCTGAATGAACAATGAGACGAGGCGGGTAAGAGTTGCCGCCGTTATGACTTGGAAACTTTTAATGTCTCTAATGAGGTAAAGCGCTCATAAATATCTCCATTTGTAAGATTAGTGGCTCTTTACGAAGTAGAATGCGCAACATGTATCTGCTGTTAATTAAGCTTTTGAATGTATAATTTAAGCCCAGGAATTTTATATCGGCTATTATATAAGTCATAACAGTTTTCTAGGGGAGCGATCTAAAGATAAGCATAAATTGATATTTAAACATACTTTACCCTAACACTCATTAGACCACACGAAGAGTGGGGTCACATGTTGCAGACTGCAGTTGGACAACAAAAAGTATGAAAATTATAAACACCACGCCATGACTTGCCGTCACGAAATCTGTGCTTGCATTCTTGCATATCAAATACCGCTATGATTTCCGACTTAAGGCAAAATAACGATGGTATAGAATAAATATATTATTAATTTTATCTTTCCATCGCGATTCGTGACTAAGTAGAGCAAGAAAATGTGTCTTCTACAAACGGGACTGTAAAATGCGTAGATGAATTTTTAACATCACATTCGACACATTTGTTTTATCTCAATAAAGTATTCCGTATCAAACCGGTTATTCTTAACATGATGACTTCATTCGACCGGTAGAGCTTTGGGCACTCGTCTAAATTATAATAAGCGGGCGTGAGCTCATTCCATAGTCGAATTTAATAGAGACATTATAAAAATATTATTTTTCGATACGAGGTCGGATTCGGCCAAACTACAACCAACAAAAAGTTTTTATTCTAAAATCATAAACCTTGCAAGTATGATAGTTAATTCTTTTAGGATAATAATACAAGAATAGTAAGATCTACTAAAATCTATGGATTAAAATTGAACCCCACTGATTGCACCTACGACGCGGACGTAGGAACATAGTTAACCATTAGATACCAAAGTTGCAGTACATTATAATTTAGCCGCGATCAGCGCTCGTCTAATTGACTGAACCACACTATAAATAGGGTTTTCGCGTTCCAAAACAAACAGCCAAAACGTACGAGTACCTACCTACGAAACAAAACGTAGCAGGGCCGTAACCGCTGATTTAAGCGGCAGCCAAACAACAATAGTATCTAGCTTCGGCCGTATGAATAAAACGATATACAAATTTAATCAAAGAGAAATCTATTAGTAAAATGAGAAGCACGGAAGGGAGCACCTATACATATTCAACGAGGCACTGCATCACGAACAGGCCAATTTATGCGGCAACTCTTGAGAGTATCGTACTTTAGCTAAGCCATAATATGTAAACTTGGACTATTTCTTTTGCCGATCAGATTGTCACCTGGTGAACCGGGAGCGTTTATTTATAGGTACTATTCGATTTCAAAACCTATTTCGCTGCTCGATTTAAATTGTGTGTTATTTTTTGCCTGCAGCTGTGCGTATTTTCTAATTTACAGTTATTGGCGTTTAACTGCATGCATGAAGTAAAGAGAGTTTATTTCATAATATGATTAGGAAAACCAAAAAAAAAACAATTCATTATGGATTTTCAGATACGTGTTTATTAATTATCTTTTATTTCAGAAGAAGTGACTCCTGACAACAATACCTATACATATACTCCTGTCTTCACATTAAAATATAATTTACTAACAAATAAAGTTTAATGGCTCATAGAAATATCCCAATTATGTTACAAATAATTATCATTTTAATATACCTAGTAATATATAAAATGTTTACACCATTAAAGAGATTTATATTAAAGCCTTAAAGTATGCATGAATATTAAACAGAACATTAACTTTTCTGTAACTATAAAATTTTCTTCATAGTCATGCATATTATTATTATCTATTATTATCATAACACTTGCACTTCTATATCCGTTCAAAAGCAGTTCTAAAAGATACGCATTTATATTGTTTACATAAATATTTAACTTTACTTATGATTATTTATTTATAGTTTATAAATCTATGTGAGTTATTCGATGTTCTTATTGAGATTAAATATCAAAGAAGCTTAAAAATAAACACTAAGAAAATTGTTAACTTCATCTTAAAATCATCATTTTGAGTACAATAAGTTTTAATATGCAATTAAACTTATCGTCAATCCTAGTATTATAGTTAAAAAAGTATTGCTTTCCAATTAACAATTTACTATGTTTATTCAAATTGAATTCAGAAGTGGTATCGCTATAAATGGTAGCAATATAATAGCAGCCTTAGACATATTTGAATATCTTGGTTAACATCGGAGAGTGGCCCCATTGTTGCTTGGGCCCAGTATGGACTTAATTAAGAAGGGAATAGGTGGAAGGATCTACAGGCATTTAGACCGTCTCCACACAAATTTAATATCTTTGCACATTATTACAATTTACTGCCACGTTAAAATATGAAAACATATCAATTATCAATATGCAAAACAGCATAGAACGGAAGCAATAAATTCGATTACATTGTCTTTTAAAGCTTCACGCGTCCTACGTACATTATTTGCTCGTAACTAAATCAGTATTTTATAGTAGGACGCAATGCATTGAACAAATTAAAATTTTAATCTACTGTACATGTATTTAAATTATTTTCCTTGCGCGTTAGTCACGTTGGTGCATTTTAATAGAAGAAGGTGTAAGATATAACGATTTTAATTTCAATTGTATCTAAATTTTCATAGTATGATCGTATAGGGACACAAGATGTTCCATCGTCCATAATAACGAAGTTGTATGCGGTCTGTATTCACCATTTGGGAGTGATATTGCATCGTGTTGTAGACGCACTCAACATTATTTATTGCTTTCATCGCTACCAAGAGTCAATGTGCTCTTCTACCGACTTCATATAAAGAAGTCTGAAACGTGAAATAAGGAAACCGTTTAAGGAACATTTTTTACTTACTTTGAACTACTATTCAAAGAATTCCTCGTAAACAGCTGACGACTACCTTATTTATTACTGTTCGAATTTATGAATAAAACAATAATAAAAAAAGTCTTTGTGCAATTGTAATTTAACACCTGACATTGCTATTGCATTCGAGATTGTTCATCAATAATTACAATTAAGCTTTTCTCCATTAATTAAAGAAAGCCGTCCCTTTAAGCCCGTCCATGGAATATATTACTGAGCGTAACAAATGAACCAGAAATTTTAATGTGTGTAGCCTTTATACGATCAATTACGCACACATTTAATTGTTTATTGATTCAGTGGAGAACGTAGCTCGTAATTAAAATAGTTTATTTTAGTTGTTTGGCTAAGCGCGTTTTTCTACTGCGAAATACAGGAAAATTATAGGGGCGCAAGTACCTACATAGGTTGAAGCGAGAGGATTAAGAAAATTTCGAAACAAATGACTGAAATAAATAATTTATTTAAATATATTTAGCACGTAATTTTCTACAACTTTAAATGAATTGAAAAATATTTTTGTAAATTGGAATGGGCTACGAAAACTGAAATAAGTATGTACCTATACATTAAACCTATGTGTGATTTAAAGTAGGTATAGAACTCTACATTGTGTGTTTCATTACAATATTTACATATGCATTCATTAATATTTGCGTGGAAAACGATTTTGATTACGAATTTAATAACTCAGGCCCCGGAATCACAGACACAATAGAAAATCTATACAATAGATAATCTATATTGTGTCGTGGACCGATCGGGCCGTTCGGGGCTCAATGGGTTAAATCCAATCTCGCGTCAACACTTTTGAAACGTTAATAGTTAATACCAACATATAAACAAAATTCCACTATTTGTAGAAATATTCATTTCTGAGCTTCTCCGCGCCTCCTCTAATATTAAGGCATTCAAGAGGAGCTCGCGAAGTTACTGCAGGGATATAAATTAAATGCTTACGTTTCGCTTGCCCCGCTAGTTTAATTAAGCGTCTCCTTTGTGCCTCCATGTGCGTACACATTCAACATGTTCCGTCTTATCCCTTGGGCTACTTGAATTGCATAGACGATACTGTTTATTCTCAAACGCTATTGGACGTTATCAAATCAAATCAAATTCTTGGACGCTATCAAATTCTTGGACGGACTACACGCAAACAATATAATAGTTAAGCTGCAAATGTAGGATTAATCAGTCTAAAATATTCAGAAATGTAATTTTGCATATGCTGGTTCGTACAGCTTGTAAAGGGAAATTTCCCTAAAACAAAAATTCATGTTCAATTTTTACTTACATGCCGGTGGGATTAAAAAATTAAAGTCCGTTCGCCCTTGCCCCATATTTCGTCAAAAATTCATCATGTCTGACATTTTTATTATAGCGCCCGAGCGATGACGTTAAGTTCTTACAGAGCATAATTTTAAAGATGACTTCTCACTTTTGTACACTGATTCAACGTACACAGAATTTATAAGAACACATGCATTCTACCAAATGGATTTTCGAAAACTAAAAAACTTCAAGCCGTTGACTCTCCGGGTCTTTTGAATACAAAAGGCATTTTTTATCTAACAATCGCGACTTTCTCTTGCGCAAGGGTCCCAAAAACGTTATTGTTCGATACGTTTGTAAGGACAACTTTCTCTCTGTACTCGAACGGAAAGCTTTATCTCAAAAAACCGAGACGTTTTAAAAAAGTTAGTAGAAATCCAGCGATCGTCCTATCCGACCGCCTGGACAATCGTAACGATACTGAAAAAACGGTATTCTTTTATCCAGAAATCTCTTAACGAGGTTAGTTTAGGCAAACTTTTGTGATGTGATCTTTTTATTACGTTTTATTTTGGTCCCATATGAGTTCGAATGTTATATTACCCTTTCGAAGTAAAGAATTTTCGATCGTCGGATCACTCTCCTCGCGCAGGCAGGGGATGCGCAAGAGTGAGCGTGACAAGGAGATTTTAGCAGTGCAACTTCAATCGGAACAGAGAACACGTTTGGAAAATAATTTGAATACCGAAATACAGATGGCTTCTTTTATCTGTAGAGCTTTGAAACCGCTTCAGTGGACTACAAGTTAATTAAGGTTTGGCCATCGATTAAATATTGGCTTTGATTGTTTTCATTTTGCCGATGAAGCTGTGTTCTTGATTTATGCACGAGTTATATTTTTAATTAAGACATACATAGCGGAAACTTATTCAATATTGCTTTGAATTATTTTAGAAGGCGTATTTCTCTGGACAAAGATTAAAATTGAAATTCTGAAATATGTTTTTCTAATAGAAATATCTAAAAGTATAACCAGCTCATACCTAATGGCTATTAGTAAATACAATAATAGGAAAACATAAACTTTATATGTTTATATTATTATTTGTACCATACATACCAAAACGACTGTAGGTACCTATTGAATATGTATTTGGCAATACAAAATACGGAACTGTGATGTCCAATAAATAAATGAGACGGAAACGCTTACTCAGAGCAGACAAATACTGTTTGGTAACTCATAATCCGGGGCATAAATCCATGCGGTCAAATCCCGCACATTCGTATCTAGGACGATGCATTCGTTCACTGAGCGAAACACCAAAATTTATTGGGTTAGTAGTTGCCTAGATCGATAAAACGAGTGTCGCACTCAGAAGGACGTAACTCTGGAAATCGACGAAAAAATATACGACTTTCGAGCAAAAGAAACAGAGCGAGATTTTGCATGTTGTCGATCTGAGACTGTATGACTGAAGTGAAATGCGCAGTGCAATTTTGTGATATCTTTTTCACTCGTTCAATGTTGAAGCGGCTAGGCGACATACGGACGTTATAGTGTGGAATTAGCATATTTATTGCTAGTTACGCGACAAAGTAAATTTATCCCGGCCCACTAGTCCTGGGACATACGGAGTGTTTTTCCATTGTATCTCCCGTTAATTTCTTGTTAGGTTACCCCCAGGGCTCAGTTTTGAAAGTTGTCAAATTAACTTAATGTAACTTACCTATATATTCAGTTTGAATGTATAGAATTAATGAATATAATTATTAATTACCATTAAATAGATAATTTATCTAGTCAACATTTTAATTAATAAAAATTTGGGCAGGTGAATAACGAATAGGATTTATTATCTATTGAATGAGTAAGGGAAATATTACGTTAAAAATAATATTTAAAAACATAAAAATATACAAAATCTCATTCAAAAATCATATTATCCTACCAGATATAATAAATCTTAAATCTCGAGAAGGAAAATACGCCATGCCTTCGTGTAGGTAGATACATTTGGGAAAGCTAAAGAATTGAATTTTAAGCTTTTCTAAATTCTATTCTATCTAAAAATATTATTTACCTACCAATAAGTTATGGATATGATAATGAGTAGGGATGTAACGATACCGATACCGATATATCGGCCGATATAATCGGCAAGCCGATATATCGGTATCGCCGATTATAAAATAACCGATACCGATATCAAACAATTCAAAAACCGCGCCCCATGAACGATGCGGAAGGCCGCCCGCGCGTGCGCACTTTGTTTTTTGAAAAAACTCTACCAATGGTAAACTTTTATTAGGAACTGATTGTATGTGTATAACTTAAAGTTTAACTGACTTTGCAAAAAAATAATACTAAAATAAATGGTTTTCTTGTTTTTTGATTTGGCATTGTTATTTAAAAGAATACGATTTACAGTTGAGTCTCTGTTAAATGTTGGTAACTTTTATGCATAATTCTCTATTTATTTTTCTACCAAGCCATCGATATCGGTATCGGTATCGCCGATATGTTATTACAAATATCGGTATCGGTATTCGGTATCGTATCGGCAAAATCATGTATCGTTACATCCCTAATAATGAGTATCAACTTATTCTCAAATCATTCAAGACTCCAAAATTCTAAACAAATATAGGTTTGTAATTTGTATCAATTATTAGTTATGTACCTAGCATTTACGACAGTACAAGAAAAAAATAACTAAACAATATGTTAACAAAATCGTATTCCATTAAGAAAATACTTTTATTTTCATAACTTGCATGAAAATAAAAGTATTTTCTTAATTCGTTTAAAATATTTTTAAAAGTTTAAACATCGTCCTACCAATTTTCCTCTTATCAAACCTGTTAATTCTCAACAAAATCTGCATACATTGAACATTCATTACCTGAAAAAGAAAAGAAATTACAATTAAAAATTTCATTTTTAATTCATCATTTTCAATTCATTCAAAGCGACGAATGCTCTCGGCAATACGATCCGTCATTATAAATAGGTAGCGTCTACCTGCCCTCGACACATAGCCGAGCGCACATACACACACTACGTAAACGCCTCTGACGAAACCGGTCTCTTTCGCAGCCGGCATACAAATGTACTGTCCTACCAATATATAGCTCGTCCTTCATCAACACCAAAACATCTCATAAATTTGTCTCGCTCGCACACATGAGCCAACTTCACTTCGTGTCACATGGCGACCAATCAGAACGACCCGTTCCATCGCCATATTGAATGACGCGACACGGCTGCCACCTAACCGAACTAATGCAAATGACGCGTCCGAGCGTTTTCCAATTTGTTTTTGTGAGTTTTTCATAGATTTTCGCGTTGTTTCTAGTTAAATTTGTGCAAAATTAGTGTTTTAGTAAGTGTTGAGTTTAATTTACATCAAAGTTTTATAAATTTGTTAGATTTTCACTGGAAAACAAAAGTGTAAACAGGACGCCAAGGTATTAATAGTACCAAGCTTAGTTGGAATGGTTTGTTTTGAAGTGGTAAAGTTAAATTATTTAATGAAGTCTTTAAACGAATCTTTGAACAATATTTTAAAATATTGCTTTTATGTGAATAAGCATAATAAATGTCCATTGAAAGCTGAATTACAATTTTAATCGTTCCAACAAGAATACTTCTAATGAAAATTTTGTTTATATTAGAACTTTTCTTTTGTTTATTTTAAATATATGTATCGTTAAATAATTAATATATTAATCAATCAGAAAGAAATGTAAAAAGCAACAATAACATGCCTATAATTGATAGAATACCTACTTACTCTATCATTAGGTAGAGAATTTTTAACTAACCAAAGCTACTTAAAATAAACCTACTAATAGTTAAGGAAATCGTTTAAAATTAATTTAGATAATTTTATTAAGGTTTTACATGTTATTATTTTACTGAAAGGGCAAACAAAAATTATTTTAATACCGCATAACCTCAAAAGTAGGTACTACTGCTCTAAATGTTTCTAAAATTGCGTTATATATGCCTTTTAGTATTATTTTAAACGAGTATTAATTTACATACAACTAATTTAATTGACTATCAATAAATATTAACTAATATTTGACTATAATATAGCAAAACTAACATTATTAAACACTTGAAGGGCTAATGCCAAAAGCTCCGTCGGCCGCGCATGCGCTGTTTATCTGCCTACCATTTTTTTATGAATAGGTACCTACTACCTACTTTTAAAAGAACCGAACTAGAAAGAAATAAAGAAATAAAATAAAGGTAACTAAAAGTAAACATTTGTTCTAGCCATGTAGGTAAATTTGCATGTCATTGTTTATACTACAAGACAAACAGTCTTGTTTTACATTTCGCATAACTAACGTTAGTTGAAATCGTTTATCATGCGGATTTTAATGTACAGGAAAAACAATTTTTCTCAAAACATTACGTTAGTCGACGGGTGAATATTCCTTAAGGCCGTGTACGCGGTCCGTGCGCTGTTTGGCTCAAATATGTGATTTTTCAAACCAGATTGTCCATCAACCACTTATCTTACAAACATATGAATTACTAATAATTTTAGGAAATTTTATTGTCTATGTAGTTAGTTAAGAGTTTTTTTCAATTAATACAGTATTTGTGAATACCATCAAGATAACTGAGCCGATGATTACTTGATTTCACTTTTAGTGTCAATTTCGAAGCTAAAAATATCTGAAATCGCTGACAGATCTAACACACAATTATTTTTAACTAACTGCAAAAATCCTTATTAAAATAGTTAGTTAAAAGATTTTTTTATTTTGGACTCCTAACTTACGAAATTAAAATCCGAACAATGTGAATTTTTTTAGAAATTATAGTCGACAAAATGATTATTTTCACCAAGATATTTGACTTTATTGAATATAATTTATACATATTGCAATAAAAGAATGTCTTACTTATAAGATAAAATTTAAAAAATCAACTAAGGTACCTCTAGTATTTTTCTACAAATTTTTTTAAAGTACTATAAAACACTGCGCGCGACCCGATTAAAATCAGTCGGCAGCGAGCCTTTCCAGAGAGAGGACATGTTGCTCGGCGCTCTCCTGTGGACCTATGCTGTTCATAGTAAAAGGATATCGCAAGCCGCGATCTATCGTAATAGATCGCGGAGATTTTGACTTGCGTTAAATTGAATATGCGCTCTTAAACAGTTCAAGTTAGATAAAGATAAAACTGGATGCGCACTAGTGCGATATTGTGAAACTTGGTCGCGCTTAACTTTGAATCTCAAATTGTGTCCTGATTTATAATGAGTTTTTCTTCACAGAAAAGCTACACGAGTTTAAGTTTTAACGTTGTTATTCTGAAATCATGAAGTTTTTTGACGGGTTTAACTTTATCGTTTATACATCTTTATTCATACATTATTCTGTTATACATTTATCTGTTACTATTGCAATATATCTTATCTTCTTAAACCACTGAAATATTTAACAAAATTTCGGTACAATATATTTTTAAAATATCTGCTATTTTTACATTTATTATCTGTTCATACTGCAAAGCAAGCATTGCAGAAATAAAGTACGTTGCCAAGTCTTTCTTAAGCGCAAGAAGTGAACCGAAAGCCAAAGATTTACTAGAAAATTTTTGGAAGTCAGCCGCACTACATTCGCGGAACTTTAATTGATTACCTCCTAGTAAATAACATGTACCTATTATGTAACGTTACCATCTTTAAGTTAATTTATAATCATAACCAAATTTATTAAATTAACTATGAATAGGTATCATAAACTCTTGAGTAAGCTCATTTGTATTATTTTTAGAAAATTTGTAAAATTAGCGAAGCATTAACATTTTAATTTAAATAAACGGTAGGACTAAGCCTACTTAAACAAATTTACAACGATCGTTACTCTTAAAGGTGACCCAAATTACCATGAAAAAAAAGTTTAACAGCCCTTTATTTCAGATCAAACAGAGGCTGTTGGTGGGAATCCCGTGTAATCCTGGCCACTTATCACGCGTGCAAAATGCAAATTCGAGCCGGACCGGTGTACGCTAATTAACGAAAACTTAAACCTGACCGGAATCATGCGTCACGAAAATTGTCAAAGTTTGCGTGTTACTGGCTTCTGCTCGTATCAAACTGTAAACTGGATAATCTCAGCTGGAACAATTTAGACCCGAAAGACTAAGGATTAACACGCTCTCGAATAAACTGTGGCCGGGAGAAATATGCGCATTTACTATTAACACAGTACCAAAAGGTGTCGTATATGAATGTAGGCAGTATTTACGAGTGTAAGTACCGCATGATTGAGTTCTACGAAAGACCTAGCGAGTAGTACTCACATATCGAGGCGTGCGTTAGATGTATTGCGTAGCAATTACGGGATGTTGTTTTACCATTTTTAGTTTGACGTTATAAATGTTGAAACCTATTAGCCGCTACTTCATTACATAGTTATTCAAATACGAGACTAACATGGCGTGGAAAATTGAATAGCAGTGTCGTTATAAGAAACACTTTCTTTTAAATTAACTTATGTACGCAACTAATTATACGCATAATTAAATCCTAACGTAAACACAATTCCAAAGAGATTCTTAAAAAAACTCGCTTTTTACCAATGTCTTACATGTCCTTTATTTTTATGGTTGCCTGGAAGAGATTGCTTTTAAGCAATAAGGCCGCCTATTGTACACTTTCCAATTTTATGTATTCACTTATTTTAAATTCCTGTTACATGTACAATAAAGTGTCATAAATAAAATAAATAAATAAAAAATATTTTTAAAGAAAAAGTACTCTTAATCACATTATAGTAGGGGTTTATTAACGAGCTTTATTAATCCTAAGTATGAACAAAATAAAGTCGGTAAAGGAACGTGATCTATCTAGTTAATAGCTATCATCATTTTCTCTATGTTGTTTAATAATGTTCGTTTACAATCGAGCTATAATCCAACCACTTTAAGAGGGTAAATTAAGACATAATTAAGCCGTAATTCGAGATGAAACATTAATTTTATCCGCAGGTCCTATAAGCGGCTAATCTTCGACCATTTCCCCGCGCCATGGTCTGCCGAATCCCGAAGCTTAACGCCTGTTTGTAAGCTGTAATACGCTTTTAACACCTGCGTTTCAGACTTATGTAATGTGTGAATGAAATAATGTATATTTTGTATAGTGTTGAGTAATATGTTGAGTTGGCGTTTGACCGCGATGCGTAGCACGTTGGCAACCAAAATAGACATATTTTATTGATGAAATGAAAAGAATAGTCTTTGAAATATTTTTTGGACTATTAGTTTTGTTAGGTTAATGGGTATATTTTAAGGGCTAATTTATTTTATAGCTCAGCCTAGTGATGATAACAAATATAAATAAATATGATATGAATAGGTAGGTAGTAACATATTTTTGGTAGATAAATCAATGGGTTATTTGCGTTATTTGAGACATGAGATTTTTTTTTTATATTGGTAAGTAGATGATAATATATTCAATAGTACCAACCTAATAACACCCTATCTGAAAGCAAAAAAAAAACTTGTTAGCGGTTTCAACTGAAAATAAACATGCACTTTGCAATCAGTATAGAGCAACGGTATGGAGCTTTCATTCATACCATTTCTTAAAATAAAATAATATTAGATCTGAACCAATTACGGAAATAATTATTTGATAAATTGTTGACGAACTAACAAACAATAATCATGATAAAGCAGCCAGTTGATAATTTATCAATGTTTACTTTGAGCTATTAATGAGTAATGAGATAATTGCATTATCTATTTTGCGTTTAATTAGTTCACTATTACGTAGTCTATCATGTAGGTAATAAGTCGCCTCGTAACATGACAGGTACTCAACTATAAATACGTTTATTGCTCAATTTATAACACATGTTATCTTGTAATTTCTGTTATTGAAACATATAATACATAATTACTAAATAGATAAGAAACTTCTCAAAATAAAATGCACTTTAAAAGCAGGTCCTGGTGGAGGAAATACCTAATATCGTTACATTTGTTCAAATTATAAACTGCAAAATATTATTTGTTTTTTAGATAATTCGCCGGGTGTTTAGGTGTGGAAGAGAAGAAAAGAAAGGCTTCGTTAACAATAAATTGGAGCTAAATTCCATCTATTAGTCTTCAGCCCAGGTGAACGTATCTGCATATTTATGACTGAGGAAACCGTCTTAAGGGGAGCGTCTAAGCTTAAAAACGACGGTAAATGTATGAGGTATTTTTTTCTGCCGCAAGTTTTAACAAGATCCACCTTATTTATGCTGCAGGGGAGGGTATTTGAGCAGATTTATTAACAGACGCGTGACGAATCAGGGAATTCAGGAGAGATACGTTTAAGCTGTATTTAAATTACATTTTACTTTATATATACACGCGGGAGCCACAAATACATTAGATTATACATCTAAAGGTATTTGCTAAACAACCTCATTTATATACCTACATTTACTTCAGGAACTTTTAAATTACCAATTGTTTTTATTGTCAGCAAATAACAGTATTTATTATCTAGTAAAATATGAAGTGCATTCTAAACTCGGCTCACATAGTTCCTGTTAACATTTCACGTATGGTCATGCACGTATAAAGGATATTGACATAAAAGGGAATTAGGGAATCAGGAAGGGTCTTATGCACTGCCCACTGGCATATCTGAGTGCAAATCAGTCAGAGGTGAATAAAGGTCAGCCATTTGATAAGGCTGATAAGCAAATTGTTGACAACGTACTGCTTTATTTATGGAATTAATTATTTCTCTTTGTATCCGAGAGGATAATTCTTTAGGAAAAGACTTGATACATAAGGCTTTTAAAACATATTTGAGATTTAGTCTGTAGAATAAATATTTTATCGTCATTCCCGCGGAAGATAAAAAAAGCAATGTTATGACAATGTTTCTTAATATGTAAAGTGAAACGCAATGAAGCACCGGGGTTCTAGACATTCTTTCTTTAACAAAGAAATTCTCATTAAAACTACCGCGACGCCTGACTAATTACAAACGGTAAGTAACTGAAAACTTAACACCCTATAGAGAAAATTGTAACAAACGCAGCTAATTTTCCAGGAAATACTATGAAAACAATAGGAAAAGTTCTATCTACTACCAAGATGAATCATTTTAACTGGTAGGTACCTATTTTTCTTATCCATTCCAATATTATTATTTTAATATCAGCAAATAATTAAGTAATAAAATTGAAATCTACGACCGGGCTTTATATGTGGCAATAAATATTATAAAAAAATAAGTATTCACAAGTTAGCCAAGTTAATGAGCGCTCCATAAATAGAGTCATGTATAATTTATTAAAAGCCACTTGCAGTTTTTTGGCTTAGCTTGCGAACGCGAAGACTGCTCGCTTATTTACTGCGGCTTAACTTAAGCTGTTGCATTTTTATTAGATAAATTAATGGTTTCTATTTTTAATTCGACATAATGAAACACATTTATTATATATCATAGGTGTATCTACAGTAATCTACACCTACAGAAATTTTAATTGTCATATTCTAAGTATAATTTTAAGTGCATAGAGTAGGTTGATATAATTATATTCAAAACAAATCAATACGGGTCGTTACAGTCAAAACAATGTACATTTCAGAATAAAATAAAAATAAATGTTCACGGAGCAAGCGTTACATGTGTCAATTGTTTCGATATGCATAAACAGTTATGAATTATGTAAAGAACTCGCTATTCCGTTGTTAAAATAAGTTTTACACAACGTTTTGTTTTCAAAACATTGTCTTCGATCGATTCCTCGTTGCCATAGAATAAAAATCGATAGACCACCTGCTATAACATCTAAATAAAAGACAGTTTTCAACATTTTACACATCATAAACATCAATAACCTCGAACAATATAAATCGTATGTTCCGAAAACGCCCCTAATTTAGTACGTGTACGTAATTGAAACTCGGCACGGCGCTGTTAGGAAATTTCGTTTGAAATTTGAATTTTAATAAAACATAACGTGCTCGTGTATTCATACGTCACATCAATGCTTGTTTTCAGGGCCTCTATGTTCACAATTTACGTCCCTCGCGGGAGACGAAGAGTAATGTCGATTGGAGCAGAATAAAAAAATCGCTTAGCCGACCGACAAGTTCAGCCAATTATAAACGACAAGCATCAGACCGTCGCGTTGGCACAAATTTAGCGCTATAATGCAAAGTGAACAAGTTACAAGCTCTTAACAGTATGGCACCCACTTGATCATTTTCCTTACAAACCACAATATACTAATAATTCTAAGAACTATAACGAAATAATATTCATACTCGTACCTCTAATTGCGTTTAAATTAACTGTTATCCGCTTTTCAGAATCTATTATCTGCATTCTCCCTTCATTAAAGGTGCGTTCGAAAAGTTAAAAAGTGGCTCGGAATGAATCATGGCGTGCGATCCCCATGATATATTACACCAAAGCTGGCACCATAAAGCAAACGGCGTGGCACTGCGATACAACGATAGCGACACAGGCCCGACAGACACCAGAGATCGCGTCTGTTTTCAGAACGCAAAATACAGGGTGTCTAAAATTAACAATTCACAGATAAAAAATCTGATACGGCTACGAACGGTGCAATAAACGTACGTATTTTTATTCTCTATTTATAAAAGATGTTCATCATTATAAGAACTTGTTATAACGTAAACAATTAAGCGATATGGAGGTAGTTATGAATGCATATACAATAAGCGCTATTTTAATTATAATCAGTCTCCCTCGATACTTAAAATAACACAATACCATAAAACACTATAACGAATATGGAAGTGGTAAGAACTCGTTTAATGTTCATTTATTATCAGCTTTAGAATAATTATTCCGTCACCTTCGAATTGTTGGGAATATTACATGGAATTTAATTATTATAATGAATAACTTTTTTATTGATGATTATTTGATTTGGTAATCGCAATCTTATTTACCAAATGTATGTCACCTGTCAGACACGTTATACTTGTCTGCTTGTTTTTCTTCAATTCAGTTTTAAAACAAATATTACTTGCAGTCAACACAAACGTAACACAAGTGCAAATTTAATAAACAAAACTGGAACGACCTGTGTACGACTCCCACATATTTTACTCACCAACACAAGAACGTAATGAAGCAATTATATATCGATATTTTTATGCATAAAATACTTGGCGGATATCTGGTTAGGCCGCGACGGAATAAGAAATAAAACAGCGCAGAGGTTATTGTTGGCTCGGGTAGGTGTGTGAGTCTCGGTTATCGAGCTTTTAACCCGACGTGCGACATGCCAAGACATCGACAAGATTTATCACCTCACTAGCTCACCACTCATTTGTATTTCCCCAGCAGAATAAATTTCGAATAAACAACTGAAATGATTGAACTTATTGTATGTGATTAGTGGATAAATCTTCAATTCGTATCGTAAAATCGTCCATTTTTGTCCTTTCATTTAAAAAGTATGTGAATATTTACGACGCTTTATGTCACAATAAACGGAGAATGGACCACAACAATTAATTCCGTACAAATTTCGTCAGCTTTTGTCTTTTGAAATGCGCGAGGATTAATAGTGTCAAGTTCTTCAGAAGAGATATTTTTGTCGTGGATTTATTATACTGGTTTTAATTAAATCACAATGTAACCCACTTTACCTACACACAAAGAGTAAAAAAAATAATGTCCCATTGAAATAAATTTATCAACAACAACGAACTGAAATAATATTCATAGCATTTTGAATAATAAGAACCTATGTCCAATACTAAATGCCTATTTATTTATTTTTTTTTTCTTAGGTTAACCTCATTCTTGTTTAAGCCAATTTAAAGTCCAATTCTGGACAGATGATCTGCTGTCTATTCATTATAGATCAATCTATTATTATTTATTATCATTAAGTTTGTAATTTAATAAATAATTCATGAAATTGGGAAAGCTTAAGAAATCAATTATGCCTTTACCCATTTCCAACCACATATTAGAACATATATATTATATAACCTGAAATGTGATAAAAAGTTGGTATCCAAAAGACCATTAGTTTCGTACACTGATAAGATGGGCCTAATACTCTTTGAGCATTTATCTTTAAGATTAATGAGCCAATTTTCTTAGTTGGCTATAAAAAGAATCGCTACGACCTCGCAAGCAATCGCTTTCCATGGGACTTAAGTTTAATACGCTGTCTTTTTATACAGTAAATGACAACTATAAAATAATTCTGAAGAATCATTCTTTGCATTGTAATAAAATTCCTCCCAATCGGACGGTATTCTACTAAAATTGGAACGGTGTTATACGCATATACACAGTGGAATATTTTTCAAAAAAAGCAATTATAAGAACAGAAAATTCCCCCGTCCCCTGAGTGGGATACAAGAAAACAAATTGGATTAAAGTGTCAAAGGTGAAATAAAAAACTCGCATATTATTGTTTATCTCCCGCGATATCTGTAGAGCGTCAAGTCGCTGATGCGATGTGCGCCTAAACAAAATTTGATTTGCAAAAACCGACTTAGTTCGAACAATGATACTGTTCAAAATAATAAAACACTTCTCCATCAAAAGTCACACCAGCAATATAATCATATTTGCATTTAAAACGGTAAGTAAACATAGAGTCGAGTGTTTTGTAAATGGGCGGTAGCATGTTTATGTGTCGTTTATGACCTGGTAAACGTAAGGATTGCTCGTAAAACGAATTGGTCAGCGTTAAAGCATTGTGAATTTAATATATTGCTATTATCTGCTTTAAATGTTGATTTTAATAATCATACCGTCTAATTTAATCTTATTTATATCTTCATCTTTGTTATTTACGATAAAAGCGGCGGGTCTACGTAATAAGAATATGTTTTAAACTGTTTTGATTTAAATATTAATAGAAATTACACGCGAGAGGGCGAGTTAAATATTAGTTTGAAATGTAATAAGAATGTACTGCGATTCTACACAGCTACCTAATTGATTAACAAATCGCAGCAAGTCAACGACTATTAGCAAAGTGAAGGTAGTTGGGTCAAACGTCGTATAAACAACGTCCGAGCCCCTAGGCACGATCCGTACGATTGCGCCACGAGTCAAAGGAAAGCGGCAATTTATAGTATTCGACAGCTAAGCATGTTCTGACAGGTGACAGTGACAGCTATATTGACAACTATTCATCCACAAAAATATTAAATCAAAAGTTACGTCTAACACGGCCATACTGACAAACGTACGTCCTCGTACGCCTTTTTTTCGTATTACAATACAACGGTAGTTCATCTCGGGATTTCAAAAACACACTGCCTCGGCCACACTGACCATACTTTTCTACGCACTCGTTAGTAAAACAGCGACTAGACAATACCTCAACGCTCAAATCCGACTAGCGAGTCAACTCACTACGGACATACAGACGGCGACTTGACGGTATATCTACGCTCGTACGACTAGTGAAATACATCACTACGATACGTCAGCGACTAGACAATACCTCAAAGCTCAAATCCGACTAGCGAGACAACTCACTACGGACATACAGACGGCGACTTGACGGTATATCTACGCTCGTACGACTAGTGAAATACATCACTACGATACGTCAGCGACTAGACAATACCTCAACGCCAGGGTTCGACTAGCGATTTGAATCACTACGAGCCAATAACACTCATCGTCAAAAAAATTCGGCACATGCTTCGGGACACCACTCGCCACGCCAGGGCACCATATTATGCTGTGCCGCGGCTTGAGTCTTCTTTCCGTAGTCACCACAACGAGTTTCAACTCGTATCGACCACTAGGCAGGATGTTCATTACTTCGTAGGGCCCTCGCATCCCTGAATCTAATTTACCTGTGAACTGAGAGGTTTTTATTACAAACACTGGACCGCAGCCCAGATAGCACACACAATTTCTTCGATGGACTACATTCCCGTTACAATAATCCACGTAACAATCTTTTACTTTACACAACGCACGAAGAAAAAAAAAACACAGATGCCAGTTACAAAACTACGTAAACTTAAACACATTAAAAAATAGTGGGCTTGAATTCTATCCCACTTCTGATAATAGAAATTACACGCGAGAGGGCGAGTTAAATATTAGTTTGAAATGTAATAAGAATGTACTGCGATTCTACACAGCTACCTAATTGATTAACAAATCGCAGCAAGTCAACGACTATTAGCAAAGTGAAGGTAGTTGGGTCAAACGTCGTATAAACAACGTCCGAGCCCCTAGGCACGATCCGTACGATTGCGCCACGAGTCAAAGGAAAGCGGCAATTTATAGTATTCGACAGCTAAGCATGTTCTGACAGGTGACAGTGACAGCTATATTGACAACTATTCATCCACAAAAATATTAAATCAAAAGTTACGTCTAACAATATGATATAAGAGTTGAATGCGTGAAAATAGAAAACGAATTTTTCCTTGTTTTTGACCGCATAAATCGGGCGTGTACAAGGAGCTAACTTATTTTTGTTCGTAGGTACGCAGGATAGATGGATCCAATTCCAAATTATGTCTATCTTGGGAATTAACTTCGGGACGGGGATCCCAGTTTATCCAAAAAAGTGCGGGGCTGTGGCGAGTAGTAGGGAGCTCGGTTGGGAGTTATTTTGGAATTATGATTCCGGATGCGTCCTGTGAGCACCGCGTGTTTCACGCCTCGTTTCACAGCGATATTACCACTTGCAACCGTTTAACCCGCATCCAGACGCAATATCATATTTGTGTTGAAATATTTATTTTCATACCATAAATCGAGCGCAGTGACTATAGTGGCTACTTTAAGAGAAACCCAATTATGACTAGAACTCGTTAATTTTTATTTCATTCATGTTTCCGAATGAACGTATTCACAGGAATTCGAATGAGGCGTTTGTTATGGTAAATTGATAGTTAAATTTATATTCCAAGACGGAATGATAGGAATTCACGCGACCTGCACGGAGTTTTGTCCCCAAATTAAAATGTCTCACCAAAAATGCAGAACGTGTGTTTTAATGGGGTGACACCGGGTTCTTAAGTATTCCGCCGGCCCACCCTATAATACTCAGTCTCCTTAGTCTGGCACGTCCTCCCCTTAATATATTAGTCCCAGTTCGTCGTACATAATTTTGTGCGGGGTGGCACCTCCTCGCCTCCCCACGCAAGCGAAATGTCCGATCTACAATACGATGGTTTGTTTATTAGCTTTTAATAAGTTTACTAACTTGTAACCTATCTCTGATGGATTGTCAGCGTTTTTAGTTGAACAATGACATCAAGTTAGCGATACTTGTTCGTAACTTATTCTGCACTACTTATTCTTAATCTGCATGTAGAGTCAAGAGTATTAAGACATATTTCTTGCAAAAAACTTACCGGTAATCCTACTTCGAAACTTGCGAATTGTTGAAAGCATCACAATTAAGGAAAATAATAACTATCTTAATAGCAAACAGCATACATGCATTAATGGCCTCTAATCAAAATAACAAGATACCTACCTATAGGTACAAGACCTATACAATATACGCATTAATCAAAATTGCCAGAAGTATTTGCGTTGGGGTGACGTCAAACCCTGAACTATTAGCTATCGTACCTATATTGAGTTATAGCAATAAATCTCGATTAGTTATTACACAAGAGATGCATTTGTCTTTGTTGGCCGTGTGCGTATAGACTACTCATGCATCATATTTGTTCCTTTCTTTATTAAAAACTGAATAGTTTTTACGTACGTACTAACAAACTTTTACTATTATAATAACAACAAGGGCTGTTGCAAAACAATTCTTATTCAGACATACAAGCTTAATTTTTGCGTGAATAAAACGATTCCTCCCGAAAGTTTGCAACAGTTTGCCCAAGGCTTACACTGTGCCAATAAATATTATTTTAGTCCATTAGTTAAATTAAGTAAGATTTCCCCCTGTACCGTGTTATTTGTCATATACATTGGGGACGCTGAGTTAGGGCCAACCTTGCGGTTCACTCTCTTCATCTTGCCAGCTATAAATTTTAATTTTGATAATATGCGACGCGAGTTTGTCTCCGATAAATTCTGCAATTATTTAACCGTTTATAATGATATTTATGGGTGATGAGAATGGTAATAAATAGCGAATAAATGGAGTCACAGATTGAAAGTAAACTTATTAAATACTTGGTGTGAATAATTTTAAACTTTTCTTTAAATTAAGCATGAGTATTTTTAGTAGTAAGATAGTCATAGAAAGACGTAGTTAGGAATCTATTTGCAATTAAAGTTTTAAACTTCATTTATTACAAGTTATTTGTCTTACAAACAAACATCAATTAAATCTTTCATTCAAGGCAGTTTCAAGAAGAGTTATTTTGATACAAAACAATACTCAAATCAGCTATTTATTTACTATTTAATTAACAATAGTATTAAGTCATTACAAAACAATAGGGAAACCGCATTGTAGATCAGGGCGCCCACGCGCCACCACAACCTAGGTGGTTTATGGCGACCCTACGCACGAAATAATATTGCTATAGCCTAAAGAGAATATAGTTTCTTCACTCACCATATGCTTATTATTTGTGCAGTATTTTTTAATCTTAACAATGGACATGCCATGAATGTTTGTTATATTATGCGTAAACAAAAAAAATGTATCATGACTTTTGCAAAGCTGTATGTTTAAAACAAAATTTAATATCACGCAACATAAATTGCAAAAGAAATAACTTAATTTTTGACCAACACAAATAACTGTAATTCAATTTTCACATCGATATCGTGACCATCGATACAGATATAATTTGCGGCCTAATTAAAAAGGAAAGTACATAAACTCCAGGCGGGTATAAACCATACATACGGGCATCCAGCTAAATTATTTAACATCTTCATTCCCTGTGGCGCACGCAGGTTGCATGCCGGCACGGACGTAAGACACATAACCTTTGCATAAAGTTACTACAACATCATGTATTTGCAAGTATAAAACGTCCACAAGACAATGTATCATTTTTTCAACTAAATTGTGGCTTAGCGAGGCGCTGTGGAAGTTTGCATAGGTAATACTCGCTTGTTTACTTTAGTACAAATGTAACTAAGCTTATAAATATGCAGGTTATCATTAATTTAGACTGTGGTTTCCGAGATTGATTAAAAATGTGCAATTTGTGTCATAACATAACAAGAGAAATAAAGTTATATAAACTAAACTACAACTATGATCTAAATTCTAAACATTGTAATGTTTTAATAATGAAAGCAATAAAGCACACTAATATACTTATAAGGATAAAACTATTTATTAATATTAAAGATCTTAAGGTAAACGGGTGGAGAGCCTGCAATTCCGCGATAAGGCAGCCCCGACCCCACCTTTTGGGGGGGGCGCCTTAAGAGCGGCCATACTTCAAACTGCGTTTAACTTAGCTAGTTTGATACATTGCTCCCATTATATTGCATATCAAAGGTTTTGATAAGGCCCCGTATGATGAAGTGCGAGCTATATTTCCTTTTGTACTTACGCATTTTGAAGGTGTGATCGCTGTTTGTTTTTTACATACCTGGAATAAAGAAAATTGTATTTATTAATGGTATTTATTTATGGATAGACTTTGCTTGTTATTTATATTTACTGAAAGTAGGTAGGTATCTTTTTCATTCGGTCCAGTGCCAATAAATAATAAATACATAAAATACGAAAACAGAAATAAGAATTGTAAGTACCTATCGTTTCTTTACCTAATTTTAAATTGAAATCCTATTTTTAATTTATACTCCACTACAGGTTTCGATACAAAGTAACATACCTGATATCGGATAATGAAATACAGTTTTGTAATGAATAACATTTTATGTAAATTGAAACATTTGCTGTAAACAACGCAGCTAAGAATTCCCGCATATTCTTAACAAAATATAACAACCTGTACACATGAAAATGATGATTACTCGAATTTAAAGTGCTACAATAAACGGGTCAAATACGAGAACAGTCCTTTTACCTAACGATTGGGAATATTGTTTATGCATACACGATACTAATTGCTTCCACGCGGATTTCGATGTTTATCCGAAATGTATTTCGCATTGTGGATATAAAGCAGAGAAACGAATTGTAAACGTCACGCGCTCGTTCCCAATGTGACTACCGACAGCCAATCGATGTATGGCGATTGTAGGCGCAGATATTGTCACAGTTCAATTTAGTAAATGCTGCCTTTGTCCTTGCTTTGTGTGCGATACAATGACCTGCTTGTGGTGTCCGAGTTTCTAAAATTTACTAATACGAGAAATACGCAAAGTACAAATAAGTTGGTACTTAATAAGCACATGTTATTTTGATCAATTTATTCGCCAAGAAGGTACCTCAATATATAACTAACTCCCTTTGTCGGCTTTAAGCAGCTGTATTTCAATTCAACGAAAATATCACTAGATACGAAAAATAACATGTGTGAAAAAATTGTTCAAGTGTTTAAGTTAAGGGTAAAATATTTAACATGCTACTGCATTTCGTAAGTGGAGGTTAAAAAATATTTTTTTCCAACTTTCAACCCGGTGCGGATTGTCCATTCACAGTGGCCTCTATAAACGGTTGCATCTTAAAAACAATGATTGTTTACACATAGATAATACAAGTGTTTGTTTGCCCTTTGGTAGATACTATTATAAACAATCGAGCACGAACGTAAATACTAATAATCAATGTTACACGTGTGTACGAGGCTTCAACATTGAAAAGTATTCGAACGAATAATTTGCTTATTCGCGTTAAGCGCGCAAAAGCAATGAACAGATTAAACATCGTATTCAAATGAACACGCGATAATATATCGCACGTGCCCCCATGTGTATTAGCTGTATCCGACTAATGCCGGCTTTCGATATTCGGCGCTCGGTCGCGATTCCATATTTACGAGCGAGCCACTCGCATTAGACTGTCCACCGGTAGGTAAATTAGCACAGATGCTCGCCACTGTTACAGTGATTCATTCCAAATTGGCTTTTCAGCGGGAAAAAACAGCCAGCCGTTGCGGCGGAGGCTATCTAGGGATCGCAGCTAAATAGCTTTTAAAAGAGTTGCTCTTTTGTTTTTCTTACGACTAAATGCGGATGAAAATCCTCAAGATTTACCCCGAGTATTTTTACGAGTTACTATTTAAATACAATTAGAGAACACGAGAAATAAAACGATATGAATAACAATTAAAGAAGTTACAATGTAACAAATATGCAATTAAAATCAAGTAACAGAGGCTATAATGCCTTATGGGCGTTTCCTTGGTTGTAGGTTACGCCTTGTGATTATTATCTTGGTACACGTATAAACGCTACACTTAAACTTGCAGTAAAATAAAATGTGTATCTTATATGGTGCCAAAACTTTCTACGATGTAGATTTACGTAGGTACATGTTATGGGTTTCGCGATTTATAGGCGTTCATACTTCATAAATTGGTCATATAAAATAATTATACGAAAGATCGCTTGTCCGATTCAGTCATCAAATTAATATCAATAAAATAATAAATATGATATAACGAGATAAAATCTGGAATGCCCTGAGCGATTCATTGCGGTTTCAGCTTATTTTTAATGAACTGCAAATGACAGGCCGTGAAATGCACAAATGTTGCATTTCCCAATAATGAACCAGCAAAATTACCTTTAGTATAAATAATCCGTGCCAAAGGGTGGGTTCGATGCACCGCTACTGCAAATCAGCCCCCCCCCCTCCCCCTACCCGACTGTAACCCCCACCACGCGCTGTCGACGATAAATAAAATTCACGTTTTAACAATAAAATGCATTTTCCGCAAATGCTCCCAGTGAATTATTGTTCAGGCTTTACGAGCTTAAAATTATATGGGCATGTGAAATTTCCGATCCCGATAATGCATGCGCTCTGTATCGCGTTATATTTTCAATGATACAAACTATAATTTACTCAGAAATATGTGCGTAATAATTCGGGTCAATCGAGAGTATCTACCTACCTACCAAATAAATCCATAGTCTCGCTATAATTGTATTGAAACTGCAATTTGGTTTATGCTATTTTTTACCCTAAACAAATAATTGGATAAAGTATATTTTACCATTGCATCAATTACTTCAAAAGCCATTACACAACCCACAACCTAACATCACGTCGGTACCCTAAAATAGTTACCTATAAAATATCAAAGCATAAAAAACTATGTTTTATTTCTAACTAAAATAGATCATGCCGGCGGCTTGATGGAGAACCAATGGGCCCAGTCCCTCCGGCACAGATGGCGACACAAGCGCACAGATAGCAGAAAAATGAATTGTGGAATTCGATATTTGTCACTTGAATTATAAATCCCGACGGAGCTCGGACGTTCACTCTATACCGACACCTCGTTTTGATGATGTATTCCGACATCCATTATTGATCATTTTCTAACATATTTCGTTTTATAAAACACGAAAAACTAAACAAGCTTTTTGTTTTTACTGATAAACTAACACATCATAAAACTGTTCACCATATTTCCGCACTAAAATCTTGCTAGCGAATAATATCCAACCATTTTGTTTTATAATTAGGTTTGAGTTAATTAGAAGTCGCTTAATTAACTATGGTTTAATTATGACTTTCATATTTTAGGTTAATTTTATTGTAGGTACATATTATATTGTATAATAAACCCAATAGCCTAGATATTATCTACTAATACATTTCATTTGCCCTAAAGTATTTACCTAAGATAAAAAAAAAGTTATAAAATTATTTTCATACTAAAATTATTTTAAGCGCTATACAATAGATACAAACGCGTGACTATACATAACTTATTCCAGTGGCAAAATTTATTGGACCAGTTAATAACACATTGTCCTATCAAGAAAACCAATTTGGGGGGTATTTGTAAACGTCAAATATGTTTGCGCACACCTATCACATGAGTAGAACTCATGTGCACCTATTTATTGCGAGCATCCCTCACGTGAAAGTAAATAACCGAGACACTGCGACAAAGTGAAAAGAGATACCGGGAAACCATAGCGAGTTATGCTTTAAATGCAATATATTAAACACCGAATGTAACCTTTACGCCGTAGATAATAAGAATTGTTTTTGTGTTATCCTCTATAATCCTAAGCTACTTTGTTCTAAGGCGTAAATATACAAGTGGAAAACTCAGTGCGCCACGTGCGAATGATATATAGCCGTCCCTTAATTAAAGAAGATTTTAATTGTATCGGATGTCTGTGAAAGCGAAAATAATGCACTCCTAAATTGGGGTTGGAGGTTCGAAATTTATATCCGAGAGTCGTTCGAAATATTGCCTTGCGTGCTTTACCTATCTTTTATGTATTGGCGCCAATACGCAGAGAGTTATTTAGCTCATTAATTATTGCCCATTGTTTAACGCGAAAATCGAATTAGTGTGATTTTCAATTTAGGCGCCGAATAAGCCAGTATTTTATAAATTAAATCGTATAAATTGCGTAAGCGCGGATTAGATTAAATCGCAATAAATAAACAAAACTCCATTTAACAAAAGTTGAAACGCAGTTAATCCAGTAAATTCATTTCGCGTAGAAGGCAAGCTGCTGCCAGCTTAAAATATCTTTCTTAATTACAAAAGCCTTTGTTGAACGTATCTGATCTATGTAAACAGACGGGGCGAATGTTTTAAATAGCAGCCCAACAAATAGGTTCCGGTCGGGCGAAATAAGCAAAACGCCTTAATGAAACAAAATTTAAAGGGTTTTGTGAGGGTCGATAAACTATACGAATTCCTTAATTTAATCGAGAAGTGTAAACGGTAATTATTCATTGAACAGTTAATTATATGTATATGCAAACCCCGAGTAAGAACGCGCGGGATTCCAAATGGGTCCTTGTGATGATCTGATAATATTATTTACCCGCTATCGCATTCGACAATCGTATTCGAATTTCCCGATGTCGTTAGCAATGTAACTATCCTGTACGGATCGTCGCGTAGTTCATTTGGCGCACAATAGAGAGACCGGTCCCGCCTCGCGACACCGCATAAATTGAGTCGGGCCTCTGGCGCCCTCTCGCGGAAAATTAGGGAAAATCGATTTAAATATCTTAAATGACGGCCTGCCTTAGTAAGAATTAACCCTCTCGTTCTTGAGTGAAACTTTTAAGCTAACTTTCTAATTTTAATGTTTTGTGACGCGTTGCTTTTAATTGCTATGATTGTATTTCGTAATCACCTACTCTATAATTTATTCAAATAACAAAATACTTCACTAATTTTCTAGCACATGAGAATAAAAACTTCCTTAAACTATTTCCTTTACTATTACCATCACATACACAATAAACAATATCGTAACCACGTATATAGTCGAACCTAATAAAACCGGGCTGTATTTCGTCTTAATGTAAAAGAATTACTTCCTGATGTTCACCGCTGATTTTCCTCTTGTCGAGATTTAAGCTCAACGCAAACGGGAAAAAGGCGGGCTCGATGGTAATGCGTACGAGGTCGGAAGGTACGCAACCTTTCTAATTAACAATTTGCCCAACACTCTATGAGGTGCTACTTGATTATTTTATGAGCTCCGCCCTTCTTTCAATGTCCTGGTATATAATCCTTATTAAACCATTGAATACAATCGGTTTGGCGTTTATTTTCTTGTTCTTATATGAACAAAGATTGCTAGATTGTAATAAAATAAAATTGGTTACAGATCGTTGCACTTCCGACAGTATTATTGCAGAATTCTGTAGAAGATAGAGACAGACCCTAAAGAATGTTTCAGACTCGACAGATAAAAAATATTTATCAATCGTGTACCTAATAAGTTTATTGAATAAATCAGGCGCAAATATTTATCGATGGGGACGCAGCGATGGGGTCAAAATTTATTGAAATTGGAGAAGGCGGATACATAGGTAAAATACATACATTGACATGGCTAGCAATCAGACAAATTGGCTCCGATGTGCCCCCAAACCGAATTAATCTAATAAACTCGTAAGATTTCTTTGCTAAACCACTTACACTAAAATTATGAGACAGTTTAGGGGATACTACCTAGTTTGTTGTTATTGCAGGCCTTTTGTTAAATTCGCAAAACAATAACTTAATAACACTTGAAATTTTTAATCTATGAAAAAGTTTTCAAGTACTTATAACAATTAATACCTATGTGTGTTTCTACTCGTATTTCACACAGAATTTACCACCGACAGTAAAGATACCTAATATACCTAAGCTTCTTTCCATCAAAATATAGAGCATAGACTTTAGACAACTACCTTTAACAGAATCTTTAATTCAAAACTATTTAAATTATCTTTTATTTAATATTAAAATTATTCTTAAACTAGAAATTGTGCTCTAAAATTTAATAGAATCGAAAATAGTTTATATGAAAAATAGATTTCTTCAGTATGTACATTGTAGTACGTCGCGAGTCGCGACTCACGTGAACGCAAATTATTACCGTATCTATTGATCGCATAAGCACACATTATTAGTTACAATAAAAGCGATATCATTTAACCTATTTATATGAGTACCTATTCTTAAATAAGACGAATACATTCGCCCCAAGAACGAGTGTGCATGAATAAATATCCTGCAAATCCACCTTTAAACTAACAGTATGGGGGAATACGTTTTTGCCTCTTTCCAAGTAAACGATGCTTAAGATATTTATTACGGGATGAGTTTTTTTTACAAAACGCTTTGCATTGTGTTTACTTAGTAAGGTACCATATTTAATTCACAGATGGCACGTATAATTAATTTGTATGTGTTGAATATGAGATATAAATACACATTGTCCATAAAAGTCATAACCTTTAGAATAACAACTGCAGCTTACTTCTTTTTCTTTGGAATTTCTTATCCTCAATATTATATGTGAGAATTTAGCTATTTTTTAAAATATAGTTAGTATACAAACTACATAATAAACTAATTTATTAAATGTAAATTATTCAAAATTCACAACTCAGTTATAAAATATTTGGTTTTAACTGTTATACATACCTATTAAAATTTTAGTATTTCTCAACCTAAACAATGCTTGTAAGCTTTTTATACTTATTTTGAATTTTCTTGATTTAAAAAGTTTGGAAAAAACTGCACATAAAGACAAAGACCTCATAATATTAAATTGTTAAATTCACATTGAATTGACAAAGGGAAATAAGTAAAATTTTTGTCAAAGAGGATATTCGTGAGTCTATTGGCTATATTAAAAGCCCATGTTAACCGTAGTGACTCCACCCTTCGTAAAGGGAAGGAAGCCAAATCCAATAGTAGGAAAAACTGATTATCTAATTAGAAGAAAACCGCCACAAGAGTCTCAACTGCAAGCTAATCACAAATTAATGAGAGATTGTACTCGGGTGTCGTAGCGCGATGATAATTCTGCGCCCTGCTGTGCAAAGAACCTCATCAATTATGGTGGAGCCACCCCCGACTGAGCCCTGAAGGCAGTGCACCCCTTTGTCACAATCTAGTGGTATCTACCGTTCCTAAGATTTATTTAGTGTCTGTATCACTAGTGGAATAGTCAATTCACTGATTGGTTCATAGCATTAACCTTAACTACATTACCATTTATTTAAGTGAACATTTAAGTGTGCCAAATTCTGCGTTAGCGTTCCAAACAGACAACAGTAGGTTGACCAATTGGCGCTTAATTACTCTCATATTATCTCATATATGAGAGGCAATATATTGCAGCTCTATAGTAAATCATATAAAGATACACTGTTTCATATCTATAGATCGTTTAATAAACAAGAAAGGCAAATTCAATGTATTCAAATTGAAACATTGTAACTGCTTATTCTAGAATGAATCAATCAGATGAATATTTTATTGGCCACAACTGTTTACGCAAGGACCTGATGATCGATGTAAGATGGCAGTAATATACAACAGATACAGATCATTGTTCATTTTGAGTCTGTGTGCCAAAGCCATTAAATAGTTGTTGTAGCGGCACTAAACACTTCCGTCCCAAACCACAGCTGATTTGTTGGCCCGTCGGTGCGAGAGTTACAGCGTGATGTTTTAACCATTCGGTAACATATGGTATATTATTGTTCTATCAAATGTTTAATTAATACTCACTGTTTTATAGCCATAAAATTATTCAAATCAAAAGTAAAGAGAAATGTATAGGCTAAATATTTGATGGTTTAGATGCCGTTGTTTGTACTTTATTTAGCAGTTTGTAATTTGAGCGGTATCGCCCCAAACTGGCTCACGTTGTTATGCCATGAATATAAATCGTGATAAATTCCTCTGGCGCGGGAGTGAGGGGTGCGGGGTGAGGAAGCGCAGCCTCCAGGGGATTTTTCTTAAAAATAACTTTTGCTCAGGCAATTCGGCGGAGCCGCGGAATTTATGTAAAGGTGGTGTCACCCCTGTAATTAGTTTTTAACTAGTTGTGATAAGGGTATACTTTATGCGCAGTCACTGATAAGTTGCCAGCTTTGAATTCGAAACGAAAAACATTCAAACAAATAACAATCCGAGGATTGTGCAACTTTCTCCACGCAATTCCCAACAAAAGATATGATGTCACAATATTTTTATTGTTCTTATATTTTTTGCATATTCGACCCGTCATATCATAAGATGATTTACGCCTTGTCGACAAAAAATAACGAGAAAGTTCTTCCACGAAACTTCTTTTATTGTTGGAGAAAGTTGCGTAAAAAACTTAAGGTGCTTAGAAAAAAGCAATTTCCTAGCTCAGGTGTGTGAGATGTTCTTTATCTAACTTTGCATCCGAGCGGCTTTATTTATGGGAGAATATTTTTTCCAAGTTTTGAACATTTTATTACATCGCACCGCGGGTTTACTTTTGTTACAACTCAACGCATACAACGCTAGAACAATTACTGTTTTGTAAACCACTTTTTTAAACGTGCTACCTGTGTTTGCACTCATAAACATCAAAGCTTATCTTTGATTTACTGTTACTCGTATTCAAAGTGTCATAAAATATTAAAAAACGTTTACAACGGTACAGCAAAAATCACTTAAAAATAAACTCCATCTACTTTTAATGGGGAATATAATTTGAAATACTCTTTATAGCTTCCATAATGTAACCAAGTGGGCCAAAAAATGGTTGTCACCGTCTGGCGTAGTACATTAACATAAAGGGTGTGAGGTAAGGAGGTTTTATCAGAAGGGCCTTTCCTGAGGGAGGGCCAAATAATGTGATATTGCTCGTTTGTGCGAAGCCCTATTTATCTATTAAAAACGCGAGATTTACGAGCCAGTATAGAAACCTTGAGGAAGTTTTTATGTTGTTCCTCTAAGCTAATATACGAAATTGATGTGTATTATTATTTTAATGGTACGCATAGAATACCTATAATGAATGGTATTTCCTGATGACAGGTTTTTTGTATCGCTATTGTAAGTATTGTTGAACATGAGTGCTAAGAGATGATAATAACGTAGCAATTATAGATAAGTGAACGTAGCTGAGCTTGCGCGTAAAGTTTTCATACCTTATTATAAGAGCTATATTTGGATTATTAAATAGGGTAACGGTGTTGGAGGTCTGAAGTATCTAATGTTTTGTCAGATCCAACTTCAGTCACGAGAGTCACGATTCCGCGTGAATATCCATACTCATGGGTTTTAAATATTAACTATCGTAAGTCGTTTTAGGAAATTTCCAATAGATAAGGAACAGTTAGTTAGTAATGAACGTCTCGAATAGTCATACGAGTTGTTAAGATAATCTGACTTTTAGTAAATAGTCATTTTGCCAAGTTCTCCGTACTAATAACGCGGTCTATAAAATTTAAGATTTGTTTCACCGCGAATTATTGCTGAATTAATTTTTATCGTTGAAACATTGCATTGTAGTTACTAATATCTTTAAACAAACAATATCTAAAGATCAGTACAACAATGAAAATAGACTAGGTTTATAATATGTTATTTCGTACAAATTAAAGCATAAACACAAAACTTAAAGCCTCGAGGCCGTGTTAAATTTCGAACACACATAATTCTCTGTATTATACATTTGTATAGGTTTAATATGAACTGGGAATATTGGCTCGAAACAGTGCTAAATTCACATTGGACAGACGATAGCGTGGAATTATCTGCCATTATTTGTCATCGGATGAACAATGCCCTCGCCGGCTCTATCTTACTATATTTGTCACCAATTATAATTACGAAAAATTAACTGCGTATTTTATACCGAGAGGATAATGCTGAAATATGTTTCCTTGGTATTGTGTTTCAGCGCATTATGTTAATTAGTAATTACATACAAGACTTAATTTCAATCTATGTTGTGCAATTATTTTTTGGAACTTCTAATTATGATAATGTAGGTTTAATATGTTTCAAATGTTAAATATATAATAATCTGAATAATATATAAAATATGCACAGCAATGTTAAACAATACCTACTAAACAAATAAAAGCTTTACCATTAAATTACCATCGATTAGAAAATAGAAATAAACGCACTTTAACAAATATACCACTGCAACTATGAACAGACGCAAATTAAATATTCCTACCTATACTTTGTTTAAACAACAAATAATAAAGAGCCATCTAATATATTTATTTTCAATATTGTGTTCACATTTAATAAACTGACAGATGTTTCACACAGTAGATATTTGTTCTCATTCGGGTACGGGAGTCAATAAACAAGGAATGAAGACCTCCTAGCGGGGAGATATTCCCTTCATACTGTGTATTCTATTCAACAAAACACGATTTAAAAGATAATACTGTCAAATTAAATAATTATTGCGTAATATATTAAATTAAGACGTATGTCGGATTTCTTTGCTTTAATATTTCTACCTACTATTTTAACAAAACTATTATGTAGGTACAACAAAATTTGTTTAAAATTTGGCAAAAAACATACATTTCAATTGATTCTTTCCATCTCTCTATAAATTTTCTTGTCTTTTGGTGCATATTATAAAACTCGCTGTGTTCGAATTTTATCAGACTAATTACCTGAAACAAACGAAAAGACACTCATTAATATAAATAGGTATTAAAAATCCTGCTTTACAACAAATATTTTACTTTATAAGTAGATAGGTATCCTTCATCGTTTATTTTTTAAAACAAAGGTTTAGGTTAAATAACAAACTTAACTCTAGTTAAATAATTACTGACTCTACTCTACATTTTATCGTCGAAATTTTTTTATAATTTTTACTTAATAATAAAAATGGCTTTAGTTACTGATATGGCAACAGATTTAAAAATAATTAAATATAAAGTACCAACTAAAATACACTTTTCATAAACAAACCTACCCACTAAAAATTTTGTAGTAGATATTATTCAACTCTACATATTATTATCTTTATTGTTTTTTTTTTTGATCTAGGTATAGAAAACTTAGGATGGCCTCATTATAAATCTTTTTTTAAATTGACCTCATTTTAATTTGATTCATAAAATAGAAGTTTGCGCATCACGCACACATAAACTACGAACTTTGGCACTCTCCACAATAAATCAAGGGGTGTTATACGCCATGTTTCACGAATGTATGCGATCTCTATCACTCGTTCATCAATAATCATAATACCATCTCGTTCTAACGGCCGGAGAGTCCGGGGGAGGGGTCGCTGTCTAGTCGTGACGTATTACTCGGTCGGCGGTCGGTCAGGTCAGTATGCTGCACTGTTGCGTAAAATATCACCCCGTCTTCTTTATTAACTCAAATATCATACAAACACAAGCCATAAATAATCTAAAGTCCAACCTTTACAAACTGCAGTAGGTATGTGGATAAATAATAAAAAAGATGCGGAAACGTTAATGAGGAGCGCGATGTGAATATCGATATCGACATAGCTCTAATTACTAGCCATGCCAGCGATATAATGTATGCCGAGTAGGTTTTCAATGCAAATCGCAAGTTCGATTCGAGAATAGACAATGCGAATACTAGTTTATGGGACCACCCACACTCTTTTGATAGGTTCGTTAGGGAACTGGACGATGAACATTGTTGATAAAAATATATACGTAGCTACTGTTCAGATTGTACAAAGTTTAGAGAAAAGATAAGTATGAAACAATGGTTCATATTTATGATGAAACTCCCGTGTAATCGGCATCACACCTCGACATTAGCATTTCACAGTCTAGTCATTTGTAAAAGCGAGTGATGGCCTACGCGTGATCGGACTGCTAATGAATCGAAATGGTAACTAACGCGATGAATGGCTATGGTGCAATGGTAGTTTCAATAAATTACACATTTACTTTTTATTCACACCAAATAAATCGTTTTTTTTTTAAAGTTAAGTACCTAATAGGTGAAATTAATGTATTGTTTTATCAACCACTTTATAATTTAATTCATTACACACACTTATTTGTATCGACTAATTCGTTGTCCGCTCGGATATCACGTCCTCCCGGGACATCTTATTGGACTGCAATAAATACAGCGTTATCTTTCGATATCAACCACGAAGCACACAGCTCGACGCCGCAACCAACCCTCACTTTAATGAATTACACAATGAACTCTCATCTAAATACAGAAAAAAGCTTTTAAAGGCACATATCAAAAATGCCCACAAAGCCTACTAAGACAGGCCTCACAGATTTATAGCACTCCCTTTGTTAAATCACGTAATCTCCACGCGGTGCCACGATACAAATGGAGGTAAATGAAAATAAATGTAGTTCCTCATTCTAATGCTCACCTACCTATTTATGTAACCAAAACATAAATTTACCCGAATGGTAATCTATTTAAAAAATTACCTGTTAAATCACATTTAAAAGATATAAACCATTGTTAAGGTTATGTGCGTCCACAAAAAAAAAATGTTTGTCGGTCAAGTGGATGTAATTTGTTGCTCTCAGGGTGGCATGGGTTTCACTGGATGTTTTATTTATTAAGAATACAAATACATAGATTTACTTCTGTACCTATCTTTGGTTTTGTATGGTGATCTATTGGTAATGCTTGTAGATATAAAGGTGTGATTTAAGAAGAGACTTTCCTGTCTATATTATGTTTAAAAATACGAATTTATTCATATAAAAGTAAGTATTATTCTAATTCACTTAATTATAAAAGCTGATATAATACCTACGTAATAAGCCAGCTTTGTCAAATACTTAGCTAACAGTATTAAATCATGTCTTAAAACGTGGGCGAGGATCGAATTCAAATAAATGATTATTTATCACTTATGTTTCGACTATCGTTATATTTTGTCGCTCTAGGTCGGAGCCATTTTGGGCAATTTCCGGTTTTTATTCTGTATATCAAGTACGTATAAAATTCAATGTACCTATGTTCAAAACACGTTACTATGATGTGAATAATAAATAGCCAATCACTTTAAAATATATTACACAGTCGCGACTCGCGAGTTATTATCATTCGTAAAAAGTATTTTTATTAGATAACAGGATTCTGTCATAACATCTAAAATTAAGTTATATATTTGTTTTTAATAAACTAACACGAGTTCGCATTAACATAAAATGAACAAAACGTATAAATATTTCAAAGTGCTTACCTACTTTAAAAAATAAATAACTATCGTATTATCCAGTTATCGATAAACACAAAGGTAATCATCGCATCACTAGACAAACGCTCTCGGGTGCGAGCCTACAAATCATACTGATAGCATCTTCTACAAATTTGAATCGGATCTTATTTATGATTTGCCTTTTTCACGGCTACATTTTGGGAAAACTCAAATATAAATCACTGATAAATGGCTATTGACTTTGCTCTACCTATCGATTTCATACCTTTAATGAACATTATAATGTGAGAAAAAATCTTTTATTCTTATTTTATTCTCCATAAAATACTCGGTAGTTGGTATTCCGTATTGCCCATTAGATACCAAATAAAATCCAATAAGAATCCAGTAAAAATTGCGGTCAATTTGAGCTATCAAATAAATTTTCTTCTATATACGTCTCTCAATTTTCATAACAACGTAATAATAATAACGAGAGCATGTACAAAACCTCGTACTTGGTTAAACAGCAATCGCATAAACAAACCCCAACAATAAAGCCAAATAAACGCTCGAGCACGCCATCCAATCGCACCTTGAATCGCACATAAAAGCCCATGAACATCGGCGGAATTGAATACTATACCGTTCAACAGTAGCACCTAAATATTAGACTACCAATCGTACTCAGTCGGGTAATACCTAGCAGAGGAGCAGTGGAGCGCTCATAAAATCGTTTACGAGCTGCCGAAGTGCCCTCTTCGTTAAACGC
The DNA here is from genome assembly GCA_029959065.1 of Colias behrii. NCBI lineage: Eukaryota > Metazoa > Arthropoda > Insecta > Lepidoptera > Pieridae > Colias > Colias behrii. The sequence goes on from JARWMC010000009.1 coordinate 5,173,495, forward strand.
GCTATAAAAGTTCAGTTAAACTCCACTAGATGGCGACACTAGTGGCTGCTTTAAACCGTTTCCACGATTTTTACTGCCATCTATCGAGCATTTTAGTGTTTAAGGTGTGCGAGCAGGACGGCACCTTTTCCATCCCTTTCTAGATACACTGAAGCGTATCTTGTAAAATATTTTTGTAAACTATGTAATATGATAAATATTTATAATTACGTTTTATTAATTGTTGTGTTTTGTCTAATGATGCGTTTAATTTACTTTTCATGTTTAATACTCATTTCTTATGATAATTATTGAATTATTTTCCTACCTACTTGAATTATTTTATTACCTACTTTGTGTCAATTATAATTAAAATAGAAGAACTGAATTTATTTTATTAGCACTTGTAACAAAAATAATATGCCAAATTATTATTATGACTCATTATAAATTTCGTCCTTGAATTTGATCATATCAGCTACTAATTGCCTAAACTTTATTGCAGACAATGAGTGCTCAAGATAAGAAATAAATTTATTTATTATTTACTTAATAACTCTTATATTAGTCGAATTAAAATCTAACGTTTGCTATAATTTATATTAATTTATTAATAATTAAGATAGAGCAATCATTATTTTTGTTTTCAAATAGATAAATGTATCAAAAATATATTTTAAATTAATGAGAAAATCGATTTGAAATATGTTCACAGAATAAATCTCAATAAAATTGATCTCATCTTAAATAACATCATCTTGGGGCGAAGACCGTAAATGTAGAGTCAGCAAACAAATTAAACTACGATTTACTTTTGTAGTACTTTATTAACAGCAAATTTAATATACAAGTATATTTATAATTAGTTTACATTTTAATTAAGCTCATTGTGTTCTTATATTTTTGTATTTAAATATTAACCCATAGGTAGGTACAGACGTACCTAGGTACCAGATATATATAACAAAAAGCATTTTTATTACGATTTACTGATAATTAGGTGCTTGATAATTATACAGTGATCATATGTATTATAATTATTTATTCTCTGGATATTGTATAAGTGCATAATTTATTCATATTTTTTATACCTATACAATTATACATACCTATTTAAAACAGTCATAACTCATACATTGCTAACAGGCTATGATTACACTTAATCGTTACATAGGTATAAAGAAGGCTACACGCATTCGGGTTCTCGTTAGAAGATAAATTAATGATGGGTCATCCATTTTACAATTCAATTTATTTAATATTATGGTCAGTGTAAAACAGGCTTAATAGTAATTACTTAATAATCTTGTTCATTTTTAAATCCTTCTCATCACTCTTAACATTTTTTTTTATAATTCGTACAGCAAAATAGTAGCACATGTACAAAAATGGGCCATAAAACTACTTCGATCCATATCAGTTTTATTACGAAACAAATGTTATTTTGCAAACGGTGCTGGTAACAGAAACAGGTTTGTACGTGGTACATTATGTTAGCTACGAACACAAAAAGTAACGCTATGGCTGTTCATCAGAATACCTACTTGGGATTATTTGCATCTAATTACTTCGAAATTACCTGCTTACACACACGGAGATTTACATCCGACTATGAGTGAATAATTTATATACCTACTGTTCAGTTAGGGATGGACCTTTGAAGGTAAAAGATAGTATATAATTATAAACATAATGTTTTATTCAAACATATAAATCGATCTTTAAATGTTCACGTCCCCGTTCAGTTGAGATTAAGCTGAATAAAACAAAGGAACCAATTTTTAGATAATAATAACAAATTATTGCAATTTGTGGTCAAAATTGATTGCGCTCAATTTTGGTACATATCTTAGCATCAATTTCAATATTGAGGTAAGGAAGGGATTTAAAGTAAATTACGAGAAATTTACATGGCATTTTGAACCATAATATGTAAAATGCATAAAATTAGTAGGTAGCATTTTTATGAATTTAATTACAATAACTATAAAATACATTGAACATTGCCAACAAAAGAATGAACAATTGAAACATCATAGATTTACAATCATATTCAGTAATTTTTGAAAAGTGCATTAGAGGTAAAAGCACTTTATTCTATGGATCTACATGCGAGTTTTTACAATTACATCGATCCTTATCACATAAGACTTACAAAGCCCTGTAATACATTACATGTGTAATTATATGGAAGGCTTTTAATTGAACTTAATGTTGGTTGACTTATATTCTATTATCATATGAATTATTGGTTGCTTTAATTGACGGTATGTTTTTGTCATCGTTGTCAATACATAGTTATCCATAAAGGGTAGATAAGTTTTAGCATAATGGTTAAAACCTTTTGCATTCTAGGGTATGCAGGAAATGCATAAAATGCAGCTGATATTGTGTAAACTATTGATTGTGCTAATTATACCTTTTACCTGAAATATTGTATGGGATGTCTTATCCTTCCCGTGGTATTTACTTTAGATAACTTTCTTCCACCGATCAATATTTAAAATCGACTTAAATAATGTATTAGATTATGTATCAAGAACACATTTGAATCACTAATCTACCTACTTGCGACTATACAATAAAATATTAATTTTCAGTTGCCTTATGGAAAAGGAACATACTTTCCAAACAAGAGACAATGAATGCATCTCACTACTCAATCTCAAATTTAATGAAAAATAGGTTATTAGTCATCAATCTCCGTGCCAAAGCTTAAAAGCCTCCGGAACCACAATTCACCTTATCTTATTCACCCTTGACCATATCCTACGGACTCTAAGTTACCGGTTTTAACTCCGCTTCTGGTACTCTATCATTACTAAGAAATCTTTGAAATAATAGTTTTGTTGACAAGATCTTTTATAGTAAGACAAACTTTATTTTTATCAAATCATCAACGCAAAAAAAAAAACAATTTACAAACGCATTACACTTGCAATGCAAAGAAAAACTTATCGCCAGTATCTCTTTTATGGCGTGCAAATGAATGTAATTGTTATAAAAGCCTACATTTGCGGCACACCGGTGCACAATTTAATAAACTATAAACACCAACGTATAGAGTTAAATTAATTTTTCAGGGTTGATACTATCGAAATTAGATATGAGATACCTATAATGGTGAATTTAGTTTTAGGAGGTACTCATACTTTATAATAAATCGCACCACGCTTTAAATCGAGAAGTATTAGCTTACCGTAAAGTTTTTAACACAGTAAAACAGTGTATGAATGCCGCCGCAAAACAATCTTACTTTTCCCTTTTTGTGCCAGTCGTATCATTATCTGACGTGTATAATTATAAAATATCGTTTTTTACTTCCCGTTGTAAAATTACAACAAACCCGGAGCGATTCGAGACCGATTATTTTGTAGGTATCTAATACATGAACGTCTTAAGTTTATGGATCCTATAAAACCGAAATAAACCAATTGGCAACACCTTAAAGTCTATACTTCAATAAATAACATCTGATTTATGAAAATTTATCATACTCTTGAGGCTTAATTTTGAAATGATATCTTCTCACTTAAATAATGTGAGAAGTGCCCGTTTATGAGCTTTTAAATATAGACCTTGTTCGTACGCGAAATAGGAACAAGAATACAATGTTGAAGTTCATTGAGAAGACGTTTTTCCTTGCGTAGTTGGAAGTGTGTCTGCGTATTGTTTTGATAAGCTGCAGAACGGGTTTGTACGATTTATGAGTGCTATGATTTAATGCGAATAAACTACTCGCATTGCGCTGACTGTATTGATAAATACTACAGTTTTAACGCTGATTTTGTGCTGTACCCGGGATTATACAAAGGAAATCGTATTTATTTTCTTCAGTTCGCTAGATTTTCTTGTTAGAGCGTTAATTTATGATAAAACGATCGCAATTACGCAAATTGTATAATTTGCCATGCATGTCGGTTTTGTTTAACGAGTCTACATTGTACTCTAGTACAAAAAATGAATCAATCTGATTTATCATTGAACAATGATCGCGTGATTGCAGTTTCGCAGATCAAACGTCTATCAATCGACACTTGTAAAGTTGTAGCCAATAAGGCATCTTATAATGAACAATTTTTTATCACGGCGTGTTTAATTATCAATTAAATACAGCTGTTCGATATAATGGTGTTTTTTACACCATTAAGAGCTATTATAAATCAATTAAAGGTAGTGTCGAGTATTGTTGAGCATTCGTTTGGCGCATAGTTCAGTAATTGTAGGTAGAGTATGTGACTTCATGTAAGTAGTAAGCAGTAACTGGTAGATTGGCAGCCCTACAGCCGCAGGGCCAATAGCGATATTGTAACGCGGCGCCTGCGCAGGATCGCCCGCTGAGTGCAGTACAAACAACATAAGAAATATTAGTGGTGATACGAATTTAAATGGTTACAATTAAGTTGATGACACGGTATGTAGTCTACAACAAATTTTAATTAATTTAAGAATATTTTTAATAGCTTTGGGTGGGCAAAATTATGTTAATAGTAGTTGTGATTCGCCGGTTCTGGCGCAAGCGCCAGAACCGGCGAATCACGTGTTGGCGAACCCGCAAATCAGTGGTACCCCATCCTAAAAAAAAAAAAAAAAAAAAAAAAATTTGGACTCTTTTCCCACTAAAGCGGCCACGCTGAGTCGATAGCACTAACTCCCGAAGCGATAGGATGCATGGTTTCGGAGATGTGCAGATCGATTAACTCTTATCTAATTGATATCCGGTGGCCTTATCTATCAACACCGTCCCAACTCGGCGTTCTTATCTATTACTCATTGTGCACCTCGCTTATCACTGCTTTTGTATTAAACTTCTTTGCTATGATCTACCTCGCTATTCTAACCAAACGATGTATTATTATATTCAAGAAAAAATACGTCTAAAATACTATAACAATATTTATATATTATCGTACTATATTATTATAATTGTTGCTTTTTTAAAAAGCGATTCGCTTCTGGCGTTGTTTATCTAAATCTAACCTAACCTAACCTAACCTAATTATTTTTCCGGGTAATCTGATGTATCGAACTTTGTTACGAGCTACCTCGCTATTCTGAATCATCAATAAAACACATTCATTTTACTGCCATTTTTATTGGAATTGTAGCCTTATCTACTTATAAAATAGGAGCGAAACATCTCATCCACTAAAATATCGTTGTACAGTGTGTTCCCTGTAAATATGCTCGTAAAACTATGCATTGAATATCCCTGAAACTTATATAGCAAATACATTAAGCAATATTCACCACAAACTGAAGTCCAATCATTCTGAATCCTATCAACATTCCAGTCCCATCTCTTACAATTCCTTTTCAAAAACTGGAGATGATATCGCTCAGGTGTTCGTCCATATGAATCAAAATATTGACCGATGCCATTCGTATCGATATGTACAGCTACCCAGTGTGAACCTGGTTTATCATCCGCATCCAAATTGCATATTATATACGTTGGTACATGGGTATACATAGGCAGTCTATTAGCAGCATAAACATTATTTTCTAGACTGGGATGAATCTTTTTCATATGTTTTTGTAATTCTAGTGTATCCATGATAGTACTGTTATTAGCAGATTATTTCAGTACCAATCTATTCAATGGTTGGCATAGGAATGTTCAATTATAGTGTTTTGTATAAGATTAAATAGGAAGTTTGTAATGAAATAAAAAAATAGTAAATTGCATACAATTTGTTTTATTTAATTTTATAATGTTTCCTTTAGTTACATATACACAAAATGCATTAAGCATAACACATAAATCTAAAATATAACACACATTATAACCTTAACTACTATAGTCTACAGTAACATTTCTATTTTTATCTATTTCAATAATATTATCAAACTCAGCATAAACAATACAGTTAATTGTTTGTGTTAGTGAGGATTCAAATCGTACTTCTAATCTTACACTACCATGCTTTATGAGATTCCAATGAGCTGATGAGTTAGCTGATAAATCAGGAGTTAAATCAAATGCTAAAAGACAGTAGCCTTTGGCATACTGTTCACGAGAGATTGCATTTCCTTCATTAAGAAAGTGAATACCAGTCCCCGAGAATAGAGTATGATATGCCGATGTGAATATATTATTATTAAAAGATGGTTGCAAAGCTTTTGAAGGTATTTGTTGACCATCAATATATAACCGATCATTTATTTTTAGCAATATAATATATATATTAAATTTTTACATTAACATTTTCATTTTTTATTTCATCCCTTTAAACTCTAGACGTGCGAAATGTTTCACTTTATCCATCCGTTTACTGCTATTGTGGCCGGACCAAGTGGATGTGGGAAGTCAAATTTTGTAACAAATTTCATAAAATCAGTTAAAGAAATATGTAATTGTGATTTTAATCATATCACATGGTGCTTTGATGAAATGCAACCTTTATATAATTTACCAAATGTTAACTATCATCAAGGAATTCCAAATCTTAATATGTTCGATGGTGAAAACCCACACCTTATTATTATTGATGATCTAATGAGAGAGTCTGATGGAAGAATTGTGGATATATTTACAAAAGGTAGTCATCACCGGAATCTTAGTGTATTTTATTTAACACAAAATTTATTTCATCAAGGTAAAGGTCAAAGAGACATTTCTTTAAACTCAAGTTATATAATTTATTTTAAAAACCCTCGAGATAAAACTCAAATAAGATATTTAGCACGACAAGTGTCACCAGATAACACAAAATTCATTGAAGACGCCTACAGGGATGCAACTTTAGAAGCACATGGATATTTAATGGTAGATTTAAAACAGAATACAAATGATTTTTGTCGTATCAAGACAAATGTATTCCCATTTAATGGTCACTGTACAGTCTACGTCCCCACGAAAGAGTTTAAATACACCAAGAATCAAACAATTCAAATCATTTCTAAATGATGCATCGTCGAGTCACAACGCATAAACATTTGCTAAATGCTTTGCATACGCTTAAACCAAAACATCAAAGAGCATTACTTAAAACGTGTGATGAAAAAGAAATAAATTGTATTTGTGAATGTATTCATAACGTTTTACAAGGAAAGATACCACTTAAAGATCAAGATAAACAAAAATTGAATAAACACAAAAATATACTCCGTAAACTGGTGCGTAAGTGTAAACATAAACTAAGAAAAAATATTATTATACAAAAAGGAGGGACTTTCTTACCAATAATATTAGGTGCAATATTGAGTGGATTAGTAAGTGGGCTAGCCAGTTAATATGGAAAATGCTAAGAAAATGATACTTATTGAACCTGGATTGATTGAAAAATTAAAACAAGAAAATAAGGATACAAGTAATTTGTCTCGATTAGATATTGAAATGCAAAATATTATGAATAGTAAGACGGAAGACCGAAAGAAGTGGATGTTATATTTGCAAACACTACAAAGATACCTTCACTTTACCGAAGAGGATCGTCAACCACTCAGATTACCAATTTATTCTGTTACATCTAATGAATATTCAAATGAGTCTAAAATTGGTTTTAAAAATAAAGATAGAGATCTAAAAAGTTCAGTTGATGCTGAATCTTTGTTGGAGGAGAAAGGTTCCATTAAAAGTATAGAAAGTGAGGCAAATCCACTGTATTCACCAACACAAATACTCAGTTTAATACCAAAAACTTATAATAAAAAAGGTGAGTCATTATTAAACTTAATTGGAACAAGTAAAAGTAAAATACGTTGGGATAATGAAGGCACAGTCATAATTGATAATGAAAAAATTCCAGGAAGTAATATTGTTGATTTAATAAATGATTCACTTAGACCCTTAAAAAAAAGTGATCCGATAGGGTGGGATAGATTTGCTAAAGCATTGAAAGATATTAAAGTACCACTTACTTATATTGGAAATCCAAAGAGATGTGAGTTTATTAACCAACTTCAAGCGAAAGATCTGAACAAAACCTCCGAGATTGAAGTTCAAGAATTTTCTACACCGAGCAGTGGAGATAAAAGATATATAACTAAAATACGTAAAAAGATCGATTGGGAAAAATGGACCCCGTACTAGAAGAAATTAACAGGATTTATTATGATCCATCTAACCCCGCTGGTTTTGGTAGTATTGATAAATTATCAAAAGCTATGAAGGGTAAAATGGATAAAAAGCAAGTAAAGGAATGGTTACAATCACAAGAAACATATACATTACATAAACCCATTCGGAAAAAATTCCCGCGTAATAGGTACATTCTATCAAATATTAATGAGCTGTGGCAAGCTGATTTAAGTGATATGCGAACTTATTCTCAATATAATGATGGTTTCAACTACATACTTTGTGTTATTGATGTATTTAGTAAATATGCTTTTGCAAGACCAATGAAAAAGAAAAACTCAGAAACAACTAAAGAATGTTTTGAAAGTATATTTACTGAAAGTAATTCAACCCCTACTCACATACAATCTGATAAAGGTACAGAATTTGTTTCAAAAGATGTACAAAAATACTTTAAATCCAAAAAGATAAATTACTATACCACTAACAATCCTGATATTAAGGCTAGTATTGTTGAACGATTTCAAAGAACTCTAAAAATGAAAATGTGGCGTTATTTCACTCATAATAATACTTATAGATATATAGATGTTTTACAAGATTTAATATACTCTTATAATCACAGCATTCACTCGAGTATTAAGATGTGCCCATGTGATGTAAGTTCCAACAATATTATGACAGTTTGGACTAATCTTTATGATAGAGGGTCAAACAAACTTTCTTTAGAAAATTCAAAACCAAATTTCAACGTGGGTGATTATGTTCGAATAACTAAATATAAACATGTTTTCCAAAAAGGATATGAATCAAATTGGAGTGATGAAATATTTATTATATCTTCAATAATTGATAGATCTCCATGGGTTGTTTATACAATTACAGATTTACAAAATGAACCAATAGTTGGTACTTTTTATGAAAGAGAATTACAGAAGGTCACTTACAACCCCACCTCACAATATAAAATAGATAAAATAATTGGTACTCGTTATTCAGGCAACAGAAAAGAAGTATTAGTGAAGTGGAAAGGTTATCCAGATAAATTTAACAGTTGGATTTTAGCTTCTAGTTTAAAAGAAATATGAATAAAGAAAGTTTTTATTTAACTTTGCTCAGCAATAGTTCAATGGAATACTTTCCTGATAACAAGACCACAAATTTTTCAACAAAATTACCAAAAGCTATGAAATTAGAAGGTGAATGGTTGGTTGGAGTTGTCGAGTTTCAATATCCATGCACAATGTTTACTGTTCAAGATCATGAAAATGTTGTATACATCACAAAAACCATGTTAATTCCTAATGAAGATAAACCATCAACAGTGTACTACAAAAAACATATTCCCGCTACCAACTACGATAACGTTGAACATATTTTGAGAGCGTTAAATGGTATCGGAGAGAACTTGAAATTTCGTTATGATGAAATAACAAAATTTGTGTCTGTTTCTGTTTTGGATAAAAATATAACATCCGTAACATTATCACCCAAATTAAGTTTACAACTAGGTTATGAACCAAATACAAATCTCCTAGACAGAAATTTTGGGAAGTGTCCTGCTAATTTACATTTAGGGTTACCATCTCAACTATTTCTATATTGCGACATTATCGATCCTCAGATTGTGGGTGATGTTATGACTCCGCTATTAAGAGTCATTTCATTAGATCCTTCAAAATACATTTATGGTGCGTATAAAATGCACGTTTTCTCTCCACCTCACTACTTACCTGTTATGCGAAGAGAGTTCGATACGCTGGAAATGGATATAAGATCGAGCGCAGGACAAAAAATACCATTCCAGTTTGGAACCGTGTGTATTAAACTACATTTCCGCAAATTATAATAATGTATTCTCCTCATGATCATCATAAATGTCCATATGAAAATTATTATTCACATCAAGCTGGATCAGGAGTTGGAGTAATTTATAAGGGTTCACCATACCAACGCGGTCATGGTATTGGGAGCTTCTTAGGAGGGTTATTTAGATCAGTTTTACCTTTACTTTCAAGTGGTGCTCGAGTGGTTGGTAAGGAGGCATTAAACGCTGGAGTAGGACTTTTATCGGATATGATTCAAGCCCGTCCTATGGAAGCCTCAATAAAAGATCGTCTAAAGCAAGTTAGTACGAACTTAAAACGAAAGGCTGATAACAAAATTGATCGATTAAACATGACAGGATCTGGGTATATAACTAAAAGAAAACGATTGGCCTCGTTCATTCCACCACTAACAGCTAAAGTGAAAGCTACGAAAAAACTTGGTCTAAAACCAAAAAACATCAAAGATATATTTTCAAATTAAGTATGTCTTTCCTTCATAATCATTCTTGTGAGTGCGTTAAGTCAGAATTAGATTTGTTTGCATTACCGTCCACACAAACAAGCATTGAAAATGGATTGTGGATTCACTATAAACCAATTTCATCTCTTGCTGATGATGGACCTATCGAGTTTCAAGTTCCTGGAACAGGCGATGACTACATAGATTTGTCTCATACATTACTCCACATAAAGGCAAAAGTATTAAATCAAGATTCAACAAACTTGTTATCAGCTACAGTAGTAGCACCTGTAAATAATTGGCTGCATTCACTTTTTAGTCAACTCGATGTTTATTTAAACCAAAAACTTGTATCACCACCTAATAATACCTATGCCTATCGAGCATACATGGAAACCCTTTTAAACTATGCTCCTGCTGCTAAACAATCTCATCTTACTTGTAGTCTTTGGTATGATGATACAGCAGGCAAAATGGATTCCACAGATGGTAAAAACACAGGATTTGCTAAAAGACAGGAATTAGTTAATGAAAGCCGGGAAATAGAAATGATTGGTCATCTTCATGGTGACATTTTCAATCAAGATAAATTTTTAATTAATGGTGTTGAAATGAGTGTAAAATTAGTTCGGTCAAGAGAGAGTTTTAATTTAATTGCTGGGTCAAATGATGAAAAGTTTAAAGTTTGCATTACGGATGCAACTCTTATTGTTCGAAGAGCACGAATTAATCCAAGTGTATTACTCGCACATCAGAAAGTTTTAGCTTCTACAACTGCTAAATATCCTATTACTCGTGCTGAGGTTAAAGTTTTAACAATTCCATCAGGTGTTCAAGGAAAAACTCTTGATAATATATTCTTGGGACAGGTACCCAAAAGATGTATTATTGGATTTGTGAACAATTCCGCATTTAATGGTTCACTTACTAAAAATCCATTTAACTTTGAAAACTATGGTATTAACTCTTTCAGCTTATATATTGATGGTCAACAAATACCTTCAAAAGCTTTGCAACCATCTTTTAATAATAATATATTCACATCGGCATATCATACTCTATTCTCGGGGACTGGTATTCACTTTCTTAATGAAGGAAATGCAATCTCTCGTGAACAGTATGCCAAAGGCTACTGTCTTTTAGCATTTGATTTAACTCCTGATTTATCAGCTAACTCATCAGCTCATTGGAATCTCATAAAGCATGGTAGTGTAAGATTAGAAGTACGATTTGAATCCTCACTAACACAAACAATTAACTGTATTGTTTATGCTGAGTTTGATAATATTATTGAAATAGATAAAAATAGAAATGTTACTGTAGACTATAGTAGTTAAGGTTATAATGTGTGTTATATTTTAGATTTATGTGTTATGCTTAATGCATTTTGTGTATATGTAACTAAAGGAAACATTATAAAATTAAATAAAACAAATTGTATGCAATTTACTATTTTTTTATTTCATTACAAACTTCCTATTTAATCTTATACAAAACACTATAATTGAACATTCCTATGCCAACCATTGAATAGATTGGTACTGAAATAATCTGCTAATAACAGTACTATCATGGATACACTAGAATTACAAAAACATATGAAAAAGATTCATCCCAGTCTAGAAAATAATGTTTATGCTGCTAATAGACTGCCTATGTATACCCATGTACCAACGTATATAATATGCAATTTGGATGCGGATGATAAACCAGGTTCACACTGGGTAGCTGTACATATCGATACGAATGGCATCGGTCAATATTTTGATTCATATGGACGAACACCTGAGCGATATCATCTCCAGTTTTTGAAAAGGAATTGTAAGAGATGGGACTGGAATGTTGATAGGATTCAGAATGATTGGACTTCAGTTTGTGGTGAATATTGCTTAATGTATTTGCTATATAAGTTTCAGGGATATTCAATGCATAGTTTTACGAGCATATTTACAGGGAACACACTGTACAACGATATTTTAGTGGATGAGATGTTTCGCTCCTATTTTATAAGTAGATAAGGCTACAATTCCAATAAAAATGGCAGTAAAATGAATGTGTTTTATTGATGATTCAGAATAGCGAGGTAGCTCGTAACAAAGTTCGATACATCAGATTACCCGGAAAAATAATTAGGTTAGGTTAGGTTAGGTTAGATTTAGATAAACAACGCCAGAAGCGAATCGCTTTTTAAAAAAGCAACAATTATAATAATATAGTACGATAATATATAAATATTGTTATAGTATTTTAGACGTATTTTTTCTTGAATATAATAATACATCGTTTGGTTAGAATAGCGAGGTAGATCATAGCAAAGAAGTTTAATACAAAAGCAGTGATAAGCGAGGTGCACAATGAGTAATAGATAAGAACGCCGAGTTGGGACGGTGTTGATAGATAAGGCCACCGGATATCAATTAGATAAGAGTTAATCGATCTGCACATCTCCGAAACCATGCATCCTATCGCTTCGGGAGTTAGTGCTATCGACTCAGCGTGGCCGCTTTAGTGGGAAAAGAGTCCAAATTTTTTTTTTTTTTTTTTTTTTTTTAGGATGGGGTACCACTGATTTGCGGGTTCGCCAACACGTGACGCGAATCACAACTACTGTTAATTAATTTGGTGAAACTTGTTATCCTATGTCTGCTTTCGTGACAAGTGTTGAGAGAAAAATCAATCGTTACTTACAATTGTTTTCTTTTTATATAAATTAGTGTGTGTAGTTAATACATACCTAATACACAAATTTGTAACCTTTACCTACCCTTGGATATCTATATAAAATTAATTACACATTAATATTTCTATTTGCGCAAAATAATAAATCTTTCAAGTGGATAACCTGTAAGTGATTAGGTAATTTGGTAGTTTTATTCATGCTGCTGTATGATTTATTTCTCAACTATCCATCTTAGCGTCTGCAATTGAAATACAATTACCAAAAACAAGCGATAATCCAATGTATCTTTAACTCCAAATTGATCCAAATGGCAAATTGTAACCGTATTCAGAGTCATAACTCAACCGCAGTTAGGGATTTGCGTGTCACAACTATGAAATTTATTACAATTGCAAGGTCGAAGAACATACTGAATTGTTTCCGTTACCTATTCTTATTTGCTACTATGGAAATAGATTTATGTTCTATTTATTAGAATATTAAATGAATCATGAATAAAATGTTTGCATGCTGAGTTGAATGAGCATTCGTGATGTGCAGTATTTTTTATGCCTCACGTAGTGTTACATATTGTTTTTGCATTACTTCCATTAATGAACAGAATATCGCTTTGCAGCAGAGATAACTTTAACGTTAGTTTTTGCCCCTTTATATCTACAAGACGATAAATTTAATAATCAAGTTAGTTTAAACTGTTAACCCAATAGGCAAGGATTGATAACGTGACTTTCAATTCAGAACCTGTTACTTTCAGATATAATCGTTGTAGAAGAAATTTAATTGGCCCCACTATTGAATTTAGCGCAACGAAGGAAAAGCAATTGTACATTTAGGCCCTGCGCAGACGGCACACTTTTTGTGCGATCGAGTCTGCGGCGCACAAAAAGTCTGCATGGCGCGCAAAAAGTCGGTCGCGGATTTTTCACAGACTCAACGCACCCGACGCACATCTTCGATCATTTTGTCGGCAGAGTTGTAGGGACGTAGACGCTATGGAAATCGTGCAGAGATCGCGAAGTATTATATTATTTATACCTCTGGCGCCATGATAATAGATCGCGTGCGTTACGTCCACCCCTAGCAAATGCAGATTGCCGACTAAAGTGTGCGCCGTCTGCGTTAGCGCGCGTTGAAGCAAACGTTCAATTCTTTTCACACACATTTTGTGCGGAGCGGCGCGCCGCGGCGCGGTGCGGTCTGCCCGAATTACACGGATTATTTGTGCGCCGGACTTTTTGCGCGTCGTGTGCGTTACTGCATATAATTTCATAGGTTCTATTTTCACAGACTAAAAAGTGCGTCACGGATAGTCTGTCGTCTGCGCAGGGCCTTATATTAATAAGAATTACAATTGAAGTAGGTATTAAATGTGATAATTGTGACTCACACCCTTTCCTGTAGGCGAAGTGAAGACAGGAAATGGCTATAGTGATGAGACAATAGAGCTCGATTAACATTACTTTCGTACTGAAATCTAATAATACCATTTAGAATAGGAATTTCAAATAAACTTAACTTGAATGTAAAGACAGCAAATCATTTCCGCATTTCATTTAAAAACGTTATATCTATATTTAATAGGTATTACAGGAAATACATTAATTCCTATGTAAGACATAATTTACAGAAGTTTACGAAAATGGCGAAAGATTATAATTGCCTAGCTAATTTCTTATTAGACTCGATAATACTTAACCTTTAACAAACTAGGGTATATCCTCAAAACAAACATGTTATTAAACGATCATCAAGCAGCAAGATATTGGACTAAAAACATTACATCATAGCATTTTGTCATGCCGCTCGACTCGCTACTAGGCAACGTGCAATATCTCAAACACACTAAATCGATATATTCACTTACAGAGCATTCTAAAGGCTTCTATGAAGCTAATATCTTTATCTGATCTTTATATTTAGTAAATAAAGCCAATATTATAAAGCTGGAGGTGCAAGCCCTTTTTGCTCTTTATATTTTTATTTTTTATTAATAGCAAAAAAAAAAGTAGTCTAATTAATAGATATTTCTAAAGAATAGAATATTATGAAATGTCTAAACAGACGTTGTAGATGTTGTTTTTAAGTAATTTTATCGTAAAATTATTTACTAAACATCAATATTGACTAAACATCTACAACAGGGAAGTAGGTAGGTACACAAAATGACCTAATTCCAAATAAAAACGAAATCAAATATGCCTTTATGACCAAAACATCGGATAGCTTTGTACCGACCTAAATATAAGCAAATTACTTCCTAGTTCCTGTTACATTTAAATTATTTATGAGAAAAGATTATTAACAATCCACTCTAACAACTATTATTTATTTATATTTGATGAGTTAAAAGCAGTAGTGAATTGATACTAAAAAGGAGAGGCACCTCTGACGTAGGGTGCGTGTATCCATATTGGTATTATACACGCAAACGAGTTATAAAGACATAAATATTGAGCCCAAGTGAATATACGCACATGATAGTAATAGGCCAGTAGTGAAATATTTTGTCGGTTATTGTGCCAGAGTACAGGTAATCTCTAATCGCTATCATCAATAGAGATGATAAACGGTGTATGGAAAAGTGTGTAGGAAGAAGACTGAAGAATAAAACGGTAAAGAGAGTTTAGTATTGTGTGTGGTTCATTAGTATTTAGGTACATACAGTTCAAGAATGTTTATAGGTAATAGGTAATAGGTAATGTTTAAAGGTACCTATTATAGGTAGTAGGTAATACAGGAGGAACATACCTACATAATATTATATTCAATATCACATACCTAGATATCTTTCTTTAAGTAGGTTTCCATAGGTAAGTACCATTACTACCATAATATAATATAATATAATATAATATAATATAATATAGAGGTGGCAAGAAAATATTAGGTAGGTATGTAATTATTTTAGAAGATAATTCTCAGTATATCTTTCATTATCCTACCATTTTTACACAATACCTACATAAAAAATATACATTTTTCAAAATCTTAGAACACCTATTTACTTACCTATAGGTATCAAATTTTAGATTGTTAAAGTGAAGAGTTAAATGAAAAACACAACATAATAAATATTTTAATAACACTTAAAGTACAATGACTTGTCATACAAAAGTAAAATTAAATAACATAGCACTGAAAATGAACCTTAGTTCAAATACAAGTCCAGACACATTGTGTTATAAAATTGTGAGAAAGTGAACAACTGCTACCGTAATACAATTTGTACAATTTTGCTGAAAACCTCATATTGCCACACTACGACATTTATTTTGAATTTGGCAAATGGACCACGAAATATAATATCATACAATGAAATAGATTAAATACATGCTCTCCAATGTTCGCATAATATACATAATCTATCTTATCTTCGCATAATATGATCTAACGCATCGCTATAAACTTTTACATTTTCAAAATTATAATATCATTAAGTGCCATTTGCAGATAAATTGGTAAGAACTAAGAAGTTAATAGATATAAGAAAATATTACTTCTTATGTACATTAACATTTAACATACAAATTAACATTTTCAATTAATATTAAATACATTTAGAAACTTAAATGTTATGTATCATTTTTGAATATACATATAAATCGGTTTTACAACGACAACGCAATGTTATGATGTGCTCATTACTGCAATTAAACAGAAATATGGCCTTATTTAACTAAAATTAAAATAAAATAACAAGTAATACAACATATAAAATCTTTAATTATTCATTAGTAAAAGAGCAATAAAATGCGATTTATTCAATTGAATATTTTGTACCTTCAGACTTACAAGTAATTAAAACAAAAATGAATATTAATTACCCCAACTAATCTTAATGTGCGCGTTTTAGGAGCAGTTAGTAACAACTTAATTAAGCCTTTTTATTATTAGTTTATAGCCGTATTATAAAATTTATATGCATTAGGAAATACTGATTGTTATCAGATCGCAGTTTGTAATTCCGGTCAAGTGCGAGTCCAACCTTATGCAATTTGTGTTCCGTATACATATTATAATTTATATCTTTTTGTGACTCATTTCTGTTAAATTAAAATAATTATATTTCCTTGAAATGCTTATGAATTTTAATATTCTTAAACCTACGTATAATAATTTTATATTGAAACCTAAACAAATAGCAATATTTTATATTCTTATCTCAAATTTATTCATGCAGGTAGTTTTATTTTATTGAATTGTATATGATAAAAATATAATTTAATCTGGTGAAGTATTTCATAATAATTACATTATTTCTATAATATTGTTTAAGTGTATGAACATTTTATTTCTTAATTATTTTATATTATTAAAATAAAAATTGAATTATGTATTATCTAATGTGCAAATAATCCTACCGGCACAGATATTTACGGGTCGATGCCTGCAGAAAGTTGAAATACACGAGAAAACGTCATAAAAACAAAAAAAAATAACTTAATTTTATTCTAATGCTGTTTTGACTCATAATTTTATTACCCAACGTATTTTGAGCAGCATACATTTTATTTATCAAGGCTGCATATACGGCTCGTTATAAAATTTATCAAAGACTCACTAGAAAAAAATTTAGAAAAATGTTACAAAAACAGAGATTCTTTCCTTAACTATCTTCTTTATGTTATGTTTTTGTGGATCAATATTCAACCACGTGGGTACGTAATTTTATAGCGGCCTTGAACTTGTAAAGCGTCCGACAAATTTAGTCGGACCTAGTTGGTGTCGTTAAATTGTAAAAAGTGATCTCATTCATACAAGCTTGTTTGTAGCAATTGGGTTGGATCTACAAACGAAATTTTTACTCACACTTACACTTGGGAATGTTTTTTTTATAAGGTCTACTTCATGGTTTGTTTTTAAATAAATGTTGGTAAAATATTATTTTAATCAATATAAGGTGAAGCAGAGCGAATTTGCCCGCGGGCCGACAACGCAGCTAAGTCGATTTAATGTTCTTGAAAATTGACGATGTAAACTTGAATAATCCAGTTTCAATAGTAACTCTTCCTACGTCCTCTAAAAGCATAATATCTTGTGTTAATAACTGGGCTCGTTTCTCGACAGTCTTCGAATGTTTCGCTGGCGCTACACTATCATAATTTATTTAATTTTATTTGAAAACTCATCGGAATGCTGTTGACCGACGTTCGTGTCAACAGAGCTAAGAGAATTCGGAATGGAATAACTATAAAACAAAAAATAAGACGTAAACATAGGCATACAATCGGTTCGTTTGCATGTTAAAATTAATATTAGTCATGTAAGCCGGACAATAAATCAGCTTTTATCGACGGAAGATTAATGTGGAGCCGAAATGAGCTTAAAATTCAGGATGGTTTTAATTGTCGAATACGAATGTAGAATGAGGTAGAACATCGTGGGCATGACAATGGCAAATTGCTGATCTTTGACATCGTGGGGAACAATGGGGAGACGCGACTCGAGATTTATGATGTGCAGCGAGTGTCGCGGTTTCAATAATCCAACGCGGTAGACGCGGCCCAGCGTGGTCGCCGGCCGCGTCATGCGGCATAGAGCGGGATTTGCATCCACGCTTTTTCCAGTCCTACTTTCAGAATGCCAACGCTAATTTCGTGACTGAGAACAAAGTACGAGCGCAGTGTTCTTAGTTGAGAAACACACCGTTAATAGGTATTAACTGTACTCAAAATATGCTCATTATTTAATCTTCTTTAGATTGCACAAATTGGCAAATAAATTAACCCGATGCGTACGTAAAGTATCTATGTGAATAGCACCTGCTCTTGTTTTCGTGACGGTTATAACTTTTAGACCGCAAACCAGAATATTTTCGACTGATATAATGAGAGCGAGTAAAACCGTTACTTTTCTAAGAATCCAAAATGCCAGGCCGCTTTTAAAGCGTTCTTATTCTTTGAGTTACCTTTGAATGAAAACAATAAACCTTAACCATAAAAATTGTACAACCTTTTTTAAAGCTGTTATACGATTAAGTTTTCAACAGTTAAACAAATAATGAATGCAACCTGGACAAAAAAAACGGTCCTGCCGTTATTTAAATGAATTCTTTTACAAAACGATTGCACAACTAAAACCTTGCGAAAAAATTCTGACGCTCAAACTAAAAACAAAAAAACCTGTCTATGTAAAGAACTGTTATGCAATTAATTAGGCGAGCTAATTTAAAATATAATAAAATTTAAAATATTCTATTTTAGCACTCACAATGTGTGAACTCGAGTCGTAAAATTATCTAAAAAATATGATGCCCCTCGAAAATCCGACATTTGATGCGATATTTTAAACGTTTTATTCAACACTTAACTAGCTGTCAGTAACCTAATGAATTTAAAACAAGATATTTGCCTTAAATTCCAATTATACGTCTGTTAGTGACGCAACGGAACAGCTGATCCTATAAAAGTCGGAATAAAACAAGCCACTCGAAAACATCGCGACCGCGCTCGGCTCGCCCTATCTGTGAACGACCTACTGCAGCTCTACCTTTCTACTCATGTGGCTCTACACTACGCCACAGACTACGCGATGAACTAAGTGCCTAATTTTATTTAATAAAAATAGATATTATATTATACTAAGTTAGCATAGTCGTTAAGATTAGAATAATTAAGAAAATCGTTTTTGTTGTGGCGGTAAATTAAATTTAATTAATTATAATGCAGACTTAAAAATTAAAATTATCTAATTTATCTTTAACAAAATAAGATTTACCTATTCTAAATAATGTGCAGAACCACGAATAAAATTCTAGCATAATATATAAACATAAAAATAAAATTAACTATCGCAATAAAATCGATACAAGCGTCGTATAACGATAATGCTATTATAACTAGATACGATCGTCGTAAAATTAATAAAAAATTAGTCGACTTATCAGGCCGGTGCGCGGTGTCTTCAGAGCGGTAAAGTCATAAACAGTTGAAGTTAGTGCTTCGGTCTCGCGTTGTGACGTTTATACAAAGTGAGCAGGTGTGAACATTATCTTAATTCAAGCGCTACCGAACCGATCGAGAGGCAAGCTTCGCACATAAATGCTGCAAATTAGATCCTTTTTAAATCTGCCGATATTTATACCTTAATGTTTGCAAAATTTGTCACAAAAACGAGCGGCCGTGTCGTTGTTTTTATTCGTTAGTAATTTAATAAATTGCTTATTGCTTAATAAACTTGATAAATTGTGTTGCTATAAGAATAAATCTCTAAGTCGGGAATAGGCGCCTTTAGCTGATCAATCTTTTTGAAACGCGAGTATTTGCCGTAAACGGCTTAACGGATTGCTAATTTATTTAAATTACCTGTTTCTGTTTAATTGATATGGGTAATAGTGCTCCATAAAGTCGATTTAAATTTATTTAACTTAATAAACAACTTTATATCAATATTTTTGGAATCAACATCAAGTAAATAATTGATTTAAATGTAGTTCAAAGTATCTCAGGAGTTGTTTTTTATGAATTTATACAAAAAACTGGTATATTTAATGATTCATAATAATTCCATTAATATATTAAAAATAAAGGCCACATTATTATCGATAAGACCGACTATTACTACCAATATATTTTTCATAACATAATTTTCTCGTGTGCCTATTACTGCCGTAACATGAATTTCGTTTCTTGTAAAGTGACCCTATTTCCATGCGGATTACGGCGTTTGACATTTTGGCGCCACCAAAACTGCCATGTATCGCGTAATCAATGGAAACTTAACTTTAGCAAGTCAATTAAGTAAGCTCTAAATAGTGTTAGTTTCAGTTTCGGTGAGGTCAGAAGCAAAGTGCGGGGTCGCGGCCCCCTGTAATGTACGAGCGAACTTCTATGGAATTCAAAATCTATAGGCGTTTAACTACGTAATCGTTGTTTCGTATGAAAAAGTAGTTTGTACAGTCGGTCAACAGTTAACATTTTAAAATATAGTTTCAAGAAATAAATATAACTATAGAAATAGAAAATTCCTAGAACACTTCTTTAATTCATTACAGCTTTTGCATATAGAGCACAATTAAATAATAATTTTATTGCTCTACAATCTGTTTACAAACACATTTGTGTATCTTAATGGCTACTTATAGTAAAGATACAATAGGTATATTCACGTTTTCATTAAACTACATCGCTATTTTATTCTTGTGTTTTATCAGAATAAAAACACATAAAAGTTAATTGAAACATGGTAGGTATTGAATACTACAAACCCATTGAAATGATATCGAATTTGATTATATGCCGTACGATGTATCATTGCTTGGTAATTGAGCGTCATTACACATTTTAATATTAGGGGAAGCAACCGTAATTTTCAGTTATCTGTACACACATCGGAAAATAATAGCCATATGTAGAAAAATTAATATAAAATCGTATACATTTGAGTACACTTAACTAAAATTACAAGCACTAAGTATTGCACCTAGGTATGTACTATAAAGAATAAAAATACAAAGCATCAACTATCAAGTAGAAATTCTGTGAATTTAATGAAATAATATAAAGTTATAGGTAATAAGTAATAACTAAAAATTTAATGTCCATAAAATTCGTACAAAAGATAAAACATCAGAGTATGAATCATCTAAGTAATTCATTAGTGGCATGGTGTTTGGAATGAACATTATAAACAATTCTTCGTAAAACTTTTATTCACCTACATTGTAGTGAGTTAGATATGTTTATTATGATATGGAATGTGAATTACATTTTTTATTCATAATATACATCATACAAACACACTTAAATTCCATAACACAATTAATTATAAATGCTAGAGCATTTCATTTCATTTTTTATGTTCTTAAATAGTTAGTTTTATATTTCAAAAGGTAATTTGTATGAAAGTAACTGACTTTTCACGACCGTGCTCTAATTTAAGACTAATAAAAATTTCGCTTCCTAGAACTCAAGTGCTAGGATAGTGTTTGGCGTCGCTTGTTTGCAGAGACATATTTTCGCGGCGTCGACTCCGTGCGCTCGCATTTATAATCTCCGCGGTCTTTAACCCTATAAAACAACTGACATATTTCAGTTTCACACAGCACATTATTGATATTGAAACAACATTACGACCCGCAATCACGTCCGCTGTATTCTTTAAATCGACTCTTTACTGGAACTATATTTATTTAATATTTTAATGGCTAATTTAAAACACATTATGAGACTCGGCTTAGCACACAGCCCGCGACTCTTTTCCGTTGTAAACATGACGGCGAGACATAATGTTTTATGTATCGCCAGTACGGTGCAGAAGGAAATTCGCATTGTAATTCTGCGCTAGCGTCGGTGATACCAACATTCGTGCCGTGTTAGCCAAACACATCTCCCGTGATGCGTGTGAAAGAGTTATAACAGACTCGTTTTAACACCCAGTCTTACTCACATCCTTCGCACGTAACTGGCCCTTTTCTCAACCAGCGCCTGATGAGGTAATAATTAAAATACAGCTGTAGATTTGTGTCAGCTGCCCGCCGCTGATTGCACGTCGATCGACGAAACGTGTGTCGCATCGCATGATCGGATCACTTTGCTCCACCGTCAATGAACTGTGGTAGGTCACGCCTTAACAATTCTGACGGCATGCATAATGAACGATAGAATGCCTCTCACAATTTGCACTCACAAACTGATCTCAGCGCGTCTTGTACATTCGAACACTTAACTCATACTGAGGCCGATTATATTATAATTTTAGAATCAAAAGCGCACCGCCATAGATACCATATAGATAACTTAATTTACTTCGTCCTGTGGGTTAATAAATTATAATTTACGATTGTGTTTCTCGACGTGGCCGGTGAAAAAACGGTCATCGTAATAGAAATGTCGGTTTTTTCGACCCGCATAGTATCGTTTAAAGGCCGCTTCGAACGGTTAGTAATGTTACTGTTCTCATCGGGATAAGGAAGAACCTTGATAACTATAGCCGACTCTTTCTAATAGTAATTTCATATTAAAAAAAATATCTATAAGTAAGCTAGGTGGTAATTACATAAATAATAACGATTAATGTCCGGTCATACCGAGATTTATTGCTTGATAAAACACATATTAATAATTGAACGGACTGAAAACGATTTCCATATTATTTTGTTGTTAATTAAGAGAATAATATTTTTTTATATCTACACAGGCGATAATGATATTTTTTCTTTAAATATTATTTAAGAATTACTAATTATAGGTATGTTAAATATTAAAGTTTCTCCATACAATTAAAACAATTGAGATTAAATAAAATGAGATGGATATATTTCTGAATGTTCCACCCGTATTGAAGGGTTGATTAGCCGTGTACGTGGTGGGGCCCATTTATCACCGGTATCGGCGCTAGCGCAAGCTTTCTGTTAACTCGTTTCCCGCGGTTATCTGTCGAAAAACTATTTCTCATACGAGATTTAAGCAACCGTCCCTTACCCGAAAGTATCAGAGCCTTTCACCAATACTAAAAATTTACAATCGAGGCATACATAAAATTTTATTGTCAGATAATTATCGCGTCCTACCGAAGTGGTACGTGATAAAGTTTAGTGGTCGTTCTAACGAGAGCCGAAACAAATCTTTGAGTGCCGAGACTGATTGGAAAAATTGGCTACGGAACATAAAAATATGACTAGATTGACTAAGAATAATTAAAGAGTAGCGACTGTTGATATCGGGGTAAGTGAACTGCATGCGAACTTTTATCAGTTTTTATATTCTATAACTGTAAATAAAATAAACAATAAAGTTAATTTATTATTCTTATTATAGTAGATACCTACCAACTATTTCAAGATATGTAAGATACATTTTATTTTTCATTTCATATCTTACATGGACAGGGCAGTAAAGAATGTGAAATACAATTAATAATTATATAAGCGAGTAGGTACTTATTCTCAAATAATTCCGCTATAATACCAACCTACGCAACAGTATTAATTATAAGTTAGGATTCTATAATTTTTCTATCATAATTAAACATGACGCTATGAAAAATCAACGTAAGAACACGATAATACAAAGTATATTTTAATATGTATAAAATGCACACTGGAACCAACACGATTAACCGACTTAGTTTAAAAAGAGTAAAGAAACATTGTTCTGTAAAACGCTAGTTTCGGCACGAAGCCCCTTATATCAAGTGGACGTTTATAAAAAGCCTAAATACTTCAAAAAGTTATGCAATAGTGGACAGTATGTCCACGACAAAAGGTTCACAGAATTATTAGAATGAGGATTTCAGTCTGAGTTTATGAAAAATGTGCCGTAAGATGCAGAACTTAAAAATTAAAATCTACCTCACACAGGCTTTTCACATCGGTCGAAAGGAGCTATTTATACAGTGTGTAACGATGCAGTTTATGTGGAATTAAATATGGTTTAATAGTTTACTAAGGACAGGTTATCGTTATAAAATTATTTAATGCAATTTTGTTGAATGCAATGAGGAATTTAGCACGTACCTACTGTTTGTTATTATAACTCGTATTATAAGAATATTCTAGAAAGATACTGTGATGTATAGAAGACTCATAAATTAAATTGAATGTCGATACGACCTCGCATTCGAATGATCGATTATATCGATTCCTATCGGATATGTTAAAATGCCTGTAATTTTACTTTTGTGTGGAGTCGGTTAGCGATTGTAGAGCGGTGAGTCGTGCAAAATTATTAATTGCCTTACTCTTCGTAGTCGAGTAAGGCGGTTATCCACGCATAGCAAAGCGAAATTTCAACAATTTTATTATTTCATACATTTCTTTACCTTACCCTATAATTGTAGAAGACATTAAACAACCCCTTATTATTTAAAAGTATACAATTTGCCTACTTTACGTGGAACAAACTACTTTGTTAACATAAAGAGCTATGAACAATTATACATAAAGACGGTATAATTATATTTTGAGTTTTAAAATAGAGTGTAAAATCTTTGTTGCATTATTTTTTATAATTATACTTGCCCTTTACTATGTTTAAAACACATGAATAAAACAAGTTGAACGATTGCTAGTTGTCTGCTTCTGTAATAAGACGTTGCTTATATTATATGAGCATTTTTCAGCTCATAACATTGTTAATCGAGAGTACCTATAAACATGTAGGTACCATTATCATCCCTACTGATGACGAATTAATTAAAAATGAATATGAAGAAACTTTATATAGGTACTCTTGTATTTACAACAACCATGTTTTGGTGTAGGTATTCATTCTGTGCTACATTTTTTGTTATTTTTTATTATAGGTAATTATTGAATTATTTCTTATGAAAACTACTTATTCAAAGAGCTAATATGTATCTATATTAATTTATTTAAAGTATGTAGATATTACTGATTTTTAAACTTGATTCTGTTTTTAGATTAAAACTAAAGTGTACCTACCATATTAATAAATGTTTAACATGCGCGCAAATAAATAATCACAGATAGTTAGGTATATATATAAGTATTATCTACATGAATAAGATTGTTTTTTGTTTAATTTATTGAACGTAACGGTTTTGCAATCTAATGTTTTAACTCTTGTTTAGTGATGTAGATGTAATAAAATGAATTGAATAATAGCTGTGATACAAAGTAGGTAGTCTAGGTTAGGTTACAAAAAATATTATAATATAATATCTACGAATATGATGTTAATAGGTATATACATTATTAAAATTAAAATATATTCGCGATTATTATATCTCCGCGTATCTTCTCTTGGAATAATATCCTTATACTCCCTTCCCTCCGGCTGAAGGCTGAAGCTTGGACGGACTGTAATGTTTAATAATACTATATATGTATTGCACGCCTCATAAGCGAAGCGTTGAGGTGGGTACTACTGTCACTTCGCGCAAAACATCTGATTTTTCAAACTTAAAATGTCTTTATGTATCATACATTGCACTTGTAAGATAATACATACACACACATATTAAGAAAAAACACTATTTTTAACATTCATGATATTTTTGATGTCATTTTTGTTATTTAAACTAGTTAAAAAACAGTTTAAAAAAGTTCTGTCTTGGACGTCCGTGTGTCTGTATGTGCGGAGGATTTTCTTGTTAACACGATAGCGACCGAAATACTTTACTAATCGAGTCTTTTTTTTTTCTCTTACGCTTGAGTATGCTCAGGAATAGAACCCTTTCATTTTTCAGGGTCTGATTCGATGTGGTTTAATTGTTATTAAATAAACAAAAAAAAATATCGACTGTTCTCCATAATTTTAGTATATCTATATATATTCTTTATTTACACCATATACATAAAAAAAAAATTTATATATAAAAAACAGTTTAAAAAAATGAGATTATGAGGCGTGCACTTTTGGATTTTCCAATTTTTACTTTTACGTACCTACCTATATACCTTAGAAAATTACTATAAAATCACTAAGGCTCTTATTATCAAAGCATCTTTATCTGCTAATCTCCCCTTTTTTAATTGTCTACGGAACAGCAGTTCACCGTATCAATTCAAAAAACTGAACAAAAATATACAAAGGAACTTATCTACCTACTTATATAAAGATTGTTGGTTGCATACCAATAATTTAAGTGTTTATAAATAGACAGGTTGTTATAATTATGAATTTTATTCTAAGCTCTATGTTACGTTTGGTATAAGTAGTGTCTTTTATATGATTAATGAAACTATCTTACATAAATTACGTTAACGTAAATTTGGTTACGAACTATTTCTTCATCGAACCAATTTCGTCCACGTCTCACTCAGTATTCGTGCTGCATACTACTGTCGAGACTCGAAAATAGCAGTGGAATAAAAATAATTGGAAGCTGCAAGTTCTCAACAAACAAAGAGTCGAAACGAAACAATTGTAAGATTGCAGCAGAAGTCACGGATCGGGAATAGATAACCAATGATTTTAGATGCAGCGCGTAATAATCTCGCCGTGGTTCCCAGATAGTAGCTTTCATTTGATGTTCTCATGCGTCTGTTTATTAAGTGTGTATGATCGTATTTCAAAAATCGGACGCGGTTTAATGAAGTCGATGTTATGGAGAATGGGTGTGAACTATAAAGATTTGATAACAGCTATGATGGGTTGAAGAACGGAATTTTATAAATATTTTATGATCACTATGAGTTACATATAGGTACATAGACATCTACATAGTACAATATAAAATATAAATATAAGAAATACATATTTAAGTTTAAAGTAGGTATAGTAGAGCTTTTACATTCCCATTTTTTTGTTAAGAGTTATAACAACATAATTTATATTTTTACAAATAATCTCTTATTACAATAAATTTTAAACAAGTTTAACTTCGTAATTATGACAATGCACCGAAAGTTTTATACTATTTTCACTTAGATTCTAAAGCTTGATAACCATTCCGTTTTC
Organism: Colias behrii; assembly: GCA_029959065.1. Taxonomy (NCBI): domain Eukaryota; kingdom Metazoa; phylum Arthropoda; class Insecta; order Lepidoptera; family Pieridae; genus Colias; species Colias behrii. The sequence goes on from JARWMC010000009.1 coordinate 5,200,829, forward strand.
GTTTATTTGCAGAGGCGCGCGTCGAATAATTGAAGAGTGGAGCTTTCAACGGTTGCACACAAAAAGAAAGCACGCACACCAAGACGCTCGGGGTTCATATTTATCACTTCACAGCTGCACACCTATGATCGATGCTTATCCAAGATGGCCGCCAGCGCACTACGCCACTCGCGGGAAATATGGGCACGCGCATCTTCCACAAACAACTATTGTTTATATCTAATCAGCAAATTTAGGACACTAGGATCTTACAATTGCACTGCTAAATGAACGTGCTCACCCGTACACGATATTCGCCTAACTAAATGCTAAAAAACTTAAATGTATTCAAAACTTGAAAGCCATAAAACATATCTCCCCCATTATTAGTTTATGGTTTGCGACTGTTACGGGGCTATTATGTTCTTATTTTTCTGTGTGTAGGTACGTTGATTGTTTTGATTGTATGCGGTGGACGGACGAGCCAATTTAGGGTACCATTACAAAATGCTATTGAGTGGGCCATAGCTCTTTTACTATTGTTCAAGGTCGTTTCAGTTATGACTTCACTAAAAAGCATTATATTTGCTTTGTCTTAGACTTGCTTGTATTTGATAAAAAATATTAAAAACAGGTACTACGTTTACAGACGAGTACTTATGCTATTTATAACAAAATTAATTTGCTCACATTTAGGTATTATTGTAAAGTAGAGCATAAATCCCACAGAACATATAAATAAATCCTAAGCATTTCAGTATCAATGAAAACTTCATTCTATTATTGTTTTATTGGATATTTCTATGAATGACTAATTCTTTACACATATGTGACTAACATAACCTTTTAATATAATAAATCATAATCCCATTACATTTTTAATGAAAGGCCATAAAATAGAATTTATAGTACACTTCAACAATGCATCTGAGCTGGAATTCCCTTGAAGTTTGTAATGCAAGGCATATATACGTGAAGTAGAGCAACCTTCAAGTCGATCTCTCATGAGTCACGGATGCACGCAGCATTCTATAGTGATATATTACGATGGCTAAGCTTTGCGGTCTAAACTGTTGTTTTGGAAAACAAATCAATATTTTATGTTGGTTTTCCTGATGTATGAGTTGCTCTGTGAACTCAGCTCTGTGAAAATAATGTAAAGAGAATATTAATTATGTATTTCTTTACCATGAATTATCATAATATTATAATATTGGGTGTAACATGGTGCAACAATTAAAGGTTGTCTTATCCAATTAATACGAACATGTAACAATAATAATGAATATAAATATCCAGTTAAACGGAAAAGCAATTATATAAACGATACAATTGTAATATAAATGTTATTTTCAAATGCCTATTGTAATGAATTTGTTGCATGCATTGCATTACGAGATGATTTATGTAGAGATATTTAAATAATAAATATAATAACTATTTTCTGTAACATTACATACGAACGAAACATGACTGATATGAGATATCTCCTGCTGCAGATGTTAAGATTTTTAGCGAAAAAAATTGTAAAGTTTGACTACGTTGCTCCAGGAATAAAATATTGACAAACATAATTTTCCATTTACGTACCTACCTACTTACTAGGATGATAATAATATGTATTACTTATACATCATATTAAAAATGATTCAGATAACGATTAAATTTAACATACTATTATTAATATTTTTATTAATATAGCATGCATTGATACCTGTCTCCTGAAAGACTCCGATAGAAATCGAATCGCAACAATTTAACAGAAAAATAAAAAGAATTACAAAATGATACCAGTGCGTCGATTGCGGATTCTTCAAGTGAACAACTAGGTAGTGATTACAATATCTCATTTCCCTTTAATAAAAGAGCATTTAAAATATTCGGCCTCGAGCGAAATTCACTCGGCAATTTTGGAACCTGTTTAGAAATTATAGAGTCAGATCGTGCTTACGTTTAGACGCATGAGGGGGGACTGAGTGTAAGGAGTGATTCTTTTAAGATATTACCTACGTGAGGTGTTAATACCTACTAATAGATAATAAAAAAGTTACTTTGTTTTTCACACTCAAATAATTTATATATAATTATTATGATTAAATTAAAAAAGTTATGGTTTCCACAAGGACTGAAACAAGATACATATACTAATTATAAGTGAAGCTCTATGTCCCTAAGTGAAAGAAATTATTATTTTTTATTTTACAGGCAAAGAAGCAGTCAGCCTTCTGTAATTCGTCAGAACGAGAATTTGTCTGAAACGGGTATTGAACCCGTGATAAATTATGGGTGTTTATTTTTCATAAAAACTGCATGTAGTTTTTCAAGAAATATTATGTTTATTCAACTGTTCAAGTTGATTTAAAATCGCTCATAAATTATTGAATAAATATTAGTACATAATTCATTTAAGTTTATTAAATTATATTATTTATATAAAAATGAATCGCAAAATGTGTTGGTAAGCGCATAACTCGAGAACGGCTGAACCGATTTCGATAATTATTTTTTTATTATATTCCTTGAAGAACGAGGATGGTTTTTATGTAGAGAAAACGTAAATATGTACCACGGGCGAAGCCGGGGCGGACCGCTAGTTATTTATAATATTATGTTGTATAAGTTAAACAAAGTTTAAATTTATCTTGTACGTACTGTCTCAGGCTCTACATTAGGCTTAGGCTCTATATAATATTATTATTTAATAAAATATTTAAATATTTTTACTCCAACGGTTATTTCAGCAATATTAGCATAGAAAGCATTCAAAGCTTTTCTTTTCTTTATTCTTTAAAAGTAGGTATATCAAATAGGTATTATACATTTTCCCACTCTTCTATTTAACCTGTCGGTACTATAAATTTTATTGAGAGCACGCGAACAAAAACCTCTATTTGACGTAAATTAATTAGCATTATCTCACGTTGAATCTTAATAATATTATTTACAGTGCGGTCGAGACTATAACCGACACGTTTTAGTTTTATTTTTAACTAGCTTTCCGCCCGCGGCTTTGCCCGCGTTTTCAGAGAAAAACCCGTTCCCGTAGGATTTCCGGGATAAAACCTATCCTATGTCCTTTCTAGGGTATTAAAATATATCTATACCAAATTTCATGCAAATTGGTTCAGTAGTTCAGGCGTGATTGAGTAACAGACAGACAGACAGAGTTACTTTCGCATTTATAATATTAGTATGGATTCCTAACCTGCCGTTTTATTTTGGAAACAGCGCCATCTATATTCAAAGCAGTGAGTAAAATTTGAAAACCTGATAGCGTAATGTAAGGATATTATTTTGTAAGTCATCATCAGTTTAAAATAACTTTTTTTTTTCAAAAAATAAATAGAAAAAAATTACAATTTTCGTTTTTATACTAGTTACAATCACAGAACATCAACAACTTATAATAATTATGTTCTGTGGGTACAATCTTAGAGTAACATACTCTAAGGGTACAATACTTTGTTTTATAATCGTTTGAATTTTGATGCCATTATTTATTATGTACCTACCTGCAGTTCGTTATGATTAACTAACACTGGCGCAATGCTTAATTAAACAGATCAATTATTTAAATTGAGGCAATTTTTATATTTATTACTTTTTTTGGCTGCATAATCCGTAAGAAAGGAGACTATATTGGCAAGAATTACCAAAGTACAAGATGCTCATGTGACGGAAGACGTTTAGTTACATTTAAAGTCCATTCGGAAAGTTGAACCCTCAGCTAACGGCCTTGTATTGTTTTCGCGGGCATTGCGTGAACCCAGGATGAAATACGGCGGGCAGTCCGACTACTTCATTTTTATTTTTTATTCCCTCTTACTTAATTTTATCAAACATGAGTTATGAGAATCGAGACCACACACGCGTCGTGTTAATTACGCGTTAGTAATGGCCGGTAACCTGCCGATGTATTCTAGTTGGGTGTACATAATGGAAATTCTTACTGGAAATTGTATTTTTCTTACATACTCATTTTTATGCGTCAACTTTTATGAACTGTGGTAACATCTTGTTTTATGTGTATAATATATGTATAATATTATAATATTTAATGAAAAATGAGTATTGAAATAAAGACACCTTTACTGTTAAAGACAATTTCTTATCTTAAAAATTAGAGATTCGATCCAATATTTAATTTTATTTCTTTAATAAAATTTCCTGCTGCGGTCGTACAGATGTCACATTTATTTTTAAAAAAATGTGTGCGTGTACTAGTGTACACAAGTAAGAAGTGAAATTTCTTTATGACCTTATTTTTAAAAAAAATAATTTACTATAAGCAACTTTACAGAAATACGAATCACGCGTGGTAGGGATATGAAAAAGATGGCGCGTAACGGAAAAATGTCACGCGTAACGAAAAAATGTTACACTAAATTTTTTTCCAACCCCGATAAAGAACTTTCTCTTCAAAAAAATGTAAAGCGTATAAAATTTAGGTTCTAATTAATATTCAATGAGCGAACTAGTTTTTTTGTAGGTAGGTAGGTATACGTACAGGAAACTATCATTCGTTTTAGACCACTTCCTTCAATCATTTCAAGGTACAACTTTCGCTTTAAGCTTACGAATATATAGTAGCTATTGGATTGGTCATTTTAACCTCAAAGATAATAATAATGCGCCCAAACTAGACCGGGGCATTGACCCGAGTGGACCGGCGCCCGCGCCTCTAACCGTGGCGACTAGCGACTAGCGAGACGTTGCATGAGCATCCGCAATGTTTTTTATTCCTATTTCTAACACGACACTCCGCATACTGAATCTTAATAAGGGCTTCAACCGATACTTGTATTTATTTATTTTAACCCAGAGCAGATACCGATCGTAACGTACTGAGTGACTTATCACAACTGGCAATAACCTTACAAAATATTCAACTTCACATGTCAATCAACATGGTGGCTTAGAAATCATTTAATATTTCATTTTAGAATATCGTTGAGTAAGTCTGTCGTTATAATTAGAACCTACGATTTATAATCAGGCAGGTGAATAAATTAATTGTTATCGAATTGCATAATAAGCAGGATTATCAAAGGTAGAGTTTCAAAGACAACTAACCTTTTTTTTTTAAATTAAACATAACTGTATCTTAATCTATAGATATTAAATATTAATACGGAAAATTAAATGTATTGTGAAAATATTTTCTTTCCTACATATTTTCAGAATTGAAAATTCTTTAAATGAAGAAATTTCATAAAAATATGATTTCGTAAGCAGTAAGAATGAAAGGCATGCATACCTATTAGGAATAAAATTTTATATGGTTATTTAAAAATTAAACATTTTTGCAAAAATAAAAAAAAATATTTCAAAATCTTGTCTGACATATTTTATTTGATGACAATCACATATTAATGGTACTATAATGTGTCGCACTAATAAGGTGTTAACGAGGGTCGTACATTTTATGTGATTTTTATTGATACTTAAGTAGTGGAGTGCGCTCCCTACCTGATTTTCATTCATATTGGTATCTTATAAGAATATTTTATAATATAGAGCTTTAAAACTGGTTGATGCGTCATTTTAGGGCCTCGTATGGGAATGAAGAAATTACTACGATTTGATTTACCGTTAATTGTGGTTGGTATCTAACACTATTTTTTAATTATCTTCTGTGTAAAGTGGAGCCTTATAGTTGTTTACAACGAGAGCTAAATTTTAATTTTATTAATTAATATCTATTTACATAAATTTAAATATGAAATGGCATAAATGTACAAAGTGTGCATAACAGCGTGTAGTACATTGTTTTAATTGAACTTGGTATGCAAACTACTGAATTTGCTTCGTAGAGAAGCTTTTGAACGGAAATTCTAAATTGTCTAGCTTACCTGCAATGGCCATCCAGGGGTAGAATGTATGGTTGCTGGGTTGGTGCTGGACAGGCTGTGCTGAAGCCGCTGCTCCCGGCAAGCCGCACTGGTTCCCCCACGGAAGGGCTCGTCCTGGACTCGACGATTCGCTGTACCTGGCTTCTGGGGTGCACGCTGCGGGTCGCACTAAAGCCCCCAGCCCAGATCCCCACGCTTCCTTGCCTCCGTAACCGTTCTGTTGGTCTGCCCCAGCCTTCGAACAATCTGCTTTAGCGTACTGCTGCTCTCCAGCGTATAGCTTACATGCTGCCGCGACTGACGCATCGTAAGGCGAGTCTTGCGGTCTGGGCTGGTGCAAAGCGTGAGGCTGGGCGTAAGTCAAGCCCAAGGGAAAGCCGCGGTACTGGTCGCCGCCACCGCCGCCCTGGTGCACTCCGTGGGCCCCGTAGAAACCGCCCTGCTCGAAGTAAGAGTTCATGGTGAACAGTCACTGTCACTAACGTCACTCAGTTAGAAAACACTTTTGTCATTGCGGCCCCAAGCGCCGTGATAACGCGACCTCGCAGTCACTCCGAATACAGACAGAGTGAATATTAAACTTTATTAATTTTATTGCCTATTAAACGTCACTCGAGCGTCATAATGGGCTTCGTCGGCGATAAAGGCCGGTCGACGTGTGTTTACTTTTTACGATTATTTTACGACTCGTAAGCGCGTGCCGCGATTTTACGAGTTTTTAAGCGGTACCGTGTGTGGCCAGCTCGGAGGCTGAGTCACGTGCGCTTTCAGGGTTTCAGTGTGGGACATGTGTCGGGACGAGCGCGAGCGAAGTTTGCAGTCGCGAGTGGCGGGAGCGCGCGACTGTATGGCGAGTGCGACCAGCGCGACTCGGCTCACGCAATCTACTGAGCGCGGTTCGGAGAGCACGCGCGCCGCCCCGCGCGCCGCCTGCGATCGCAACACTGCCGATTGTTCCGTCCCCTTTTCGCTAATCACTATAAATATTATCAGTCATGCTCTCCTTTCCTTTCTTATCACTCCTCCTGTACACGTGCTCTACACTTCAGATCAATCCTTTACTTTCAATAATGCACCTAGGTCCGAAATATAATAACTATTTTTTAAGCAATGCTTTCTTATTATGCCATTTAAAACTTTAGGAACTTAACAAATGATTGGAAATCTTAAGTATCATGAGTATTAAATTAAAAGTTGTAAATTATAAAGACTTCAAAATGTATCCATTCCCACAACAAAAAACACCTACAAAAGATCGGTAATGACTTTGCCACTGAAAAGTTAAGCCACAGAAGTCGTAAACTCATAAACGTACAATTAGTGAAACGGGCCAGTAAAGAAAAGATTTTACAACCACTCTACGGTCGGGCCACAATGAGCTCGCAGTATCGTAACAAGGTGCTGAATAGAGTGAGAAGTCGTAAAGATGATTATTATTTCTTCTACTACCTGTTTTATGAGCGATAATTCTATCTCGCTCCCACCGGCGGGAAAGAAGAACGTGCGAGCGAGGTGGCGCGCTATCGGTACGGAGCGTATTGCGCGGTCGGCACGCAGGTATCCATAGCCATCTCTGTCTGGCGCAGTGTGGCGCGTGCATCCAAAGACGCACTATCGAAAGGTAAACAATAGCGCATTATCGCAAAAGCACTCGGTTCGCGCCACCAAATGAAGACATCAAACGAATGAATGGCTCTCGGTAAAGCGGCCTACCCAGAGACACGCTCGCATTTTTATTGCACTCACCTCTTTAAACAAATATTTACCGATAAAAAGGGCGGGATGGCCTGTGAATTTTTTTAAATCATTTAATTGGTCAATTTAAGGCTGTAGAAATGCCGATGCGTCCTAGAAATTGTTTTATAAAAATTAAAGGTAGGTCCTATCAACATTCCACGGGGCTCACGGCTGATTCGTTTGATTTTTACTCCACTAGATAAGCACAATTAAATCAGTGTGTAGCGTTAATTGGTATCTCATTAATTCTCTTTAGAGAGCTCTACGTAGAGTTTTCATGTAAAAACTAAAAAGTTTATATGTATGTAGTTTCAATACTTATCGAAAGTTTTGCTTATTATTAATAATTATGCAAAATGAATTTATTTATAGGTGAAAATCTTTATAAGCTGTTAATTCGTCTAATAAAAATAAGGTGTTAATAATATCCCGAGTTGAATCACCATGCTATGTAGAGACCAAGATAGTAGATACTACCCCATAGGTAGGTAATGTAGATAATTGCAAAATAAGTCTGTAGGTAGGAAGGTATCTAATTTAAGTGTCAATTTAAACCTTTCTAATAAATAAAATAGTTTTTTTACAACAACATATATTTTCAAAATAACAAATCAATAAATAATCATATATCAAATGTTTACAACACTACGTTAAATTATTTTTATTGCTTCACAGTCATTACCATAACTAGGTTTTTGTTTGTCGGCTCGACAGAAGTTCTATAATGGCACTAAAATTCCATAGTTTGAATAGCGGCGAGTAAATAATGAATAAGTACCTACCTAACTGCATATAAAAGTTTTTATATAACGCTTATAGGTACCTCTTATAGACCTCGATATAAATGGCCCATTTAGTTAAAATTTTAATTCAGTCATTTTATTAATTAATAGCGGTGAAATAAGTAGGATACTTTTTAACAGAACCCTTACGTATACCTATAATAAATTTACTTACAATTGCAAATAAATACAGGTAAATTAGCTTGGAGAAATTTTTGCATATGTAGTGGTGTGTATATTACTCAGATCTTAGAGCGCGTTTCCACTATATCGTTCTGGCCTATACAAAAATGTTTCAATATCCTAACATTACTATTTAATTTTATACTTATTCCTAGCAACACTTTTGTTTTCAATAAAAACAAGTTTTTATTTGAAAGAATATGGTTTTGACTTTATAAAAAAAAATATATCATTCAATTTCACGTCCTAGAGCAAACGACAAGACGACTACCGTGAAACAATAAAATATCGTGTCCATAATAATTTGTTTCATAATTAATATTTGACCATAATAATTACGAAACAAAACAAATAAATAAATCGTCACTTGATAGTGGAAAGTGGAAACACGCACAAAAACAGAATAAACCAGTTTACGCTGTCCGCAGGTGCCACGTGCAGTCGTTTGGTACCGTTAGAACATAAAGCACACATTTCATTCAAAAATTATAATTATTACGTATAGACCGGGAGATATTGACACAAAATTTCGAGTCATTTGTAACAGGATGGCGGTTCTACAGGGGTCTTAGTACGCAATGACAAAAAGAAAAACGATGGTGTGAACACTGGTGCCGGCGGCTTAGTCGCGTGGGCGTTAGTCGAACTCGTCGGAAAAATAGCGAAGTCAAACAATTTGTAACACAAAAATTTTAGAATTTACCGATAGCCCATAAAAAAGAAGTAGGCGGTAGTGTCATGCCATACTTTTCCGGTGTGACTTACAGCCCGCCATACCGACGCGAATGTGTTGATTTAAAAAAAACAATTCAACCATTTGTACCAGGCTAACTTTTGTACAGGTAACCATCGTCGTGCAGCCATTTACGAAAATCGCCATGCCATACTTTTCGGACGATTCCAAATGGTCGCCATACCGCCGAAAAACTGCAAAATTTTTTTTTTTCGCCAAACTTTTTGTACCAGTATTGCATTTGGATTTTTGGAGAGTATTTGATAAAATGTGACCATTATTATATTTACCATACTTCTAGTACGGGGAAAAGTGCTGCCATACTTGAAAAATTAATTTAGTATTAATTTATATAAGTGAAGATTTCCACCACCTAGATCTTTGAAATTTTGTATTTATATTCGTTGAACCTCAAACTTACAGGAAAAATTAGTGCCATACTGTTACTAATCGTTCAAAATACGAATAAAATCTTACAATAAAAAAAAATCTTATACACATTCGCCACCTCCCACAGGTATGACATTATCACACTTCTATTAATTATAATCATTCAGGAGTTGTTGAAAAAAAAATTTAGGGTGGTAAATGGTTCGGCGAAAAAAAAAAATTTGCAGATTTTCGGCGGTATGGCGACCATTTGGAATCGTCTGAAAAGTATGGCATGGCGATTTTCGTAAATGGCTGCACGACGATGGTTACCTGTGCAAAAGTTAGCCTGGTACAAATGGTTGAATTGTTTTTTTTTTAAATCAACACATTCGCGTCGGTATGGCGGGCTGTAAGTCACACCGGAAAAGTATGGCATGACACTACCGCCTACTTCTTTTTTATGGGCTATCGGTAAATTCTAAAATTTTTGTGTTACAAATTGTTTGACTTCGCTATTTTTCCGACGAGTTCGACTAACGCCCACGCGACTAAGCCACCGGTACCAGCGTTCACACCATCGTTTTTCTTTTTGTCATTGCGTACTAAGACCCCTGTAGAACTGCCATCCTGTTACAAATGACTCGAAATTTTGTGTCAATATCTCCCGGTCTAGTAGTTTAATTGTTAAATTTTGTATTTGTTGATTGTTGTTATTATTTGTATTGTTATAATATTTGTTGAAGTGTTTAATTTGTGTGTAAGTGTTGTAACTTTATATTGTTAATTCAAAATGGCTCCAGTGTTAAAACATGGTCGAGGCAAGCCTTTGACTTCTCAAACTAAAGAATGAAACTTTAAATGTCGTTTCTTTTTCAGGTTAGTAAATTTTTCATTTTAGTAACATTGTTAATGTAAAAGTTATACGTATGTTAAATGTGCAAATATTAAAATAAAGTCTCATCTTTTTCAGAGGAGAAACACATATAGTTTAATTTAAAATCCCTTATATATATAAAATAAAAACTAAAAATAAAATGTTGTTTTATTTTATTTGCTGACCATACACTACTACAAACGCAAAAATTTCTCCAAGCTAATTTACCTGTAACCTTTTAGAAAAATAAACTTACGAATTCATAGTCTGTTTGAATTTACATCTAACAAGATCGTTCTTATAGGACTGTCTGATTGGATGCAAGAGCAAAAACTTATTAGTAAAGTAGATATCAAGATAAATACTACGTAGACCTAGTGAAGTTACAACTTTACTAATCAAGTAAAATAGTATAGGTAAGTACCTAAGTTACATTATTTTAATATTAATCAGTTTAAATACGTCCCTACGTTCAGTTTTTACGATTTGAGCATTTTAACATTATAGCTGAAACTAAACTGCTATTAGGTAATTATTTCTCCATCTAGGGTAAGAGAGAAAAGCACCTAATTAATTATTATTCATCAATATTTATCTAAGTAGAGTAGCTTGATATCTTAATAAATAAATTAGACTGAAAGTAGATCGCAGAGAGCCCGGATTTTTTTTTAGTTGTCTAAATAAAAGTATTAATTTATATTAAGCATATTTTTGTGTAAGTATATATAAGTATCAAATAATGAAGTTAATGGACTCAATCATAATAAACCTATCTACTATGTTTGAAAGAAACATAGTAGATACTAGATAGATATAGGTTTATTATTTTGTACCTATGTAAATAAAACATCAAATGTGCTCCTTATTAATCAATTCTCTCGCTCCTTATAACCTTAAATCAATTTAAATTATCTATAACAATAATTTTCAAACGAGTTTCGGCAGAGACTCAAATTTTAATCCACTATTTGTATTTCGAGACCCAAATTCAACTTTGAATGCTTATGCATTAGTCGTTCCGCCTGCCTGTCTAAGAGTTTCGGACTCCGTTGACGGAATGCTAAATCGACTAAATATTACCCTGACCTTAGCCTTAAAATGCAAGAAAACAAAAGTGAATTGTCTCATTCGCATTCGTGGGACAGATGCGTTGATATTCGCGTGGCAGGCGGCGCCCGCGCAGGGCACGCGCCTTGTGCTCATAAACACGATTTTTACTACCACTTGAACGCTCGTAAACGTCACGTGAATTGCGCCGTTTGTAGAACTCACAGTAAACACCGCTCAGATTATTTCGTATACGCCTCCGGGGCTAAACCTCGATATAAATTCGAAACTTTATGGAGGCAGCCGGCGGACGCACGCGGTTTGTTATTATACCGCTCTTTAGACATTTATTGAACCATTATTGACTTGTTTAAAGTATCAACCGCTTAATAGAGATAAAGGAGTCGTTGATAGTTTATGTCTTTATCGTGTGAGGATATACCTAACGACGTGGTTTGGAGTTCTCGAGACGTAGCGTCTAGCTGTCTGCTCGGACGCGATTGCAGTTTTATGACTGTAATTTTCCTTTTTATAGAGGCTCCATGGCTTTATTACTAGTTATTTGATTGATATCAATCAATGCGCTATAATGGACTGTTATGTCTGCTAACTAGATTATTTTATTGCGTACACGTCTTACGTCTCATAAATGGGCTCGCATATCTTAATAGGCATGACGACAGTATCCATAAATGATCGTATTAGTGTTTTTAAGGGAAAATGTATAATAGATAAATTACATATAGTGACTTAGAAATCTTAAAAACATTAAGATTAATGAGATTATCAATAAAATAAAACATTGAAATACTGCAGTTGGCCATTTTGACTAAAACACGCGTGACGTCACGCTTAAGTAAACAACTCACGTCAGATGTTTTTTGTTGTTATGAATATGTTGAGAATACGCATTTTTATTTATTTTCTATTGTTTCACGTATGCTTTATCGACTCAGAACAGAAATATAATTGCGAATTCACGAATACATGGTTCGGGGTTCTCCGCGCCAACTTTATACAATCATTTCTTATTATTTTCTCGCTTAAAATAATTACAAACACATTTTTGAGCATTATTTTTATGTGGATTCAAACTGCAATACTGCACACCACTTATAAACTTTGAAATTCGTTTCTATAACACATATTAAATAAATATTTTTTTAATTTTCTTCGCAATGCGTACAAATAATTACGTATTTACCAAAATGTGACGTCACGCCTACGCCATGACACCTGCGAGCTGTTTTGGCACAGTTAATAAATATTTTTTGGAAAATGGCTTTTATCTTTGTTAAATTTAAGTATATTACCGAAATATAGGGTTTTTCTTGTATTGTAAACGTATACACACATTATGGAAGAGGATTTCAAAATCTTTCGTCATGCCTATTATCGCCCATGATTCAATTAACAGATTGTAAAGTATTTATCAAGATAAATACTTTACAATCAAGTGTTTGATACTTACAGATCTTCATTCTTTTGTGCTTTATAAGAGATGATATTGATAAACGATCTTTCGCATGCTGCAGGTAAGAGAATGTTCCTACGCTACGGCAACAGCAAAACTTTGGAAAAAAAAGGAAAAGGTAAGGAGGTGTTTCTAGGTAATGCAATGGTTATGAGGACTCCTTATTCACTGAAATTATTTTTTATGGATGGAAAAATATGAATCAATTGAGTAAACTTTAAAAAACTATTGATTTTAATTTTATCACAAAATATCTTAATGATAAAATATCAAGATTGTAGATAGCTCAGTTCTGTAGGTAGGTAGTGAGTTATTTAGGTAGATAACTACCTACACTATTTTTTAAGTATAATATACATATTATGTATTTTTAGATATAGGTAGGTACCTACTAAAGAATAAACTCAAAATGGGTCTAGTCGGTATCTTCTGTAGATATTGCTTGTTTATCACGAGTCAACACGTGCGAAGCTGGGTCAATCAGCTAGTAAAATACCTATCTATGTTGCAATAAGTACCTACCCTAATTTAATAACTCAAACTTCTCAATTTCATATCTAAAAACTTATTCTTCTGTGAGATTAAATAAAAAATAAATATAAATATCTAAAAGCTTATCAATAAGACTATGAGTTATTTTTAGTACGGTCATTTTTATCGTTTCACAATGCATTCCTTACTAACTCCATCTATTATGCACTCGGTGCAACAATTGCATAGTGCATTATTTTATTTATCAGCTTTTTTCTTGATGTTCTATTAAAAATAAATCATCTTTAAATTAAAGAGGGAAACTAAACTTTGATAGATATTATTTGCGTAGTTGTATTTGAATAAGAATTTTTTGATTACCTACAGGTTTTACAGGATTAGTGCCATCTAGTGAAAGCAGTTCGCAATAAAGTACCTATACAGCCTAGTATCCATATTATGACAATGTTGCGGTGACCCCACGTACTTAAAAGTTAACCCAAATGAAACTTATCTTCCATACAAACCTATAACAAAATTCTACTTACTATCAAATCTGATAGCATGTTAACATAAAATAAATCAATGTAAATCTAATTTAATTGATGAAAAACATAACAATTCATAATTGTTTTATAGCACATTAAAATATAAATTATCATAACATAATAATATAATACATTCAAATAAACATTATCAAGATAATTCATTTTATTACCACAGTTATCACATGTTATACAATGTTACGGCGAAAAAGTGGCATAACAGCCAATGTAGAAGCGATAACTCGATCGTAAAATTCGTCTTTATTGCTTTATTCATCATTCGGCAATATAAATTCATCAAGACACTTGTTAATCATAAAATAAATCTTATTACATAGTAAAATGATGTTTAAATTGACGACAAGAGTTTTATTTTGGTCATAACAATAAAATTTATTTTTATGAGGGTGCTCCGAGCACGGTTAGTATAAGCGCCACCTATTGGTGACAGCCTTAACTACAACGACAAAGTAGAGTTGACGTCATCGTAGTAGTGTGTGGCGCTACAAGTCTTCACCAAATAAAAATCTAAACTTACAGAAAACTAGTGATTAGGCAATTAAAATAGCAGGTTTTGTTTTATTCAAGATTCTTTAGCATTTGAGTTATGATAAAATTGCAGATAAACCATAATTAAGTGTGAATCATTTTTTTATAAATTATTATAAAATGATCCGACGCGCGACGTATTCAGAACATAGGTATTTTAAAATAATACTTGAATAAAGTAAACACATTATGTGCTACATTAAATTAAATAAACTCCAAACTTCTCATGCTACCCCGACGGCGTTCTATCCAAGAATGGTCAGATATTTTTAAACACAAATCTACGTATAGCCGCTACTATTGTATCTACATTTCCCGATCCATTAAAACTAGACTAGCTTTGCATAAGTGTCTCATTCACGCACATGGGATCGTTACGACACCACTCAATTATGCTATCTCTTTTCCTCATGATCGTCAAAATGGCCTCCAAACGGGATATTTTGAAGCAACACCGCGCAAACTTTTGTTGCTTGGTATGGGCGGAGCATAAGCAGACAGATACGAACTTGGATGTTTCACAATTTGAGTATTTTTTTTTTTACTTTCTAAATGGAAATTAAAAAGGTTTTTTTTTTACTTAATAATTTGTTAATGGATTAATATCCATTATACGATTTTAAAAAGTAATATAATTATTAGTAACACAATTTTGGAGAATATTTACATACCTATATAAAATATTATATTTTTAATTTATACCTATTAGATTTTCCATAATCAATTATTTTAAGTACATATATTAAAATTGATTACCTCCTTATATTTTTTTATCCAAGTCATAATTATTTTTGGTAGATACAATATCTAAAAAATGTTTTGTCTTCACTGTTTTAAATTATTAAGTTCTCTACATTTAGTATTGTGAATGATTAGCTGCATTCGTTTTGGTTTAATTCATTAAAATGTCTCTAAAGAAAATGTTTTTTACTTACTATGATATAAAAATAAATAAATAAAATATTTTTTGAACCTTCAAATAACGAAGTAAATAAAATATATTTATGAGGTCAAGTCCGACCCTGGCCGCTCTGACTCTGATATGGCGACCGATGGCTAAGGCGAAGAGTGAATATTTTGTGATTGTGTGCGTTTAAAAAGCATTTAAATGTAGTATTAGACAATTAAATTGAACAGTGACTTAAATATAGTTAAAATGTGATTAAATTACGTGTCTGGAAATGTGTTATTTTTTAAAACTTACTAGTTATAGATTGAATAAAAGTTGCAATGTGTTGAGATGCGTCCGCCATATCGCAGCGCGCTTTACACTGCCGCTAGATATAGCTTGTCTCTTTTATAACTGTAGCATTAGAAAGAGAGATAAATGTAAGTTCCATTTGAATTTTTGGATTCTGAATGCTCTGGAGGATTTATTTTGTTTTACCATTTGTTGATGTTTATTTAAGTTCTATGTGATTGAAACTGTTGTAAATAAATACCTATCTGTCTAGTACATTTTCAATACCTAATTGAATAAATTTATAAGTAGGTAAACCGTAAATTGAGGTTTCTATATTTTGTTAAACGTCCCTACAAACTGCAAAGGTTAGCCTATTATTGCTTTACTTACCTATATGTAGGTATACCTACCTATATTCTTAGATAATGTGTAGATTAGGATTTTAATATTTTATTTATTTAAACCACTTCCTTTAAAAAGAAAAAAAAAATATTATGAGCCATTGATAACATTCAAAATTCAATAACCTACCTATTTGTTAAAAATATGGCTTGGTTGCTTAATGGTCTGCGCATGGACTGAGTCTCTTATAAAAATGTTGACAGATTGAATTCAATTTAGGAAATACCTAATAACTTTGGAAAATCCCAACAAAAATCCCTACTAATTCATATTATGTATAGGTAGGTACCTTAATAATTAATATGTAAGCTGCGTTTGTTGTGACCTAAGCTTCAATGCCTGAAACATTGAATGGCTTTTAGAAGTAGGTAGGTAGGTACCTAGGTCCTAGGTAGATTCCTAATTATAAGAGATTCCTAAGCGTTAGAAAGTTCTTCTTGTAGCTATAGTAGGACTTGCAAACCTAAAGTAGAAATAGAAAACACAACTGCAACAGGTGCACAACTGATAATGCTAAATATAGACACCTATATTTCTGTGATTAGGTATTATTTAATAGGAATGCAAGTGGATAGCCTCATATATCACTGTAGGGTTCCTGCATCTTATCACGCGGCTTCGTCTTCTAGTGATAAGATATCATTGTTTTATACCTAGGTACCTATATTTGACCTAGCCCAAAAGATCATCATTCTCCTCAAACTAGCAACTTAGGAATGTGAGATGTAGGTACCTAGGTATGTACCTAGAAACTTTCTGTTTTACAGTTTACTTAGACTCTAGTAGAGCACCTACCTATTATTAAAAACTAAAATGTTGTCGTTTATTTCTCATTATACCTACCTACCTACCTTCTTATATTAATAACACAGTTAATTAAATAAATAAGTCTCACATGAATCTTTATGAATTATACTAAGTACCTACCTGCAAAAGTATTTTATACTTATACCTAGAAAAAACTACAATGTACAAATAACTTAGTTTTATGTAATATAATTGCAAGCGGAAAATGTTATAAATTCCTATTACCTACTTTTAGTATAAGATAACATAAAAGCAATGTACCTATATAAAAAGGCCTTATAAAGATCGCAACTATTTCAGCATTCCTAATGAGGATAGGTAAGCCTAGGTACTAGGAACTAGGAAAACAATACATAGGTTTTCTATATACATACAGGTAGTTACATAGGTAACCTAGGAAAACAATGATATCATTTTAACAAATACTATACCCGAATCGGCGAATGATGATCCCTAAGCGACAGCAGTTGTAGTTCTGATTATGAATTAGAGGCGCAAGCACTGATTTCATCAGATTCAGACTAAAATATATTTAAATAAAAATAATAGTTAAACAGCTTTTGTTTTATTTCGCTTTGTCCTATAAGTAGTTATTATTTTTTTAATTTTCTTGAGTAGGTATGCAAGCTGCGATCTTCAATTCCATTCAATAGTGAATGAACTAAAGCATAAGCATGGAAAAAATGTGAATTCATTTCCATTATCGAAAGTTTATCGATAGGTACTTTCTGCACTAGTCGATAAATGTCAACGATGTACGTTTTGTAGGACGTAAACGTAAATTCAGATTGATATGATTTCTCGTAAATGTTAAAAATTGTTATAATTCCAACGGAATATCATTGTAATGGCATAAAGCTACGTAAAAATTAATAAATGCCATTTTTAGACGCCTCCAATACGTTTCTAATTTAATGGTGACACCATTACAAGTTTGTCTCTTGAGAACAACTGTCAGTGTCATAGGAATCATCATTCGCCGAGCCGGGTATAATCGTAAATAATGGACATTTATATTATCATCTCGATTTATATAAGAAAACACATCCATAAGTGACAAGTAGATATCGATCCTAGTAGTATTCTTCTATGATCATAATAGTGGCAGAAGTCACTAGATATAAAATTAAATTCATAACTATAGACAAACAAGTAGGTAGATCCAGGTGTTTGATTTAAAATAAAAAAAAATAACGGACACTTTTTTCACACTGAGATATGCTCTACCTACCACTATTCAGAATTTAGATTTGTTGCATTTTGCCTTGAACTCTTTACTTCTGTAAATTTATTTGGCTTGTTATAAGTAGGTATTAATTTATTACAATAGATAATGATTATAATAAAGGTAATTGGGTATACATATTTCATATTTTTTATACTTTCCCAACTCTGACTCTACATTGACATTATAAAAACAGCAGACAGTTTATCATTTACTTACTTCTTTGTATTTTTTACGTAGATATATATATATAGTTAGGTAATTATTTTTTTCATTAAATAGGTCATTTAGGTACATATTTTTGTTTCAATTAGGTAACATAGTTTTTAAGCGGACTCTACCACAAGTAAAGAAAGCCACCTTTCCTTTATTTACAGGGACTTTGCTTGTTGTAGGTAGATTATAAATAAAAATATACATGGCATAGGTTGTCTAAACTAAAAACAAAACATAATTCTGTTGTTATTTTGATGTAGGTAGGTACCTACTATTTAACCTACTTTACATTCATGGGGTAAGTAGATATTTCATATTATAAGGGTAAGGTACCTAAGTAGAATAAGTATTAATAGGTATTAAGTCTAATTAATTAAAAACGTAAATTGCTTTCCATACTTTGTATTTTAAAGCAATTCTAAAGTACCTACAATGAAAGCAAACCTAGACAAATAAGTCGTTATAAACGAAGCATGGTAGTTAAATAGCTTACCGCTTACTCAATAAAAGCCTAAACACACTCATTTACTGCTATTAGCGATCTACACAGAAAATTTACATTTTCAATGATACCTAGGTTATGTACCTACGTACCTATACGTCAGAATACGCTACTTCAATATCAAATGAAAAATTAAAGTAGGTTAGTACTGAATTTGAGCTCACGTTTTTAAATCACTGTCTTCTATGAAAACAAATATGAATTATGTACCTCATTAGGTATAATGTATTTTTACACTACCTACGGCTCTATGCATTTTAATTATCATTTACTAGCTTTCCGCCCGCGGCCCTGCCCGCTTTGTCTAAAACCTAATAAATTAAATACTTCCTCTTGAATCACTCTATCTATTACAAAAAACCGCATCAAAATCCGTTGCGTTATAGTTTTAAAGATTTAAGCATAAATAGGGACATAGGGACAGAAAAAGCGACTTTGTTTTATACTATGTAGTGAAGTTGAAAATTTCTTCGCAGCCTTGATCCTACACCAAGCTTCGACCTACATAACAATAATACACCCAAAACATCTGACAAGCCATAACATACCATCAATGTTTTGTCGACACCACAGTGCTCATGTAAAAAATAACACAAATCGATCGTCGCCGGTTTCCCTGGGTAATTTTTCCATCGTCGGCTCCCTGCACCCCGGGTAAAATGTAAATAATTATAAATATCTCGACGGATATTCTGGCGCGTGCGCGGGCGCCGGAGCGTGTTAGAATTCGACTCGCGCGTTGTTTGTTTTCACACCAACACGGCTAATTGCGTGATTGTTTTATTGAGTGATATTTTCGGTTGCATAATACACTAGTAATTTAGGCGTGTTGTGAGAATGTCGCATTGGTTTGAATTTATTAATATTAGACACGCGCTGAGAATTACTAAGTAGTTAGATATCAGAATACTCATTGTTTGTTTATTAGTGGATATAATATGTAGATAGGTATACACATACATACCATATTATTTGAATGGCTATACGGGAACCTAATGTAAAGTAAACTTACTAAAGTAATTACAGCCTAATTCAATTATTAATATTTAGATAGTACCTTATGTAGGTACAAACATTTTAAAGGCTCTCTACATCTAGGTATGAGACAACTGAAATAAGTTACAGTAGTCGATACAAGGAAATCATTTATTCTTAGAAATTAATTTATCTTAAAAACATCTGTAGATAATTACTTTATGATAACAAAAGGTCAATTATAGCAGCACTAGCTTATAGGTAAAAGGAGTAGATAGGTAGTATTTTCACAAACGTTTTAATGAATGGTAGATACTACATACCTAAGTACATTCCCACGTTCATAATTAATCATGACTAATCCGTCTATACCTATACGCATCTATTAATATTTTATTTATAGGAATCAATACGATTGTATGTAGTCTTGTAGAAGACCACCACTATTGAATTGTTTAATATGCCGTCGAGCACATGGATTGAATGAAAATTAATTCCGTCCCTCATTTCCTTATTGTCATTTCTTGTGAGCTTCTATTCATAGTTCAATGTTAAATTATTTCAGTAGATAAGTATAAAGGGATATTTCCAAGTTCTTCATGATACAATCTAAATGACTATGATATTCTTAGGTACCTACTATTTGCGGTTCAATAGTAATTAGCAGTTTTTGTACCTAAATCAATAGCTAAAGTACATTAAGTACCCACTTAAATTATTTTAAGAACATATTTTTTCAGGAAGGTATTCTGCTATTTTAATTCCCATTGGTTTTAAAAGAACTTTAATTGTAACAGTACCTACTTGTCTTGGTAGAGTAAGTAGAAAACTATAGGTAGTTATATCGTTTAGCTGAACAGAAATACATAGTCAACTTTTATATATTTAAAGAAATATAGGGATTTATTCATAGCGAATGATAAAAAGAGAAAAGGGCCAGCCGTCGGCAAGCGTCGCCATCTCAAAATATCCGGGCTCCGCGACACCGGTGGGTTCTATGTGGTTGAC
Source organism: Colias behrii (assembly GCA_029959065.1). Taxonomy (NCBI): domain Eukaryota; kingdom Metazoa; phylum Arthropoda; class Insecta; order Lepidoptera; family Pieridae; genus Colias; species Colias behrii. Next base: position 5,221,745 of record JARWMC010000009.1, read on the forward strand.
TTACATGTCGTGTGAAAATGTTGACAAATATAAAATATTTATTAAAAGTATAAGGCTGTAGACTAATTTTAAGCAATATTTAATTCATGTAACATGACTTAACACATAATAATATACCTATAACATTTATTGTGTTAAATTGAATTTACATAACTTTAAATAATATGATCCCTTTGCAAATAATATACTTACCTACCGAAAGCAGTGAGGTAACAAAATGATAAATGATTTGTAAAGTAGGTATATAAGTAAATTTAAAAGAGAGATAAATGCCAATGGACTTCGATGTAGGTATGGGTAGTTCTACAAAGTATGGAAGAAAATGAGTCTCATTTCGGCCCTCATTTTTTTAAACGTTTTGTTTGCGGAATTCAGTCTAATGACAAGAGTACAACGTCTCTAAAAGTATATAGAGCGGAACAGTCAGAATATGTAATAGTTTTCGATTTATGACCATTTTAAGGAAATCAAGCCACAGGAAACTGAGCAGGTCACCAGGAAACTGAGAAAAACAACAAAAATCGGTAGAGATCAACGTTTATTTATCATGTTTTACATGAATTTATATTAATAAATAAATTTTTAATGGTACTAGTACCTTTAATAATAACGAAAAATAGCTCTATGCTTGGCTTACATACTAATTCTATACTTAAAGAGTCTTGAACAGGAACTCCATTCATCAAATGATCATTGAGCATTAAGAATTAAGTAAAATCTAATTCTAAGTTTAATTCAGTAAAATCTTCTTAAAGATAGTTAACAACATGAAAATAATGAAGTCTGAGACATAATGACACTTCATACTAGCATTGTACTTAAATCTAGTAAAAATAAATAATAAAAAAGGTAGGTATTAATAACTTTGGCGGTTGAAATTGATATTTTTTGTTTTATGGCATTCAAATGCTTTATAAATATAAATTTATATTTCTATTCTTTATAAATTTATATTTATAAAGCATTTGAATGCCATAAAACAAAAAATATCAATTTCAAAAAAAAAGGTCGTGTTCCATCGTTACAATATTGTATTCACTGAAAAGTGTTTCATATTGGTTGAGATGGTTGTTAATCATCTCAATAGATGGCGCGCGGTGTGTCCCTTAGACACATAAAACTGAAAGAATAGAATAAATTCGGTTGCTCTGGTGGGTCACGAGTGGCTGAATTGGTCAGGCATCCGCCTCAAAATGGCGTGAAAGGATGCGGGTTCGAGTCCCACCTCGTGATCTAATTTTTTCTATTCTTTATAAATTTAAACTTTGGCGGTTTCAATATATTATTTTTATGCTAAATTTTAAAATTACAGTCAGCTGAGCAGTCAGGGCATGTAAACAATATAGAATCGCCTTTAATGCATCCATCATGTGCCCAATTATTGCATACTAGACACTGGAACCAGTCATTTCCTGTAGTATCTTCGCTTTGAGACCACCACAGATAAGGCACTCACAGTCAGTGTATTTATTTTCCTTTCCATTTTTTTTCTTTGCCTCTACATTTCTTGGAATTCAATTTTCGCTTCTGTTTTGAGTCTGTTTTTTATCGTAGTCTGTCTTTTTTCTTTTTCAGCTGCCAATCTCAGGGGATCTATTTTAATTTTTCATACCTCAATTTCTAGCTTTTCTTTGGTTTCGCAATTTTTTTCTGTACAACAAAATATAATATTTAGTGTTCAAAATACAGTGCAATGCAACCAACCCTATTTTACACTTACATGTGTATAATCATTGTTATTAGACTATTAAAGATTTATTTTTCTACTAAGTCATGACATAAGTTAAGTTGTAGTGTAAACACCTACAGTCAAAATAGTACTAGGAACTGCCAAGATCGGTAAAAGTAATGTTTTATGCTTTTTTCCGAAGTTTCTAAAAGATTACGTGCATACTTAAAGAAGACCATTACCAATACTAATTATCTGTAGATATTTAATTACGACAGCTACTCAAATGATTTATTTCATTAATTTATACGTAGTTTAATGTTTATAGGTAGAAAGTTTTAAATTATCTTATGCAGAAACAATGTTTTAGTGTGAACTTATCAGGATCCTGGATGGTCCTCAGTATCCTGGCTTTCAATTTGACAGGAACCTGAGACCAGGATCCTGAGAATATCTGTCTAATATTTAAAAAAACATATCAATTTACAACATTTAACCAGAATTAAGCAAAACTAGGCCTTTGCGTCAGCATCTTACGTATCAAAACGCTATATTTCCTAATATTATTTATTAATTACGTAAAAAATATCTTACCAGGATTCTGGGAACTTCACTGATTACGACACCACTTCCCTTACTTACCGCGCCGGGCTGATTGTACTACGCGCTAGGTGTGAATAGCTAGATGATATTCTTTGTCTCTTTCGTACGTCTGATTGACTCAGCTGAACGGCAAATTCGCACGACAAAAAACCTAGCTGTTATTTGCTTATTTTACATCGACCAGGATCCTGATATGAAAGCGTGGGGACAAAATGTTGACAATATTTTTTTAATGTTTTTTTGGGAAAATAAGATAATAATTATTCTACCTAGCAAGAAAACACAGTAAACTCACCGATTTGGCTTTCAAATTACCTTGATACAGAAAAGTAAATAAATCACGACGAACTTTAAACCAGAATTTGTCCGAGGGACAGTTCAGGATCCTGAGAATTTGACACTTTGGACAAAGATTTAGTGGCATAAATAAATGTTTTTATTAATTATTTTCAGTGACCAACAAGAACCAGCTTTAAATAACAGTATTCCGTACAAATTAATTACTTTGAAACGTTTTTTTTAGTATAATTTGGCTGAGCCGCTAAAAATTCCTTACTTTGTAGAACTACCCGTATATAAAAAAGTGTTATTTTTATAGGTCTAATTTATTTTTGATTAATCGATATCAAGAATAGAGGTTATCAATAATATTTGTACGACCAACGAATTTACATAAATATTATGGGAATTGCAATTTTTTTAGATAACAATGTACCTTACTTAATTAGGCTTTTAAAATAAATATTTACCTACATACCTATATATAATTATGATTGTTGTTTGTTTGACTTAGTAGTTAAAATTACTACATAAGTATCTACCTATACTGTATATCAAAAGTTAATATACTGACCCGAAAATGTAGGCAGGTATATAAAGCGTATCTATAGGTTACCTATCTACGAGTATGTATCTACTTATAACTCACAGTGAATTTACCTATTAGAAATACCCTCATAATATTTTTTTTATTTTATCTCTCAAATTACTTTTTGCCATGCATAGGTAGGTGTTAAGTTTAGTTAGTGTTATAGTCGACTTCAATTTTTTTTGTTAATTTCTCCTACTTAATCTCTGTAATTACAAAAGTTCCAAATCATCTGACCATAACTTTTTTAAGATAAATTCGATTTAAATATTGTTTTTTACATGTTTGTATAAGTTATGATCTACATTTAAAAATGAATATTAACTAATTAAATAGATACCTATTACAATAAGTAAATATTCATTTTATTTACGTAACCATAAATACTTAGGTAGGTACATACCAAAAACATGTTAAAATATCTGAATATTCAAAAAGTTAGGCATCACGAAAGTCGTTTCACATCCAACCTACCTGGCACTCTAAACCAATCAAACACCATAAATCTTCTTTCGCTACCCATTATATACGGCGCGGACGCAGCGGTATATAGCTCCGAGATGTTCACAATAAGACGGACGACATTCATCTGCGACGAATAGTCGGCCATTTTGAATCGTATGTAAGCCAACCGCGCGCGCGCCTCCCGCCGGTAGAGGGGGACAAACAAACCATTCTAATACAATGTAGCGAAAAAATTGGAACTTGGACCTTAAGAGGTGACAATAAAGGTCATTATGGTGTCTTTGTAATTTGGTTAGTAGAATACGGGCTGTTTATGTAGCCGAAACGGTCGCTTTATACACTGATGGCGTCATAGCCATCACTTTCATTATTATCGGGCGATTCACGGTGTTTACTGAGCACTTGCTCGAATCTCGGTTCCGTTGTTCAATTAAAATTTCGTCTTACGCTTTTCGGGATCGAAATGAATGGAACTGGTGATTGTATCAATCTATTGATTTTTTTTTGTAAATATTTACATATATAATTTTGTAGGTAGGTGTGTAAGTCCATTTTATAGTAGGTACCTACGACACAATTTATTAGTTTGTTCATGTTTCTTTAAAATGTAGAGATATCAAGATCGGTAAGATTTGAATATTGTCCTGGTTTTGTGCTTTATCAAAGGCAACATTATTTTAGGTGATCAAATCTTAATTCATTTTGTGTTTAATTTTTGACCGTAATTGTTATAAATAAGATTTATTAGGTAGGTGCGTAGGTATCTACATTAAACTTAATAATTGTTTTTTATTGCATCCATTTTTTTAAATATATTATTTACAACAGTAAGATACTATTTATTTTATAGGTCGGTTAGATGTATTCAGAAATAGAACAATAATGAGCTACACCTACCTATCTAGATATGATAAAAACTTTAAAATGTGACTATTTACTAAATGTAGAGCCGCAGTACATTAATACCGCAAACCTCATTCTGGTTTTCAGCCAAACCCAAACACCCAGCTCGTTTACGCTCTTAATTACCCATCCTTATTAAATTTATACTAGGTAGATACAGTTAAAATTTCAGTTGTTAAATTGCATGGAATTTTGGCCAAGGGAACCGCAAATTGGAACTGTGTGCACCCGGTCTCTATAAAATGAAGTGGTTAAAGCAACTTCAAATATTCACAATATTTATACTTTTTTAACGTAAGATTCTATTTCGGGATAGATAAATATTATTACTACTCAATTTATAAATATCCAACAATGTGAGCACTAAGCAGATGGAACACATTCCGACGCACGAAAAAGACTGGGCGCACGGATATAGTGCGGTCTCTTTCAGCCTAATGCCCTCGTAACCGTTGTTGAGACGTTCAACGCTTTATGTTATGAGTGCGTCGTAAAATAAAAGTGCATCAAACCGGGCCTCCCGTTTGCATTGTCCGCGATTAAAACCCGACCGAATTTGGGGAGCAGACATTTCTTTGTGCGTTCGTAGAAGAGCCCACCTCTTGAACTTGGCATCGTTATCGGGGTTCCTTTACGATTATTTAGTCGTAAAAATCAAAGTTATAGGCTATTTACAACCGTAACTGTATGTTAATCTTTGTTTTACGAGTGCGCGGTGGCTTATTATTTAATCATCAATCATTTAACGCGTAAAGATCATATAGAGCCGCATTTTATAGCATTTTTATTAATTCACGCATAATTTATATGTAATTTTCAAAGTAGCTTTTTATACCTGTGATTTTTATGTGAGCTATTTGTATGATACGGCTGATAGTGGATAATTTATATATATACGTACATGTGAATGCCAAAATAAAGTGCTATAAAGATAAACATTGGGATATTGAAATAACCACTATAGGTAGGACGGTAATGGGAATGCAGTAGATACAAGAGAAAATTGTACCTATTACTCAGTTGGGCTGGAAACTCAACAAAGACATTAAACACCAATGTCAAGATCTAAAACAATATCGTACACATCGTTTAGTATCTTATAAATCTAGTTATTCTAGACAGAACTATAACAGCGTAAGTTCTCGATTCCTCGTAGGAATATAGTCTTTATCCCATTGAGTTAAGAGTAATTCTTAATTGCTCGGATGCTGGGCGAGTGCAATGTACAGGATTTTATATGTCATTGAATCAACTGCGTCGGCGCATGATTACATTGCGTACAGGCTGATGATAGTTGAAGGATACCTACATTATGAGTTATTTGACCTTATAATGTTATCTTTATATTTTATACTTCGCTTTAATATTATGTAATGAGTAGGTATAAGTAAATAATAATTCAGTTATTAGTTATTACTTTTTCAATGGCTTTATATTACTAGTCACATAATGGACGTAGAATATCTACCTATAATTATAACGATAAAATAGAGAACTTAAACACTCAATTTGTAACTAATAGTTTTTCAAAATTTGAGGTAGTTTTTTTGACGTGACAACGTCTTATAATTCGATAAAGCCGGCTGCACGCACGAAAAAACATGACTCATGCGGCGTTACCTCGCTCTGACTCATCTGAGGCGTTCCATGTAAGGCTTGAACGCGGAACGAGCGACAAAGAAGCACAATCGGACGTTGTCACGTTCAACTATCGTCAGTAAACCGACTTTACAGACAACCAATTTTTTTTTTAAATAAACTACCTACAAGCTGGAGAAAGTTTTATTTCGAGCATATAATTAAATTGTATTGAAGTAAGAGTGAAATATTTTTTTATTTTCTCAATTAGGTACTGTTTCTCTATTTAATATACCTACATAGGTATATTATAGTACTAGTAGTTTACTTTACTTTTTAATAACGATAGTCTAATTTTCTTATAAGCCGGTACTTACTCTACTTTTGTAGAGTTAGGTACCTACCTACTTAAAATGTTGTATAATTTGGCTCCTACTGATTTCATTCTCATAATAAAATTGTGAGCCTCTGGTTTCATGTTTTAAATACCTTCCTAACAACTCCCTATTGAAATGATTACTAATGGAAAATTATTATTATTACCTATTAGGAATATGCTTACATTTTAGGTTAGGAAAACACATTACAAGGTAAATATGTGAGGTAAATCTCAATTTAGGTAAACATTTATAAATAATTTAAACTAGGCAATTAAAAGATTAATAATTTTAAAATGTTCACTTCATCCTGCATTACTGACATGCATGGCTGATCTAGATAAGATAATCCCACCATTTTAAATATTAGTCGCTTAATTTTCTGCTTTTTTATGAATAATTATATATATAAAGATGGGAAAACGTGTGTAATAAATAAGTAATATTCCTGAATTCAGTAATTGTAAAAAACTAGTCTTATTTATAGAAGATGCATAATTTATGACCTAGCGCGGGCATGTGTAGTAGGTAAGTTGAAAATAATGTTACAATACAAAGAAAAAGGTTAAGACAAAGAGAAATAATATACGGAGATAATTTAATAAATAATTAAAAACATATAGGTATATTTACAAAAGTTATAAAAAAGTAAGATAGAACTCAACAAGATAATATTAAAAAAGAACGGAATAAATGTAGAGCAACATGATAATTGTATATACTTATTCATTCAGAAATAACATTAATTGCACATTAACTCTATTATATTGAGCACCTTCTTACATATACATATGTAGGTACAGGTATACAACAAAATCCCATACCGTGAAAGTTAACACAACATTTCCTGTCAGCGTTATTGGGATTTGTGCCTGATATTTATCGACACGCGAACAAATCTAGTTTCCGTGTTAGAAGTTTGCTGGGCCTGTATTATCGTCCCTCGCCAGATACATCCTTTTACGGTGTCCATAACTCGCAAACTCACAACAATTTTCTAACGAGCCCGCCTTGTACTATCTCCGTATTAACTCTCTGTGGCGTGTTGTGTCGGAATAAAATGTTTTTGCACTTGTTATTAGGTAATGTATTGCGCTGTGCTAGGCTTTTTATGTGTAAAGTTCAGGTTTCCTGGTGTGTTGCACTCTTTCAGAGGCGTTTGGTGGTAGTTTTTTTGCTCTGTTACTGTTAATTGGACCATTTTTTACTGTTTTTGTTTCATAAAATTTACATAAAGTTGTGTTTATGGCTGTATTTAGTATTTAATTGCTATTCGGACAAAAATCAGTTAAAATTCCCACTTTTTATCGAAATCTGAACGTCGTATATTCCTTAACTCTATAGGTCATGTAAAATTTCAAAAATAAGTGCACTTTGCATTGCCTGAAATATTACCAATATCACATCATTATTCACTCAGATGTCTTTATGCAGAGATACCCTTCGTCCATTGTATATGGTTAAAAGCGTTTTCAATATTTAATGTGATAATACTGGGATTTATTGAAACGAATACTTAATTTAATGCCGGCGTGTATTACAGTCACGTCGATCTTGCAGTCGTGACAGAATATACATCAGCCGAGATAAAAAACCCTTGGCATCGTTGTCGGTACCCACTCACGATTGTTTTAAATTGTTAGCACTTAACGGATGTATCTTATTGAATCTTGTAGGGTTAGGGTGCGTGAACATAATATTATTTGAACGCAATAAAAGATACGGTAGAGATCTTTGCAGAGATCAAATGCGGGATGGTATTGAACGTTTTACAACTTTTTGGATTAGCACAATAAAGCGTTCCTCGTTTTAAGGAAAAACACATAGGTATGAGGAGGTGCAATGTACTAGGTACCTATATGTATTATGAGTCTTTCGAATATTCGATTACACATTTAAATCGAAATAATATTATACCGACAAATTTCGGGTAGGTATGTAGTAGTAAGTAGAATGTATACAAGTAGAGTAGCTATAGTGCATAGAAAGCTTTTTAAATCAAGCTTCTATTTATAGTGTTCTAAAAGAATACTCAACTAAAACGGATGATATAACTTGCGTCAGTATTGAGAGGATCTCTAACATTCGTCGCTCGGTAAGCTTATAAATCATTGCATTCGCGTTGCAAGGCGCTTGTGCAGCGATTAAAAAGAAGCAACGTCGAGAGAAGGAGCTGAAATCGAATAAGCTGGCAATAATTTATTCGATTGTGAGTTATATGGTATTAAGTTTAGGTGGGAGGGCGCGGGGGCCGTTATCAGCTGGACAGCTTGAGTTACTACTCAGATATCTAAGATGTTTGTTGGACGTTCTTATTGCCGTGGCATAAAGTTTATTATGGCGACCAAAATTTCGTTGGAATGCAGCCATCTTGTATTCTCTGGCGTTCGTCGAGTTTTGTTTTTAGCGTTGGTTGTCTATTAAAATACGCTAGATGATTTTAAGTTCGTATACATTTTGTAGAGTTTACCTAAATATACCTACTTATTATTATTAGCATTTAGATTTTTTTAAAGGGACAGTATGTAAATACAATCTTATTGAAAACGAGTAGATACAATCGAGTACAATCGAATCCATCTCGTCAATTGTAAAATATAAATGAATGAAAAAAAATCTACTTCTGTGGGAATAAAGTTATTCAGGCGACACTTACCGATTTTGTAAATTTTTCACTCTTGTTTTTTTTGTTATTCACTTTTTATTAGGATCACTATTTTATGACTTTTATTAATCTATAGCGTTATCTTGATATCCTGATATGATACATAAAACCGAGTGAACACTAGAACGATTTTTTCAAGACTAAATTTTCTTCAACAAGCTGCCTCTAACACAATAGCCGCAAGCCTATATTTGTGTCGATAAAAACAAAACATTACAAAATGTAAAAAAGTACAAGTTTTTGTGCCGCGCCGCGTTCGCAGAAGACAATCTTTTAAAAAAGCTTAAACGTTTTTGTTAGGAAACAATAAATAACCCTTACAGTTTGGAACAAAGAATTCCCTTGTTTTCAAACACATTTATTTCTAAATGGGTTAACTTGCGCAATGGAAAGGATGTCCTTGAATCTCGCAATAAAAATTTCAAAAAGGTAAGGTGCTTTTGTGATGCTTTGCGATTAAAATTAGAATCCCGCAATGTTTGGCCTTGTCCGAGCAATTTTATTGCACCGTAAACCACTAAAAAGTACCTCGCTTAGAATGTAACGATGTAGAAAGGTGTTCCGGGCCATTAGTCTCGTTAAAAAACAACCTAAGTAAAATAATTACACGTCGATCGTTTCCTAAAGAAAGTCTTTCACCAATTGTTTGGACATTCGGACAATGAAGGTAATAATTGTTATTGTTATGAGTCGTTATGAATTGCTGTCAAAGGTGGTATTTGCAGGTGAATTATGTGCAACGCACAATACATTTCTCCAAATTGTTTTGAATTTGTCTCCGTTTTTAATTCAGTTTGTCATTTTTAGTGCCTGTGGTAAGGTGTTGGTGAGAAATTTTAATTCTTGGTAAGTTATTTTTTTAATACCTATGTGTAAAGAATAAAGATCACCCTATTTGTTTATGAATAAATTATAAGCAATATGTTACTAAAAATGTATTCCCTAATGTTACCTATTTTCTCAAATAATGCATAGAAATTTATACAGAACTATACCGATTTTTGATCTCCATTGCATCGGATTTATCCCAGCTTATGTAAAGCTAGACGGCGGGAGTAAATTATTTTCATGTAGCCAAATACATTTGCATATCTGGAAGCGCACATAGTACCGATGCCACAAAGCCGCCTAATGGGGCGACAATCGGCGCCACATTTCATAATTATCGCCTATTTTGAATGCCCTGTATCGGAGCCTCCAGGCAAGCACTTGATACGCAGTTTGCATTAGACCCTTATTAAACCTCTTATAAATTTCAAGGCTGAAGCTTGTAGATTCTGTTTTCAATAAATCTGTGGTAATCAGTTCGTTCAATCATTGTTGTTATATTTTATATCTTAGATACTTTGAAGCTATAGATATATATTCATTCCATAATGATATTCAATATAAGAAGCAAAAAGAAGTTTATTTTAAATATTGTTTATACTTACTTCAACAGTGAGCTAGAGAAGAGGACTGAATGTGATGCAAATGTGTTTCAGTTTACCATAAAATGCATTTTTTTTCAAGAGCAATATACTTAGATACGTTCAATTTTTGGAGGTAAACGTTTTATAAACTTACTCTTGTCTTCACAAAAATGTCAAGTTGCCATCATACAATATCTAAAATTTGTATTATATATTGGGTATTGTTTTTATTTTTAAAATTATTTATAGAATATCAAATATGCTGTCGGTACTAGGCGTGCACTAAAGCATCATTATCATGCGTTTGTTCGACGTATCGGGATCACAATACTGCCAAATGCGATCGGACTTACGATGTGCGTCACTTTTAATGGCAACACTAATCGAGTCTAATAGCTCTAATGATATACGAGGCTGGTCTTTGGTTGGCTTCCGTGTTGGAGATTCAATGCTACGTAGAACGTACGAGTCGCTCTTGAATAAAGATTAGCGCTACTTATGTAATATTTTATGGGTATTATCATTTTGATAGGACAAGTTTGTTTGGCTAAAAAGTTCGTGCTATTGAAAATGTAGATAAGTGTGTAATGAAATTAAAATCTTTTCTGTTATGGTTTTGTATTAAAGAACGTGTGTTACATGTTAATATTCAGATTCATAATTAAATTACCAACCAAAAACAAAAAAATGCTCCACAATTAAGAATGAACATTCATTAAAAAGCAATTTCATTGAAGATGAAGGGCAGATAACTGGCACCAATTTAACACAGCTCGGATTAGGTGGTTTAATATATTCGTGCGATGTAAATGGTTAGGTAAACGTAGTTTGGGCACTGGGCAGGACGGGTCGGCTCATTACACTTAATTGAAGGACCATTCGCGGACAAATGTTGGGCCTCGATGGGTGGTTTCTGTCTCAAATGACTATCATATAAATAGTGTTACAATTAGTTCTGAAGGAATTTGTGTGCGATATGATTGTGGTTTTTGTAAGGACTTTAATTGATGGATATGTTTTCTATGCAATTTACGTATATGGTTAGATATATTTGAATATGATGTTGAGTTAAGCTTTGAGAACAACTTTTGCTGTTGAAACACATTGTAAAGTAAATATAAAAAAATAGTACATAATTTAACATACCTAAGGCTATAAACTATAAAGATACCTAAGTCAAATGCTCTATTCTAAAAAAACTCGAATGCCCTTGATTAGTTTTACCATATCCCCTATTCATAATTGCATAAAATACTCAATCCATTACTTTTCTATGAAACAAAGAATAACAAACAATACTGCACTTGTATTATAAATATGGAAAACAATTTCGCGCTCACTTAGCACTAAGCGACAAGAATATGCAAGCATAATAGATAAGGCTTTACGGGAGTCCTTTAATAGCTTTTCTTGCTAAGAAAATATGCATTCATATAATAAGGAGATATTGCATTATGAATATCGTGAAACACTTTCTGAATAAAGTGTGAATACTGTGGTTGGTACGTGTTAGTTTTGTAAGTTAATATACATAGATATCTATTCGTACCTTCTACCGTACCATTACCATACCATACCATTCTACCGTAAAACTGTTTATTCTTTCAAATTTGTTAATTCATTAGAATGGTGATGTACCTACCCCTAGACAAAAATTGAAAAATTGTTTGTTTAAGGTGCATAATTATATCAGGTATGTTACACATGCAAGTAGGTAAAGGAGATAGATGAAAATCAGTGTATTGAATTATCTTATTTGTCAGTTTATGATGGACATGTTTTTAGCAGACTTTATTGCTTTGATTAACAATATGTTATTTATTAAATATTTATATTTATTATAATATAAATGTAGAGTTAAATTTATATTATTGATTCAATTTATCAGTGCGGCGGTAGTTGTAGATGTAAGTCTAGGGCATGGACCGAATAGTTTTTTGGTCCATGTCTAGTGTTAACATCTTATTGAAAATGGAAATAACTTCAACTAGATAAAGGCTGAAGCCTCAAGGTACCTATCACAAATTTTCAATTGTATATGCATATTCCATTGTACCTTAACACGAGTGTTACTTATAGCCCAACACATTAAAGGTAGCAATTGTAATTGCCTCGGAGGCAATCAGATCTGTATTTACATACGCACATACGTTCGTACGGAACGAAATTAAAACCTGCCTCGCTATCACAATTGGCAATAAGCAATCTCTTATCCGAACACATCTCTATAGGCCTTTTAACATAAACGAAGTGAGCGCGGCCGCGGGCGGCGAACTAATCTCCATAACTTTAATCCCTTTACCCTCGCAGTACCAAGAATCCAATCAAACAGTACAAGCGAGTCTCCCCGAGCTGGTGCCCCCCGACCTCTCCCCGCCCGCGTCTCGCCTACGCAGCCTGTCCCGAGTAATTATCAAAGCTTTAATGACGTCATAAATCGAGTGTATAATCTAATCTGGAAAAGCCCCGGGCTCCAGCGCGCGGCTTAATGGTGTGAAAGCTGCCTTATCTCCCGCCATGTGTGAATAGAGCTTTATACGCGGCTGCCTGAAAGCTCGCGCCGGGAAACTTTGGAAAAATATGTCGTAGAACATTCGAGATAAGAATGTGGGACGTGGAACGCTTTCAAGTTTAATAGAAAATCGAACATTATCGTAAACGAGATGTCTTTACTAACAAATTCTTTGGAAGCGTAACTATTACGACGTTAGCACTGTACACTTTTAAAGGATTAAAACTTTTAACTCCAACGCTGCGTTACTATGTCTTTAAAATAATTTTACCCGGGTTATGGGTAAACTTAAACTTACATTGAATATAATTCCAATAAAATAGTGTACAAGAACACTTAGGTACCTAACCTACCTACCTTAATAAGATATGGAAATATTTTATTAAATAACGAAATTATTATAATTTTTTTTACATTTATTTTTAGAAAGATAATAGAATGACGGTTTTTAACAGTGAATGGTTTTATATATTGCTAAATCTTACTATTTGCCTACATTATTCGAAAGCCTTAAAATTTTTATTGCTAGTCGTGCTATCTGGAAGCATTATGAATATTGGAATAGATGCAAACGGATACTTTATGTGTTATATGCAATTTGGAGACTATTTTAGCACCGAAAGTTGCCATCGACACATCTTAAATAACAGTATTTTAACACCTCTTAACTGTGTCCTAACCTCTAAGGTGCATCGCAATTTCTCAGCAAAGGTCTCTGTAACAAATCGATGATTTTATATAATCATCTTACGTAGATTGTTAGTGCCGCTGGTCTTGGGGGCCATTATTGAATTACACGCCAAATTCAATTTAAAGTCTTTGAGAGGCTCGCACCGCTTACGTTAATAGTCGTGAATTCGATAACGGCCACAGACTACGCGACTCTCTTCGCGATTCACTTATAGTACGGGTTGCGTTCAATCGATTATACTCACAATTTCATTAGACTGTGAAGTGTGGACGCCGCGGCCGATGTGAATGTTGTTAATTATTCTTTCGTACGATTTGTTTTTACGTTTGTTTCGAGAGGCGATTCATATTTAACTAGCCATTAAAGCACCGTGTCGAATTATCATCTTTCTCACGTTTTTGTTTCGTTAACCTTTCGTGCCTGTTCTATTCGATTAATCGATTTGCGATCGTTAATTTTTATTGCTTTAGAAATTTTGCACATTTCGAATTGATTTCAAATTGAACTTTTGATGATGTTCTACTGAAATTGAATACCAATTTTATTTGGCTCCAATATTGTTGCATAATGTTGTAAATGCGTAGAGCTATCGGTTCAAAAACATTTTTTGAAATATAATGAAAAATCGAAAAATATTGTTTTGGATTTAGTTCGTGAATAGGAAATATATCAAAGCATATTTTATTTATTAAGGTGAAATACAATCGTATTTGTGCACCTCTTGCTTTGGCATCGACTGGAGGCCGAACGGTGGAAGCGACCAGCCCGCGCGCAATGTTTTGCTCTTATTTTATATTTTTTTTTTTGTATTACTGATATTTTAATTGAAAAATCTACTCCCATACGTCCCTCAAGAATTTAATGGTGCCCACGTGGGTAAAGTTTCATTGATATTACTTCACTATTGTCCAAATAAAATTGATTCTCCGTTTAATTTTTAGGTAATTTCACAACGTTTCTCTATCGAGGCAAATTTTGTCAATCGTGTTTCGGTTCCCAAACGTCGCTAAACAAACTCTTTAATTAAGTAAATCGATAAATAAAAAAAAATAAATTGGTAGTTTATGAAGAAAAAATAATGGATTTTCCTTGCGGTCGAAACGTCTGTTTTGGGTCCGTTTTCACCTTAAAGTAAGTTAAAAACTTCTTATGAAAATATTTTTAAAACACATTAGTAGGTAAAACTAAGGTACAAAAATTCACTCATTTTAATAACCTATATACCTACGCTTAAATTTATTGACTGGGTGATAATGTACAAATATAATTAAAAAAAATACAGAAAAACTGCTTTGAATAATTTAAATTTGCTTTTAAAATCCAATTTAGATAACATACGTACCACATGTCGCATGACTCAATATAATATAGTCACAATATAATGCTTACTCCGTAATATCAAAACCTAAACGTTCATTTAACTGTGTCTATAAGTACGCCATCAGCCATTATCCTAAAATTCAGCTCTCGCTGCGATCCCCCGCTTCGCTTAATGAACAAATAAATAAATTGAGCCCTTCTTGTAAACAGCTAACGTGATACAGCAGGCCCACTGTAAGGGGTAAGTGGTTTTCGGTGTTGTACCGGATCTCCGTATAGTACTTTATCTGCCATGTAGTAAAGCCATAAACATAAGCACGATTCTGTGTCGGCACTACCTATGTTCGGTAGCGGATATTAGGGCCTCAAATTTTCTTTATGGTATTGAAATTCCCCAATTTCTATCCGATATTTTAATAATATATCATATATTATATAAGAGTAAGAAAGTTCACCAATTGATTGTGAACGATAGCGGATATTATGTTGGGCCTAAAATTTTCTCTATGGTATTGAAAATCCCCAATTTCTAGCAGAAATTTTAAGAGTAAGGAAGGGCACCGATTGATAAGCAGTTAGGGTTAAACTTTTATCAAAAGGAGAGAAATAATTTATTATTAGAAATACTCACATCATCACACCTTCAATCGATGAAGGAAAAATTATGGAACCAGCGAAGATCCGAAATAAGAGATGACATGGTGTATCTGCATTCTGCACTCTATCTTACACTTGACTAGCGTGGTGTATTATACCCTACGCTACAACGACTGCAGTCAGAACAAAAATAAGAAAATGATGATTGTAATGAAATACAGTTACTATTCAATTTACCCAATAAAATATACGATTATCGTGTAAGCTTAATTTTATTTTAAATTATACGGAGTGCTGTTAAGACGTAACTAGAAATGCATTTATTAATACAAAACAAAACAATTCACGGCTTCTAAGTAAGTATAGCTATTTGAAATTCAAATTGTGAAATGTATTTGATGAATTCCTTTTGATGTTTTAACAATGTACATACCGAATATATTATGATAAAGCTTTCTAATATTATGGACATTTTTAAAAAGGTCTGGAAGTTTGAAAAGTTTAAGTGCCTACCTCTACATCGGTATATTTTATTCAGAGATACCTACCTATTATATTAACACCCAATGTATTTATTACTAATTCCCAGGATATTATTATTTAATATATTAATATATTTACCAAATAAAATTTCCTTTGAAATAATTATACCGAAATATAAAAATACGTGTGATATTTATAACTTCTTTGATGTAGTCTTATTTCTTTGACCGATATCACGTTACCATTTCAACACCCCACCTTTATTCATAATATTTTCAGCGCAATCCATTTAAAATTTCCAAAATGTCTGACCAATAAATAATTAAACACCGGTGTTACCTCCAAAAATTATGGCTTTACTCGTATATATATTTTTAAGACTACAAATAACACAGCTTAATCCGACAGTGTGTTGATGGGCGCCTTTCATTTACCTACCCATCCAACGGCACCAAAAAGATTTCAAGGCTGTTTAATTTCAACTACCATTTATTATGGTGAATTGGATTCTGTGCAATGTTTTGACATCTCTTTACGCAAGACAGATGGAAAGCGTGATCATTCTGGCGCTACTAATGCTAGTATATGGAACGACAATATTGTAGTAAGTACCTAATAAAATGGATTAACTAAATTCCGCATTTCTTTATACCACGCATATTCGTTTAAAAATACAGACTGATTTTCATAAATCACTCAATAATAGAACTTGGAATAATGTCATACTTCTGTTTAAAACTTTTCAGTTAAGTAAATTTTACATTTCATCGCCAATTTAGAACTATAGAGTATCTATTATTGTAAGTTGGGCATCACGATAGAGTAAAATAAATATTAAAGTTAGTAATTAGGTAATTTATTATTTAAATGTTTATCTTAAAATCTAGCTGCATTTTGCAGGTTTTGCTTATGGATGTACGTAGGTATGATAAATTTATAGGTGAACTTCAAAATATTGTAATTCGAATTTAAGTTTTTTTCTTTCGTAAAATATCTTCAGATGTAGTTTAATTAATAAGCATTTTATATAAGTAGGTATGTATTTCTATTTTCAAAGCGAAATATGTATGTTCAAGAAATTATTGTAAACAAACCGTTCAATCGCTAAGCAATCGAAGTAAGGTGAGAATCAATCTTCAGTCATCTATTTACAGAAAGAACGCCATTAATTTCGGTGGAACTTTATTTACTAAGCCGAGTAGACAGGCACGAAACGGGTTCCTTGAAACACAATAAATCGTTAGTCGAAAGCCCCAAATAAATCCCCAGAACACACGATAAGAATTCGATGTATCACGCGACGTAGGTATTTATTACGGTGGTACTCCTATATACAGAACCCGGAAGAGTCGATTCGAATCGATACCAGCTTTCTCTTCCTTAAAAATAAATCGATTCTCTTGATTTCGATGTTTTTACTCGACATAACTCAAGTTTCGAATAACGACGCAGTGATGTAAGATGCGCAAAAACAATTTGTGGTCCTCCCGATTTATGGGACGAGGAGTTATTTCTCTTGCAATTAAATTTGCTTTATGGGAAGTTGTTTTACATAAGCTTGTGATTATGTAAAGCATGGTACAAGTGATTGTTAAAAAATTTGAATTATAAATGCAAAGTATACACATAAATCATCTTCTTAACTTTTCCAGTTGTTGAAAATTACTTTGTTCTGATATAAAATGAAATGCGGTCGCTTAATTTTATAAAAAAAAAAAAAACAAATGGAACCTGTATACGATTGCCACAGAAATGTTCAGCGAAACAGCTGTTCTAAGGGAACATGAATGACCCCTCAATGACTTGAGTTCCAAGCCACCTCGATTTTGACTAGGTTGAACATATCATAATTATGTTAGAACTTTTAATAATTATTTGGGTTATGTCGTGTAATTTTTCTTTGTATTTGAATTAATTCAGGAGAACAGACATCCCTCACAAGACATTTTGATCGAGATTGCGCTCATTATGAAAATATAGAGCACTCATTAATTAACTACCTACTTATAAATTTAACATAATATAATTAATGTATAAATAAAACTATAAAACACTAACATCTTGATAGCAAAAGTAATTATAGCAACGAAATGTAGTGCAGTACCATAACCGAAATAGCGGTCATTGACCCATTGAGTTAGGGAGTGTGTCTGTTGGTCGAGGCCGGTCTGAACGTTCATCACTATCATACCATTTAGCCGTTTATTATGCGCTTCCTTATTTATGGCGTAATTCGTAAAAACAGCACTTTAGTTATTCGCATAAAACTCACAATTTTGCAATTTTTCTTTGAATATATCGCAATATAAAAAGAAGTTTTCAAGCTCGAAACATTTAATTAGAGTTTAACTTGTTATGAAATTTTCAAACTTCACATCTTACATTTTAACTATTTTATGATATTATCTTCATAATCACAACATTAAAATACTAGATATCATTAAACAAATAATTTTCAAAATTAAATCCGTCATGTTCCAATACTTAACCCATATAAAATATACCTATCACTATGAACGCTGAATAGTTTTTTACGTTATTTGTAGATAGCCACTTGGCCTGATGCCATTGTGCGTGAGGTGAGATGCACGAGGGTGGGGTCCCACGAATGGAAATCAATACTAACTGCACACTACTGCATTGCTCCAGTATAAATCACCCCTGCTGGCACCCCGTTGCCAAACTTCCACGCTTTAAAATGCAAACTTTATACCCCAAATAATACGGTCCATTTTAAAATGCATTCAACGTAAGAATGGCCGCGAATCCATTAGATGTAAGTACATATCTATAAGTTGTCTTAGATGTTTTAAGGGAATGTTTGCTGAAATTTGCACATTTGCTAACGTAAATTCATACTGGATTTCATTTAGATTTTTGATTATTATTCTTATGCTATCTGAACCATTGCATATTACCTGAATACGAACAAATTAAATCACTCACTATTGTGAAATCACAAACTTTTACTTACAATAAAATTGATTAATGACGATATTGAATATTTATTCCCGCAATCAAATGTTCTTATTAGCCGCTTAGCTGTTTACTATTGTTGCGAATGAAGAATGCTGTTTATAGAATAGTGTTGAGTAAGGTTTAAAGTATGCCATAAAATCATGCGTCATTTGGGCAATTATTTACGTGGACAGATAGCTAATTTAAACTTAACACCCCAACAGTATAAGGTTACGAAGCCTAGAACACTGCAGATAAGGAACAGGCTCTGCTCACGGCAGGCACTAACTCTTGGCCTTTATTTATTTCAAGCTACGTGCCCCAAGCAAGCAATCGTCAAACAAATCCATTGCTGCTTTCAGCATAACAAGCTGCGCGATTTGCAATCTTATCTTCATAAGCAGAAGAACTATAGTGACGTATTTATAACGCAAGATGTAAGACTAAATTTGTAATGTGCTTCTAATTGATAAGGTGCACTATATCTGGTATTGCCATGATTTAAAAGCGCTTACAATCGATTCGCGATTTATTATCTGTCTGTGATGGTACTGTGTATGACTGGGAATTTTTTATAGGAGATTATTAATTTATGTTTCTGATTTACGATAATAGAATACGAAATAAAGTAAATACTTTTTGACCTCCAAATGAAAATTCATCACATGACGTAACAAGTGACTTTAAAAGGATTTTAGCAGGCGTCTGATAAAATATGATAAAAATAAATGCTTTATGGGGACAGTTGCTTCACCGGTTTAGCCAATCATTCTCCTTATTCCTCATTCGCCATTTTTGTAGGTGTGCGAGGGATCCTCGAAGATGTATTGCGTATTATTCACGTCTGCGGACCCGTTTATCATCTTAGTTTTTGGGTATTTTTTTCCTGTTTGTTGTTTTCGGGTCTGCAGTTTTTTACCTGATCTAGTACTATAATTTCTTAAATGTGTGTATCTTAGGAGTTTAGGTAGTATTATTTTTCAATGGAAATAGCATCATTGTTAATAAGCGATCTTTATAATTTTATGATGACTTTTATATATGAAATTCTAATTATGTAAACTACTACCTACTAGGTAGGTACCTACTCTTATTATTTTTGAGCTGTGGATAGGTCAGTTTTTTTAACATACATAAAAAAGATGAGATACTGTAAGGGAAATTATAACGTTCTTTATAGCCCAAAGATGATAATCATTTCGTACAAACAACAATGTTGTATGAAAAGGTTTCATTATTCTTATATTCTGATGAGTAATTTTTTATTGAATATTTTAATAATGCTAATGAGTATAGGCAAGAAAAACGTACTAAGTATTAACACGGTAGTATTAATGTGCATTTGGTATTAAAAACTAATAAAACTTACCTTACTTGTTTGCAACAAATATTTTGAACTTTAGAGATAAATTTTTGTCGTGTTTGAGCATGAATATTTACTTTTACACAAATTATATAAAGTTCTATTTATTTAATATCCTTGCTTGAAGCGAATTGGGTTATTAGTTTTTAAAAAACTAGTATAAATAAAAGCGAAAACTAAAATATTAAAAACGCGAAGTTGGCTCGCTGTCAGAGGCCGGTGCAGTGTTGTGCCATAAGGCTGTAAAGTTAACAGCTGCTGTAATATATGGGCTTTCAAAGTTAGCCCGGCAGCTTCCGACTATTTAGCTCTTTATAAATGCTCAGCGCTAACGATAAACTTTATAGATTTCCTAGCGGTACAAAATCTCTCTATAAACAATGGTTCATTGAATAATTTTTACGAAGTTTTCATTGTTATTTTTTTCTTTTTTGTTTACTTTTTTTGTTGTTGCTTGAGTGAAAACTATTGAACGAATCTCTGTTAAGAAATATGGTGATAGGTACTCATAAATGTAGAATTTTTTATACTTAGTACCTACTTAGGTATAGTAATACTTGTGAATTTCATACTAGAATTAATAAGTGGGTAATCATTGTTTTAGGTACCGTTCCTACTGTTATTGTAACGGCAATTTGAGGTGTTTTTCCGAGAACAATATATAGAATTATAATAGGTATAAAAAGTTCATGACCTGTTGGCTAATTAGGTAGGTATAATGACTAAAATAAAGGTGTTTACACACAAAAAGTAGAGTAGTGTTTTACATGCCACCTAATATTATATCTCCCAACATAATCTATCTTTAACACCATTACCATTACACCCATAATAAACATTTCTCGATAATTTTGAAAACATGTGAAATTACCATAAAAACATCATTAATAATACGTTATAACTTATATCATAAAGGTTAAGGTAACCAAGGGCGTCTGGCGACGAAGGTCGTAATGATAAGGTATATTAATTTCAGTAACTGGAGGTGTTACAAAGTAAACTTACTGAAATTTATTATGTTTCGTGAGTATTAATATAGCTTTACATGTTTCTCTCATATATAATGGCTGCCAATACATTAACTAGGCACATAAAGTACGAAATAACATGAATACAATTATCGATTCAGTTTCTGTAATGTGGAAAAGCTGCTGAAAGAACTTAAGGTTACGATTACCTACATTAAGTAATTATAGGAAAAGGCGTATAAAATTATTTGGTTTTTTTTTTTTTGTTCAAAGAATTATTCCTTTCTTTTTTATTATTAAGTATAGTCAATAATGACATTTTCAAATATTGCGCTCTACATTTTTTCCAACCGATATTTTCCTATACATCTTTGAAATCAATTGAAATATAGATATAATTAAAAGCACAAAGGCCTATAGGCAATAACACGATTATATTATAAATGCAAAGGTTTTTTATACATCCATCTGTAATAAATATCTACGAAAAAACTTTATAAAGTGGCACACACATAAGTGTCACGACAGGTGCGTTTTATATAATAACACATAAGAATTCAAGACTTCATACATTTTAATAAGTAAAAAATATAATGCCATGGATTATCGCTTACGAGACACACTTTATTACTTACACCTAAGGTAATAAATATAGTTTTTACTTAAAACAGAGTTATGTGGTCGTTTTTTAAAAAGTTGAAGGTGCAACACAAGTCATCGTTGACAATATGCTTTTTTCGATATTATTATTTACTTATTAATGCATACAAATGTATACAATAATATGTTGTGTACGAGAGACTAGTTGCATCAAGTTTTTCTTTAAATTATACTTATTTTAAATTGTTACTTCTATTCATTTCTATTTATGTTGATTATAATAAAAAAAATGTCAAATTACCAAGCAGCAAAAGCTGTAGTAGTCCATATACAAAATGTTTATTTATACCTAAAAGGTAAAATTAAAATTAGAAAATATAATTATTCGTCAGTTTCCTTAACGTAGGAGATTAATAATATTCATTAATACAGTCCATTTACATAATGCATAATTAGGGAGCTCAAAATGCCATCGGATGCCCAATGCCCATACAAAAACTAGTACCCAATGTTATTTCAAGAACGAAAACTCGACCTTTTAAGATCATAATTTATTATTTAGTCTATTCACAATGGAGTGTTCTTACTATGGAAGGTGATGGCGAAATATGGAGGTGTGTTGAAATTTATCTACACATCAATGGGATTCCAACATGCCCGGTACAGCCGTTTATGGTTTGTTTAAACTTTAATTATAAGCAGTGTTTTTGTGAGAAGTGTCTCCGCATATAAGAAGTCGGTAGTGGCTATTTATGTAAGGCTATTATCTATTCAATATCGTCTTAATGTTTTTACCTTTATCTTAATGCTTGTGAAAGCTCGTGGCTACATAGTATACCTATGCACTTAGTATGGTAATACAGGTTCTAGTTGTGTAATTTCACTTTTACTGATTCTTTATAAAATTATGAAAAAGCTTGTCTATCTATTGTCATGAAAAGAGAAAAAGTAGGTACTTGTAAAAAAATGGTTTTTCAAGTTATTAAACAAAACAATATTGTACAATTATTTTGATGGTTTGTTTTTTGATAGTCTGTTATAACAAAAATTTTCTTTAGAAAAGTGGCCAGTAATTAAAGTATCTGTTGTTTATTATCCAATGATAATAGTTCACCTTTTGTGTTGAGTATTAATTATGAATTGACTACTGTACCGTGGATTGAATTTTATTAATGGTACGAACGATTAAAATATTTTGCACGTTTCACTTCTTTTGAGAAGGCCGACAGAGGGCCATTGTATTTCACATAACCAGTCGTGCTGGGTCACTATAGAAGATGCGATTTATTGAGAAACTGTTCTGACCTCAATCTGTGATATACGCGCAAGATAGTAATTTAGGGTCATCAGAATAATTACCTACTCGGTAAATATTTATGGATCGTAACCTTTATTTAATTGATTTTTACCTTCATTCAAGTCAATATCTGTCAATGTATTTTTAAGAAAAGTGCCAGTTTGGAGACAAATTGCAGTGGTAAGAATACAAAGTTGACTTTAATGAACACTACAATTCAGGCATCTCATGCACAATATATTCTTTATACTGTTTTGAGCCGAAGCCAAAAAAGCGTATTAAGTAGGTATGTAGAATAGGATAATTGACTAATTTCATCAATAAAGTTCATCGAATTCTATTCCTTAATTGGAATGGTGTAATGTTTAAATTAGAAATTAATTCTCGAAATGACCATGAAAATGCATTCTAACGCGCTTGCATTATTCATTGTCGATATTAACACATCACAGAGCGGTGGAAGGCGCAAGCTTGAAGTATTTTATTGACATACATAATTTATGATATTAATTCTTATGTTGCTGAAATACATATGTATGTATTTGTGTGGAATACAGATTGTTCAGTATTTGCCGGAATTCGTAGTGTGAATTACCTAGAGTTGTGTGGCTCTACAATTATGATTGAAATATATTTAGTATATTTTTTATTCCATTATATTTTGCTATGTAGTACCTATTTCAGTAGTTTTTGTTGTTGTGTAATTTATCTTATAGTTTTTGTACGGTATTTTTTAATTCAATATACAGCACTTGAAACTTAGCGCAATCTTTAATTCTAATGATAATAAATAATTATATTCTACACAGCTTCTTCAATCCACGTCAAGTTTTTGAAAAGTAATAATTTCAGATTTCGCTAACAAACACCCATCAATATTGTGTAACTGTATAAGTTATGTGACATTAACGTAAATGCGTATTATTTATACCAGTCTCTATGGAAAAGGCTTCGCCGCATGACGCTCGGATAAACTCACGGATGAATACATTTAAATAGTAAATGCGACACCAGCGGAGATTTAGTATCGAATAATGTAGCTGGTACATAAGTTCCATTACTCACGCCTATAACTCCTCCTGTCTTGTAAATAAGTTTCGTACGGACAAGTTTTAGAATTACGCTCGACGTTAGTTTGCGCACAAAAGGGTTTGTTAGTAGAAGTTATGAAAGACTACCCACGCGAACGACTCTGTATAATGTTTCGAAATAGATTAGATTTTTCTTTGTACTTACTTACTAGTAATCTACAAGTATAATGCATATTAATTCAAACGTTGTTCACATGGAGTGTTACTTTGTAATTAATGAGATGACAATATTGAAAGAATTTTCTTCAAAGCTTCGTCCACAAGAATTTGTTTTATTACAAATTGCACGTATCGTTATCGCGCAATCTCATCTCCCAATTCCTTTTGAGGTCGGCAGCTGATTCGCTACTTTTTGCTGTATATGCTTATAAGGATTGTGTTTACCATCGAGTACTCGCGTTTGTTAGTAAAAAGCTTAAATATAAAGAAGCGACACAAATAACAAATAGATGATCAGTTCGCTAAAGTTAGGTGTAGGGATGTAATTAGATACATGTAACGTAAAATCAAAAACAAAGGGTTTTCGCAGACTGTATATAATTCAACGCACGCCGCTCCTTTGTGCATGTCCTGAATTACACGAGTGATGCTTTGATCTGCCTTCCTTAAATGTTCATGACGTGCAGACGTCCATGCGTTTAATATGCAGCTTCATGAATGGCGCAAGTGAAGAGAAAATCGTGGACTTATGCATTTACTGACCCAAAGGTTTTATTGAGTAGGTAGCTATGTACTATTAATATGTATGGTGATCGAAATTATTTATGATCACATAGATTTTGTAACATGCATTCTAAAAATAATACCTATTGGGCTATGTCGTTGTGCATTAATTTTATTTCTTTTTAATAACCAACTTGTAAATATGTACATATAAGATGCCTTTTTACTTTCATTCAAATGTTGAGAAAAATACGAACGATAATATTAAAATTGTTTGAATGACTTTCCCTATTTAACCTACTTATATTTGACTATGTTTTTAATGCTGTTGCCCGCACTTGTTATACGCCATCTTTCTTCGTTATCTTTACGTCTCTAGGTGATGAAAGGGTATGCTACAACTTTCCTGACGCTTGTATTTTCTGGAAGTAATACAATAAGTTGTGATAAACATCATAATTATTTGTCCCATGGTCTCTTGGGAATGACCAGACTATTGGTACAGTGCGAGCGCTTCAACCATGACGTCTTTGGTTCAAAAATCATATAGAATGTAAAAAGTTGGACCAACGGACAGATCTGGGTTTAAAATTTTCATCGATTGCATTATGAAAATAAATTTAAAAAAAAATGTATGCGTGTACTAGAGTACACACGTAAGAAGTGAAACTTCTTTATGACCTTAAAAATGTCACGAGTATGGCGTAACGCAAAAATGTCACGCGTACGGCGTAACGCAAAAATGTCACGCGTACGGCGTAACGCACAGACAGCGTAACGCAAAAATGTTACACTAAATTTTTGTCCAACCCCGATAAAGAAGTTTCACTTCAAAAAGACAATAGACTTTACCTACCTATCTGTCGTACCTACATGTCTACAATGTAGACTCTACATAACCGGGAACAAATACTGATTATAATTAATTATATTTATTTCAATTTAATTGTAATACAAGAAAATGAACAAAATATTAGCAAATAAACTTGTACCACACGGGTGTAGTTCAAATGAAACTTTTGGAATTTATATGCGTTCAGTGTGAACACGTGTTTCGCGTATATTCCGAAGCTTTTCCTCTACTCTAAGATGAAACTGAATTCACACTTACAATATGACATTAGGTAGGTACTAAGGATAACTAAGTGACATGTTTAGTATTCACATACGATCAAAACATACCAAATATTGCGTACAATGTAGAAATAAAATATACTTAATATAATAATAAAAACCTACCAAGTTAGTAGGTGTAAAATGGAAATTCAATTAGGCAATAAATATACGATTTATGTGGACACCATTCAGATATGTTTAAAAATTCAAATCACCTGTTCTAACTTATAAAATTGTGTAACCCGTGAAGCTTAATGTATTTATTTATTCATGGTTTATACGTACATGTAAGTGATGAAAAATGTTCGAGCTTTATATTATAAAAATAGTTAAATAAGCAGTTGAAATTTAATTCACGTTGCAGGGTCACGATCTAAGAAAATAAGTGACTTATTTTTAAAATGTATCACCGTAGACGAATTTTACTATCGTCAATCTTACCTTGAAATGCGGTAGCCTATAACAACGTGACGGAATTCTTATCATTTCTCTGTATTGAAGTTCTAAAGGTTTCTTGGGTGTTTTGTGACTGTCATCAAATATTTTTGCATTGAAACAATTAATATGCTACGATGTGTTGATCTTTAAAAAAATCTTTTTTTGTCTTAAAAGCGTTTAAACAGTTGTCTATAAATAAATATAGAGCTATATTTCAATAAAGAATGAATCTCTCTCATTTTCCTTGAAAGCTTTGCGAAAACTATTAGTTTTATATTAGCATAACAAAGATATGAATCACAAGATTGATTATATCACGAATTTATGGTACTCTTAGCTGAGTGGCTTACGTTATCAATGATAATATTTCAGTATAAGATATTACAAGTATCTAAATGCTATAACTTTAAATCCGTCTAGGGCAGAGGTGATACAATTAGTTTCGCCTTAGTACCTACATTAAATATTATCAAGATACGCCTATTGGTAGGCAAAGCCAGCTTTCAGTGTCTATAAATAATTATCTCAGTTTCGCATCTAAGATAACTGGAGACTATTGTTTGTAATACAATACAATATACACAAATAATAAATTTGTAAATCTTTCTTGATAATACCACTCTTCTTTATAAATTTTCCTGTTTTAAATGTTACTCCATCTATTTGCAAATGTTAGTAGATAAAAAATATGATTTTTCTTAAACGCATTTTAAACATGTACCTATCTATTTAAATACCTATACTACCAGATATAGGTTGTCACGTAATTGAATAATACAACTTTAATAACTGTAACGAAGCGCTTCGTAGTATGTACCTAACTCTTAACATGCTTTAAGATGTTGGCGTTCATATAAGCCCCAAAGCAGTACATAGATCTGCATCAGTGTAAAAATGCATACTAGTTAAAGTACGCAGCTAAGCATCAACCCATAAGTTTCAATTTGTGTCCACGTCCCTCGCAAACACGTCGACATACATCAGAGTTAGCGACTGAATCACAAACGCCCTGGCACTCAAATGCGATGCAACATTTTGTTGAATTTATTGTGTTTTATGACTGCAAATAAATTGCTACATCACACTACGCTTGGTGCTTATGTGTTTACAGATCCTATCTATTTAATTTATACAATAGTAACACTTTACGTTGTAAAACAAAAACTTGCAAATTAAAAACATTATTTTCGAGTTTACGTGAACTATCATAGAAAAACCCAGCTTTAGTTATTGTTTTCTGGATAATTGTAGGTACTAACTTTAACTTCCATACGAGCGGCCATACAAAGTTTTCAAGTGGGTACTTTAAACGGTCTATACCTACTTTCGTTTAAGACACTCAAGTTTAATTAAACTTCTCCCTGGAGCATGCTGCAATTACTCGGCCCGTGTAAATGCAAATAAGTTCCGAACAACCGTGTTGTTTATGTTGGTCAAAGAAAGCCTTTTCCAAAATATTTTGTAGTTGTGTAAACCCTTCACCCTTTTATGTAATTTAAATGAAACACGGAGAGACACAGAGTTTGGGGTTGGATGTAGTTTTTGTGTTGGAGCATTTCCGAAAATTGTTAGTTGAACTCATTACGGGCGTCTCAAAAGTTTTAACTCATTCTATGAATTAGCGGTTTCTTTATAAAACCATATTCTTGAAGTGTTCTACCCGTCCGATTAGGGCCCTTCTGGCCTCCTCCACTCAAGCGACAGCTCAAGCCGAGGTTCGTGGTCCCCGTCAAGGGGGGACGCCCTTGTGCATGTCGCTACCAGGGTGAACCTTCAGTTCACCCCCGCGTCCGCGTTAAAATGTAGAAGCCCTTCTGGCTAACATTGAGAGACACCACACAAAAAAAAAAAAAAGAAAAAAAGAAGTGTTCTATTGTATTCACTTTTGGTATGAATTAAATAGATTTATATAGAAATAATGGGCTATAAGTTTGGTACTTGTTATATTTTACAAATAGTATGTAGAGTCTTACTTAAATGCCATAAAATTTATAATAATCATACGCTACAGTGAAAATTGAAATTCATAAAGATTTGCGATTCCATGAAACCAGTTAATCAATTATCGCACAAATATTTCACACCATTTAATTGTAACCATATATAATTTGGTATTTTCAGAAATAACATTCTTTTGGCTAAAGCTTCATTATTTTTGTATGTGCAAAACGCATAGGTACGTTATTGATGGTAACGCAGGATTTACGTATTTTTTCGAAAACATACACACTTATTTATAAGGCCCTTGACTGTATTTATGTTTTCCTTTTTAAAACGACAATAAAATATTGCCTTTGAATCATTTGTTTTGTTTAAACCATTCTTAAATTCGTACTTAGTTTATCACAATGCAATTCTTACAGCATTTATTTACGTATCGGATAACGTATGCAATTATATTACAGAGAGAAATATTAGGTATGCATTATATAAAAGTAAATTTGTAATTAACGTGATATATAATCTTAAACGCACACATTATATGTGACGATATTCATTTTAATGTCTTCATAAAAGGATATAAGTAGGTATTCCAAATAAAACACTCAGTCGGCAGTGTTTGACGTACAGCTTCCATTAGTGCGATGCCCGTTACCAAGGAGATGTGATTAATAAAAAACAGTTCAAGAACCTCAAGGCTAAGAGCTCACTGATCAAAAAGGCATACTTTAGCCACACCACTGTGCAATCCATAACGCTCGAGATAGCAAGTCGATGCCTCATTTACATTCGCAGCGAGTTCACTCGCTTAACAGGACAATAAATAAATAAGATCGTGGTAATTACGTTGTCGATTTCGTGAAAAATGGTGCTTAGGTGCGCAGTTACAATAATTTGAATGGCTACAACATTATGACGCCTCGTTATACAATATTGGTTTTGTTTGTTTTTAAAACAAATCAAATATATCTTGACATTTTTATGGTCGTTTATATAAAAGGATATGCTTAGGTTTTGCTTTATTTTAAAATTGATTATGTTTTTAATTTTAACATAAAGGTGATTTTATGATATTTTGTTTTGAATCATTAAAATACATGTTCTCAATTGTATGCCTATATGAAATATGTAAAGATTTAAAGAACATAATGGAAAAATTTAATACAGTAACTCGGCCCAGTGTTTGCTAACGTTTAAACTGCACGCAGTACCATCTCGATCTGCGCACCATATTTCAATTTGAGCATCACGCATTAATGCCTGTAGGAAAAATATCGAATGCAAGAGTCGTAAATATGCTCGTAGCGGGTGCAAAACACATATACCCTCACTGCGCCGCCAATTAGTGCTGAATACACAAGTGTTCGTGTTACTTATATATTTTCCTTTAATAAGACGTAGCTACTTCTAAACAAAACGTATGTTTCTGTTATTGCAATTTATCGATTATTTGTGTCATATCTACTTCACTAATTTCTACGTCTATGATTTTACAACTTGATTAATGATTACATTCGTTACAAATTTGTAGGTGTTAGTTTCGATCAACACATATTTTACAATAAATTTACGCTTGTTCGATCAAGCGAATCAAATGGGTGTTTTATTGTCAATTATACTTTGAAATAAGCTGCACAATAGCCGGTTGCAGTATCACATCAATAACACCAACTGAAATTATTAGAATTCCACAAAATATAATCAGGACAGGCTTATGAAAATCACGAGCCAGTAATAAATAGCAGGGCATTGCATACGCACCGAGGCTGCCGCGTTTCGTTATATTTCGCAAATTGAATACGCGGTCACCACAATTTACAACCACCACTATCAAGCGACTGGTATATTTTTAATTATTTGATCAGCCGGCTCTGATAAATCAAGCGGAATTGGTATCTGTAACTTTGTAATTAGTTTATTTCATTTCGCGCAAGCCCTGAAGTAATTTTCATGAATTTTAATTTAATATCCGCTTCGAGGCGTCACTTTAAGAGGGCACTTTATGAAGATTAAAGCGTTTTAAAAATGTTAATTCTTTAATGAGTTTCAATGAGGGGATTAAATGAAAGTATTTTTCAGTGATTGTGACTCTTAAAGGGTTATTCTCTGACTCTCATTTTTTATTTAATATAAGCTTAAGAGAACTTTTAATTTGATTTCGGATTATTGTAACACATTTGGATGTGTTTCTATCATATAATTAATTTTTAGTCAGATATTATCTATTAGTTTATAACATTATCTTTTCTATTAGCGATTATATTATTTGTAATAAAGGGTATTATCATAAAATAGAGTATAATATACGAAATTGTTTATAATCTACCTATTAATTGATGTGACATAGAACGGATAAGCTTAAATTATTATAGATTAAATACATACATTAGATTCTATTATCACTTCGGATCCGATATCTACATGTTTTGCCCAAACTCGGAGTAATTTATCATCATACATATAGCTCTTAATGAGGCGGTAAGGCAGTTCTCTTGGAGAAAAACACGAAATCCGAACATTCCTCGTTGGCTGAATATACATTAGGAAATCATTTACTTTATTAATCACTAAGATAGATTTATTGCGATTTCTTGTATTCCTTAAAATGTCCACTTAATAAATTAAGAGCTCTTGAGATAACATTTTATTAATAAATGCAAAAAGTGTAACCGTTATTTAAATCAGTACAGTATAAAATTACACGGAATTCAGTTTATAATATGACACCCGAGATAATAAAATTAATACAGTTGTTTTAGGGCCTTTGCTATTGACCAAGATTTTATTAACTGTTTCATGTTTGTAAACCATTAAAAAGGTAAAAAAAAATTAAGTAGGTTTTATATGTAGAATAATAGTTTCATGATGGCATGTTTTTTAAATACTGCCTTTCGTAAGATATTTTAGAAAATTTCTGAAATAGATTGGAAGTAACGATTTGATCATAGTCGCAACAATACAAAAGCGAGCTCTACTTTTAAATGGTAATTTATTACATATTAAATTTAATGTGTTGAAATATGACAAAAGTAGTAGAAGTAAGTACCTACCTATAATGATAAAGGATTCGTCTGACATCATTTGTTGTAAGTAATATAATAATTATTATTTTATTGATTCTTTTTAATTAATGATCTTACGCATAATTACAAACTTTTACTAACTCCCAATCAATACTTAATATCTACTAACTAAAATCAATATATTTTTTGAAGACAGTCCAAAGAAAGTTGATATTATCTTACGTAGAGTGAACAGGTAGGTACCTTCTAGGGAAGCGCGTACCATCTTAGACCACATCTCAGCTTAACATCAGGCGAGATTGTGGTCAAGCTCTTCCCTACAATAAAAAAACGTACATTTACAAATTTCTACACACTTTTACTAAATACCTACCAACTAACACTTAATACTAACTAAAGTCAGTATTATATTTTAAAATATTTAAGCTTCGAAGAAAGCATAAAAAAGGAGGATCTTTAAGACCTTATAGCACATAATATAAATACCAGCAATTTAAAAGAATGTCATTATACATAAGAAACATGCCAATAAAAATAATTTAGAATATAAAAACGGCAATTTTCGTATAATTGGCTGTATCTTAATGATGAAGTGTCAAATCTCACGCTGTGCGCTAACTTATTGTTAAAATTACAAATCTAAATATAAGGGTTCATACGCACTATGCGGGTTGCCGCATTGCGGGTAGCCGTCCGGCTGACCGCAAGCACAATTATGTACGTAATATTCATTTCTATACGCACTGCGATGCGGCTACCCGCAGACCGCTCCGGTTGCTCGGAGAGCTGCGGCCCGAGTGACGGCCAGCCGGACGGTTGCTATACGCACTATGCGGTTCAGTCTGCGGCTGCCCGCCATTGAGCTTTGTTATAAATTTTTCTAAATTTTTCAATAATTCTTCAAACGTTTTTATGCTCATTCTAGTAAATCCGAAAAACTTATCTTCATATTGTTTTAGTTCTTCGAAAAATATTGCAAAATGCTTGCTCTCATCTCGTGTTTGCAAATAAGGATGCACCCAAAACTTCTTTCTTTGTTTTTTCTTCTTTACGTAACGTGTGTAAATGTAGTAAATAGCTGCAACTTCTTCCACGTCCATCTTTGAAATGGATCGACATGACCGCAAATCGCAACGGTTCTTCAACCGCACGTTGCGGTTGCGAATGCGGCTGCCCGCGATCCGGCTGGCCGCATTCGCAACCGCATCCTGCGGTCAGCCGGACGGCTACCCGCAATGCGGCTACCCGCATAGTGCGCATGAACAGGGTTCATACGCACTATGCGGGTAGCCGCATTGCGGGTAGCCGTCCGGCTGACCGCAAGCACAATTATGTACGTAATATTCATTTCTATGCGCACTGCGATGCGGCTACCCGCAGACCGCTCCGGTTGCTCGGAGAGCTGCGGCCCGAGTGACGGCCAGCCGGACGGTTGCTATACGCACTGTGCGGTTCAGTCTGCGGCTGCCCGCCATTGAGTGAGTGTGTGCACGTGGTTGCAAAATGCTTGCTCTCATCTCGTGTTTGCAAATAAGGATGCACCCAGTACTTCTGTCTTTGCTTTTCTTCTTTACGTTACGTGTGTAATTGTAGTAAATAGTTGCAACTTCTTCCATTTCCATCTTTGAAATGGATCGACATAACCGCAAATCGCAACGGTTCGGTTGCGAATGCGGCTGCCCGCGATCCGGCTGGCCGCATTCACAACCGCATCCTGCGGTCAGCCGGACGGCTACCCGCGTAGTGCGTATGAACCCTAAGAGGGCATTTTCATTATAATTATGTGACTACGTTATTATTTTAAGAGTTAATTATTACTTAGAGTACTTTATGTGCTGATTAAAAGGGATATTCATGACGGTTTTTATAATAGATAATGAAGTGTATATATGTAGTATATACATATATACACTTCATTATCTATTATAAAAACCTATAGTAGGTATGAGTATTAAATCTTTTAATCTTAGGTTTAAATTTTTAAACGTAAATGCTTCAATTTCCTTATATAAAGGGTGTAAGTTCTTTTACTCAAGGATCCATCAAAACTTTCCAGCCTGTATGAAAACAGTTTACCTACTGGCGACATCGATATTTCATTATTTTTATATTATATTACAAACAATAAGTGTAAGTACCTACTTGTTTTAATGTATTCCAAGCGTCATTTAATTATTTTTCTTTCAATAAATCTGCTTATTTATTTACAAAGTTCATAGAATAAAGTATCTGTTTTGACCATAATCTTAATACATATATATAAATCTCGTGTTACAATGTTTGTCCTCAATGGACTCCTAAACCACTTAACCGATTATAATAAAATTCGCACACCATGTGCAGTTCGATCCAACTTGAGAGATAGGATAGTTTAAACATGTAGGTACCGCGAAGCCGGGGCGAACCACTAGTATGATAATAAATAAAACATACCATCTTAAATGAAATTCAAATAATTTCATTACCAATTTAGCAGTCCATCTTCAAGCTACATCCTGACAAAGTATACTATATTATAAAGCATATACCTAGGTCGATATCTAAATGAAATTAAAAAATCATAACCAATTTAATCCTGCATACAGCTATATCCTGATTAAGTACATGATATTATAAAATATATAAGTACCTATCTAGACAAACACTCGATGTAACCCTCGCGTGCCGCTGACACGGAGGACATGAACAAAGCGAGTAATGGCCCGGAAGTATCGGGACCTCTCATTCCGTTCCTCTCCGCTAGTTCCGCTCATTATCCGACATTCGGAATGTTCCTTTGTTGCTCTTAGTGGCTTTATTTACTCGAACAATTGTGTGCCGATGTGTTTTATATAGAATGGAATGGGGTGGAGTGCAAATTATAATTTTTCGTCCATTGACGGGTTGATGCGTCTCTATTTATTTGCTCGAGGTACCTATGTGTTGTTTATACGATGTACTTTATAGCGTATTATTTTAGAAGGTACTATAGGTATAATTTTACAGGAAAAATTTAAATTGTTTTAAATATATTTTTTGCTATGCTTGCAATAAAAAACAGCTTACTGAATCGGGTCAGGTGTATTCATTTTAATTGAACATAATATTAATATGGTAGGTATATATGTAATATAAGTACCTAGGTATTTTGAAAACTTGTTTGACGTCATAATGACGTTGTAATTAGACAAAAAAATGTAATAGAGATCTATTTAAATTTATTTAAAACACAACTATAAACTTATATTATGTGGCTAGTAATTGATTATTTAACCATTAACATAACAGTACGATTCTCACAATAATAATAATCAGTCAGAGATCAAAGACCGTAATATCATAATTGTTAAATGTTTCCATTATTCAGTAAGCACATGAAATATATTTTATATTTGTGATAGGAAATGTGGATATAAATAATACGTCTACGCATAAATAAGTAAGTATGGAACTTCCGACGCACGCGTGCACGGGGGAGTCACCCTAGCTCTATAGCTATATGTTATTGTACGAACATTTGAATTTCTAATTTACACTATTGTTACAAGAATATGAAAATTAAATTACTCAATTCTCAAATGTGTTGGTCATTTATTTTTTTCTACCAATTTTTTAAGCTGGTATTATAGATTCTATCATAATAAGATATTGTGTTAACAAAGGCAAATTAAAATGAACATTGTTTTCAAATTACGACAACAGGATGCAGACTCGTTTTTTATACTTGAAATCTTCGTATTTACTGCGAAAAAGGTATCGTATTAACCTTACCTACCTATACGTAGGTAAAATAATAGCAATTAATTATGCTTGTTTTAGATAAAAAAAAAAACGAATTATTTTGCTACGCTTCCCCTCTTTCTGAGAGTGTGTTACTAATATCTGTGAAAGCACACTAAATTAATAATGAAGTACTTTAAAACCAGTTAAATTTGGCCTCTTTTAATGTCTCGACCCTCGATGAAATCAGTACAAGACGAGCAAATGGTCGAAAAATCAAGGGCTTTCATTTATTGGTCAGACAGACGAATTACGCGGCTGTTGATTGAATTAAAGAGTACAATTTATGTGCCAATTTAGCAATGATGTGAAATGGCACTACATAGGGGCGAGTGACTGCGTTAAGTGAAAAATATGAGCGTTAATCATTAATGTTTCATTATTTAATGCTCTAATGGGGTTGGTTTTGTTTGTAATCTCCGCTGGGATGTAAAGGTTTAATGTTGGTGTTGGTGTCTAAGAGGTTCGGGTTGTACATTAATATATGAAAAGATATATATCATGTAGAGACTATACTTACAAAAATATAGGTAGACAATTAAATTGTCTTTATATTTGCATGCCATCTAAATCTTATATCGGTACTGAAATAATACTTACTTACTAAGTTTTATCTGATTTTTGTTTTAATATTTTAGTGTCTCTAGGCTCTACATTGTATGTATAATAAAATTTTCTACTATAATTCATTCATTAAATTCGTTGCAATAAATTTTTAAGCAATAATAACTATAAATAAATTAAAAAATGTGAACTTTCAGATGAGATACATTTTTATTACCAAACTAGCGGTCCGCCCCGGCTTCGCCCGTGGTACATATTTACGTTTTCTCTACATAAGAACCATCCTCGTACTTCAAGGAATATAATAAAAAAAGAATTATCGAAATCGGTTCAGCCGTTCTCGAGTTATGCGCTTACCAACACATTTTGCGATTCATTTTTATATATACAAATTTGTACTAGCGCCTCCATCTAGCGGCAAAGCCCTGAACTACGTGGAAAGTAAGGCTTTGAAGCCTCCAACTTGTTTTCGGAATGAACCATGAATATGTTATTGGTAACTTGGGTGGCCTTTGTTTCTATTTTAGGGCGAAACATGATATCAAAATAATTAATGCTAATTTTATTTAAGGAAACTTGCTTAAAAATTATATAAAACCTGTTATTACTAGATATGAAAAGCTAATAAATCTAATTAATAAAATACTTATAGGTAAGTAGTTTAACTGGATTTGGCTTTGTTTATAATATTGTTAATGGCCTTTTCAAATATTTATTAGGTATTACTAGCGGATAGAGACTCTATAATCTATTTGATTGTTATAGCTTCCTTATTAAGTTACAGATAGTTTTTTTAACGAGAATATATTAAGCAAAAACGAATCAAATCACATACTAATTATGAACTTCATTATATGTAAGTAGGTAGGTACCTACATTTATTATTTTATAACGCAATAATATTACCATGGAAGAAATGCCATGCCCACCTTTATTGCCTATAATATTGTGGTTTATTAATTCATTACAAGATTAATTTATTTATTATGATTGATTACATTTTTATTTTGCTGCAGTGAATTTCAAATACTTGGTAGGTACATAAATTTACTTACATAATATATAAGACAATATACAAAATAAGGTATTCCGCCTCTCAATCCTTCCTTATACTTACTTGAAAAATAAACCTCGTACGGGTTGTATCTCTGGGCCAGAGTGAGTGGTATGGCTGATAAGGCTAACCCTCGGGTCAGGCCGTCGACAAGCTCTCAGATAAGTTCGATTTAATACGTTAAAAGGTGCCCTAATCGGGTCATTCCCATTCGTTATGTGCCGACCGCCCGTATTTCTAACTTCGCTCACATATACACTTGCATTGCGTTAACATAATCTTCAAATATATAGAAAACGTTTTAAAACGTTTTTGAAATTGATTTATTTAATATTTATTGATGATACTATACAGTATGTGACGTATACGAATAAATACATAATTGTAATTGAAAGGTGAGCGCGGAAAAGGAAGAAAGTATAGAACTAAACTAACCGAATTCGGTTAGGCTTGAACGTTTATCATTACTTAGGTACTTATACCTACCTATTTAGATACCTATTAGTTTGCATTCTTACTTTATCCTACCAAGACAGGTACAGTAAACTATTATTGTTGAGTAATACAAATAAATGATCCTCATAAAATAAGTCTAAATGACTCAATAAATAATTTTTATCGGCAATAAATGGTATCCATGCTCGATTGTGACATTATAAATTTAAATCATGCGCTTGACAGTTAATTAAACATAAAGGCAACCGAATTAGAAATAAAATGTCATAAACAAGCAATAAAATTACGTTGAGAGGCACTTATGATTGTTTGTTTAAGTATCAAGCATTTAAGTGCTCTCTTATCAAATGTTTGAGCTTAAAATAGTATGCTTTTATTGAGGTAAAATAGCCCTAACACAACCAAAGTGCAGTAAAATATATTTTAGACAGAACTTCCTAAATAATATAAATTAATAACTAAAACATTTTACACTAGCCGTATTTTTTGCATACCTAGGTAGGTATAATAATGTAATTAGTAGATATAGAATACAGAAACATGGAAAAGCGTTATAATTTAAATTAAATTTGCAGGCAAACGAAGCTTTCCAAAGCATTTTCATGTATCGCTAATTAAAATACGCTGTCGCCGCCGTAAACGGGCCTGCGGTCGGTTTATTTACTGAAATTATTATTTTCCACCTTATGAAATTTTACCCCAATTTTTGCACGCTTTTCAACGTTGCAGAATTGCGTGAATAACTGATACGTATGCATTTTTAATTTCCATAAATAATTAAAATGTATTTTTTGGCATATGTTTGAATTTAATTTTGATCTTTTTTTTTTGTTGTAGCTATTGAAATTTTGCGGCATTCCATATCAGTGATATAGGTACATATATTTTATTATACGGATAAAAAAGTTTTGAGATTGAGTTTGAGCTTAAAAATATACCAAAAACATAACGAGCGAATGACGCCATTATGGCTTCTGATCTTATAATTACGCAGCGATGACAAAAAGGTGCTTAAGAAAGCGTTTAAGATTTCATTCGGCACATCCAACGGCCCTAATTAGAAGCCCTAAAATCTAATAAAAGATAACTCGAAAGTCAAGCTGAACGTCGCATTCATAAGGAAAACTTTGGCGATTAAAATTCCTCTAACGAGTGCGAACCATCTCCTTTAATAAATACAGGGCCCTTCTAATTTTCCTCGGAGAGATTGAAGCGGCATAAATTTTTCACTCTGAAAAGAAACTCTGTGAAAGAAGAGCTTGTACATTTTTACGACGAAGGATACCCATTCGCCCCTCGAGCGACGAGTTGTCTCTCTTTTAAATTAAATTTTCACTCCTAATTTGAAAGTATAATGTCATTTGAGTTGAATTTCGTTATTAAAACTTTTAAATCATTCGGAAGTTTCGTATTGTAGACATTTAGGGTGAGATCACGTGATTTTTTAATCAAAATGGGATCGTTTCTAGTGATTTTTTACGAGTGTGCCACTCCGTCGGCATCAAACCGTCATTAGCCACTTGCGTATCCGATATTGCTTTTCTTTGCAAACTGCTGCCATTTTATTGAATAATTCGAGACCCCTCCATGGGGATTTTAAATATATATCGTTCAATACATAGGACGCGTCGAAATAAATTACAAGTTCTCATTGATTTAAATTTAAAATTCTCTATCTAAGGTTCGGTTTATCTAAATACATCCATTGTTCAAGTACACAAAACATTGTTTCATTTCAAAACATCTGTACATTTTGTCTTGAGTCCTTGACACACAGACACAGTTCAGACGAGCTTTTATAGACCATAAACATTTTACTAGCTCGACCTTGGGTAGGGTCTGCAATGAGGTCGTTGCACTCAACTTTACGACTCTCACACTTCGCCAGTTGTGAATGATTGACGTCAGACGCTTTTGTGGATGTGACAAATAGGGTTCCTTTATTTCATGAAGGTTATTAATTTATCTTATCGATAAAAATAAATGCAAATAAGGCAAATTCAGATAGATACTTGTTTATTTAAACATTTATAGAAATGTGCTTGGAAAAGTTATACGTTTTTTGTAAGACAGAAAATGTATCTATTCCCAATACCTACCTTTTAAGGAAGATAACGGATTAAAAGAGATCTAGAGATTTTTTGAAGTCATTTTAAGCACGGACATAATATAGAGACGTAAAATATTTTATAAGGATAGAATAGCTTCATACCAAAGCTTTATACTAATAATTGGTCAGCACGTAAACCATCTTCAAAATTTTATACTTTTTAAACGTTTAAATGTTTAAAGTATTAAAAAATACAATCTACCTTCTAACAAAATATAGGCTTACCTTTTTTTTTTTTTTTTTTTTTTTTTTTTTTTTTTTTTTTTTTTTTTTTATAGTGGGGAAATCTTCGAAAGATACCCACGGCCCCCGGGGAAGGAGCCGTGGGTTATGTCGGATTCTTACCGACTAAAACCCCACTGTGTTCCGTCGAGCCGCGCAGTTAACCGGGGCCGCGGGTACTCTTTTGAAATCGTCCACGACCACGGCAGCGGACGCCCGGTAGCGGGCCCATCTCCGTTAACACTCTACTCTACGACTGCGCGCGTACGCGCCTCCTCATTCCTCTGCGAGACGGCATGAGCGGAACACGTCTCTTGCCGCCTCATCGCCCCGGACGATGGAGCACTCCCCGGCCCATCGTCCAGAGCCCTTCGTTAGGGAGGCAGGTCGCGATCACTAGCGATCGCGACACGGCGTCGACGCCTTGAAGGTCGCTGGCGCCGCCTCGGGTCCGCGAGAGGGTTCCTCTCACGAGCCCGCTCCGCCTCCTCCTTTCGCGCCATCACCTCCTCGCAGAAGGCGACCACCGCACCCCAGGACCTGTTGTCCCTGACCATGGCGCGAACCACGGACGGGAGCGAGAGATCCGGCCCCACAGCAGCGACCAAACGCTGTCTATCCACGGACCACGCAGGACACACACTCAGCGTGTGGTCCGCTGTGTCCTCCTCGCTCGGACACCAATGGCAGGCCATGGTTGGCTCCCGAATCGCGACTCGACACAGGTATCGCCCGAAACATCCGTGTCCAGACAGCACCTGTGTCAAGCGGAACGTGAGAGCCCCATGCCGTCTGTTGCACCACTCTGAAAGGACCGGCTGGATGGCTTCCACCGTCCTTACGCCCACGGTAGGGTTCTCGAGCCGCCGCGCCCACTCCTCCATTAGACGCTCGCGAGCCGTGGCCCTCCAGCGCGACACCTCATCGGAATTTGGTTCCATCCCCAAAGACCTGGACCCGGAAATTCGGCGGTACACCTCTGCAAGTACCGCAGCGTCGAGTTCCCAAGGGGGGGTTCCGGCTAGTGCGCAGGCTGCCTCAAAAGAGACAGTCCGATATGCCCTCGATATTCTTAATGCCATGACCCGCTGCGGACGACGCAAAAGGGGTCTGGTCCGGGCATTAAGAGAGTCAGCCCAGATGGGCGCACCGTAAAGGGCCATTGAACGGATGGCACCGGTATAAAGCCGACGACAGCCATCCCCAGGCCCCCTAAGATTGGGGAGCAAGCTTCCAAGTGCCCCGGCCGCCCCGACGAGACGGGGGGCGAGGCGACGGAAGTGCTCCACAAACGTCCAACGACCGTCTAAGACAATTCCTAAATAGCGCATTGTCTGACTGATCTCTATGGACACGCCGCCCACCTGTACACAGGAACCAGGCCTTGGTGCCCTACGGGGGCCATGGAAGCACAGCGCTTCTGACTTCTCCAAGGCCACCTTCAGACCTAGCTGGCGGATACGATTCACCACTAGATCAACGCCAGCTGTTGCCAATGAGGCTGCCTCATTGAGACAATTTCCGCGCGCCGTCACCAACGTGTCGTCGGCGTAGCATACAACTCCAATCCCTGGGTGATTCTCTCCACGCAGAACCCAGTCGTAGCCGATGTTCCACAGGAGCGGTCCTAGCACCGAGCCCTGTGGGACACCGCACGACATAGGCCTCTGTCTCCACCCATCTCGAGAAAGGCACGATATAGCCCTTTCTGATAGGTATGATTGTATCATCCGTATCATATATATGGGCACACGGTGGTAGTGGAGCGCCTCCATAATGCACGTCCAGGGCAAAGTATTAAAAGCATTGGCGATATCCAACGATACCGCCAAGAGTACTCCGCCTCTGGAGACCACATCCACTGCAACAGTCTTTAAAGATAAGATTGCGTCCAGGGTAGATCGCTTCCGCCGAAAACCATACTGGCAGTTGCTGAGATTCGGCCCGACTCTTTCAAGATGTTGGACGAGGCGAGCCGCCAAAATACGCTCAAGGAGCTTGCCCACCTCGTCTAGTAAAACAACCGGCCTATAAGCCGACGGCAAATCCCTGGGGCGGCCCGCCTTTTTGAGCAATACCAAGTTACCAGATTTCCATCTTACAGGAAACTGGCCTTGCTCCACGCACGCTGAAAATAAGCGCTCAACCCTGGGTCCAAGAACCGGTAGCGCAAGTGCCCAAGCTCGACTAGGTATACCGTCGGGACCAGGCGAAACCTTCTTTCTCTTAAGCCTGTCTGTAGCAGATTCCAGCTCTTCTTTCGTGACCGAAGGAACAACGGCATCATTCGACTCTTCCTGTGTTGCAATATTCCTCGACGCCATGGACGGAGGAGGATGTCTCTCCCGATCAGGAAATAATGCCGCCACTACTCGCTCGAGAAATCGGGGTTCAAGTGTTTGGGTCAGGGGCGGGCCACATGGGCGGAGCTTTTGCCTCACCCATTGATACGGCCGGCCCCAGGCATCCCGATCCAGGCCACTAATCATCTCGTCCCAAGCTTCACCCTTCGAGCGGGTAATGGCTTCCTGAAGGGCA
This sequence comes from Colias behrii, assembly GCA_029959065.1. Taxonomy (NCBI): domain Eukaryota; kingdom Metazoa; phylum Arthropoda; class Insecta; order Lepidoptera; family Pieridae; genus Colias; species Colias behrii. Next base: position 5,264,049 of record JARWMC010000009.1, read on the forward strand.
ACAACGCAGGTCCTGTAGGACGTATACAACGCTGCTTCCTCCGCCTCGGTATGTCTCCTCCTTCGGCACCTGGTGTACGCCCGCCTCGCCGCCACGCAGGAAGAGCGCAGCTGGGAAATTTCGGCGGACCACCAGTAAACTTGCCGCCTGGGTGGTGTCACTCCAACGCGAGGCATAGCCGCGTCGCAAACTTGCGTCATGGCATCAGCGAGCCACGCCGCCTCCTCCTCAACAGCCACCGTTCCCTCCGGTACAGGAAGCCAGGACTGTACGATAGCGGCTTCAACCAGCAGCTCCCTATCCAGACGCTTCAACGCCCAGCGGGGTCGTCGTCCCTCACTTGGAATCGCTCGGCCGGGAATCTCCTGTTGTGAGGCGACGCTGAAACGGATGTATTTATGATCTGACAACGTTTCGACGTCCCCCAGAACTCTCCAGTCCCGCACACGGCGGGCAAGAGACGGACTCGCAAACGTCACATCGACGATGGAGCCCCCCCTCCGCCGCACGCACGTGAACATAGACCCTTGATTAAGGAGGGACAATCCGAAAGAGGCCGCCCACTCCTCAAGCACCACACCGCGCGCATCGCTCGCTGGAGATCCCCACGCTACAGATTTGGCATTAAAATCTCCGGCCAAGAGCACCGGTTGGGGATGTGCGAGATCAAGCACCTGTTTCACCTCGTCCAGGAACAGCTCAAACTCAGAGAGGCGGCGGTTGGGTGAAAAATACACGCCCACAACAGTGCCAGCACCAAACGAAGCCGCCACACAGCCTCTACGCCTCACCACCCTCTCGAGCTCCACTCCACCCCGTGCCATCAGCATGACTGTGCCATCCAGATCTCCTGCACAATTGGTCCGTGAGGGCACAGTATACGGCTCTGAAATCACCGCCATATCAATAGCCCACTCTGCCATGCTCTGGTACAGGAGATCCTGCGCACGGGCACAGTGATTGAGGTTCGCCTGGATCATTTGCAGTGAAGCCATTATTGTGTCTCCATAGCCGCTGCCTCAATAGTCGGCGCCTCAGTGGGTGCCGGAGCAGCGAGTGAGGGGGCCTTTGAGCCATCACGCGTCTGCTTTCCTTTCTTTGCCTTAGTTTTACAGGCTTGGCTCCCAAGCCGGTGATCCGCCGGACGGTTTGCCTCCGCACAGAGGACACAACGTGCGGCAGTGGCAGTGCACTGACCAGCCTTGTGTCCGACATCCCCACAACGATAGCAGATATTGCTACGGTCCACTGTAGAAGAGCATAGGGCCTGGACATGCCCCACCTCTAGACATTTGAAGCAGCGCAGGGGCTTCGGGTCATTCAAACGCACCATAGCCGAGGTCCATCCAACTTGAATGCGGCCTGCTTTTGAAATCTTTTTTGCAGCTGCCACCGGACAGCTGATCCAGGCCGTAGCTATGCCCCTAGGGCCAGCCCGCAGGCCCGTGCATTTAACTTGCTCTGCGGGGCATTCCCCAACACGACACACGGCAGCTACAACCTCCTCCGCTGAGGTTGAGTCGTCCAACCCAGTGATACGCAGTTCTTCGCACTTCACTGGCCTGGACACCTTAACCACTTCGCTGTCTAAGACCTCCCTCAGTTTAACCGCCAGTACATCGGCTTGCTCCGAGCTAGCGGCGCCGGGAACCTCTAATATGCGAGCACCAGTGGCGGACCGCTTAAAGCGAACCGCACTTATGCCGATTTCAGCTAGATCAATTTTGGCTTTGGCCTCCTTCAGCACCGAGGCAAAGCTAATTCCACGGTCCTCAGCACCCGGCTGGATTGCTATCACCACCGCAGACGAAGAGGGAACCCGGAGCTTTCTAACCTTCCGGGTCGGCTGTACATTTCGCTTCTTTTTTTTCCTGTTGCGCTTCCCTACAACGGTCCAGCCATCGTCAGATCGTTGCTGTGAGGTGGTAACACCGGGAGGCGCATTGGCACTCGCTTCTTTATCCTTCTCTTTCTGGTTACTGTTTTTCTTTCTCCCGCCCTTTTTCTTTGACCCACCCTGCGAGGGTATTGCACCCGTGGTTGCAAGACTTTCGGCTGCTCTGGGCATAGGCTCGGTCCTTGCAAGAGCTGCTCTGCTTCTCGATGCGGGTATTCTGGCCGCAGGAAGTGGAGGGAAGCTCTCGGGTGGTGCAGGGTCTTTTTCCCGCTCTAATGCTCTACGGTCGGAGCGGTCCGCTGCTAGCGGAGGTCGGAGACGCTTTTCCGGGAGCAGCCGGTCGCTGATACTATCCAGCCTGGCGCTCACCATTTCACCGACCTGGTGCATTATTTCCTTTATCAGGTCGGCGTTTCCTCCACTGGGACCTGCAGTTTGGGCCGCTTTTAGTTCAGCTACTTCCTTGCGCAGGCCATCCAACTCTGCCTGTAATCGGTCGTTCGCAGCTTGAAGGCGGCGGGTTTCTTCTGACGTTGTACGCTCCTGCAAAAGTCCCGCCGCCTCGCGGATCACATCGGAGGCCTCCTTAAGGTCCCGCACGAAGACACCTTTCAAATTGCGGGATTTCGTCCGGACCTCGTTTATAGATGCCAGCCCGGCTTCAATGCGACGGCCTAGAGCAGCAGCCGTTTCCGCGCCATTTAGTGGAGCAAAAACACCAGGAGCGGGTGGTGGAGGGAGGGGAGTAGAGGTCCGCGCCTCTTCCGACCGGGGAGGGACATTTGACCGCTCCAAGTCACTCCTGTCGCTTTCTGAATCCCTCCGTTGGGCCCGCAAATATGCCTGCCTCGTAACACTCGCCTGTGTTGAGGTGGCTGGGCGCCCTTTACCCCTTTTAGCGCGATGCGCTCTACGCACTCCTTCTTCATCCGTAGAAAAGGCCGAGCAGCTTGCGTCAGGAGACCGCCTTCGCTTCGCCCAAAGTCGGTCTTCCTCGTATGAAACAGAGCGCAGCGTGGCCACGCTGTTCATTGAGCCTGCGCTTGCCAACCCACGGTCCGAAATGATCGAGCCGTCTAGCCCAGCTCCACCGAGGGCACCTCTGTCAGAGGAGGAACCCCCTCTGACCGGCACCCTGCTGCCTCTTCTATTACTCTTTTTGCCGCGCGCCCTAGCAGCACGCGTTTCTGTACCTCTTGGTTCATCACCATAAATAAAATCAGTATCCGTTATCACGCCAAGGTCGTCGGGTCCAGTAGTATTTGGCAGTGAGGAGGCCTGGGAACCCACCTCCTCAGTGTCGGAATCTCTATGCAAGTTTTTGCCCCCCCCAGAATACGTGGGGCAGCCTGAGTTGGACTCAGGGAGGGATTCTCCACCCTTGGTGGTACCCTCCTGGGGTAGTTTATTTTGAAAACTTGCCTCCATCATCACCTCCTCTTCCTCCAGTTTGCAGCACGCCTGCCGGGTTAAACCCGCCAGCCGCTACCCAGGGCTGGGCCCTTTCGGCTCCACAGTGGCCTCATCGGCCCCAACCCCAGTACTAGGTGATGCTGCGCACATACCATCACCTAGGAGTATTATTTAGCAGCCCTCCGGCCAGCTGGTTTTGGTCCGCGCCGGCTGAGCAGCCGGTACCCCCCATATCTGGGGGGCCTGCCCCTATCCGCCACCTGGGGACGCGCCCGATGGGAGACCAGAAACTCCACACGGGAAATATAGGCTTACCTACCTAATCTTTATTGCGCAATTGCCTCTTAGGTACCTGTCCACGGAAAGGAACGTAAGTTAAAATGTAACTGTTTTGTTCTTTCCTATTCATGACTCCTTTTCCAAGAATTTAAAATCCATTGCGTCAAAATAACGGATTCTCTTGTAACAAAACTTTACATCTTTCTAAAGAAAGGGTTGTTTTTCTAACAAAAGCAATAAAAGGGTTTGGTCATTGTCACCCTTTCTTTGTTTATTGTTCTTGCAGAATAATGAATTGCACAAAGTGTCGTTTTGTGCAATATTGTTTGGCGGCATAACGGGCCTAAACCTTATTGTCTTCGATGTGACCGTAAAGTTGCATTATTTTATTGGTTTCTTCGAGAAATGTTTAAACGTTTCCTTTAACCTGTTGTAACACTAAAATAAATGCCACTAGAAATATGACACACGTTTTTAATCTGTGCTAATAAATAACTTTGCTCTTAATCGTATAGTGTTACGTGGCATACAATTTATTACAGTTTCCATTGTACACCGACTTCTCCGATAATACATATGTATGAGAAAATAAAAAGTGTGGAAGACAATAATATCACATCTAAATTTAAAACCAATCTCAGCGTGGCATCAGAGGACGGTCCCGACATTTTTCTTTTTTATCCGACTCTTATCCTACAAGGCATAAATCGACTCGACCCGTATAACTCTCGAGGACCATTAAAAAGATAAACAACTTAATATAGGAATAATAATAAACAAGTCGACTTAGTTAGAACCCCGTATACAGGCGCTCATAATTTTATTTATTCACGAAACCGTAAATATCTGTAGAAATAATTCCGAAGGCTTTTTGCGGGGATTAAGGGAGCGCTGTGGGTCTGAGAAAATTATATTCGGCTATAACAGTTATCATGCATCACCTGGAAGACGGTTAATGCGCCTTTTCGCAATCTCGAGGGCGGCGCGAAAGACGCCGTGCGCAAATTACTTTTTCAAAGTATTTACATGTAAATAGAGTTGCCGTGTTACGAACTTTGCGGTGTATAACGAACAGTGAGATGAGCTTTTACGTTCCTTATATCTTTGGCAGATTTATCACTTAATCTTGTATTTTTAAAGAGCAAAGTTAAACAAAGAACGCATTCTGAAAATACGGTATGCATATTTAATTTCAATATATTCTTCTCCTGGCAATACATTGTAGGCGTTGTGTAATCGATTGAATCATGATACAAATGTAATACATATATCCCTACTTAGAATAAGCTACGCGAAATCAGATCTTGTCCCATCTTGTAATATAGGAAACATATTACGTAGGTAATAAATATTGAAGTCTGTGAAAGAAATTCATTTTACCCATAACATCATAAAAAACTTATTTAATTAATTCTTAAATTAAGTGTTTCTTTAAAATCGCACATAATTCGACATTCAACAAGCGATCACGGTTCGGGAGCAGGTGATATCGCTCGAACAGCACGCCCCATACGTGAATCCTGTGTAATTATCATCCATTCTACTTATAAACTTTCATAACGGCCTATACGTCGACTTAACCTCTACTGGGAGGCTCCCCCTCGGGGTGCGCCTCCCTTCTTATAATGGGAGTCTAAGAAAAACGGGTGCACGGTTCGGAATAGAAAATGCTCCTTTGGAAATAGCTTCGGCGGAAAGCTGGCGATTTATGCGTGCTACGGGATACGCTGGAAAATACCCCGGGAGCGGATTTTTAATGGGGCCATTGTTTCTATTTTAAGTGGCGCGTGCGAATGGAATACTCAAGTTTTGTTTGAGCGCTCGAGTTTCGTTGTTTGTTTAATGTTATATGCTCGCGTGCGTGTTGATGATAATGACCTGATACTGCTCTTGAATATTCCCAAATTGCTATTAAATACACAAGAAATTCTGTATGACACGCCATTGTTTTGATTACATTTGGGCGATAAAACTTTGAATTTTAAACCTAAATTTTTTATTAGTTTGATGTTATATTATATGTACCTAAAGAAACTATTAAAAAAAGGTGAGATACATGTCTCTACTGATATTATGAAGAGAAAGATTTCGCTCTACCTATCTTTGATTTTAATTAACTATCTTAATGAACATCATTAAAAAAAGAAACATTATGGCTCATACTTTTTAAACGCAGCAATCATCCCCCTGAAAATTAAAATAATATGTAAACAAAAATTTATTTTTAACGTTTCTAAACACATAAGTACCTACATATCAGCGCTCTAAAATTTTGCACATTAATAATTTTATGGCTCTACCACTTCAATTACCGTTGAACACTATCCAAACAAAGACTGGACGAGCAGCTAATTATTATGTCTCCTGTTGTATAAGATGAAGAGCAATATAATTCCAAATGTAAAAATAAGAGACATAAAACTTTTTTAATTTGCTTTGCAGATAGGAATCAATTAATAAAATATGAAATAATACATCAAAACGAATGTGCTTTTTGTTCACAAAAATAATGTCTTAATAACATACTTAAGTTACCCATAAAGCAGTTAGTTAATGTTTAGTTTTCAAATAAAAACTTAAGATCGACTATAACATGTTAAAATAGAGTCATAAACTTAATTAACGTCGAATTTCGAATAACATAGTATGCCGCTTGGAATTATGAACTCAAAAAAACCGGCCTATCCTATTTTTGTATTCCGCCCGTAATCAGTGGGACATCATTTTTCATCTCCGGAAGAAATAAAAATGCCTAAAATAATGAACTAATAACACACTGGGATCGGAGAGCCACCGAAAGCAAAATATATTAGTAGGCAAGTAACACATCGTTCCGTCGGTATAATGAACATGGCTCCCTCTAGCGGGGACCATTAATCAACCCCCTTGCACCCGCGAACCCCATTCCTTCTCCGAGCAACGCTCCCCTCAAAAATCTCCCCCCTCACCCCGCGCCCGTCCGGAATGCTTTCAATTCATCACGAAACCCCGCCCTTGACAACTCTATACGACTCTACAATACTACGCTTTCGAAGCGACCGATCGCCGACCGAACCGAGTCCTAAAATCCCTTAGCATTTTTGTAGAATTGCTTACAAGGTTCATGGATTTCTAGACCGGAGTGTATTTTCTTGTAATATCAGCTACATCGTACGGCGGCCATTACAAATAAATTTCACCTTACCTTTTATTTTTAATGCGGCTTTAGTATACTTTCGTCGCGTCTTGAGTTTCTTTGGGTCCGCTGTTATTTACTGTTTATGAATTCTTAACGTTTTAGTTATGAAGTTACACGATTTAATTTTATGTTTCAGTATTCAAACTTTACTATTTTCTCGCTCAAGGGGCTTATGATTTTTACTTTATAGCTGCTGTAATTAAACAAATGTTATGGGTGTTATAATTGTTTTAACACTTAATTATGAGTCATTATTTGAATCATAATGTATATGTTATTTTTATGATTTATCATTGGCATGTATTATGTGGGTAGTGCTATACTAAACATGGCGTGTTTGCGCATATAACATGTGGCAAACAGTATCCGACAGTATACAGTCGCAATTTAATTGCTTGGCACATTAAACGCATATAAATTGTTATTCATTGCCGCCCATTTGAGCTTGCTTGCACTGCGCACTAGATACATACATGTTATATGTACGGTCTAATCTGTTTATATAGCATTGTTTAAAATGTGAAAATCATCATTATTTAAACAAATAGATAGAATATATTCGTTTAATGAATATAATCTTAAAATGTTCATTAATATATAGACATATTCAAAACAAGCTCTTATTTTATTATCTTATTAATGCTTATTTTTTCAAATATTAAATAGGAAATCCTTGCTAATCACATCTCATTTAAAAACGTAAATCTGAAACCAATAGCCATTATTTTTTTAATATTCAATACGGCATCCAATAGAAATAGTTTTTATTGCATTTGATGATTTTAACCTTTGAAATTGCAGCAACAAACTAGAATAACACCGGTGCGGGACTAGTTTATTTGCAATAAAGAAAGTGGAATCCCGGGTTCGCTCCAATTACCGGGATATACGAGGCTATCCCGGTGACGTGTTGCTTAGTCGCAGCGGCTCGCAATTATACATATTGCGAAACTGCGGAGCTAGGTATTCGATAATACTGACGCATAAATTCGCTACATTTAATATCTAAAAGCGCGCACTTTTTAAGCGATGTCTATAATTTCATAGCGATTATGCTTCGGAACTGCAAATAATTTGTCACGGAAACGTTTTGTAGATTTTAATAGGTACAGTATTAATTTGTTGGTCTGTTATATTAACCTATAAATAACATGTCATGCTATTGACACAATAAAGCTTAATAGGAATTTCTTTGTTACAGATTCGTGATTCAAGACTATTACTCGGAAGATATCCGTCTGAGCGAATCGTGGAAAACACATTTCCTAAAGCCCGAAGACGATAGTCGAAGTCGCGGGAGGGCTCCCCGGGGACCCACACTAGTTTTCCTACCATATCTTATTGCTCTTTTGTTGATTCCCCGGGCCGTTAGTTTCATCGCCCGGGGTCACCGTGTGTCCTATACGAATCCGGGATAGAACTTATATGGGTGACAACCTTTTTGGAAAGGAAACTTTCTTTAATTGGATAATGGTACTTGAAGTATATTTAAATAGTCAATATATTTTTTTAGTTAGGTACTTATGACTATTATCTATTTATGTCTGCATGGAGGTAAAATCTACATTCAAAAATTAAATAAATTTAGTTAGATTGTGTTGTTACAATAAATTTATTTCTTTCTTTCTTTCAAATTTTACTTGTGAGTGATGTATTTTTGACTCACATGACACAATATGTTTTTGAACAATGTATTCAAAAGAATTACACAAACAATAACGTTCCTATAAGCCATGTTTCATCTCCTATTTATACCTACCAATTAGTTGATTACATTAACAATGCCAAGACATTAAAGTAATTAGATACGTGGAATCCATCTGAGACTGCAATATTCAAAAGGATTAAAACATTCAAATCAGACAAACGCCAATTTTACAAGTAGGGATAACCCCTCGGCGGCGACCCTTGTCTTATTTATTCATCACAGGAAAAAACTTGTTTTGTTTGCTCCCCTTTGCCGCTAGGGTCAGGAACACGCCATCAGCAACTTTACCGATCCACTGTAACCCTAGAAGATATTTCTGCTTGTTTTGTAACTGTAAATCTCAGAGAACGGAGAGTAATGTACTTCGTGATAGTTTCTTGTTTATTCGCTGACTTTTGATATCTACGAACGGGGGATTAGATTACGCGAACTTATGAAGGCTATGTTGTTTTAAACAATGCTTTATCTTTGGGAATGGATTGGCTAGATTAATGGAGTCGTAAGTATATAGTCGATAAATGGATTCGTCCTATATTTTATTTTATAGACATGGTACATGATTGTTAATATCTATAGTTAAGAAAGTATATTCTTTGTTAATCAAAGTTAAGGATTTTTTTACATAATTATTTTGAAAGATATTACATAGTTATTGTAGGTCTTTTTGTGCTTCACATTAAGCTTTGCGTAAAGTATTATAACCTTCATAAAGAAGTCAACGACACCTATTGTAAGGACTGACAACATCATACTGTAACAACAATTTAATTATATCACTTACGTCTTCTACCTATATAACAAAAACAATGTATTTTTGTGCGAAGATGGGAATGCTCTGTTTTTTTCTGAGAACTTCTTACTTACGATTATGTTTTCAATTAGGACTGATTATATGAGTATGAACACAAGTAAATTGATTTGTAATCTGTATTTCTGAAAGATAATAATTACATAGTAATTTTTTAAATAATAAACGAGAGAAATTAAGACATAAACGCAAACAGCAATCCCATTAGAGTTTCAATTACTTAGGTACTGCAGTTTACATTTAGTGTGTTTAATTATGCTGAGGTTGCTATTCTAGGTGCATTCTGAGATAGCCTAAATCTAGTCTGGATTTAGCTAGAAGCGCAGTAATGAAACGCCACCCCTGGCTTAGACGTCTCGAAGCACAAAGTTTCGCCAGACATCACATCTCAAACTTTAACCGCCTTATGTTGAGCGCTTACTCAAAACTTCTTACATACAGACAATATTTGTTGTAATTAGTTCTGGGAATATTATGCATAGCGGTATTAGTAGGTATATTGCATTTTTTTATTTCTGCCTCTCTAAATAGAGCTTAGGTATAGGTAGAGCTTGTAATATGATTGAAATTTTGTAAAAAATGCTGTAATTTCACCCTTAAATTTGTATGTTATTGCGATAAAACAATTGTAAACTTAATGAAAAAATGTATAAGATGTTATAACAAGGAACAATGAAAGCATATCCTTATAAAATCCATATACTTTGAGCGTCGCTGTGTAGTGTTATCCCACCCCGGAGCTACCCTTTTTAAGGGGATTTCTTTATGTTGTGAGAGCTCATTCATAGCTTCCATCAAGACGATTCCGAGCGTCATTACGGTCGAGCTAAATGTACCGAAATCATCGCTACACTGCGCTTTCGTCTTGGACATATGGCTCACTGGTTATAGCGTCCATATTGAATTGTTGTATATATATTGAATTATGTTTATAAATATTTATTTGTGTTATGGTTTTCTTGATAGATGTAGCGAGGTAAAGAAGGAATAAAGATACTGTAGGTACTTTGTTACGATAGTTGCACTAACCGCGTTACGACATTCCTACTTATAACCAATGGTCTTGGTAATTCTATCTACTACGTGTAGATTTTGATAGCTCTAAGGAGTCTCGGGCATTCTTCTCTGATATTTCTAATATTTTTCTTATACTAATTTATTATATTAATGTATTAGTAAATATCATTGTTCCTTAAAATAAATGAAAACAGATGTGATAGCTAACTTTTTATCACTGACCGAATGGTATGTCCCACATAAAATTTTATTGACACATGACAGTTCATTTAAAAACCATCTCAAATACTGACTAAATCATAGTAACCCGTTGCAGACTTGTGGACGATTTGCGGTGGGAAATTTAGTTTTAATAAAGGCGGCAATAGAACCTCTGCAGCCGTTACCCCGTCGATATTACACGACGAACACCCACTAATGTTCTCTTTTCATATTACGCTCAAGCATTATTATGTACTTAGGGTTGACAATCTCTGTCTTATTGAAGCTTTGCGCGAACATTCGTTTGTTATAGGTACTTATACGGAGAAATAACTAATTTTAAGGTGCGACCGTTGTTTTAAATACAACTCGCTAAAATATGAAATTGGCGTAATGGTAACACAGATACATAATGTATAAAATCATAGTCAAAATAAATAGCGTATACATATTTTAATTTTTAATATGCAGTACAAATAACAGATAACTTGGTTATTGTACAAATAACTAGGCAAATATTTATGTCAGATCTGAATTAGGTACCTACTTACCTACATTTAAAGATATGAAATAATCTATCAAACAATTATCGTCTTTATCCCTGTAATTTTATAGATTTTTATAACGTCAACAAACAATTAATTACCCCCATAATTGTCATGTACCAACAAAATAATAATGGTCATAATGAAGCTCTGTAAATGTCACTACAATTAAGATCTGTGGTCCCCTATACTGCTAATCTGAACGTGGCTTGGGTCATTATTGACTGTTAATGACGTTTATGTAGTCCAAGTAATGACGTAAATATGTTATTTTGATTAATACTATATTTCTTCTATACATATTTGTGATAGAGATTTTACCATGAGTGTTTATAATTGCTCGTGAAAATGACTAATCATGGGTGATTTAATTTAGTTTTAAAACTAAATACTTATAAAAGATAAAAAGTTTGAGTATACATACTATGTGTTTAAACAACTTATCATGTTGATACTTTATTTAAATATGTACGGACTGTTTTATTTGATGAACTTAAAGAAATCTATACTAATATTATAAAGCTGAAGAGTTTGTTTGTTTGTTTGTTTGAACGCGCTAATCTCGGGAACTACTGGTCCGATTAGAAAAATTCTTTCGGTGTTAGATAGCTCATTTATCGAGGAAGGCTATAGGCTATATATCATCACGCTACGACCAGGAGGAGTGAAGCCACGGGGGTGAAACCACGCGGAGCAGCTAGTAGATGATAAAAATGATTATGCTTCGTTTAATGAAAAGAATAGACGGAATAAGTAACAAAGAAAAGTAAGACTTTTAATTGATAAAACAAGTTCAGAAAGAAGTAAAAATCTGAATAAAGAGAGTATCGCTTAAAAAGTTAACAAGTGGAATTCAGTAGATATCGTGAGTACGTAATAAGGGGCATAGAGCGGAGGCTCCAGTCCAGCACGTCGGCTTTATGGACCGTTAGTACTACTGAAATCAATAAAAGTGCCGGAATGTACCGCACATGCGCAATGCTATGGCGAACTGACTCAGCTACATTCGTTTTATAGCCACTTGTATTTGTGTCTATGGCCACTTTGTACTCTTTATCGTTGTTACTGCAAAAAGAGTGAAGATATTAATTGACGGCTCGTAAATAGCGACGGCGCGGCGTGCGAGGGTTGAGCTAAATTGTAGTTTTCAGCTATAAATATGTATAGCATGCACAATAGCATGCTTATGTACAATAATTACCTAGATACCTAGATGAGAAGATAGAGTAGAGTACAGAATCGCATAAAGGCAAACAAAGCGAAAAGTATTTTTAAACTATTAATTTTATTCACTACTAGCGGTCGCCCCGGCTTCGCCCGTGGTACATGTTTACGTTTTCTCTACATAAGAACCATCCTCGTACTTCAAGGAATATAATAAAAAAAGAATTATCGAAATCGGTTCAGCCGTTCTCGAGTTATGCGCTTACCAACACATTTTGCGATTCATTTTTATATATAAAGAAGATAAACAAATATCTACATTTATATGATAGAAAGTAATACAAAACAATAAAAAAGATCACTAAACTAGTGAAACAAGTTATTATTTCATATATTATCGTCTCGACAGTGGAAACTTTAATAACTTTTACGACTTCTATTGACCGTTATATTTCGGCTATAACCGTCGATTGTTATGGAGGATTAATTTTATCATTTATTATAGAAACTGAATTTTTGGTATAAAGTATTGTATGCTTACCCGCTGAGATTATAAATATCTTAATGTAAATGAATTCGTTAAGATATGAAGACATTAACGTCCCGCCTACGTACCTACTTATTAATGTTAATAAATCATTGTTCCGTGATCCTATATATTTTGTTATCATTGCCTTGAACATAATTATAAATACATTATCTTTATCTTAACGTTTCTTCACCCGCTTGCATTTTAATTAAGCCCACAATTAAGTAAATCTGCAATACGATTCTAGGATTTCAATAAAATTCAATAAAATATTCATCAGCGAACGTGTATTATTTTATAGGCAATTTTAAAGCTATAAAAAGTGATGTTTAAAATTTATTTCCAATAAACGGGATATACAATGAACATTTAGGGTAAACGCAGCTATCAACGACCCATCGAAAATCTGAAGGTATTACCGACCTATAAAAGTAATTCGAAATTTAAACGTTTCCAGAACTATTCTAGCTATAGGTAGGCGAAGTTATACACGAATGTATTACTTGAGCATCGTATACTTTTAAGTTAGTGTGAGTAGCTGTGCAAAAAATAGTAAAAATACGTAAGTTGCTGCGGGGTAGCGTGGACGCAGGACGTTTCGTACTGTTCCGTTGTTCCTTCGGGTAAGTACTGTGATTTATCTTTTTAAGACATTTACAAACAAATGACATCTATACTTTAATTTATATTACTAAATGTCAATGCATTTTAGTGTCAACTTTTCATTTCTTACAACATTTTATTAATAAAAAGTAATTTGAAACGATAAAACTTTAAATTAAAATGGGACGGTGTTAGCTTCACCAGTTTAAGTCGTGGCAGGTATCAACGACCCGTAAGTCGGCAATGGCAGCAACGTAACTTTTTGTTTAAATTTTCTTTTATGTTATTGTATCACACTAACACAAGTGGTTTTATGGACCAGTTTAAATCTAAGCTATGAGTCTTCATAAAAATCTATTAGCGACTAAACTTTTTTTGTCTAGTGTTTACCTTTTAGCGTTGTCAATTTATACAAAGTTATGATATTTTTCGAGGGTCGATATCGAATAGTTACAGTAGTAAATCATTGTTTTTTTGTTCAAACAATATGCATTTGTTCATATTTTGTATGACATTAATCAATTATAATCTATTTTATAGTCTGATGGTCAAATGAATTAAAATAACCATTTTTTTATGGGTCGGTAATACAATTTAGGTTTATACTTACATACTTTATTACCGACCCATGTGGGTCGGCAATAGCAACTATAGGAAGCTATTACCGATCGAATATAGATTGTTTAGTTTCTCATCTACAAATTCAAATTCAAATTGCTTTATTTGCAGAATGTAGAATAAAGATGTTTGTAGATACAGATAATATCGATCCTTAAACATTCTGCTCGTAGTTGAGCGTGCAAATATATTTTTACTACATACTTTTATGACATAATAGGTGCCTATTAAAAAATGCTTCTTCATGGTTAAATTAACATAAAACATATAATTATATTTTTTTCCAGAAATATGGAGCCACAGAAGCGGCGAAAAGTATACAGTAAAACACAACTCGCCGAAGCAATCAATCAAATAGCATAAGGAAATATCCTAGAGTTTGAAATCCTTAATTGAATATATGTACATATATTAATAGTATTATGTTGATTAATTTAAAAGTTTATAATTATTTAGTTCATTACTAAGAAGTACTCATTTGTTTTATTAAAAATAACTATAATAAAAAAATACGAATATATTTGCATTTTTATTTCATTTTATTAAGATCGGTAATCATCATCATCACTAGCCATTGCTGGAAAAAGGCCTCCTCTCACATACGATCGGGAATAGCTGCATAAAAATCGTTAATAGCTTCACAGCCGTTTTTATGGGTCGGTAATTGCAACAATCGACTAAGTCACATTGTAAATTATTTTTTACAAGATAATCCTTTATTAGAATGTATTTGCTTCAATAAAAACATTTTTTATACATAACACTAGCATATAAAATGAAACTATAAATCTTTAGAAGAACCAGTATACTTAAAAAATATGGTTGATTTGAAAATTGCCTTAGAGGGGTCGTTAATACCTGCGTTTACCTTATGTTATTTTTATTAACTATCAGCCCATCAACGTCGTTTTATTGAATCACTACGTCGTCAACAATTTTCAAGCCATCTTCTAAGCTGATACGGCATTTAACGACAGGACAATTAATTAAAAAGGCATAAACGCGACTTTTATATACGAGAGGACTATAAAGACTAACTTTTATACGTCGTAAATGCGATTGTCTGAGTACCCTGACGACTTCGCCACCGCTCCGAGGGTAAGGAGCGGATACTGTAACCAAAACGCTTATGGTGCTATAAAAAATCGAAAGTGCTTGAATCAGGTGTGCTTTTAAAAAGCTGTTACTGTTTGTTTAAAATTACTATGATAGCTTTTTTATAGCACAGAGGCATTTGTATAAATTTAATAATTTATACTAGGTACTATCTGAATGGCTTTTATAACACTTTTTTAAATAGGTAATGGAAATAGCAAAAAAACTGCATGTGAAGTAGGTACCTACACGATTTCAATAAAAAATATGGCCAAAGATCTGTTGTAATTCTCAAATCACCACTAACACTACTCCGCCTACAATAGATTCAGTGAGGCTATTGATACAGTATATCTTTTCGGCAGACGAATAAATAATCTCTATGTGCAAAACATAACGCTAAATCACATAGATACTGAGGAACAAAGCAAACATCGCATAAAAGCGATTCAGATCAAAGTTAGATGTCTCCAGGGGCTAATAAAAGAGATTTATTCGTCTTTACCGAAGGAAACTTTGAATAAAAATACCGAGATTTTTAAATAAACCATTAAAGAAAAAGTTCCGGGCCATTTGAGGCGGGTTATTGTACCACTATCGAACGGCATTGTTCACTGCAACTTGGGATATTATACTTTGATATAGAAAAAATGGATGGATTATTATATTTTATTGTTGTTTGTGTACATTTATACTTAATATCTATTTAGGTTTTTAAATAGTTGTTCGGTCAGTGTTTAGTTCTTTCTTGAAATGTTTCTACGCTATTGAAACTATATCATATTATGTCTCATTTTTATAAACATTTTTCATATTTTATAATGATATTCTGCGATTTAAAAATACTTAATCGATACGTTAAGCCATTCGTATTACTACAGATTAAACATATTCCTTGTTGGAAGCAGTGTCATAAAAAACATAGAAAAATAGAATACACCGTACATATTTATTTTTGAAATCCTTACACTTATTGAAAATAAAAATGTATTGTTCACATCCAGTCAAATATTGTTAAAACCTTAAAATTCTTGGAGTTAAAGTCAACTCAGGAGATTTCTCACAAGTTATGCTATTTGGAATGGAGTGTTTGTACGGGAATCCATTAATTTTTATAACCACCGCATCCTTTGATTGTACAAGCTACGTTTATCAAGCAGATAAAGCTGTAGGTATATCTTATGTAAGAGTGATAACTAAAACGTGGTTTCCAATTACGTTTAAATAAATGGTACAAACTCACATTTATCTGGTGCTGAATGAAGATATCTAAAGTTTTATCTTCAGCATTGAGAAATCTCATCATGGAAGGCGTAATATATTGACGCTTGGTGCATGATAAAAATTTTCTTTGAAGATTTAATCAAATGAATGTTACTCGCAAAAAACTTGTTACTTTTGACTTTGGATATGGCTTTACAATAGTGCCTCACAAATATTAATGTTTTGGTGCATTAGAGATATTCTATGTAAACTTTTTGAAAAGCAGAAAATAACGCGTTTTGCCGACAAAATAAATGTTGAACAGTCAGATTTTATCATAATAGGTATGTGAGACAAAGATGGTTTACGACGCGTGGATAAAAGTAAACGACGAATAAAGTTTACGTAAACCAAGATTCAGTGGGTACAAGAGATTTCCGTAAAAGCGTTCTTTTTCGAATCGGCAAGATTTATTCAGGGCTCAAGGGATGTCGTATGTATTTATTTGTGAGTCAGTGTACCGGGGGTCGCCCCGGGTGGTGGAATGGCAAACAGGAAACGGATCTACCAACTTTCCCGTCGAGCTGGCGAAAGGAAGATGTCTGTAGGGTGATGTGCTTTGGAGGGTGCTGAATGTTTAGTTTATAATGTTGTACAATATTTTCTTTATAATGTTAGATCAAATGGAGTAAAGATAGAAATCAATGTCACTAAGAAATTATTAGAAGCAATTATGAGAAAACTGATTATTATTCAAATGTTATGTCGATAATGGATTTCGTGTATCTGAACCAACGTTTAGGTTAAACTTTTTAATTATACTTTTTAATTATATATCCTATATACCTAAACCTAAGTTTTAGGTTTAATTATCTGCACCTAAATAAAATCAATAGACAATACGATTACGTAAAATTCACAGCTCCGTTATTTTGGTTTTACTTAAATCAAAATAATATCCTAATATATTAATGTTGACCCTGGCGTCATACTTGATATATTTATAAGTATTAAATACCGTTTTATAAGAGCAAGATAAACATAAATCACCCCGTAGGCGGACTACGCATATTATATGTATATCCTTCTTTATGTTATTCCATCTAATTTATTTATGAGAATCTAAATTATGAAGTATTGAATACAAAATACTCTTCAATATTTCATGAGCCATCTTGTGTTGGTGGAAATTAGAAAGTACCTACTGCGTTCATTTTAATTCACAATGTTTAATAAATGTCACAAGAGTGTTTATGTGTTGTTTTATCATATTTCGCCTGCATCAATTCTGAAATAAGTACTTTTTAAAATTATTTATGCTATAAAATTAAATAATAAAGATGTTCACGGGTATAATTTAATGCGAATAGTAAAAAAACAGGTTATACATTCTTTAATAAAAGGTGCATATTTCTTAAGAATAAATAGCAAGAAATAACAATACTAGTTAGTTGCAACGCTGCTGTTTTATTATGATTTGCGGAGCCATTACATGGCTTCAGCTGTAAGAAAAAATATAAAATTAATAAAACAAGTACTAAACCCCATAAAACACATGCTCCCGCGATGTTTTAAACATTTACTGAGATATAAGAAAAGCAATTTTGATGTGAAATGTTGCTTTGGTACGTTTTGGTGAACTATAATGCTACTTATTTGAAGGGAACTCTATTTTAATTTCGTTTAGATTTTAAATTTATATTAATTTAAGTTCCATGATTTTAGTTTTTGGAATAGATTGGTTTATTTTAAATTCAAAAAGCAGTGCACCTAATAGATAATATTTATGCTTTTAAATATTAATTGTAAATAATAAATATATATTTTACTTATAATTGAATTATGATATTAATATATTGCAGTGTGTTTAGTTATAGAATATGCCGAAAATTTTACAAAATTTATGTAGTGGCTAAAAAGCAGACATCTTCGATTCAAAGCAAAGCAACATCCCGATGAAACATTTCCAAAATCGCGGGGTAGGTACGCGTAAAATATGAAATCCGCGTTTCGGCAGTTGTACGCACACGTTACTTGTTTATCCTTTAAGGGCGAGTTCTCATTTCCAACAACTGCTATGATTGCTGTGTAATCTTATCATTCCCCTTACAATTTGCGAGACACAAAGTATTAAGGCGACTTTGAGGTTGGATTATTTCGGTCGCGTCATTAACTGCTCGTTGTTATTATTAGTTCTGTGTGGTGTGCTTTTAGATGGTATTTATAGTTCAGAATATACGTATGCTTCTTTTAAATTATGTACCTATATCTTAAGCTTAGTTAATGGTTTAAGATAATATTCTATCGTCAAAGTTTAAATTAGATTTAATAATATGTGATACTAGCGGTCCGCCCCGGCTTCGCCCGTGGTACATATTTCGCAATAAAAGTTAGCCTATGTTCTTTCTCAGGGTCTAAAGATTATCTGTGCCAAATTTCATCAAAATCGGTCCAGTAGTTTATGCGTGAAAACCATACATACATACATACATACATACAAACCTTTCCTCTTTATAATATTAGTATAGATGAACTGTTAACATTAGGTACCATTCTTACCACAATCTCTATTATAAACATCAACATTACAGAGACATGCACTTAGCTAGATTTAAAAGAATACGAATACTCTTTGTTCCGGAAAATTCAGAATTGTTAGTAAATTCAGCATTTTAATTAACTAAAAGGGCACACGATAATATTGAAATATACTTTACGTTCGGTTCCGCATGTTTTGGCAGAGTATCAAAGTATTTTTGGCTCAGAATGCACTTCATGAATGCAGTCGCTTTGCTGTCTCTAATATATTATAATGACCTTTTTGTACCTACGTTATATCCAGTACAAGTCAATATATTTGTAGCGTTGATACGTTTATTCATTTAAGTATATCCTGTAATATTTCTGTTAAATTTCATGCTTATTAATAACATAATTTTCCTGTTTACTTCGTAATCAATGAATAACAAAGTCGTTTAATTATTTTAGGGAATTTACACTAAACTCACTTTTCTCTTATTGATTTTAGATGCTGTATAAAAGACCAAATAAGAATGTACGTACGTGTACCTAATGATCTTTAATACCGTTTTTACTCGATCGAAATATATCTAAGTATCTAGTAAATAGTAATCTGTGTCTACACACTGTTCCATGATCAATTACTATATCATCTCACTACTAGGTACCCATATAATATATCAACCAAATGTTAACTGAACCAACTTAATTATGCTGGTTCTAATATTTATTTCAAAATTTATTTTAATTAATTAATACGTCTATTATCCATTAATCTTAGGACCAAATAAACAGAAACGCCGACCTTGCACTGAGAAGAATACAAAACAAATAGATACATATTACATTAGGAAACCGACGGAAAACGCGAAACAAAATTGAAAACAAGCCATTGTTATGTTATACGAAGGTTGTACGAGAAAAAGGCAATCTACATGGAGGGTTTGCACCGGACGCCTCCGAGATGAGGAAATAAGAATTCATCCTCTCTCGCGGAGGGGGTGGGCCGGAGCCG
This sequence comes from Colias behrii, assembly GCA_029959065.1. Classification (NCBI taxonomy): domain Eukaryota; kingdom Metazoa; phylum Arthropoda; class Insecta; order Lepidoptera; family Pieridae; genus Colias; species Colias behrii. Next base: position 5,283,842 of record JARWMC010000009.1, read on the forward strand.
GGGGGGGGGAGGGGCGGGGGTGTCAAGACGGACGACGCCATTCCAAAAAGCCATTATACGATGCTGGAGCTGTTTTCTATCTTGGAAAGGAACCCGCGCCTTTCCCGACCCTCCTTCCCCGGATTCCCAAGTTTGTTTATGAAAATTACCCATTAAAATAGCTATGAAAGTAACGCTTTTGCACTCGCAAAATTAATAAGAAAATTGATAAAGATTATTTTAAATGTTTGCGTTTCCGATCTTGGATTCTTCGGGAAATGTTGATTTTGCTCGTATAATTTGTATGAGTTTTGTGCTGTAGTTATAATAATATTAATAATTAGTTGTATATTTTTTAATCAATAAATAAGTGATTTAAAATGTCACTTACCATTCAATACAATTTCTTTCATAAAACTGTTGACGCACAAAACAAAAGATGGAAACAATTAGACGATAGTAAAATAGTGACAATAGATTTTGATTTTAGAATTCCTTGTTAAAACTAAAATAGTTTAATATTTGGCTTTATAATTATAGTCGAGCCAATTTAATAGGCAACATTTGACGTCTATCAATTTTATCTTCGAAGAGAGGTAACCTGCTTAAAAATATCGATTAAAGTGAATTAATCGATACGGATTTGAAACATTTGTCAATCGAATTTATTAATTTATGATGATTTTTATTCACAAGTAATCAATGCATTCGATTCTAGATTTCAGATTTCGATTTTTAGAGTAACGTCTCTGGTATTTAAAAATAAAAAAGGTTTATTGACACAAAATTGTAGCGACGTCAGTTCTTCAATTCAGAAATTGTTTATTATGTTTAGAATTGTTTATCAGTAAAATGAAATCTTAAAATTACTTGTATCGGTCAGTATTATTATAAATATATAATCGTAATTGAAAAAAGTTTAGCAAATGTGCAGTTCTAACAAAACGAAATATCATGTTCAATCTATGTCGTCGTTACTAGGTTACGTTTTTGAATTTTGTTGAACTGTCAAATGTTGCCTATTAAAATGGCTCTATTATAAGGGCCGATTTTTCAATGCTTGGATAAAACTTATTCGTCGAATAATGTATAAAACTACCATTTTAAAAAAGTATTCTAATTGCCCGTATTTGACAGTTTAAGTGACATTTTAATATTATCGTGTAATAGTTTATTGGACGGATAAGTTTTATCCAAGCATTGAAAAATCGGCCCTTAGAAGAATATTTGTTATATATCCTATTTTAACATAAACACAATAATACATACAAGAATTAACATATGTATATGTATTATGTATACTTATATTTAATTTATAATTTATTTCCAATATCGGAATCTCTTGACATCTTAACTTATACCATAAATCGTATAGATACATATTATTTTGAGCATTAAAACATCGTACACGTTATAATAATCTCTGATTTATCGTTTTGAATCTAACTCGGTGTAATCTTAATTTATAATCCCCTTCAAACCTGGCGCGCGTATTTAAGATTACTTAAAGAGATTTATTTTATGCTCCCCTCCAAGATTTACTACCTCATTACAAATTAAATAAAAAAACGAAATTATTACACTTGAACCAAAATTTAAATACACATTACCACTCCCCTCTATATTGGGAAGTGAAGCGTTTTCTTCACAAAGATTTTTCGTCCCTATCGCGAATGCGTATTTTTCGGTAAGCTCGACGAGGACAAAAGTCTCCGTAGCTGCTACTGACTCGATATAAAGAAAGATTATCCGAAGCCCCTAAGGAAGTTTGAAATTGCTATTGTAGCGAAAAGGATTATATGTTACTGCTACGTCGTAGAGAGTCTACGTCGTAGCAGGGGATGGATTTGGAAGATCGTGTGCTGATGTTTTGTATTGGTAATAAAATGGAATTCAATTACTTTTATGAAATAGATTATAAATTACTTATACACGTGAAAAATATTATTGATGTTGTGAGAATTTAATGGGTATTGCTATTATACTTTTCATGTACCCATTTATCCAGAATAATATAATTAGAAAACAAAAATTATACTTTCTTGTATTTGTTTTCCAAAGAACTATTTCGAATATTGTGAATTTGATTCAGCTTCGATAGTTAATAAATAAAATTAATCAAAATTCAAAATGGATACAAAGTGTAATTAAAATGCTTACAAAATTAAAACAACCGTAATCAGATAGGCCATATAATTCGGTGAGCAATTTAACGCATAAACATTTCGATATCGCGACATTGCAGGAGCAGCCGCGTGGAGCCGGTATAATCCGGTAAAATCCGGCGCGATCCAGCGGAAGCCAGCGCGAGCCGGTAAAATAGAGACCGGCGGGTGACGCGATACGGCCGGCCTAGACGGTGCTAATCCCTGTTTTAAATTCTGATAAACCACCTGTATTAACTGTTACCCTAATGCCTGTAATGTATACAGATAGTGCATGTACATATTACCTACATAGACCTGGAGGTTAAAACTTCGATAGTTTTACAAATTTTGTCAATTTTAAGATTCAGATGAACAAAAATTCAATATTACTTGTAAATCAATTGCTTAGTATGTACAAGTGCATATTTTAAACTGTACTGAAGTTTTAAAGATTTCGAAAGGTGTAGTTCTTTAATGCACTTTAATAAACACAGGTCTAAATAAACCTCACAGAACATTTTATTATATTTAAATGTGAATAAAAGTTCTTCTACTCACAAGCATGAAAGACATGGGGACAATAGCATAGATTTATATCAAGCCATTATGAATTTAACAAGGGACACATAATCCACCGTGCATAACGAGATCGAAAATGAAACATAAATCGTCGAGACGGACTAGTGGACGATTAAACCCATTAACATAGCACACGGGTCACCGAGGCCCAGGAGTATTCGTCCAATCAACTAACCCTTCCACTGCTCCCAATTTTAAGAGGCCTCCATGCGCATACGTCACAGGCCACATTTGTTTACGCACGTAGGTCGTATTGAAATTGTCGGTGTGTATCAGGATTCATGATAGGGCACCCCAGTACGCCCCCACTCAGATATACGGTAACGATCGCACCACAATACCATAGACAATAAATATAGCCTGTACGCGGGTACATGCCGGAGGCGAGTACAGTATTTGTATTGTTTATGCCACATTAAATTGTTAGAATGTTGCCCGGTTATTGCCGAAAGCGTATTCGGTTCGTGTATCGTTATGTTACGTATTCGTAGGCGTAAATTGTTTCGTTATTACATTCGCTAAAATTCTTGCCTGTTCTTGATTTGTTTAAGTACGATGGGAATTCCTCGAATTGTTTGAAGAAAGTTTCCTTTATAGCGTATTTACATTTATTATCTTACTAGATTTCCGCCCGCGGCTTCGCCCGCGTTTTCAAAGGAAAACCCGCATAGTTCCCGTTCCCGTGGGATTTCCGGGATAAAACCTATCCTATGTGTTAATCCAAGTTACCCTCTATATGTGTGCTAAATTTCATTGTAATCGGTTCAGTAGTTTTTACGTGAAAGAGTAACAAACATCCATACATCCATACTTTCCAATAAGATTAAGATTAAGATAAATTTTGAAACAATGTCAATACAATTTCTTTATTAATATTGAAGCTATCGTTACCCATCATGTATAACTATTTAATAATAGATATCTTTATTTATGACTCATTATTTTAATTAAGTTATCAATCTTACATACCCTCACTTTGTAGTTATTAAATTCTTAAAAAGTCTTGAATACACTTATTATTATTACAGCCATAAATATTTATTAATGACGTTATGAAAATAGAATTAAAATCATAGTTTACAAAGTCAATATTACTTTATTGCCATTAAAGCTATTTCTAGTATCGACTTGAATAAAGAAGATAGTTTTTTAAACTATAGTTGTTGTAACTATTAAAATTGTTGATGTTCATAAGTATAGTACTTATAAGATACTTATAGACCTTAACCTAAATAATATCCTGAGTCCTTTTCAATCTGGGTTCCGCTCCGGTCATAGCACCACTACGGCTCTAGTCAAGGTAGCAGACGACATTCGTGCAGGGATGGATAATAAGAAGCTCACAGTTCTCACTCTTCTCGATTTCAGCAATGCTTTTAACACCGTTGATTTTGACATACTGCTGAGTTTGCTGCGTTTGATTAACATCCCAACTTCGGTGATTGACTGGTTTCATAACTACCTGCGTGGCCGACGGCAGCGCGTCCTTATGGGTGAAACTCACTCTTCTTGGGCCGCTGTCACAGCCGGTGTGCCGCAGGGTGGCGTGTTGTCACCTCTCCTTTTTTCTATTTTTATAAATTCTCTAACATCTCGTTTATCTTCGCTCTACCATATGTATGCTGACGACTTGCAAATTTATACCCAGGCATCCGTTACTAACTTACCTAGTGCTATTCATTTTACCAACGCTGAGCTTGCAACTGTGGTCAAATGGTGCGATGAGTACGGTCTTAAAATCAATCCTGCAAAAAGTCAAGTCATCATTATAGGTAGTCCGTATCTCATCTCTGAAATTGACTGGGGTGCTTTGCCTAGTATCATACTTGGTGGTGTTACCATCCCATATAGCAAAGTTGTTAAAAATTTAGGTGTTACCTTTGACCAAACACTTTCCTGGTCTCATCACATACAAGAGATAAGTCGAAAGGTGTACGCTGCATGTGGTTCTCTACGGCGTCTGCGAAACTTTTTGCCAATTCCAACAAAAATTATGTTAGCGCAATCCCTCCTTTTCCCTATCCTCGATTACGCGGATGCGTGCTTTCCTGACCTTACAGTTGAGAGCATGGAGAAACTTGAGCGTCTACAAAATCTTCTAATACGATTTATCTTTGGCTTTCGGAAATTCGACCATGTATCTTTATGTCGTAGACGTCTCAAGTGGCTCCCCATTCGCATGCGACGTAATCTCCATTACCTTCAATTATTATACCGTATCCTTTTCGATCCCATCACTCCTTCCTACCTTAAGAATAACTTTTCATTTCTACACTGTGAAAACTACTCTCTACGATCCGTTGACAGACTTATTTTGTGTACCCCATCTCGACACACACACTTCTTTGGTGATTCCTTTACTGCCACTGCTGTTAAGCTATGGAACTCCTTACCACTAAAGATAAGACTTGCTCCCTCTTTACCCTCATTTAAAAACCTTGTTCGGAAACATTTCTTTTTATCAGCCTTTAATTCGGAATAGTATATTTATTATATGTATTTACATTTATTAGTATTATAGAATATATTTTTTATACTTTATGTAGTTTTATGTATGTATTATCATTAATTATTTATTTATTTTTCTATTATAATACATATATTGTATATATAATATTATGTAAGGTTATTTATAGTATAGTTATTATACATGTATGTATAGTTATTTATATGTGCATAATATAATGTACTTTTTGTGTAAGTATCATAGTTACTTTTTTTTATTTTCATGTTTATATTTAAATTCTAATTTTATTTCCAAAATTTTATTTACTAAATATTTCGCTTTTTTACCGTTTGGTTGCCTGGCAGAGATCACTGCTTAGTGATAAGGCCGCCGATTGTACTACATCTTTCTTGTACCATATTTTCTTTTTATTGTTTCCTATTTTTAAGTGATTGTATTACAATAAAGTGTAATAAATAAATAGACCTTATAAGTATCTACTTATAAAGTCCTTTATACTTTCAACAACTTTAGGGATATTGCAGTTTATGGGGTATAAACTGCAACTGTAGTAATAACTAATAACCGCACTATTGGTCCACTAGTGACAAAAGAAAATATTTTAAACGCTTATAAAATAACTATTAAGAACGTATCAACTTATCATTTAACAGGTTATATTTTCAACGAAAACATATTACAATTACACTATTTCTAAAATAGCGTTGTATCAAATATGTTGTGCACGTGCGTGTTTTAAATGCAGCTTAAGGTTATATGAAAAATACCTTTGAAATATCTTATAGATGAAGTTAGTAGAGCGATAAAGGGCGGGTGCCGAGGAAACGGCCCACGCTCACCTTATTTCAATAACAATGTCTTTTCACAAAGGGACACTAAATATATGTTTATGACCAGCATCCTCTATCCTTTCCTATGTTATTTTTGGTGTGGAAATTTCAGCATTACGTGCTTGAAATCAATGGATTTTTAAGAAAAACATATATTATGTAGTTTAATCAATGCTGTAAGAATTATGTGCAATCTTTTTTTCTGGTACAAGGAGTCTGATTGCCAACTGTACATTTTTTTGTTATCTTTATAAGGTTTACTTTATAAAAAATTCAATAAAACTTTTCGCTAACTGTCACTTCTTAATAAAGATTTCTGATACTTCGCGAACACGGAGTAGTTTCATCGATGTCGTCTTGGAGATGTTACTGAGAGTCATAAAAATAAAACATTATTCAACAAGCGAATAAACGTCGAAAGGAACGCCTACTTGGAATAATTTTCGCACGAACATCCAAAGAGCATTTCCATAATGTTGAAAAGAATATGGAATTTATGGTAACAAGTTTACTGAGAAAATCGGAAGCCTATAAATAAAGAAATTCTTTATTCGGGCTATATATATTCTTGCTTACTCATATACTGAGTTTCTGAGTAATTCAGTGAATCGTATAATGTTTGCTAAGTGCTTCTTAATAATTAATCATTGAGTCGATATATTTTCCAAAAGCACAAGAAAAAGTTTCTTAATTGTGCGACAACCAACGCCACCTATTGACAAATAAATATTCACAATTACAGTCCAATAAGAAAAGCCCAACAATAATTTTAACAAAACAAAATTATAAGTAAAGCGAAACAAACAGTAATTTAAAATACAATAACTATAGTCCACATCAAGCCATGCGTGAAGCGATTTCACGGAACATTAAGCCAAAATATCTTTATATTTGATACACTCGTATCGGGAAAACTGCGAATATATATCTCGTATATAGGCATTTAATGTGCGCAGGGTGGTCACCGGGGAAATTTAACAACTTCGCAATATTTGCATAGAGGCTGACCCTCTCACTCACGATATTACTCCGTTTGAATGATATTTGCATCTAATTGTAATCCATTGTTGTTTCATGGGAATGGTCAGTGTGGGTCCGCTGATAAATTATATTTATGTGTCTATTTTATTGTGATATGAGCGTGTGCGTGTGCGGACGGTGCTCTGGGACAAGCGAGGGTAATAAACATATTATACCTATTATGTTACTATTTAATATGGTAAAGACATTTCACATTGTATACGTGTTTGATAGATAGTGGTAACTAGTTTTGTCAATTACTGGATATACGCTTAGATTAAAAGGTATACCTACGTATAATGTTGTATTTAATTACTGAAAAATGTATTGCCTATACCTACATATTTCCAAATTACTTCTGAAACAGTTATAGGTACCTATATCTATATTAAAATTGAATGCTGTTAAATCTTAAAACAATGTTTACGTAAACTTTTTATAAATTGTTTTGAAAAGTTCATAAAACATTTTCTACACAAGTTAAAATTTTCGGTCCAATTATAATTAGGTAGCGCAGTCCACACAAGTCAGAAGCAAAAGGCGTAACTTCCGTTTTCCGCGGCATTGGGCACAATTTGAAATATTTTACTGTTCTTGTAACGACTTGATGGCATTGCCGAGGGCCACTTATATATCTCTTTTATCTTTTGTTGGTCCTCGCCCCTTTGCCCTCTGTCGCGGATAAAAATTCACCAACGGAGGGACTTTTTTGTTTGATAAGAGAGTGGATTACGTTTGATTTGTGAAAACATGTTGAGGATTTACTTTTCCATTCAAATAGGCAGTAACCTGCAGGCTACTGCCGTTAAAGCGTTTTATTTTAATATGTAACATTTTACATTAGGTAGGTATGTGATTTTTTAATTAAACTTTATAAATTGAACTTGATTTCTTCTACTTTTAATTGTGTGTAAATTATTTAAAAACCAATAAAATAAAAAATAATATAATAGAAACACGCAATTCCAAGAAAACTGTGCTGTTTAAAGTAACAAAGCTTCCTATACAAGTAGGTAAATATAGTGCGAAAAAATCCAAATTTATTACATTACGAATAAAGTTTCTGATAGTCTTAGCCATTTCTCCCTCCTCTAAAGTACTAACATAAACATTCCTGTGTGCCGGCGCAAATCTTAAGGGCTAGATGTCTAAATCAAGCCTATCTGCTTTGCGATCTGCCGCCTTATTCTCGGTATTTCGCCTTAACACAACTGCGTTCAAACAACAGCTTCAAATTCTGTTTGTCTCGTTAATGAGCTAGGCAGATTTCAGGATTAAATGGGATAAAAGAGTTTTAAATTGAATGTAAGCCACGCAATGAGTTTTAGGATTGGATTTAGAATAACATTAATATAAAAATAGGAAAATTTTTCACGCATATTTAAATATAGGTAGATAATGAACGTAATATTGTGTCAATTGTACGGAGTGATTGACATCGTACCTAAATATAAACACAGTTTTTATTAAGTACGACGTTATTTTTTTTATTGACAGAGACATTTCAAAGGTCAGTACGTAATAAAAAGTGCTGCAAAGGAACGCTTCTATATTTATAATTCATATATAATGTGATATAAACCATGACTAATTCTATAACTCTTGCTTGTCCCTTTCATGCATCCGAATAATAATCCTGAAGTATCATCTTAATATATTTGTATGCTCATTATTAACATGTTGCGACTCTATTTATTGCGTACAACTGGTTCCCAACAAATATTTCTATTTTATTGCTGATATATTCATAACGTTATACATCTTTCCCATCCCATTAAAATGCTTTATATACATACCTAAACAAAACGGTCCCCGGTCCGGTCGGCAGTAAGTTATGTCGAACAGAACTATAATTCAGACAAAAAGAATATATAGCTACAAGTTTTTTATTTTCGGTAACGTCTTGATTAAGTATGGACCACCTGCTTGGGTCCGTTCCTTCGGTATACTCAATAAATAAAGCTTGAAAAAATTAATGGTCATATAAAGAATACGTCGAAATTCATGCATTTCTCATTTTCGGAAAGGGTCAAAGAGAGCTCTTTGTTTTTGCCGGTTTAAATCTACGAACATATCTTATGAGGACAAGCTAAAACAGTCTATGACGCATCCGAGAAATTGAAACAGTTTTCATTCTGATCATCTCAATTATTATATGTACCTAATGGCAATTAGGTATTTGGAGTGTGTTTTTTACAATTCTCTTTTTGGCGGGACTAATAAGAGAACTGAGAATGCATTCATAATAAACGTGGCGAATTGCATTTCACGGTAACAAAAGCTCACGTTTTTAACCTAACATTGTGGTCGGAATTAAATGAGTTTGCACAGTACAATGCACACTCCAGGTAAATAACGAAAGAAAATGTCTTCCCCTTGCCAATAAATCATGGAAGAGGTTCTTTCTTTATATCTAATCGCAAATTTATTGTTGCAAGGCTCGCAGTGGTACGAATTAACAATGAACAAACTATTATTACACATAGATATATCATTTTATATAAATCATTGGGGTCATTGTGTTGCGCCGCTTTTGTATTTGCAGTAAGTGGTAATGAAGCCGTTTCCACTACCACATAATGGTTTGAATGTATCGTAAATTGATTTTTATATTTTGTTTGACGTAAATGATTGACATGAGAGAGTAAGTAGCGAGTCGTTTCGGGGAAGCACCACACTCGACGACTTTATTACCGAAACGATAATTTAGACCATAAACTTTTCTGTTGAGGGAGATTTAGGCAATTTTATGACTCATTTAGTGGTAGTAAATGTCCATGTATATTGTATAGGTGTGAGATTACACTTTTTTATTTTATCACCGGTGCTACTGGGTACGGATTTATTTTGATAGGTGGTAATTAGTTAGCTTGTCATTATTGGATTTATTTTTTATCATTATATCTTTACATGTACATAAAAATGTGCCCGACCCAATTTAAATTATCACATCAAATGGGTTATAAAAAATGAAAAGAAAAACAGATAGCAAGTAGGTACCTACCTAGATCTTTTAATAGTTTGGTAAATAGGTATAGAGCAGGTGAATTTTTATGTTATCGTTTGTAATAAAGTTATTTAGTTGGATGTTGCAATCAAAACTTTTCATTTAGAGTAATGTCACTAATGATTAAAATATTTTGTAATTAAGCGACAAACAACAAACAGAGATAAGTACAAGATATTTTTATTTATCGGAATCGTAAATGCTGCACGCATCACGCTCATTGCTTTTGTTGTAGGTAATTCAAGCATTTCTTTTTATTTTAGTGCTAATGAATCGGTATCTATTTAATTAATTAAGATGTTAATTTTATATAATTATAGCAAAATTAGTCATAGGATATTTATTTGTAAATATGTAACGTTCAATCAAACGTCCAATAATTATATTATGGACTCTAAATACAATCACAATCCCATACTTCATCTTTCCTTATCTTCAATTAGTCCATAACGTAACATAAAGGATATTATTTAATTTCCCCAAAACAACGTCAACGTCTAAAACATGCATTTCGTTTCAGCACCCGCTCTCGACGAAGGCTTCAGAGGAACAACATTAGTCTTCCGTAGAGCGCCGCCTACGAACCACTCGCTTCTCCCATTGGCCCGCCACGACCCGCCCACACAGCCTACAATTATATTTATAATGCACACGGCAAAATAATTTACATTCAAGCTGAATTTGCGACTAGTATGGGTAATTGAAAATTTGTTGTATTGAACCCAACACGGCCTATGGCTATCGGAAAGATATTAAATTAATTAATCCGCATTTATGCTTCCCGCTTTTAATTTGATTGTATCTTTTTTATTGTCTATTGATTATGCATTTTGTTGAGATTCAAGCTACTGTGGATTTACGTTTATTGGTAATATTGTGTATAATAATTATGTTCAGCCTAGAATGTTGAAAATGGTGTTTTATAAAATATATGGAAAGATAAAATTTATGTACAATATCCTTATTATTCAGCGATTGTGTTTCTTATATAATGGTTTTGATTCTAATAAAGAATTAACTCCTGCGATTTCTTGAGTTCCATGGGAGATGATTCGATGAATAAAGACAATTTTCTAAAACTAATGCAAAAGTACATTAAGGCATTTGAAAGAAATTTAAAAACTTCACTGTAGATCCCGAGAAATCGAATATTTACTGCTCTACATCAATTAAACACTCAATTTCCCTATTAAATAAAAGTCAACAAAACAGCAAGAAATTAGAAAAGTGTATAATTCCCGACAACTTTATTATTATAAATTTATAAAGAATAGAAAAAATTCGATCACGAGGCGGGACTCGAACCCGCATCGTTTCGCGCCATTCCGGGGCGGATGCCTGACCAATTCAGCCACTCGTGACCCGCCAGAGCAATCGAATTTATTCTATTCTTTCAGTTTTATGTGTCTAAGGGACACACCGCGCGCCATCTATTGAGATGATTAACAACCATCTCAACCAATATGAAACACTTTTCAGTGAATACAATATTGTAACGATGGAACACGACCTTTTTTGTTGAAATTGATATTTTTGGTTTTATGGCATTCAAATGCTTTATAAATATAAATTTATAAAGAATAGAAAAAATTCGATCACGAGGCGGGACTCGAACCCGCATCCTTTCGCGCCATTCCGGGGCGGATGCCTGACCAATTCAGCCACTCGTGACCCGCCAGAGCAATCGAATTTATTCTATTCTTTCAGTTTTATGTGTCTAAGGGACACACCGCGCGCCATCTATTGAGATGATTAACAACCATCTCAACCAATATGAAACACTTTTCAGTGAATACAATATTGTAACGATGGAACACGACCTTTTTTGTTGAAATTGATATTTTTGGTTTTATGGCATTCAAATGCTTTATAAATATAAATTTATAAAGAATAGAAAAAATTCGATCACGAGGCGGGACTCGAACCCGCATCCTTTCGCGCCATTCCGGGGCGGATGCCTGACCAATTCAGCCACTCGTGACCCGCCAGAGCAATCGAATTTATTCTATTCTTTCAGTTTTATGTGTCTAAGGGACACACCGCGTTTTTTCTATTCTTTATAAATTTATATTTATAAAGCATTTGAATGCCATAAAACCAAAAATATCAATTTCAACTTTATTATTACTTAATCGAATAGGCCCGTAAGATTAAAATAGTTTCCTAATAGGAATTTTTCTCCTAAATAGATAACTTATTCTTATACGTGTACCTATACGTGTTGGGCTCATCTTCAGCTCTATCAGATTTAATCTTAAAATACATTTCACACAATTGAATTCTAGTTAAATTTTTAGTTTTTATATGATAAGGTCAATTTAATTCTTATGTGTAGGATCAACGTTATACCTATTTGTAAATACCTTGTAAATAGGTACCAATATTGTGTGTAGCACAAAAACGAACTCTATTAAAACCATAATATTATGATGATGATGTCGAAACTATGTAAACTATTATAACAAAAGCTTAGAAATAATATGTGCACACGTTAAAGACAATAGATAATTTAAGGGCCGGCGCCCACTGCCGGCACGGCATAGCATGGCAGGGCAGAGGTTTTTATTACTAATGAAGTTATTTTGAATCTTATTTCAATCAGTTTAGAATGCAAGTTACTTTATTTCGATGCCACGATGCCGCGACGTGTCGCAGGATGCTGCAGCATGACGCGGCACGCCGCAGGATGCGGCGGCATGACGTGTCTTGCTGTTTCATTCCAAGGGATGCCGCGGCGCGCCATTGCATCCCGCGAGGCGTATGCGACACTTTGGGGTCGAGGAATTATGATTACTAGCTAGTTGAAATAAGGTTGAAACTTATGCAGCATTAGCGCGGAGCAAAACTGATGGATGCCAGTGTGGCTGGGCTTTTAGCAGGATGCCACGGCATGCTACTGAATGCCGCGGGATGACGCAGCACGCCGCGGGATGCCATTGCACGCCGCGGGATGCTCTGCCGTGCCATGCCGTGCCGTGCCGGCAGTGGGCGCCGACCCTAAAGTATTTCGACAGCTGATTGAAATTTACCAAGTTTCCATATTAATTGTCTTAAATTGAATATTTAAATTTTTACGCATTAATACATCAATCACAATCCATCTTGTCATTTATTTGAATTAATGTTTCAATGAAACTTCTTGCATTTCGCTACACGTTTTGCAATGTTATGTACCTTATTATGTACCTACTTATTGTGACAATAAAATAAATGACATGCCTCGTATTTTATTTAATACAATCCTTTACATCCGGTACATATAAAATAGACATTATTATTTTTATTATGTACCTATTGTTTGGACTTCGCGTTCAAAGAATTCCATGAGAAATAGAGAAAAGCGAACCACACAGGTGAACGTTCTGATCAGCCCTAATTAAGCTACATGTAAATGTATTAACATAAATACGATTGACGTTAACCGGTCCAATCGCCTTCCACGATAAACACAACAAGCAATTCCAATAAACCAAAACCTCTTTAATTGGTTCGACTATATAGATTTTAATTGGCCATAAATCCAAGATCGTCCTGTAATGGCTCTTATAGCCGTCCAGGGCACAAATCTTCTTGTGAAATTAAGATTTTTCTCTGTAAGGAGCCTATATATTGTGGAGTTACGAATGCGATACCGCAGAGGTTCGAATTCTTAATGGCTGATTATGTTATTTCGAGATATGGAGATATTTATTACTAGTTGATCTGTTACATTGTAACATCCATATTTATTCTTTAGGCTTAATTATTCAACACATTAATGATAACGTAACGAGCATTTGAAATATTTAAAAACATAATATGTTAGGCGAAATTCAGTATGATGAACAATGTGAAAGTTTGATTGTACCTATTATCATAACACCGAGAGGTCGTTAGAAATCCCAGTCAGATTCCAAAAAAAGCTTTCCAATAATTTTGTTCTTAAAATATAAAGTAAGAACTTTTTGTTTGATATGATTCATATAAAAATAGATATTGCTATAAAAATAGTATTATTTCTTTAATAAAACAGACAGATTTGCCATGACTATGCGTAGAGCCTAAATTTGGGGACATCTCTTGTATCTCTTGTTTAATAATTATCGACACATACAGTTCGAAGGCAAGAAAACTAAAGGAAAACAAAACACATTCAACTCCATAACGTGATCCCCTCGATCAGATTGTAAGAATATATCTCATATTTTCTATGTATTGACGTAACATGATAAGCATATCAATTCGAATAAGTTATGGTACGGGAGCTCTTAACGTTTTAAAAAAAGTCATTTTAGTATAGTTGGGTTTTTGATATACTGTTTCTCTTGCTATTTCGGTTAGAGTCCGCGCTGTCTGGCTGGCGGTAGTGGTTGCGTTTATTAGTGCGCACAGGAAAATATCCGTAATTTAAAGTCATTTATTAACGCGTAATTTTTAATCTTTTGCCTTTAGATAGATCCATGAGACATAATTTTTTTATTGCAAGACGTTTTTTTCGTTGTTAAATAGGTGCCATACGCAATTTTTTATTTCAAAATCATTAAAATGTCATCGAAATAAGTGAAATTAACATCAACATGATTCCGCTTAAAAGGTAAGTAATAACTTTATTACTTATATTATATTATCCTTTTTTAATACTTATATTGAATAATTAGTAAACTAATATTTTTAATAGATGGTTTCATATTTATTACACTTTTGGGTATTTATATGAATTTGATGATATTTGGTTTTTATCAAGTTTACATTAACGTCCTATTTGAGGTTCGTTGGGAAAAGGAGGCACCATGGTAGATTGTTGCTAAAAAATTGTAAATAGTAAAATGAATATTATACATAGTATATCCTTCACGGGGACTCATGTTGATGGAATTTCACTTATTTCGATGACATTTTAATGATTTTGAAATAAAAAATTGCGTCTGGCACCTATTTAACAACGAAAAAAACGTCTTGCAATAAAAAAATTATGTCTCATGGATCTATCTAAAGGCAAAAGATTAAAAATTATGCGTTAAAAAATGACTTTAAATTAAGGATATTTTCCTGTGCAGATAAGATGCGCACTAATAAACGCAACCACTGCGACCAGCCAGACAGCCCGGACTCTAACCGAAATAGCAAGAGGAACAGTATATCAAAGAACCAACTACACTAAAATGCTCTCTTGTCAACGTTGGTAGCTCCTATACCTTGATATTATGTGTATCTAATAAGAATTTCATCGTTTACATTCTTATAAGGTACACTGGTTCTGGTTTGACATAATATTTTAACTCCAAAATGTTGAGTATTTTGATTTTATTGCATATGGATTTATTGATTTGTTTTTAGCCACATGCATGTCTACTTTTATGAGATAAAAATATGAAATTAAGTTATGAACGCTACATGTAACATATTGATAAATAAAATAGGAAAACACCCAAAGTTCCTTATCTAAATAGCCCAACAAAACGAACAATGGAAAATATTCTTGTTATTCTCGTAAAGGGGTACCTATAGCTACGAACGATTTAATCTGCAGTTGATATAAAATAGCTGAGACTGTTATACTATTGTGTATAACATAATTATGTAGTAATATCAGGAGAATCTTATTATATAATATTAGTACGTATATACTTTAATACGTAGTAGTTATAGGATTATGTATATTATATTACTTTATTATCTTTTCCCTATTAGCGCTAGAGTGCCCACATTCTCAAACGCCCTTGTTTTTGAAAATAAGGTAACACATCAGGCAGATCATTTATAGATTAAAAAACGAAAGACTAACTCTGTCTGTCTGTATTTTTATATACCTAAATGACTAAGTCTGCAGTGGAAATCAGTCAATACTACAGAATATCAAAGTTCTCCGCTCAAAAGCAGGTACGGAGGCAAAACTTCCAAACTTGTTTAACTGTGAAAGTTATACTTATACATTATTTTCATTATTGTACGTATAAGGTACATTTTGATATTTGTTTGTACTTCTATGGCCCATTTAGCTTTTAGTGAGTTTTATAGTTTTCTTTAGTTAAAATATGATGAAATTAATTGATTAGTTAATAAAAATAAGAAGAACTTTCGAGGAATGTTTCTACATACGGAATGTCGGATATTGGTCAAATTAAATTTATTCATTATGCGATACTATCATATAAAAGTAAATTCGGATCGCTCTATACCTAAGAATCATACACTAAATTTGGTGAAATAAGTTCCTACAGAAACGAATCCAAACGATTTTACGATGAAATAAAATTGCAAATAAAGTAGATAACATATTTTATAAATACTCACATATTATATATTATTATAGAAATGGCATACCTACCTAGTTAAGAATTTCACGGGATAGGCTGTAAAATTAAATGACAATTTAGGTCTATCGCCACCTTTAGGGTAAAAGTGGGATAGATGCCCCACTTTTTGAAATAGCCTCATAATTTTAAAAACATGAATCTTATACGAACACTTTGTATGAATATAGCTAGGTTCATTATCTGTTTTGAATTACTATATATATTTTTTATCCTATCATTTATAGATAATGTGTAATAAATATTTTTGTAGAACACCTTTTTTGAGGATAGATGCCTACCTAGTTGGATAGTTGCCCCACCATGAAAATACTAAGGAGGATAGATGCCTACAGAGTGGAATAGATGCCTTACATACTCTATAAACGCGAAATCTAATAAAATTTATATGATAAACCAGTAAATGTCGTGTTAACATAGTTGTTCTGTTGTCCAAAAATATACTTGCGCTCGCACTCCTTCTTTTCTTTTGTATTTTCGTGGCGTGGTTCTCCTACAATCAGTATAAGGGCAGATCATTAATAAGTAAGTATACATAACAAAAAAAGCAAATTAAACGAGTAAAATCGGTTAACATAGAGAAAACCTCTGACGCAATCAGGTAAAAATATAAACAGTTCCTGTGATTATCGATAATAACATACAGTACATATGTATTGAGGGATAGATGCCCTTAGAGGCCCCTAAGGGCATATATCCCTCGAAAAGAAAGGGGCAACTATCCTTTTTGATAAGGATAGCTGCCCCAGTATTTTTTTTATTAAATAAAAACAAAAGAGCCACTATTTTCACTTAGATTTGTACTTAATGAACTAGTGTATAGACATAATAAGAAATATAGTGAAATTTATTAATTAATACTTATAAAGTTATGCAAAGGCAAATATCAACCTTTTTAAATTTTAACGTGTTCGTGAAGTTCGCCCCGGATATTATAACACGCACTAGCGAAACACGTCTTCACCAAACAACAGCTCATGCGTACCCGAGGTGCGGGGTAATAAGAGCTCCTATTTAAATCATTAATTCGTAGTCACGACTCTGGGAAGTGAGGTTTTTTGAAAATGGGGCATCTATCCCCGTGCGGCATCTATCCCACTTTTACCCTAGTATTTGGTGAAAGTAAATAACATTCTATTAAAAAATAAGAATTTCTTACCAAAATCAATTCCATAAAGTGCTCCACAATCCACATACCTGCAAAGATAAAAAGGTTTTTTTCATTACCGTCATAACTGGTTAGAATTAACTGTTATGTTATTGGCCATAGTTTCAGGGCTTCAAAGGGCCGGTGTTAACTTAATTGCGTAATAAAATAAACCCTTACATTGTTTGTTGTTTACAGTTTTTTGGGAAATATTGCACATCATTTGAATTCTACTCAGTTTTACTTGAGCTTATTTAGTGCTAAGTGCTGTGTTTACCTACTAGTTACGAATATAATAAGTACATATAATTTTAATTATATAGGAAACTAAATATTTTGCGGTCAAATTGTGTAATTAGTAGAACAAGAAACAAATCAAATACGCACTATGAATAAAAGGCTCTACATATTTATTACAGTTCAGCTCACTCCTACGCTGGATAATGTTTTAATAAGGTATGTACCCAACTATTTGTTACGCCACAGATAGTATAATACTGTGAGATAATTAATTCAGGTGAAATTTTATAATTCTACCTTAAATAGTAAAATGCCAGTAAAGGTATGGAAAGTATTTTTTATATATTTTACGTCCACAATTTAAGTAACCCTGAATCTATTTTTTATTCTATCATGGATAATATATTATGTGAATTACAACAAAGTTAACAAAGTCCAACCGACATGTTGAAAAGTTGTTATAAACATGAGTCTTTCAACACTGCGCGTTGCAGCGAGCGTTATTTTTCCAGTAACATTGTAGAGCAACTATTGCTCAACAAGAGCAATAGCAATAGTTGCTAGATGTATCTACTTACTATGAAGTCAAGGCATAATATATAATTATGTACATACATGTTTTTTAATAATAAGTATTATTCAGTTACACCTATTAAGTTTGTTAGAAAATTATTCAATCTACTAATAAACTTAATAATTAAACTTTAATTAAGTATTTAATTTATCAATGCCTTGAATTAATTATTATTAAATAACAATATTATCAACCATAATGTCATGAATGAGATTATAGGATCTAAAAGTTAGTTCAGTATGTTTGTCTTTGAACAATATAATAGATATCTAAAGTAATAATATTATTTTCAATTAAAAAAGAGAGTTTATGATATTATTTTTATAAAATGTTTATATTAGAATAGCACCATCTATTGGTTATGGATGACTTCACAATGCAATAATGCAGTTGTAAAATTTTATGTATAGTGCCATCTATACGCGCGTGCATGTACTATGTTGTGTTCTAAATGAGATGCACTTTAGAGCTTGAAAAGCTTTATAAGCTTTACTATAGATGTTGTTGGTGTCGTATTTTTGGGAATTTTTAAATTATTATTAGGTTTATTATATTTTACTTTACCTATTCATTAATATCAAGGAAATTCTTTTTGAATGTATTACCTATGTTTTACTATAAAATAATACTAAGATATCAAAAAAGATAATCACGTAGTTATAAAAGTATCTATCTATTCATAAAAAAAAAAATCCAAAAAAATTAAATATTGTATTACCTTAGGTAAGACCTTAGGTAATGTATTAATAGCATGTGGTTATGATTATGTTACTAATAATTCATTTTTATGAGTATGCTAATATATGAATATGCAAATGAAGTTTCCTTAGATTAATTTTTCAAAGTGTTTTTCTGATGGTTTAATACAAGTATTAATTGCTATAATATTGTAAATCTGGTTATTACATATTAACTCAATATTCCAGTTTAATATTGTTTCTCAAAATAAGGGCACACCAAAAGGAGGAAATAAGCTCATAAGAATCGTTTTTTTAAGTTTGTTTAGTAATTTGATGAATCCATGTTTAAAAAATCAAAACAATAGATAGCACCAGATTCGCTTCACATTCATTTTAGAAGAATTTTAAGAAATAAGGGACAAAATAAAATAATTTGACAATATAGATAAAGCTGCAAAAAGCAGGTAATTCTGGTAATTCAGGTTTGTAGTTCTGTGTAAGAAAGTCTTATATCACCATTTATGCCTGTATAAAAATGAATACTCATAGAAACCACAAAGAAATAACCTGTGGTTCGAATGTTTTCATCTTAGTTTTCATTGATTCTCCTTTTCAATAAATTGATGCTTTGTTTATATTGGTGCAATAAAATAGTTACGACGTGTTGAATAATCGCTTACACTTCGAGTGACTATAAATTTATATATTTTTAAAGTCACGCTGTTTCAAGTCCATAAAAATTTAACGATTGTGAGGGTGCTTGGACAAAGTTGAATTGTTTAAACTTTAAAGCCTGTTTTTTACCCAAAGTAGGTAGTTTTTTTTCGTGTAAATTATAATGGTATTTTGATTTTTGATAGTTATTTTAATTAACTTTAGAACACAACATCGAAATTGGAAATACGCAAGTAGATATGATTATTATTTCTTTATTATTTATCAATAAAAGTGTTTTTAGTTTTGTAGTTATCTTTAGGCACCCACATTGCCGCGTGCAGTATATTGATCCCAATGTTATGAAGCTTTAAGCTCCAAACATTGCGTAAATCCACGCAATTCGTTTAGGCCCATAAATAGAAAATCGTCGAGAAGTTATTTCTTAACGTTCCTCAAAGCAATCTATCTTGAGGCCTCGCCGCAATATCGGTTTCTGAACGATTAACAGAGGGCGTGCGTGCCCTTCGGTTTTATAGCATACTTTTACGACGTCGTAAAAGTCGACTATAGCAGCCATAATCTTTTTCTTTGGAGCCTCTGCAAATAGTTCATAGATGGCGCTTAATACAAAACTCGAATCTCTGTCACCGACTTAAATGTTAAAGCTAAAGTTTTATTGTATGTTTCGCTAATGTGGTGTGAAATTAATAGGCAATAATGCTTTTATGGGTGCTTGTAACGTTTATAGGGGCATAAAGCGGGGCCAGGTGATGGTTGTGATGTATCTATTTGTTTTACTGACCGCATATTCTTATCTATTTAGGTCGAATTACGATGGCAATGGCAATAAGATCGGAAAATATTATTTTTTACATATATTTGACTAAAAAAACTTCCTTACTTACACATTCAAGTATATATTTCCACTTTTTACTAATTATTTAATTGAATCGAAGAAGTCGAATGAAATTATCTGGGTGCTCTACCACAGGAATGGTAACTATGTAGAGTAGAGTACTACTACAGCGTAATTTTAAACATACCAGTTTTATATTTTATATTTAACTAAATTAAAACAGAAAGTTAAGATTTTACGCTATATATTAAGAAGATAGTTAATCAGAAATGCTTAAAAACATTCAAGGCATTTTAAGGGTTTAGCTACGCATAAGTACCTAGAGCAGGCTCCAAGGAGATGTTCGTTTGCAAAAATAGCGGACCTAAATCTGACTTCTGATATATATTGTATAGATCCCAGACATCCTATAGACAGATGTTGCCAACCAGTTTTGTGGTCCCCCTCCCCGCACCCCGGTAATTAAATATGGCATACAAAGAAAAAAATAAAAATTTCCAAAACATGCCGTGTGGGGTATCAAATGAAAGAGCTTATTGAGTAGATCACGAATATATAGCATACTATAACATTTCTTACACTTTCTCTTAGATTTTTTAGAAAATTTACGAAAATGCTCCATTTTTGAGTTAACTTTAAACCACTATAGATTGAAAACTCATGAATATATTTTTTAAATTATTATTTTAAATAATTAACAATAGTCCATTGTTTACGATTCAATAGTTCGTACAGTGAAATAGTTGCATGGGAGTGGGGGGAGCATTCAAAGATGGCGAGTATATTTTCAAGTTTATGCCAGAAATAAAGGCCTAATACAAAAATATCGGTGTCACTGTCGTTGTGTTTGACAGAATGAAAAATATGGCAGAACATTCTTGAATCAGCCTCTGTGTGATTAGATTTCAAATCGGTAACTTCAGTGAAAGTTGCGCCTTGCAATTTAAAACATTTTGTGGGGTCATCAAATCCACCACATAGCTCACTTATATTATATTACGAACTATTAAATCGTAAACAATGGACTATTGTTAATTATTTAAAATAATAATTTAAAAAATATATTCATGAGTTTTCAATCTATAGTGGTTTAAAGTTAACTCAAAAATGGAGCATTTTCGTAAGTTTTCTAAAAAATCTTAGAGAAAGTGTAAGAAATGTTATAGTATGCTATATATTCGTGATCTACTCAATAAGCTCTTTCATTTGATATGCGGCATGTTTTGGAAATTTTTATTTTTTTCTTTGTATGCCATATTTAATTACTGGGGTGCGGGGAAGGGGACCACAAAACTGGTTGGCAACATCTGTCTATAGGATGTCTGGGATCTATACAATATACAGGGTGTCCCACTGTTGGTATACTAAGCTCAAAGGAGGTTATAGTTTTGCATACGCTGATCTCGTAAAAAATACTTATAAAATTCCAGACGCACTTTTTTTTCAAATAGATGAATTCTTAAAACTCTATGTGTACACCCCTAACAAACAACCCGCCCAACTTTGCCACCAGCACGTGAGCTATCGTTTAAAATAATGTTTTCATAGACAAAATGGTCACATTAGCGAAGCGGTATATGCTGGCTGCGCGAAGCTAGAGAAGAAAACATGGATTTTCAGGAAAAATTTAGCAAAAAAATTTTGACGTAATTTTGTCGTTTGAGTATTTTTTTCATGATCAGTGTATGCAAAACTACAAGTTCCTTCGCGCTTAGTATACCAATAGTGGGACACCCTGTATATCAGAAGTCAGATTTAGGTCCGCTATTTTTGCAAACGAACATCTCCTTGGAGCCTGCTCTATAGGTACAATCGGTGTTTTCATTACCTATAGGTGATATTAGTGCAAAAGCTCGATTGTTTCTTTTGTCTCATAATTTCACGCTTTTTTTCAAATAATATTAATGTAATTTATTCTATTTAAGTAACTCTTAGTAGGTTTCACCAAATATTTTGTGTGTTTGTTTGTTACGCTTAGTGCAAACTTAAAAATTATATTTCGATAGATAAGATAGATTTTTAATCCATCAGGCCCCGGAATCACAGACACAATAGAGAATATATTGTTTCGCGGTCGGATCTGGCCGTTCGGGGCTCAATGGGTTAATAAAAAGATACCTATGGATGCTAAATGAAATGAAAAGGTAAATTGCAAGGAGACGTACAGAGAAAAATAAAATACTAGAGATATCGGAAAAGCTATCTTTATTCACAATTAATTTTAGTTAGATATTCATTAACACTCTGGTCAAATTCTACTACATAGATAAGGATGTAGTTGACATAGAATTATAATAACCTAATAATTTCAAAATAGCAACTAAAACAAAAACTGAAACTATTATATTGTAGATAACAAAGTAACTAGCGCGGCTGTTGTTCAGTTTCAAGGGTAAGTACTAGGTACTGTTTGTTTCAAAAAGATTCATTAATATAATATTATGCTTAAATTTTCTTTAAAACTTAAATTAAAAAGAATATCCATTAATTTTTATTACCTATCCCGATTTATATTCATTAAATACAAATAATCTAGAAGCGTTCGAAATTAATCCAGCAAGAATCCAGGGTGTCAAAGTATTTCTATGGCCATGAATAGTTTTAAGTGGAATGTCCACAATCCCAAGTCAAATAAATTAAAGTAAGCGTGAGCTAAAGTACCATTACAATATATTTTAACCAGCTCACTATTGCGCCCGTAATTTGCAACCTACAACTTTACTCGTCTAGACTGAAACTATTCTGATATTACCCTCAATTACGTTAACTTCATTCACTATCTCTCTTTGACGCATTAACTGTACGTAAGAGGAAGAGAGATAAATTGTATCATTTTAGGGTGGGTCTGAATCCCACCGATTTTCCATACAATTGAATAGAATACGTTATATGGTGTCGACGGGATGATATGACTTTTGCAGTGTTAACATTTTCTATCAATATTTAATCCTTTATGCTTCTATTCTGGTTGTATAAGAATTTGAGAAATGGTTGGCTATACTCTAGCTGTTAGCCCGTGTGGTCAAAAGAAATTCCTAGGCGTATGAGATGTTACACCGTAGCCTAGTACCTAGATAAAAAATAGATCTCCCATATTCGCTCTTTCTTCTAACTTTCGCATTTACTAATAACTAGGTACAATAAACTACTACCTACTAGGTACAATAAACAGTGTAATTTAGAAGGTAGGTAGACGATTTATTATATAAGTACTTCGGGAGACTCGCATAAATAGCTTGAATAAGTATTAGAAAATGTTAACGAGTAAACTCACTAAAGAAATTGAATTTACCTATATTATTTAGATTTTAGAGTATCAAAAGAAAATAAGCCGTGGAATATAGGAGTCTTTTATACCAACACTCTTATTTTTATATTCCCAATTACTTAATAATTTAAACATAGAATATGCAGCAAAAATATTCTAACACACTAACATTTATCAATATTAAAAAAGGTACTTGATAACGCAGCGAAAATACATGAAAGCCCTCTAGAGTCGAAACCTTGCTGAATTTTCGGTAATGGCGGCTGGAACGAGCTCGGAGGCCGTAAACCGACGGAATTTGCATTATCGCGATATTAATACTAGGGCTATACAAAAACTCCAGCCTTTGTAACACAAAATGTACGGGTTCCTTTCGCAGCTACGGAAATTCCTTTATCTGTACTCCCTGCATGATACGTATTGCGTTCGTATTGTTTCTACGCCCAGAATACAAACTGTTTATCTCATTTGATGTGGAATACTGCTGCTGAAATGTTAGCTCGCTTTTTCCATGTTTACAATGGAAAACAAAGGTTTCTTCTGTTATAAGAGATTATTACTGAAATTTTTTCTATTCTATATTTTGAAAAGCACAATTTTAATTAGCTGACAAGATCATAATACAAAGAAGCAAATTAAGTAACGATTTTTATTTTTGCATTAAGCCTTTTTGAGTAATAAATGTATCAGTAAACTAGGTAATATCTAGACACACGGTAGCGTGTCGAGCCAAGTTCAAGCGAAGAGAACTGGCGAGCAGCAGCCGTGTGTAATATTACACGAACCATTTAGAGCGTATTCTGCCCCGCCCGGCTGGCGACGGAAGTCTTTGTTTGAGTTGTCATGACTGTAATCTATCATCAAGGATGGTCGCAGTCCTGCCTTCTGCATGTCAGCTTCGCACTGGGCAACGTCTGCCGGGCTTTTTTTTTTTATGGGAGAGCGATAACGATCATTCCACGCCATCATTCCAGGGATATTCTCATAATTATTTTTGATAATCAGGAATATTATCACACCTGGGAATGAACGACGCTCAACGTTGACATCATAAACTTTTTTTACTTAAACGTGACCATACGTATACTTCTTTTATAAATTGTAATTTTCATTTGTTTTGGTTCATTGCAAGTTACTTTGTTGCTTTTCCTTTGTATTTTTGTGTGTTGGATTAAATGTATTTTCTTTCTTTCTTTCTAAATAATAAAGGCTGGTTTCATCGGCTAAGACGCTTTTGGGCTGGTGATGCGTGAAAACTTCGTCTATTTGGCGTGGGCTGCGTTTATTTACGGCGTTTATCGTCTGCCTGCTATTTATATCCAGAACGCTGGCCGCACAGCCGTCAGCAAGTCCGGTGCTGTCCGACAAGGTTAGAACCATTGTTTCCGGCATTGTAAGCTATACTCGCTGGCTTGGCCACAGCTTCAGGTGCTTCCCAGGCTTTGTATTTTTTCGACCGCCGCCTATGCCACCACGCTAAGTGATAAAAATAGCGATATGCCGTTTTAACCGTTGCTTGTTAAGTCAGATGAAGAGGCATTACGAGCGCAGTGTGACGGGATCTATTTTGGTAATGAGTTACCGCAACAGCAGTTGCAATTAAAAGAACGTTTTCAGTCTCTCGACCTTTATTGTTAATTGCCGAGCAGAACTCACAATGCATAATTGGCAGCGCTTTCTGCCTGAATATTCATAATGACGCAGTTTCTTTTTCGGTAAATCTTGATGCCCTCACGCGCAGTGGCGTCAGTGTTAACCCCGATGTATTACTGCTGGCTAGGCCAGGGAATAATAGTCATGAATAAGGATTTGACCCCCTCGTCACGTCCGACGTTTAAAGGAACATTACGCAGAATCACCATCATTAGCGTGGTTATCGCCATGCTAATTGTCTGGCTGCTGCTTTCCATCGCTTCGATGCTGACGCTAAAGCAATTCGCTCAAAAAAATCTCGAATTACTGGCAGTGACCGTGAGCCACAGCCTGGAGACCGCCGTCGTTTTCCGCGACAGTGCCTCGGCCAATGAAACGCTCTCGGTGCTGGGTAGACAAGGGCAATTCACCGCGGCAAAGGTAGTGGATTCCGAAGGCCGGGAACTGATCCACTGGCAGGCAGAAAAACCCTCTCAACATGATATGGTTGGCGGTTTGGTCATGGGGTGGCTTTACCCTCACCCTATAAGACAACCGATCTGGCACAACGGTAAAATTATCGGTGAAATGCGCCTCATAGGAACAGGCGCCACCATTACCCTGTTCGTCTGGCTTGCGTTGGGCGTGCTCACGGCCTGCATATTACTCGCCTCCGTTATTGTATTGGGTATTTCACGCCACCTGCACGGTGATATTGACGCCGCACTGCAGAATATTACCGACGTTGTCCACGACGTCCGCAGTAACCGTAATTTTTCTCGCCGTGTGTCACCAGAAAAAATTGAAAAAGAGTTTCACCTTTTCGCCCAGGACTTCAATAGTCTGCTGGATGAGATGGAAGACTGGCAAATTCAGTTGCAGCTGAAGATCGCCTCGCTGCAAAAAACCGCCCTTCAGGATTCACTGACAGGACTGGCAAATCGCGCGGTCTTCCGCACGACGCTGGACAGGCTGATTGAGGACGCCGACACACTACAGAATAGCGCGCTGTTATTTATGGACGGCGATAATTTCAAAATTATTAACGACACCTGGGGGCATGCTTCCGGGGATGCGGTACTCAAGGAAGTCGCACAACGGCTGCAAATGTTTGCGAATACCCGTCATCTCGCATTCCGCCTTGGCGGTGATGAATTTGCCATACTACTCCACGCAGTCAGCAATGAGCGACAGGCAGCGGGCGTTTTGAGGCAGCTAAAGGAAATGGTTGAACAGCCGATTCTCTTACCGGGCGGGCACTGGATCACTATGACCCTTAGCATTGGCGTCGCGCTCGCTAAAGACATTATCTCGGCGGAAAGTCTGATGGAAACGGCTGACCGCAATATGTACATAGAAAAACACAAGCAGCGTGAGTTGCTTACAAAACAGCACCAAAGGGATTCATTATGATAGCTTCGCGCTTATTTGCACCAGCAATGCTCTTTTCATTCCTGTTAACCGGCTGCCGGCGGCTGATTGTTAGCCTAGGGTGGAAAGGAATCAATTCTTGAGGTAGGTAGATAGATAGATAGATAAATTGGTTATTTGCAAAACTGGACTCACACTGTATAATAATAACTACACAGTTATAGGTACAAAAGATTTTAAATAATATATTTTTATTGTTAAACTAGCAGTCCGCCCCGGCTTCGCCCGTGGTACATATTTACGTTTTCTCTACATAAGAACCATCCTCTTACTTCAAGGAATATAATAAAAAAAGAATTATCGAAATCGGTCCACCCGTTCTCGAGTTATGCGCTTACCAACACATTTTGCGATTCATTTTTATATATAAGAAGATATAAGATTATATTCTTCATCTTGACGTGTGTAAGATTGATATAATTATTATGAAGTGTATTATTATTAATTTATTACTAAATAAATTTTTATTAATTGCTTATGTTTGTTGATTTCTAATAAATAAATCACAAAAAAACATTTTTGTTTTTCTCTTAACTCCTAGGTTAGATTTTACGCGCTTTAATTTACATGCCAGTGTTGACCTGAGGAACAAAATGTACTATGTCTTCATTCTGGGCAACACTTGGTCCAACTTCCATACAAAGATTGTACCTATAGAACAAAAAACTAACCTGGTCAAATTATGAGGTTCAATAGGTCATTATTTGTTTGCTTTGTGTAAATAATTCTATTATTCAAATTCAAAAAAGTCATATTTTGAATAAACATTGTTCTTTAAAAGGGAAATAAAACAATTGAGTTTTCAGTTCACCTAAGAATTTTAGACATCTTTGTAAATAAAATTCTGGACTGACTTCAGGACTTGGCACATATTTAGATGTCAATTCTTTTTTCGGCAAAGTCGACGGTTCACTTGGCTCCCATTTTTACATCTATGTTTTTGGTGGGATACTTATTACTAATAATATTTATATGCAATTAAACTGTTCGGTTTGTATGTTATATACCTATCTGCCTACTTTGGTGTAATTGTGTTGTACATTCAACATTTCTTCTTCCATAACTGATTCAGATGTAAATACAACACACATTGAATACTAATAACGTATATAATAGCTATTTATTCAACCAATATATACAAACAAACATGTAGCCGAGTACATTAACGTACACATTCAATTTCATTAGCGCCTCCCCAAATTAGCATTCAAAATGGGAGCTCACGTAGATACAAATAACTGTGTAAATACTTTCCATAGCTAAGTAAAAGCCGTCCGAATACACCGTTATTTTAATACCCTTATCAAAAAACAAGGCACATTACAAAATGGCTTCCATTTTCATGAGTTTGCGCGGGAAAACGTTCGTGAGTCAGCCTGGAAAATTATAACAAAGGCATCTACCGCTATCTTTGTAATTATAGTAAATCACCTTGCTGCGGAGATAAGGATGGTGCCATTTGCAACTCAAAAGTCGTATAAGTTGTTGGAATCACGCGACTTAGTGCGTTTTGGGTTTGCTTCCACGGTGTTTCATTCGATACAGACGTAGCGCCTTGAAACAATGAAAATGAGCAATTTTCACGCGTTAACTAATGTATGTATTTCTATTTTATATTTAAGATTAATCATTGTATAATTGACTATCTTTAGGCAGAACTAAATCATAACCATATTTGAAATATTGCTGAGGATATTAATTCCATATCAACAATAGCTTTAGGTATATGAAAAATCAATAATATAGTAATATAACCATCCATACCTTCATATTTTGCACATACCTGTATAAAAGCTCACTCACACAAAGATTAAAAGGTTCGTCCAATATAAAATGGCCTTCCCTAGCCCTCTAAGTTGTTAACAAAAGGAAGAAGGAAGGGGATCGTGGTGCATTATCGAAGATCTTCATATTCCGGTTCTGATCTCCTTTGACTCGCTTAAATTTTCTTTCTACTAGCTCTTGGAATATTCACAGTTTATCAGTTTCTCATAAAATTATTACTTAATACAATTTTTTTTCCACATAAAAACTCAGAGGTTACTAAATTCAGCGTTTAATGTAACAAGTACTTAATTAAAGATAGACAAACAAAGTATTTATATAGGTGGTTATGTAAACGTTGTTCAAAACTACACGATTACTAAAGTAGGTTGTTAGGTAAGTTAAAGTATTATAATTTACGATTAATATTTTTTACTCCGGTAGTTAAATGTGTCTTTGTAACTAGGTATTTTATGTTTTTTAATATCTTTATTGTCGTGAGAATTTCGTATCTAGGTTTGAGAACAGAATAGTATCTAATTTTTGCTTATTTTTCAGTTATAAAGGAAAAGTTTAAACGAATTTATCAAATTTATTTAAACGTAAACTAAAATAGATTTTAGCTACATGACCGCACGTTTAACTTTCCCGTGCTAGTAGCGGCAAACGTTCATTTTGTACAGATAAAGGGTGGATACAGGATAGTCGTAACTTGGAAGGATAGTTAACCGTACGAATAACCCTCAATGTAGCTCGCGGCTTCCACGCCAACGATCTGTTACCTAACGCGTTCCAATTAAATTGTACCAATTTATGAGACCCTACGATGTGCTGTTCATTAATTTGTTAACAAACACGGGTTATAAGATCGATGCGGTAATGAGATAAGGCATTGTTTCTTTGAGCTATTCGCTTTGTTCATTTAAAACTTGTAGTTAATATCGGTATATGAAGGATAGTTAAGGTGGAATATTTATTGCTTATGATTTTTCACGTAAAGCTCTCTGATAATGTAATGATAGGTACGTAAGAACTACTTCCGTATTGTTACATAGTTCAGTGTAAGAGTTTAATGTGTTAAACAAACAAGCAAATTATAAAGAAACAAATTTGTAAATTTTTAAATAAACAAAAGACTGTCACGATTATTTTGTGTACGTTTATAACAGAACGCCTAAATAATTCATTTGAGCAATTCATTTTTGTTGATCACACCAAACCAGCTTCGTTTGAAACGACTATTGCCAATAAGATTGCTATTATTATACGTACCGCGATGTTCTCTTGTACAAGAACCACCGCCATTCCTCTTACATAAAATATTTAATCAATGTTCGTAATACATTGCGGAGTTTCGTTCCAAAATATTTCACGGTACAAGTCGAGAGTAAGCGATGGTTGGTATTGGATGTAATGTTAGGGTAGCTTAGTGTAACATGGTAGGTATAAACTCCGACCTGGCTTCTATCTGCAAAATCAATGTAACTATTAGCAAGTTTTCGCGCAGTCGCAAAGCGATGAAAGCTGCCGGATGAAAGCGTGATGAAAAAAGCAATCTCAATTTACATAACAGTCATACAACAATATTTTTATATTCTCAAATTAACTTGTGTAAAAACAATTTCTTTAAAACGAATATTTTATAACGCCTATGTTTATTATATAGCAATATTGGCTAATATTTTTTAAAAGGATAAGTAAATTAAAAAGTTTTTATGATTTTTTACTATAAGTAGGTGATCATTGATGTAAAATTTATTAATATTTTTTATTACCTATGTTAATTAGGCAAAAAATATGTTATCATTGCGATAGAGAATGTATGAATTTACATTTCTATACGTTTACACCCAAATAAATAATAAATTTGAAATTGTACTCCAATAAAAAAAAAATCCTTTAATTTTTTTTTATTGTAACCTATGTTTCATCGATCATTACCAAAATAATTTAGATCAAGTCAAAATACGTACTTATAGGTACCATAATAATTAAAAAATCAAATACCTACCTATAAAGGGGGTAGAAATATTTGTCATCTCTCTTTTGTAAATACTTAATAGGTTCTTACTTCTTTGTGTTGCTCTCACGGTTTACGTAAGTCGGCGATCGATACTGCATCCCTTCCCAAAGTTGTTTGGCACGAAACGTGACATAGAATACCGCGAACTAGTTTAGACTGAAACCGCTTCCTTTAATTTATATTAAAATATATTATAAAAAGTCCGTTTCAATAGAAACCTAATGTGAATTTGTATGTGTGGTGATGTCAAGCGATTTTTGCCCTGAAATTCGATATTTTTTAGCTTTTTAATTTTTATTACATTCCAATCAATATGTAGGATGAATAACATGTAGGTACATTTTCACTTTACCTAAGTGAAAATGTACCTGTTATTCATACATACTACATAATGCTTCCAAATTTTTGTTTATAACTTTTAGTGGCTTTACCGATAAATTGCAACCTAAAAAATAGGCACCTACCTTAACCTATAGGTACTATTCTTAAGGAATAAAGCAGAACTATATAATATTAGGTACCTAATAGGAAGTGTAAAGCTAAACGATTTTAGTTCATCGATAGTAAATGCTTAATAGGTTGCCATACAGTGTAGGCGTGTATTAGGTAAATCTATGTTTCGATCGTAAAAGTTTCAATGATCGTGTGAAATTCTGCAGCAATATCCAGCGTATGAGTCGGCGAAATTCCTCCATCTTAATATTGCCTCTAGCATACATGTTAAAGTTAATAACTTTTAGTTTTATGTGAAAATTTGATGTTAAACATTTTTATTGCAGTTTAATCTTTCACGATAAGGCTTATATACTGGAAATAAATTACAATAATCTTTTAATATATTGTTATGAATTGTTCTTTTTGAATTCTATTAATAACGCATCAGAAATTAAAAGAAAATTGATACAATATCTCCTGAATGATAAACATTTCGTAATCCTATAAAGAGGAATATTTTTGAGTTGTTTCCTTTCCTGTCTGTTCTTATGGAAAACCAAAATTAATAATGTGTTAGCAATTGCGTACCTTAGAGAAGTAGGTAGGTACTTATGTAAAAATTCTACTATTGAGCTTTTAAGCTTTGAGCTTCTTATTTATTTATATTATTATAGAATAATTACCTAAAATTTGGATATCTACTGCATGGATGGATGTAGTAGGTAGGTAATTTTCTCCAAACATTAACGTTTTATAATTTTTTATAAATATCTATAAGGGTTTAAACTTTAAAGCTTTTTATACCTATATAAAATGAAAGACGATACCTACTATAATTTTAAATGAATTGTTGTTGTTAAAATTATAATTAATGTTAAATAAACAGTAATTTAATATGGGTTCTGTCGAAGGTTTCGGAAAGCTTTCATCTTATAAATCTACGTCATGGTCGCTAGACTCCCATAAATGTTACAGCACACATGCTTTATGTGATTAAATTAATAAGACATCAAAGCCGACTTTAGTTTAATTTTTGATGGCTATAAAAATGATACCAACCTACTTTAATAAACTTTGAGTAAATTTTAAAATGTATACAGAAAAAACTGTGGAAAAAAACATTTACATTACCTATAAGAAGTTCAAACACAAATATTGTTTATGTCATATAAAAACAAATTTAAATGTATGGTTAGGGAGCCAGGTGCAAATTTGGTTAACTATTTCCTCTCAAGAGATAATTCGTCAGACGCATGAGAGTATAGTATTATAAAGCCTCGTGAACGTCAGCTGGCGCTCGGTTGGGGGGGTGAGCGGTTGTAGCCTCCCACGCACATAGGAAAAAAAATACATTCATTCATTCATTTCCTCTCAGCTAAAAATTTGTCAAATTGTAGCTAACCCAATATCTCAACGAAAAAAAATAGTCAGCTGGTTACAACATGGTGTATTATACGTCAGCTGGTGTCTCGAATATGAAAGTTAAATTTAAAGAAAAATTTATTTTCCGTTATTTCCTCTCAAACAAAAATTTACCTGATGATAGCTTATATGTAACTGTGGATAAATATATATGTCAGCTGGCTGTATCTTGGTGGAAAAACCGTCAGCTGATACGGGAGGCTACAACCGCTCTTCCCCCCAACCGAGCTCCAGCTGACGTTCACGAGGCTTCATAATACTATACTTTGATGCATTTTACTAATTACCGCTTGAGAGGAACTTGGTCATAAAATCTGCTGCTGGCTCCCGGACCAGTAGGTATTTTGGAGAAAAGAGTTATCATTTCAAAATAAACTCAATAAAGATGTTGAAGTAAAACAATTTCCCTCGAACTATAAAATCGAAACCAAGATAATATAAAAGAATCAAGTTTTCTATCGTATTCGGAAGTGTACTTGCAAGCGGATCGCAGTCGCCATGTTCAATTTAGAAGGTTTACTCTCAAATAAACAAAAATATATTTTAGATATACATATTACATATATCCAGTTAGATTATGCAATATCTATTTTACATAACTACAGTCCTCTCATTAAAAATAAATAATGACATTGAATTATACCTATAGGTAGGTACCGACTGAAAATTCTCACAGGGGGCAGAGTGAATTATTTTTATACTAGGAAAGTTCACTGCTGTTGGTATATTATTAAATTATTAGAACGCAATTTTGATTTTACCAGAGCTTGAAAATAGAGCTTTAGTTTACTAGGCTATAGAGTCGCAAATGCCTTGGTAGTGCGTAATTAAAGGTCGATGCAAGAGCGTCAGGGCGTGAAATTGGCAG
The DNA here is from genome assembly GCA_029959065.1 of Colias behrii. Classification (NCBI taxonomy): domain Eukaryota; kingdom Metazoa; phylum Arthropoda; class Insecta; order Lepidoptera; family Pieridae; genus Colias; species Colias behrii. The sequence goes on from JARWMC010000009.1 coordinate 5,317,161, forward strand.
CGAGTACCATCAGGCTATGCAGTGCCATTTAACGTTCGCCTAACGAACGATTCTTTGTATATGAACTCTTATTTACACGTCAAAATGTAAATATACTATTACTGAATGATATTTTCATGAACTACTCTACCTAAAGCACTATTGTGCAGATATTACAATTTATTTTCACCTTGATATCTTTTGTTCCATGGATCTGTAAAAGCTATATTCAGTTTTTATACATTTATTATAAATTGTGTGATATAATATGATATTCTAACAATATCAATCTTTGTGATAAATTTCAATTATACTCCTAATAAAGAGTTTTGCAATATGAAATGAATGATTGCTTGTAAGAAATGATGTAAGGGGTCAAATCAATAAAAGTTCCCATAATAGATAATCGAATTGCAACTGAATTTGTTTTGGTTACAACAACAGCTTTAGATCGTTTTAACTGCCATAAGAATTTGCTACGATCACACCATAAGATATCAGGCGCCATAAAGGTAATGTCAAAAGATAGGGGTACTAGAAAAAACTATCAACAAAAACCGAAAGGTCGGTACAAAAAATTACTTTTGGATGTAAGCGCAAAATCGTTTGAACTCATCACTAGCTTTGCGTAGCTTTCATTTGGAATGGGGAAGTGAATTGTTAAGCGATTCTGAGTTCAACGTGAAACGATCCCACCTATTGTGAATTCCGTAGGTCTGAAATTTATTTGACAGCACTAGTGTCTGTGGAGAATGGAAAATGGCGGAATGGCAGAATACATTACATTATGGATATAACTCATGGTTTGTTTTTGGCGGGGATCCGACAAACGTTATTGGTATTTAGGGGCATTTAACTATTAGGGCAATGGCTTTTTTCTTTTTTGTAATGATATATGAGACAGTTACTGTAAAAAGAATGAGTTGCTGACAGTGTGAATATTAGTTACGGTTAAAATTTAATTTTGTTTTAAGTAGGTAGAGCTGGGCTCTCAGCGCATTGATAAAGAAAATAATGGAATCCGTGCCTAGGATTTTTGTAATTTATATCACTAATATGTTAATTAAACCAATCTAAATTATGAATTCCATTTATGCTATTAACTTGTACTTATATATGAATTAAAAATTTATATGTAGGTAGGCGCTACGTGCGTATCTTGGTATAAGATCCTTTATGTAGGTAATAGGGACCTAAATTATATATTTATTCATATAATATTTATTACAGACTTTAATTTTTATGCATTATTGGAATAAGAAGCAATTTTCCTATTAAAACATTTTTATTGCTTAGGTACATAAACTTTAAGGTTATAATTTACAGGGAATTTCTGAAAATGATTGAAGTGTTACTTTTCTAGTGATTCACAAAATGACGATTAACTTGAATTGAATAATATTATGATTCATGAAAATCACCATATGGATCATTAATAACCTAGATAAAGTAGATACTAAGTTTTATTATTTATATTTTCAACTTTCCACTTACAGAAGTGATGCATAAGCAAAGTTACTTGGATCTATAAAATCTAATGTGTCATTAAATTGGGGAAAAACATAACTTATAGATGACCGGAAGAACGCATAAAACTGCAAGATAGAAAATATGTTTGTTGTGATGTTTAAGAAGATAAGAAAAACTCTTACAAACAATATATTTTTCAATAATTATTTATAAAGAGCTATGTTATAGAAAATAAATGTTTTAATTAGATAGGAATTAGTTACCAACCTCAGTAGATAAAAAAATACCTGAAATTGATCACCTATAGGTACCTATTAGAAAATGATTTTGTTTTAAGTTTTTATTTTAAGCAGATTAGATGTATCGGTATTATGATTTATTGGACACTTGAAAAGAGGTCAATTCTTCACATACGTCTCTCTGGCAATGCAATTTTTAATCTCTACCTCTAAAGATCGGTGTTTCGTTTCTTTCGGATTTATAATAAGTCTTCAAATAATAATACCTATAACTATTATTAAACATATAGGTAAAGTTCAACAATTCATTCCTTATTATTATCAGTATATTAAATAAAAAAGATATTTAAATATTAAAAACTATACCTATCACGAAAATAATCTATGAAGGATGAGACACTAAGAAAGATCTTCTCATGTCAATTTTATTCAAGAGAGATAAATTTTGGAAACCAAAACACACGGCCTAGGTACCTAGATACTAGATATATAATTATAGTATTTTGAATAAGCCAAACAAATTATTTTATCCACATAATTGCACTTCTTTGGGCAATTTTCGTGATATCCAAATTTAATTACTCTACAATGTCTCAAATATTAACGCATAGCTTAAAGCCTTACATAGGTATAAAATTCATATTTTTATTGCTTATTTATATTTTAAACCTTTCACCGTAAAATTCACATAGGCACTGATCATGTTGATCACCTCCACAAAGGATATGTTATGAACGTCTTCATGGAATTTAACCACTTATTGATAATAATTTATAAATAATTGGATACGTTGTTACAACGTGTGCAGGATTAGAGGATATGTTGTAGGATAGTTGAAGGTATAACACATAAGGGAAAATGTAAAATAGAAAGATTATATGTTGTTTTATTAACTCTTTATTCTCTTGAATCATCGAAATTAATATTACAATATTGAATGCGGGTTTCATATACAATCACCCCTCTATTTTGCTTACCTATATTAACACGACACAGTCACATGGTTCCGTACGCCGGTTCTCTTTTCAAATGGACAATTTAAAATCATATTTATACATTTTTAGTACCGTGACAATATAACGTAAATGCTTCTCTATTTTCTTGTACTTTATTCAAGTATTTTTTAAAAGTCAAACAAAGGCAATAAAATAATAATTTATTTATGTCACTATTTAATTGTTAGCGAACCGTGTACGGCACTCATTACATAAATACATAACATAAACATAATATGAACAAAAAATATAATGCGCGACAAAAACTTCGACAACTATTTACAATTACTTATTTTTAAATGACGATTTTATTACTATTCTCAAAAATATAGATATACGTACATACATACATTGCTACATTTAAAAGACAAGAAATTTATCATAACCTACACAAAGAAAGTCTTTATAACTTTAACATAAACATAAAACAGGACAATTTCCATCAAAAATAATAAACAAATTATATATTGCAATAAATAATTTATATCTTATAAATCCAAACTTTATATTTTGATATCAAACAATATTTTTGAAAGGCGAACAAAAATGTTGACATACAATATAAACAAATGACATGGTATTATTGGTATTATAAGCACTTTAATACCTAAGGTCTAGAGAACTCTAGCTATGTATGTATATGGCAAGACGGATGGAGGTCGTATATAATCTATTTAGCAAATTGCTCATTGTTTCTCGTGAATTATCTACAGTTCTTTACGAGGCAGAAACAATAAAGAAAACCTAACATAAATCATTGGACGTACATACACACAAATTTCATTACTCATACACCTCAAGTTCTACCTATTGTTGAAAATGAAACCAGAAAGGATCGAGTAGTCACGAATAATAACCATATAGGCTCCATTCCACATAGGTATTATAACTCTCCTAATTTGCACTATCCCACAAAAATACCTAATGAAACAATTCTTACGTTATAAATCAATACAGGGAAAAACAACCACACAATTATCTATAAGTGATAACAATTTTGTAACAGTTCGTATACACACGTTGCGTTGTAATTGTTCAAGTATCGGTGTGTAACGTGTTCACTGTTCAGTGTACGTCCCTTGTTCTAATAAGCAACCTTCTCATCCATTTGTAGTCAACGAGACTAAATATGCAATTAAGCGTTTTCAATCAAATACTTCCACCGGTTCTATACGCTTAAAATTATCAGTATCTACGGTAGTTACAACTATGCATAATAATTTATAAAGCCTACACATACCAAAGTTAAGTACATTTTGTTCGATTTATTCACGTTCAAAGATGGAATATGTATTGTTAATTTTATATACCTACTAACGACAACCTTACACCAAATACGACGATAGAATAAACCAATATGAATAAAACTATTGCACATATATCGATCGCCGATACATTCAATATTAATAATACGTACAGATTGTTTTATAAAATTATTCCTTTGGAAAACTTAAAATAAAAATGAACCTTTTAATACGTTTTAAAATATTTTTTTTTTATCTATTTTATAGTTTATATTGCGTGAATCATTAATCCTATATTATATCAGTTTTATTCTACGATGGCTTGGAATTATTGAAAACACGATTCGGAAATTCTTACGCCTATAACATGATATCACGATATTAGTCGTCATTTAAGGAAAATGTATAGACCGTAAGTATTATTATGGTATAAACAGTGGACAGTTGATTTAAGAGATGATTATAAAAATGAAGCAAATGTATTCATATCGACACATATTATTTTATATTTAATTTTTATTATTTCTACCCTGACAATAATTTACGTATAATGGTGACTATCAACACTAATTTTTACTACTAAATTTGTTCTGATATTACGTTTTAAGAAAATATATTAATGCTTAAATGGGATGCGAATTAAGGATGATGAGAGAGATGAATAAGTCATTAATTTATTTTGGCACAATATGAATTACAAGCAAATTAAGTTTTATTGTATAGTTTTTAAAAAGGAATGGAAAAGAAAACCTTTTGCCTAATAATTTGTGACTGAAACATGTATTTTGTATTTTGGAAGCACGTTTGTTTAAAAAAAAAAAATTTTAATACACTTTATGCCGTTGCTCTCTGCGTTATGTGATTCGAACAAACTGTCCCCAGGAATACGAACGAGGAGATCGTATAAATGACACCTAGATTACTTCATAAAAAGTCGAACTTACGTTTAAGATATATTACACTTATCCTATTCAACTTTAAAGATACATGTAAAATTTAACTTTAGTACACATTATTGTTTATTATATGTATCAATGTTACGTATATAATTTTGAACTGCTGACTTATTTGGACAATACGTCGTATTCATTATCGAAACCTGTTCATTAATTTGGACTCGATATTTTCTATATAGGTAGAATGCTTATCGTCAAAAAATATTGCATATTTCCAAGAAAGATTAATAAAAACGATTTTACGACAAAATCCTACACATGGAATTGTACTTTGATACGTATTTTTGTTTAAATATACGTTTAACGTTCTTATGGAATTAGTAATTTATGTAATAATAATTATAGATATCTAATTGAATATTACATTTACGCGATCAAATAAACAACAATAATCACTGAACTTAACTAACGGAACTGAATCACAATCAAAAATAAAAATAACCTTCTGAAACCGATTGACAAATACAACAAAATTTACAATAACACAAAATAGTGGTGATGATTTTTAACGTTACTGGACCACGGGCAGCGGCCAAATAAAATATACATCAAAATGTACATAATATTATAATAGCTATAATAAAAAGAAATAACATAATGTTTTAAGAGTAGCTGCTGTAATAAATACTATGAGATTCACAGATTCATAATCTTAACTAACAATACCGAGAATCACTCCAAATAGTTAATCTTAGAGCGACACTTACACCTTTGTAAAATTTAGTAAAATATTATTGCAATACATGGTGTGGTTATGGCAACAAAATAAATGCTTAAAGCACATCACCAGCCTGTCCACCAGCGAACGACACCGAGGCAAGTCCTTCGCACTAAAGGAACATTAATACAATAAAAGTCACGAAACACCTCCACAACGAGGCGACACTCCTACTAAATCAGCCGCAAAACATAAAACTAGTGGATACGAATCGACTAACGCAACCCGCAAGTCCTCATGGACGTAACACTTCCATTCATGTATTCACACTATGATACAGTATCAGTCAGGATTTTGCTACACGATGCGTGGGGCGTGGTCGCCTTACGTCGGCACCTTGTTCACTTTGAGAATATCGCCGGAGCCCTTATCTATGGGCATCTTCATAGGGTCGTGGTGGTGGGTCACGTGGTGCCCGTGGTGCTGGCTCTCCAGCTTGGCTTGTTTTTCCTGTTGCTGCTGTTTCATTCTGTCTTGTTCCTCTCGTTCCCTGCGCGCCTGTTCATTTATCTCTTTAACAGCGCGCAATTCTTTCTTTAACTTCATACGTCGATTTTGGAACCATATTTTTATTTGTCGCTCTGTGAGGCAAAGAGCGTGGGCGATCTCTATCCTGCGTCTGCGTGTCAAATAATGGTTGAAATGGAATTCCTTTTCTAGTTCTAGCGTTTGGAACCTTGTGTAAGTCTGTCGACCCCTCCGCCGTGGACAACCATTGGGACCTGGAAATAAATAACATCCATTTAATATGTCATTCTACAAATATTAGCAAACGAAAAATATTAGCATAAGTAGCACATATTTAGCATTTTTGAATGGTACAACGTTTATTACTGTTATATATCATAGAATATTATTTATTGGCTTCGATTCGCAAAGGCTTTGGGAAACCATTAAATTTCATTTCCAAACCTTCTTTGAATTTAATGTCTCATTAATATTTTATGGCTACATAAAAGTTAATTTTAGAGTATCCGCTACTGGGACCAACCTCATAGTAGATCGAATGCCTAAGTTTATACGCTTAGATTTGACGTAAAAAAATTTACGACTTGACAGTTTTTGACAGCAACGTAAACAAATGCACGGTCCGTTAGCCGCCGATTGTCCCCAAAAAGGTGTTGTTTAAAAAAGTAACGGAAAGGGTTAAAGTCATTTTATGGTCCAAAAATTACAATAGAAGATTTCTAAAAAGAAAGCTCTATAAGGCGTCTGGGTGAGGAAGGGTTGCGCAACTTTCTAATGCTTTGTAAGGTGTCTCTTTGTGTACAGCGAGATAAAAACCTTTTCTTGGAATCTGTGAAAGTTATAACCCTTTACTTTAAAAAAAGCAACTGGTCGAAGATTTTAGTGTGGACCTGATTTCACAATTAGATATTTTACCGTTCATCTTTTAAACGCCAAAACTTTTTGAACGAGATTTTATAGATACGTAGGTAAAATCAAATCACTTGATTAACTGCTATGTATTGTAGATATATAGTTAATAGTTATGTACGAATATTATTAAACGAAGAACTTTAAAGTCAGTTTATTGTATATCTAACCGGTCAATCTATAAATTATTTTTCCTTCATCAAAAATTAATTTAATCACATTCATGGTAGGTACATAATATACATAAACCCATGTTTACACTGTGAAAAAAATTCCTCAAGAATACCGATCTCAGACAGGTTTTTGAGTTGTTCAATAAATAATGTAAGATAAATAGTCTTCCCTGCGTGTATAATTGATAGCGGACGCGGACCAACGAAGCGCTTTGGAATGCCCGGTCGTGTGTACGGAGCCTTACCTGAATAACTTAGGTAGCAATTTAGGATGCCCAGACGTGACTAATGGATTTACATAGCTATTTTGTTTTAAACAATCTACTTGCATATTATAATGTGATGTGCGTTTTTTTTTTTATAATGTAGCTCTATCTTTACACTTCCAATCTTGTTACACCCCAGATCTAAAAATATATCACTCATATTATACCTATTATACCCATCCCATCAGTTTGTATTGATCAATATAATATCAGAATTTTGTTGATTTATTTTTCCCAGATTATGGGAGCAGAATTATCGTTCATAAAGATTACTTATATATTTTTTTGCATAAGCAAGAAGGTAAGTTATCTGCAGTAGCAGAAAGAAAAACATTAAAAGGAAAATTAATTCAATGCATGTAAGTAAAAAATTGATTTAATTTCATGAATTTACAACTTACAATGTAAGAACAAAGGATGTCTTTTAAAGAAACAACTTCAGTTAATTAAAATTACCGTTTACTGAGTTACACTTTAATTGAACATATTTTTACACGGTACGGGTAATCCGCAATTTTAGTATTGAAATAAATATGCAATGAATAAATCACTTTATCCACCAGAATCTGGAAACCGCATTTTATATGGGCAATAAATTAGCGTAACTGCATTTTTACTGCTTCAATTTTACATTTATTGCTGACGGTCATTTCAACAAAAACTTAAAAACTGTTTAAAATGTCATAAACAGAAATGGAACAATAATTATAGAGTGCGGTTGAGGACGATAAATATAGATTGTGATGCGAGTAAATGAGATGGAGATAGCTATTCTAAATTTAAAAAGCAAAGATGGAACCCAAAATACAATACACGCGTCCCGATTAAACAATCAAAGAGAAAGGTCATAAATGATAACGAGCGATATTTTAAAGAGGTCCTTCCGGTGCAGAACATAGAGTCCAATTCTACTTGCGAGTTAGGGTGGATTTATTTGCTTTTTGTTAGCTCTTGTAATGTGTTAGCGAGGCAGGTTGGCCACCCTTCGCACGGTCGCCATGACAACAGGCGAAGACACCTCCCTACCCGTCAGCTGGGTTCCATTATTTTCGAAAGCTTTGTAGATTGGAGAATTTGCTCCATGTATGAGTTTGTTGAATCTATCTTTTTTAGGGAATCGATTTCGCAAGTTTAAAACGAGCTTTTCGAAAAGAAATCAAGAACTAAACTATTTCTACATTTGAATCCCACGGAATAAGTTAAATGTTTATTCGTTGATATATTTTATTTAATTAATTATGCATCGCTTATTTTATTTATTTCTAATCTCAGAATGTTAAGAGAGCATTTTAAAAGGATCGCGGCAAAGACAATATATCTTGGAAGACAACGTCGTAGCATTAATTAGAGGCGTAGGTATATCGTGAGCCGACACAGGCGAACATAATATACAGCGACAAGACCCGGCTCTTGCGTCCCTTTTTTCTTCGAATAAATCTCACAGAATGTTCTCGCTTATTTATTATTTTATTTAATTTTGTATAACCTGCCCACCTCTGTATAAAACCAGTTTTATACTATTTGATTAATGTAAGCCCAGCGGATCGTAAGGGTCATATGTGAATTATATCAACGTTTGTCCAGTAAGAGGGTTATTTATGGAGCAAGTAAAGCTAAGCGACTCCTGGAATGGCTAAAGGCAATATGTTATGAGACCCGATTCCTGTAACTTATTGTTGTTGACCACGGTGGGACAATTTTTAATGTTCACACGTGAGTAGGTACAGTAGGTACCTAATGTAGTACGTATAATTTAATTTTAATGTAAGAAGAAATAATTCTACGACGTCTCTCTCTTCAATGATTTAATGAGAATCACGGTAGGACGTAGGTAGAGTGGTTAATAATCATCCAATATACTTTCTTCTTTCTTTAAAAGTAATGTGTTAATTCTAGCTTGAGCCTTTTTTTAAAGTTCCGGTCATTTATTAAATAAAAATGTGATTGTACAGAATCAAATTAAAGATTAAGAATATTTTAAATTATCAAGATAATTTCGCAGACACTTTATTTTTTATGAACAATATAAATCCAATTAAGTTCAGTCATTACACATTTAAATTAGGTAATTTAATTACGTTTATGGTATGTTTCTATTATTACACACACATTTCATACACGTTAATTTCATGTAAATGTGAATTTAAATAACGGTTTATACGCCCAAAAAAGTTATGAGATTATAATATACCCAACATATATATTTATCGAAGACAAAGCATCCTTAATGAAATAATATCAGCACAAGTTTATGAATACCTCTTTGGAGTTTTTGTAAAAATTATTTTGTTAAGGTGAAAGGATTATGTTTCAAACAATAGTGTACCTTTAACAAGAGCGGAAATTAATTCGCGAGAAACGCCTTTCCACAATTTATTAGACGTGTGAACTTGTTACTGTAAATAGAGTTTTCTAGCGAGGACGGGGGCAGGAAAAGGGCCGTAAGTGGAGATATGGGAATTTATTTGACTACAAAGCTAATATTTCAAGCTTGTTCGAGTCGGAAAGGACTATTTTTGCTCGTTGTGAGCGCCAGTTAAATCATCACAATGTTGTTCTGTGCTCCGCTTCGCGAAGGACATTGCCATGCGAACAGGGCTGTCTGGAAATGCTCCATAAATAATGAAAAACGTAAATAATATATTTTTTAACAACTATTCGCGTAAACCAATGCTATTTAAAATTATAAATTTTGTCGGCGTAATTTCTGATACTTTGTTGCATGTAGGAAATTTTTTGCCCGTCATTATTATTTATGCATTCGATATTTTTTATTGTTTGGTACATTCATCTGAGACTTAACTTGAAGCAGGTAATTAATAATTATATCTGTAAACAGGTTTGTACAATTTTGCATCTGAATTATTACATATTTTTGCAATTATAATATCTAGTAGGTAGGTAATAAGATTAAACAAATTGAACCTACGTTGTTTTAGAGTTATTGACTCTTTATATTATTTATTATTATTTTCCTTAGGTATGAAAATAAAAATTTTTTTTATGTCCAAAAGAGATTGGAAGCAGCCCTATTTTCAAAACCTAACAAGTATGTACAGTAGCATGTCAGAATGATCTTTGATCTGCCCCTGGCTGACGTCACGTATTCATCTTGATGCTGAATACTAATAGAGAATTGTGAGCGTAATATAAACATATTTTCTGATATAACGAAACGATACAGTTTGGAATGGAAAAAAGCGGAGATTAAAATCGATACTTCATTTACTGAGATTTCACTTTTATTAAGACGAACGATGATATCATATTCATAAACAATGCTATTGCTAATAAACTCAACGTTTGAAAGCACAAGCTTTGAGTAGGTATTGTAGGTAATGTAATTTGTTAATAATTATAATTAATGTATTACAGTATCTATTTTGTTGGCTACAGAATTTAATTTTCATAACATTAAGCCTTAGAGTTATGTGATACCTATTTGTTTTGATCAAATAAAATCTAGTATATTTTTTTTTTTTATGTCAGAGCAAGCAAAGGAGCAGATGGGCCACCTGATGTTAAGTGGTCACCACCGCCCATAAACACTTGTAACACTAGGAGTGTATATGATTTGTGTTTTCATTTATTTCTTAATAAGGCCATTTACAAATTGTTAAACTTAGGCGTGTTTCTTTATATAGCTACTTGTACCAATATGAACACGTCATGAACTCACAAACGAACTAACAAGTGTTGACAGGCTGATTTAATGTTAACAGGGTCATTGCCTCACACCAACTACATCGTATGCACTTAAGGCTGGTTTACACTTTGATTAGTGTGAGTGCAGGTGATTAGTGCGAGTGCAGGTGTGTAGTGCGAGTAGTGTCCAATTCACTGCGAGTGCAGGTGATTAGTGCGAGTGCAGGTGAGTAGTGCGAGTAGTGTCCAATTCACTGCGAGTGCAGGTGATTAGTGCGAGTGCAGGCACTCTGCGAGTGAGGGGGAAGGGAGGGCGCGCGGGACGTGGCTACTCGCAGTCCACTCGCAAAAAAATAGAACACGCTTCTATCTTTACTACACAGCCTACTAATCACTTGCACTAAACAGTCGCTGTCCACACCTAGTCACTAATCACCTCCACTAATCACCTGCACTCGCACTAATCAAAGTGTAAACCAGCCTTTATGCACCGACATTGTTACACATAAATATATATGCGTATGGAGGTACATAAACGAACATACATAAAATATATGATGCAATAACTGCAATAATACTTTACTAAATTTTTCATAATTTCCTTAACAAGGCATAACATTACTCTACAAAATACGCACCGTTATAATTTGGTCGGTAGTTGAAACTGAAAACATGGTTATTTAATTAAATAATCAACGCGCTAAATTATCGCAAAACCGCGCATAGCTTTATAATGCGATAACCATGTTAGTTAAGAAATATAATTTGATAAGAACTGCCGTCACGGACAACCTAATTATAAATAAAAGCCTATGTCTGAACAGTGGACACTGGATTGTAGATCACTGCACATTTATTGTAGTTATAAATGCTATTTATTATACTATTACATTATACATTGTGCTGTTATGACAACTATTATTGAAATTGATGACTTTATCCCAGATAAACGGGTCATGCGATATCTAGAATGACACATTATATTCGATTTAATTAGTCTGAATGTTTCCATTATAATTACTTACCTACGTGAATCAATTTATTATATTCGTATTGATACGTAATTTGAAGAGTTTAAGTATACAGAAATTATCTCAAGTAATTAATTTATACTGAAGCATTAATTTAATAATTGTATGGACCATATAAATTTTATAGAGCAGCCAAAATCTTACACCAAAACCTTACACTATTATTTGTTTATCAAATAGACACTATGTATACGTATTTCATTTTAAAATAGTAAGTTGTGTCAATGGAATGCCCACTCAAATTCATATTTATTGGTGGGTAATTTATTGTTACGAACGTGAATTTAATAATTGTAGAATACATACAATTTACAAAATACAGTACCTTCTATTTCCCTTGCCCATTTTGCATATTAAAGTATTTAGTATTTGATAATTAAGTAATAATTAAGACAGCAATTAACAGTATTTTGCATATTTTACAACTGTTTTCTTATGAGCTGATGCAAGGTGCAACTGTTTATGTTTAATTTATGCGCGAATGTCACACTGTCTTAATTGGAAATTATTTACATTTGTCTCAACTATGTAGTTATTTATCTAAGAGACATAATAATGTATTTAAAATACACATAAGGCTATGGCATGTTTAATTAAATTTTGGCAACGTAGACTCTACAAAGGAATTAAGTAGAGACTCTACTAAGGTATTATTTTTTCATTATAATTTTGTCAGGATATATTAAAAAATTTAGTACAATTAAAAAGTACTTTATCATGAAATAAAAACCCAAATTACATACATTTTACTATGGCTTTACATTCGCAAAAATCTCTACCTTCAGGATTGCAATAGTCGTTTCATGCGACCAGCTGCAGTCGTTAAAACGCAATATGTCCACTGCCGGGCAAACGATACATTTTCGACTCTATTCCCTTAGACATAAAACTGTTAAAAAAATCAATAGCAGTAGCGGGGTCCTTCTTTAATGCTATATGCTGGAAACAGAAGTTATTTTCACAAATAAAACGTGCAGACTGACGCCCATTGCAATGGAATAATTAACTTTGTCTCTCATGCTGTAATTGAAGTCGCTTTCATTAAAATGTAAATGTTTTAAATTCGCTTTAGAATTTTATTGCAATGGTATTTAATGACGAAATATAAACAAAATAGTTTTATATGCAATAGCAAATATTAATTTTGATTTTTAAAAGTGCTTGTCTATTTCTTAAAAGTAACGACGCACAATTTAAAATATTGTTTAAATCTGCGTTTATATTTTAGGGATTGAAGATAAAAGAAAGTATTTACTAACTCGTAGTATCACTATTAATAGGTACGTCAGCTTAATGTACAGAAAGCTCTCATAACTTTTACCGAGTAGGTACTGTAATCCAAAGCGATTTCCTTTGATTTGTTTTACATTACATGAGTATTGGAACTTAATTATCATTAAATAATAATGAATGAGATAAAAGCAATGTAACCTTTCCTATTCAGAATAGCCATAACGATCTCATAAATAAGAATGGCTCGTTACGTCTATTCCCTTATCATAAACACAAAGCCATCTCAGCACTATTTCGGATAAACGGAAACAAATGCCTTACACTCGAATTTTTAGTCGTCTTTGTTTACATTAACTTACCACGTGTTAATGTAATAACAGGATGTTTAAAACAACGAATTGCTGCTCTTAACAACGTACTTGATTTCCTATTAAATATTATTTAATCCGTGCTCAAAATAAGCCCGAGCGCACCTACGAAAGCTGTGTAAAGAAAGTTTATTTTGATAATTTATTAATGCGAGGTGGTCGTTTATTCTCGTGACACGAGGAGAGGCGGGTTTTATTTTTAAAAATGACTCCATCATTCAACGATAACGCATTTCAAGAGTCACAAAAAACATTTACGCTCAGTGTTATATGTCACATACCATTTTGGAATAACTAAATATTGTTAAAGCGACTTTTATGAACCTTTGTAAGGATTAACGCTTATTGTTAAGGTGAACACACACCGAGAACTAAAGGTGTAGCTTGAAAATTTTATCAATAATTGAAATCATTCATTGAAAATTTAAAATATGTAGAGTCGAGAAAAACGTGTAAAGCGTTAGGTGTAATGTTCAAAGACATTTTGTTTTTGGTAAGAGTTACAATTGATAAAAACAAAAAATAATAAACTTCATTAGTCATTCTATATGATTTTTTTTAATTCTACCATTTAAAAGATAAAAACATACCTTATTATTAATTCCAAGAAAAAATGTGGAATTACTTCATTGACTTTAACAACCTGTTTTAGAAGGATACGTACCGATATAACAATATCCGTTGCGTTTTAATACTTATAAATATTTAGTAGAATTCGAATTCATTCACACAATGTTATGAGCTATTTACTTAATTTTATAGAGTGATATTGACGATATTTATATCTATAAAATTCGTGTTCAAAATCAGTATTGCTCATCAAACATAAGAATTATCAATAAGCACTATTTTATATATCAATAAAATATAAACATGGTAATAGAATCCTAACCTACCACAATATTATCGATTAACCTCAAATTCGCCTACCACATGTAACTTAATCGATCCATATGAATTTTTAAAAATATTATTAAACTTACTACGAGCAGATGTGACGTGCTACATTTTATTTATCCGAGTAATTTGTATTAGAGCTTTGTTAGTAAAGTATTTTTGGATTATTTCATTCCACTTGTAAAGAGGTTATTCACGTAATATTATTTAAGTAACAAGCATGCATCGCTGACATGAAACCTTTGATATGCGTAAATATATCCCGTTTTGTTTATCGTATATAAACGGTTGTCGCAATTAACCTAAAGATTTTTTATATCCGTTGAGAATCAGCACACATTTTCCTCCTCTAATATCGGTCGCATGTTAAAAGAGCTTTGAGAAACGTCGAGCTATCTTAGCGGCCATTGAGGCGGTCGTGTTACCCGCGCGATGTTTTGAAAGCGCATGGGCGATTACGATTACGTTTCCAACGAAGTGTCGACTTCGGGTTACGTTTTATACCGTCATATGAATCTTGCGCTCGGATGTTTGGTCCGAAGTGCTCGTTCATTAGCATTTTATGACTGATACGAGCGATAAAAGTAGAGTGACGCATTGAACGGGTCGTATAGTGTGATAGACGCACCGGCACTGACTCGCAGCGCAGGAAGTCGGCTCTCTGTTATTGGCCTATAGTCGTTCGGATCAGCACATTCTGATTCACTGAATGGCTATTATTGTACGTTTCAGATGTTCCGATTCCGATTTTGTTTGTTTTATGCGTTAAGCGGCGGATTCAAGTGGTGATGAGGGTAATTTGGAATCGTTTGGCGTTTGTATTATTACCTAAATATTATCTGCGAATCGAAATAAATACAAAAATTACCTCGAAAAGAATAAAAGTATCCATTCGAATTAAATACAAGTTTCTTATAACGAACTAGAATGTATTCAAATGGACATTTATAGCTGTAGCGGAGTTTTTCTTTTGAAACTGAAATAAAAGCTTGCTCTGTATTTTTGGAATGCCGTATTTTAAGCTTTGGCTAGGGACAGCTTCTAACTAAAGAAAGCATTTGCATTACTTGTGTACATTTTATGTTTTACTGAAAATATTTCAACAAAGCAAAATTCAATTTGCTAATAAGGTTAAATTGAATATCTATGCAAATTGGATCTCTAACAAAAACTCACTTAACCTAATTCTTTCAAAATCTGTACAAGGCGTCTAGGACCAGCTTTCAGCCTTGGTTTACTCTAAGATCTATCTTTATGACATATTTGTTTTATTATTATATGAAAGGTCCGGATCAATGGGATCGTGTGCCATCTGCCGTTGGTGCAGAGCGTCCTCGATTCGATCCAGTTCTCAATGACTTCACACCCGAGGATATAAAGCCAAACAGTTTGGGGGGCGCGGAGATCGTAAACTTTTTGTAGATCCTCTCCCAACAAAACGCGAATCGTAAAAGTAATTGGAGCCCATTCATATTAATAGACATTTACGAGGTTTCCTTCATAAAACAGAGATTGTCATCGCTTACGCAATATAAGTCGACGAGCAATCGAAAAGTATTAATTCGTTTCGAGTATGTTCAATAGTTTTATAGCCGATAAATCACTCTGTTCTTTGGATTATAATTTCAATGATCGTTAATATTCGTCATATGGATTAACTTGAATTCAATCAAATATTTCAAATGTTTGAAGATAAGATCATGTTACTACGTAAGAAGATCACGCAGAATCAAATTAATCTAGTTAAATAATCTTTATTACAAAAATATAAATGTAAATGTTAGTGTGTGAATAAATATCATGTATGTAGGTACTCGGTGTCGAAAATGTTAGGTATTTGATCTCATATCGTAAATATATCGTAATAAACGTTATGACATATCTATCTACATACCTACGGCTCCCTGATTGCAGATAAATAGAAAGGACATTAGGCTTCACAGCTGTCGCCTACTCCGTTTCTCCCTTGGGGAATTACGCAATTTTCCTTCCCTTAACGCCAGAAGAATCACAAAAGGTTTCCCCCGAATATTTATTATTATATCTTTATTAACATTCTAGATATTATCTTTTCTTTTCTCAAATGATGAATAATTGTATTATTTATTTCGGTTAATAAGTAATTAATTAATACACCTGCCCAATAAATTTACTGCCAAATGTGTCTGTGACACCAGGTCATTGATGAAGTCGTAAATAATGCTAAGTGGTTTTGAATAATTTAATTTTAAATTTTTAATGCTTTTCATTTAGGTTAGTCCTTTAATTGTTTTTAGTACCTAAACCGTTTTTTATTGAAATTGTTGCTATGCAGTGTTTTTGTATATGACTAAAATATACATAATACATATATATAGGTAAGAACACAAGCGAGTATGTTGCATAGTTGTTATTGTTTATGTTATTGTTTATAAGCAATTAAGTTTTATGTGCAATAAATATTGTTAGCATCATCTTGTATTAATTGCAATAGCATACTTTCGCATTTAAAATGCGAGGGATGAACCAATGTAATATTCTATCCTAGCCCTCTACTATATTTCAACTCAAAACACAATATCGTAACGTAATTTAAAACGAATTAGCCTCCCCTACAAACTCACAAATTTGAATATTCCTCGCGCCCCATTCTAAGAGAACGCAACACTTTTTAAAAACAAAAGGGAGAAACGTTTATGTAATATATTATAATTTAACTCCTCCCTACCTTTATTTTCATATTTTGTACTCTAGTGAAATGCACTTCTTGATGGTACAAACGATCTAGAACAAAGATGCTTGGGGCAAGTTCGTACATTCGAAGATTTTTGTGAAGTTTTCTGAATACACAACACGAATGTAGTGCTGTTTTTCGCAGAGTTTTATTAAAAAAATTTTTTCTTCCACGTTATTTAGAATATCCACATACTCTTAAACGTCTTGTAATTATTATTTATTGTATATTTATATATTGTATTTTTTAATTACGGTTTCAGAATATTAAAATATTAAGGCGATTAAAATCTTCTAAACATAAAACGCAGCTGATATTAATCACCCCAGTGCATTTGTTATACAAGATGGCGGCCTGCAATGGACAAGGCGTATCTAAGGGTGTTATGGGGTTGCCAACATGCAAATTTAATTCGCCTGTATACTCAGGCGGTCACCACCGACCGTGCTTATTACTTGCTCTATTGTACGCTTATTAATTCAACTGCGTAATTTATGAAGGTTTATATCGACCCAGACACATAAATTCCCTTAATTGGAACTTAATGCGGGCACAAACGGATTCTCAATGTGAATGCCACTATGGATAATTCGTTTATTGGTCAGTCGCAATTAAAAATTACTGCCTATTTATTGATTAAATGTTAGCTGCAAAATAACAATTTAGATAACAATATACTTTCAATTACGACGATAAGGACGCCAGCTGTTATGCAAAATAATGAATTAATTTTAATTCAATAATCCATTAATATTATTGTTGTTATAATTGTGTCATTTTTAATTTAAAAATGTTATATCAAGCTTATACAAGAAAGACGATAATACTGAATCAATTATACGAAATGCTTTAATTCGAACAAGTAGAGAAATAGCTTATTAGGTAAGTATGTATTACAAAAATATTTTACCTTCCTCGTAATATTTTTTTTATATTTAATTCTACTCAAACAAGAAAAAACACTAATACTGCGAGTACCAGGTACCTCCATATATCCTAACCTCATCCGAGAACAGGTGCGTTGTCCACTGATAAAGCGCTCTATGACACGATTATTATTCATACACCTGTAGATTTGACTCATGTACTACTCAAGAGTGTCGTTTTCATACATAATCGTCTGTTTAGAGCGTTTTAATTACAAATGCTTTATTCCAAGGGTTATGCGCACTAAAGCGACAACGACGATGGTCCCTTATGTGCCTGTTAACTACACTACGAACATTATATTTCACTGATGAGCGTACGTTTAACCACTAGTTTACTTTATAGGCAGTATCTGCTATCTTTACGGTTTGTAATTAATTTGACAAATTCAATTAATACCGTGACTAATTAAATAACATATCAAAGTTATGAGTTAACTTTTCAAACGTAAAGAAAATAGATGAATAATATTAGTCTTAAATAAAAAACGTTTTAGATAACATTTTCGCCTTGAGACGAAATAATTATAAATATCTACAGCAATATTAAACAAAAAGATAATTATGATTGAACGTTTATAAAGAAGTTGATTGAAATTCTAATAAAGATCTGAAATGCAATTATGGATCCCTTATAATTCAAGAATGCGTATAATTTCTCTCCCGCCCTCGTTATAAAGCTAGTGATTAAGTCTTGTCTCACGCATTCAGCCTTTTTTTTTTTTTTTTTTTTTTTTTTTTTTTTTTTATAGTGGGGAAGTCTTCCAAAGATACCCACGGCCCCCGGGGAAGGAGCCGTGGGTTATGTCGGATTCTTACCGACTAAAACCCCACTGTGTTCCGTCGAGCCGCTTTAATGATGGGGCCGCGGGTATTTGTTAGAATTCTTCCGCGACCCCCTCGGCGGCAGCCCATCTCCAGGCCAGGCGCAAGCCAAGAACAGGAAAGGTGGTTTGCCTGCTCTTCCCTCCCGTTGGCGGCATGAGCGGAACACGTCTCAAGTCGCCTCACCGCACCGGACGATGGATTACATTCCCCGTTCCACCGCCCGGCGCCCTTCGTCAAGGAGGCACGTTGCGACCGTGTAAAGCAGCCGCAACACGGCGACGACGCCCAATAAGACGTCTGCGCCGGATCGGGTCCGCGTGAGGATCCCTCTCGCGCACCCGCTCTGCCTCCTCTTTCTGCGAGATCACGCTCTCCGAGAATGCGATCACCGCTCACGCATTCAGCCTGCGTCTTGAGCGGTCGCCATTTGCTACGGCGTAATTATAATTAAAAATTAATCCAACCTCAAGGCAATCCCTCCAATTGTTTTCGTTATAGGTACTATACCCAAACAAGAACTTTGAAACATGTTAGTTTAAATACATTGCCTTAGTTTAATTCACATACCTATATTAAGGAAAACTCCCTGAGAAAAGGGAAAATACATCTCATAAAAACCATATACATCTAGCAGCGGGTCAGTAATAAAAAACATGAGTAGGGATTTTTTATTCAATAGGTATATGCATTATGCATATTATAGCAAAATTACCCAACAAACAGTAATATTAATGTTAAGCCTCCCCTACCGGACCGGGAGATAGGATTGCAAATTTTTGGCAAAATTTATGATAGCCGCGTACCCATATAGTTCCCTAAGGGGCGTGGGGTGAAATAGGTCTATCGGCATTTCGGAGAGCTGGTTTCGCTCGTTGTCGGCCGGAATGACCCTAAACATTTTATTTGGTGGAATCGCTAGTCTCGTAACGCGCCAAAATTGCGCCGACTAATCTTCAGCTGCAATTTAAAAGGGTGTTTGTGCTTGTTTTATATAAATACTGAGTGTAATGCGTGGGCATTTTTATATAAGGCATTTGCCCGCCTGCTGCTAAGTTACCGCCATCAAAGAATATGTTTTACATGCTGGGTATCAAACCGCGATGCATTAATTTGGCTTTTATGGTCTTTGCATGATCGTTTGGACGTGTTGATGTTGAATGGTAATTTTGAATTTTGATTTACCTATATTCAATTTTTTATTAACAAGGAATTTGGTAAATATTCATTGTCATCATTAGTTTTCTATTCTACTACATATACGATCAGAAAAAGCCCTCCGTTGATTTGGGCACCTAAAATGTCAAAGCACCTATGTCACTTATCGATGCAATGGTCGTTAGCATTAACACAAAGCTTACCTATAACTTTAATTTCCCATTTATTAAACGAATTCAACAACTAGTCTCAGAACATAAAGAGATCAGCATGGAACAAAGACATACACGTTTATCAACACAATTCGATTTTCTGTTTATTGCATGGATACCTAATAAAAATGAGCGGGAAAATATAAATCCTGAGCTTAGGTTTCGGTGTACACGTGTAGGGTGAATAAAATTATTCAGGAGCTTAGGAGTTAGGAGCAATAAGTCGAATCCGTATTTATTGGCGATCGATTAGCACCCTCGCGCACATAAACAAGCTTCGTGTAATTGAAGTGCTCCCGTAATTGGATTAGCCAATTCTATCTACCTATAACCTAACCTTTACATACCTTTGAGTAATCATTATGTAGGTAAGTAATTGTGTGTGGGCTGTACATATGTATCTACTGATGGTGTAGGCATTAATTAGAGTAAACAAATAAACTTTATTTGAAATTATTATTATAAATTTGATGGCAGAACTTCTGTTAAAAATTATAAGTAACGATACTTGGTAATATATAATCTAAATCTAATAGCATTTCTAATAATCGCGATCTGTGGAAAACTAATCAATTTCAACACGCCACTAAACTGATTGCTTTCGATTGTGCAACTTTCATTGTATATAATTACTTATAAATAAATTCACATGAGCGTATACAAGTGCGTCGAAAACACAAAGGGTGAATCCTAGGAACATATTGTATTATCTCAGTAATAGGTAAGCACCTCGCTATTCCCATGCGATATCTCCCGAATGTAAATATGACACCCCATAAACTGAATGTTTTATCGACTGCCACTGCCATTCCAATTTATTCTGGTCATTTTTCTATAGGTGCTTCGAGGGTGTTCGATTTTTAGGGGAGTATTTATTACTCTTATTATGACTTTTTTGATACTTAACCGGTCATCGTTTCAGCTAGCTAGAGTATTGTCTAAGTCTTTGGAATTCAAATTATAGTTACTTTCTAAACTACAATAGGTAGATAGTCGATACGTCTAATTAATTACATTACGTAAATAAAACAAAAGCGTTCTAAATTCGTCGATAAGAATGAAGTTTTAAATAACTAAATTACGCATATTTAAGACGCGTAAATAAAAACATCTTACGTAGTCAGGGCAGATGGCTAAAAGATCGTAAATCGTGATCTCACCTTTTATCCGAGAATAACCGTACGTTGAAATGGGGACATAACCTTTAATGATTCGATTTATATATCATTGTGCCTTAATGTAATTATCTATATAGAATATTTAAATGTTGTTATTATATATACCTACGTATCCCAATTATAATAGGTAATTATTTGAAAATCATGACGCTATAAACGATAAATTATATGCAAAAATAAAAATGAACATAATCTAAACATTTATTTCCAGTTTCAAGCATTATTTGTATTTTATTATAAAAGCTGATATTGATGCGCGATCGATTCACATAATGCTAACAATTGATCAAGCATACAGATCTAGCGACGAGCCTTCCCGCATTGTAATCCGTTGTTTAGAGATAGCGAGCGTACTAACAAAATATTCCGATCTCGTACAAATGTAACGCCCTACGTAGCGCCGGCCCCCGCTATTTATACCTCTGTTATTGGCACTACTTCAATGTCAGACGCACCCTGTGTCCCTTCTCCCCTAGCTGCCCCGGTGCCTGCGCTACCCTCCAACATGCATACACTACACCGCTTGAATTCTAAGGGCTATATCAAACACACGGGTAACACCAAACTACAAATTTAGATCTGTCGCTTCCATTAAATGGCTAAATAAACACATAGTTTTGAACATTTCTCCAAATTGAATTGCTCGAGATATCAAATAGCATAAATAATGTAAATATTTATGTGTTATTTTCAGTCGGCGAGTACTGAGAAGTTGTATGTACAATCTTGTTTAGTTGCAGGAATTAAATGCTAAGCGTATAGTACCTAGGTATGCCGTTTTAATTATTTCTTTGTCGGTAGAGCGTGGGCTGCCGCCTGCCTTCTGAATTAGTTTGGAAATTTGATATATGTATATCTTTATTCATTTCTATATCACGTTTTCGTTGAGTTATAAGGCTAATGGGAATTAATGAATGTGAAACGTCGACTTGAATAATAATAAAATCGTGGCGATTTAAAGCTATACTTATTATGAAAGGCTTAATTACAAATGCATATACAGTTTTGGCGTACGATATAAACTAGTTAATATTATATACTAAATTTTTTAAACTGTTCCGAGGCTATCTATTTCAACGTATGACATTGGTCATTGGACTTTATAGCGTGGGCTTCATTGATGTCAAACAAGAATTGGATGCAGCGTGAAAGTACAAAATAATAAATAACCTAAAATGGTTTTAATTCTCCATGGGTGGTTAAACCGGCGTACTAATTAAGAATTCTCAATTATAATTCCTTACGGTTAATTTCCATAAAATCTATGCGATACGAGCAAAGTCTAGATTAAAATCATAATTCACGGCGACTGCGCTGCGACAGGACCGGAATGATAATGTGCTCTTTTAGATAAAGCCATTAACTTGCGTTCATTATTGAAAGGGAAAAATCGAAATAAGTTTGTGAGTCAGTAGGCGACGGCCGACCTCAAAAGGAGAACGCGTCAAAAATACTCGCTACGTACAATTAAGCCAATAAAATAACGATTTAATTACATATTAGTGGGAACAAAATTACTTCAACGTCGCCTTAATTGGACGAAACCACACACATTATTGTAATTTTAACAAAGATTTTTTACATTATATGTGCGATAGTGCCAATATATTAGCCATTTAAGTTGTTGTTAATTTAAGTGAAATTACTTGCGGGGCGATTAATTAAAATAATTTTATTGTTTAATTTTGTCTACACAGGTTTTATGATCATGTCCTTTTCATATTCAATGAAATCTTAAAATAAAAAAGAATAAGCTAAGACAGCGTATTATATTTATTTATTTATTTATTTATCAATCCTTTATTGCACTTAAAGAGAATAAGAAAGAAGAAACACAAACACTTAAAGATAGCTTAAACTAAGTACAAATGGCGGTCTTATCGCTTTAGAGCGATTTCTTCCAGACAACCTTTGGTACAGTAGAGGAATAAATATAAAATAAATGGGTAGTGCAATAATATATAGTGAAAGGGGAAGAGTAATATAATATACCATACAACATAATACTTAGGTAGTAATTAATAATAAATATATAATATAAATAAATATTATGTTCGGCTAAGACTAAGGAAATGAGCTTTAACTATAGTTTTAAAACTATTTAGGGATTGAGCATTTTTGATAGAATCTGGCAGGGAATTCCACAGTTTAGTAGCATGCACAGTGAAAGATTCATCATAGAAATGTGTTCGATGTGGAGGCATTATTATCCTCAACGTTTCAGTTGAGCGAACCTCGCTACAATGGCCTCTAAACTTAAATCTTTCTTTAAGGTATGTTGGTGTTTTGGGATCAAATAAAATTCGGTATAGTAGTTGAAGAGCATGTGCATCCCTGCGCAAGCGAACCGGCAACCATTTGAGCTTACTTCGGAACTCCGAAACATGATCAAATTTACGGAGCCCAAATATAAAGCGTATGCAGAAGTTCTGCAGGCGTTCGAGAATATTTAAATGTTCCATATTTAATGTAGAATATTCAAATTTTTATCTAATAACTTCATGAGGAGCGCGTAAAATAGCGCAAAATAAAAAGTTAAGTGTTAATAGAGCAAACGAATTTATTTTCAAAGTTGAAATAGATCCTTCAGCACATCGCAAAATAGCAATATAAAACAAAGCGTAAGTATATATCATCCTAGCGTTTGTAATAGTGAAAGTGAATATATTATATTACGCATAGCAAAATACATAAAGAAACGTTAATCAAATCCAGATAAAGTGTACAAGCAATAAAGTACAGACAGTATACAAGTAAAACGACTAGTTTCCCGCGAACGTTGTCTGAAGGTGAAAACGTCCACTTGTATATCAAGATAGTATCAGATTTACCGCCGCACGATTGTATCTCAGAGATTAATGCGCATGAGCCGCATAGAGCCTCCAGCCTGTAATGTAATTCCATTCCTTTATCTCGTTATTTATAACTTCGGCTCCGTGTTGTTTTATTGTGTCGTGCTTGATTGGCGCCTTCGAACTTGTTTATATACTTAGGGATCTCGAGCGGATGAACTTATTTTTTTTCTTTTAAAAGTAGCCGATGGGTATAGATAATGGTAGCCGCATTAATCTCCTTTATGTATACAGCCTGCATAAATCGCTCATTTGCGACAAGAACGTGTTAACGAGCATATGTATCGTTATGGAATAATGATACAGTAGAATCCGTCGCATCGCGCTCTACTTGCTACTAAAACGCGATATTTCTAGCTCCAAAAATGACCGAGTTATGAGGGAAAAGGTCGGCGACTATCGGTTTAGCGAAATCTCTTTTCGCTCTTGAATTTAATGCAAGAACGGTTTAAGTCAGTTGTCGCTGCTCCCTTGAGAAGGAAACTGCTGCCCGATTGCGGTAAAAACGTAACAGCTTATTGTATCACGGTTTTGCTGAAAGGTAAGTACAGCTTTTTGTTTTTTTACTGATTTATATTTGCAGCTATAACGGGACATTTGTATGTGGGTCATTATTGTAGTAAAAATAGTATTCGCATGCTACGGTTTACATAGGATTGTCCCGTTGTTGCTGAAATAAACAATGTTTTTTGTTGGTTAATTTAAGATGTTCCGTTACAGTTGATAATAAAAGTACAAAATGTTTGGTATTTATGTTGGTTATCTCAAGTTAACACATTCTTGATAAAAAATAATACATTTTTACAACGAATACGCTACAATGTTGCATTATAAATGATAAAAATGTTGTCTGATTACTTAATTTATTTTTCAGATGGAATCACGGTCTAGGAAGCTTGTAAATCTTGTACGAGAAAATATTCATTATTTTATTTTACATTCACTTAAGTTAGAAAAACGAAAAGATCATACCGATTCTCGAAATACAAATGAATTAAACAATCAATTTATTTTATAGCATAAACGAGTAAAAAATACCACTGGATAAAGAAAAATGAAAAAAAAAATATTAGAAATCAGTTAAAAAATGCAAGACAGTCCTACGAATCGAAAGCATCACAAAAAAAACTGTGCCGCCCCGTCAACTAAAAGAGAATCCTGCAAGGAAACCTGCATTTTCAAGTGTCAATTTTTTTTTCCGAAGAACAACACCGTGAAATACTGAAAGATTACTGGAATTTAGGAGAGACCAAGAAGCTGTCTCGAGACAAGAACCTGTGATTTGTTTTGCTAATATGTTTATTTGATTTATGTATGACCGGGACCCGCAATAAAGATTAGTTTCCTAATATTACTGAGATAAGCAAAATATAAAACAAAGTCGTTTTCCCCGGCCGAATGCTTGCCGTTTTGCAATTTTGATGCAGTTTTTGTTAACAGATAAAGTGATTCAAGAGGAAGGTTTATATGTATATTGTATAATAGCATCCATAAATAGGTGAATGAACTGTTATTTTTGACGTTTCTAATGTGATGTTGTAAATAATTACATTATTTTCCTCCTGCATTGCAAACGCATTCTGAACCCTACGAGATTTATTAAAATAATTTACCTACTAAGTTACACATGAAAAAGTCTTCAGAAAAATCGATGGTATCAGGATTGCACCCGTGCGAATTCGGGGCGGGTCGTAATATTATAATTGCCAACGTTTGTGAGTAAAAGTAAAACAAAAAATATTAATGTCTGGTTATAATTGTATATTTTTTTAAATATTACTTGTATTTCAGAGAAAGTTACACAATAATTTCGCAAAAATATCTTTCATTTTGTAAAACAAAGTACAAAAATAAAAAGATTTCTACTACAGTAACACGTTTTAATTAAAATTTCCAATACATTTAGATTACTGATTATCAATAAAACGTAACAATACGACATAACTTGTAAAGTTTTAGATTTTTATTCAATTTTTTTTTCAAGAAAAATGATACATATCTGTTTGTAACGCAATACTGCACACTTTTTACAAGAAAAACGCAACAAGAAGGGCCCTTTCTGAAATAAATAATCATAATAAATTTAATAACCGACTTATTGTTCTGAATACAATTTGATTCAAAAAAACGAGAACGTTTTAATATGTTGTATTGAGCTGAATAGTCTAAGCATAATAATTAAAAAGTTACAGGAATTTTAAACTTTCAAATGCGTTTTCCCAACAATTGAGATTTTGACTTTGTCACGTTATAGAAGCAAATGAGCGAAATATTTTATACGGATGATATAAAGCGAATGTTTGTATCCAAGAAACTGCCTTTAGCTTACGAATTCTCAGAATTCCGAGCACGACTGAAATATGAAATTGAGTCATATAATATTAAAATAACTCAGTTTTATGTTATTTTCTTTATAGTTTGTAGTGAGTTACATGAAATGCCAGTAAATCACCTTCAAGAATGTCGCACGGTTTCCTCGTACGTGTGTAAAGCTCGCCTCTGGTCAGCGGCCAGCCAATTTGTTTTTATTGAGACTACCCTCGAGTTATGCAAACTCCGAGGAAACGCTGAGCGCGCTGTAAACTAACATCAACAACCACTTTCTATTGATCCTTCACTCGTACAAAGCGTATTCGATTTAATGGCACTACGTTGGATCAACTTAGCTGGATTCTTTTAACGAGCATAGGTATACCTTTAATTTTGTGAATGTTGGTACTAAGCACTCTACGTTTTATACGATCTGAAAATAAACAATGCTAATGGAGATATAAATTGCGTTTGTTGCATATCTGTAAGCGCCCATACGAGTGTAAGAGCAACAGCTCCACGTCACTAAGAGCTTGTTATCGTTGCGTCCAGGCCTTTCCCGATGTAGACTTAGGCTAGAGTTCTATTTACACTGTGAACACAAACACGTGACCCCGAGTTCGTGCGGAATCCTAAACTAACAGCTTCTATGCTAAAGCTTGAACGACAAGCAAATAAATTTAAGGCTTTCATATACTTAATGTAACGTACCGTTTGGATTGGCTTAATAAATTGTCTGTAATACAGTACATTAGTATAACGATATCGACTGAAAGCAGACGAATAAAATAAATTCAAACTGGCAGACGTTACTGCAGTATCAGAATTAACATAAAGTATTTGGCATGGCGTAGCGAGTTAAGCTCTTGCCTTGGAAGTTCGACGTACTATTGAACAATGCCTCTATACATCCATACAGTTGTTGAATCAGTTCTCTGACTTCAAAGCGTTCTGTATGAGAAACGTTTTGCATACACAAAGTTGTATGAAAATATGATATTTAATATTCAAATTATAATACTTGTTCAATAATTTATAAAGGTTTGAGCATAATATTAATTAATAAAACAGACAATCTCGTAATTTCCAGAATGCTACACGCCAAGAAAATTACCGTAGCTATACCTAGATATTTATTGTATAAGAACATTTTTGTTAAGATATTCTAGTCACGATTTTTACTTTTTTTTCTTATACATATCTTAATATTTACTTTTACCAAGAATTAAAACAAACAATCGAAATAATAATATGTAAATTCCCATCGCGGTTACAATTGACGTTAAACATATTAATACATTTTACAATTACTGCTTTAAATTTATGGGTAAGAAACAAATGAGTTGATTCTATAGAATGGAAATAGACTCTATTATAATATTGAAATTATGATTGAAATGAACCATGAATATGAATATTGTGGAAGTTATTTAGTCGCTTAGCCTTTTAAACATAAACTTTGAGTACGGTAGCTGTATTGTAAAATATTTGGCTGTTTAACTACACTGTTTTTAATTTAAATATTTGTTATAGGTAGTAGGTATAGGTATAAAAGTCTTACGATGCATGGGCATGACGAAAATTTCATGTCAACTTTATAGTCATCACATAATTAACTGTTAATAAGGGTAGTCTACATAATGTTAAATAAAGCAGCGAACATACAATACTACAACAAAAATGTGTTTTCCCTAAAAATACTCGACGATTTGTTACATAAAGGTGTTTACATAAAAACGGTTTAATAGAGGGTGTGTACGTAATTTATTTACATAAATAGCCTTGCTAACGTTTATGCGCAACCATCGAACAAGATAATCAAATCATCTTTAAAATACACGGTAAAATAATAAAAAGCATGAAATAAACACATGTGCCGGTACATACGACTCCTGTTGAATGCATCCGTCGCAACGTGCTCCGAGTGAAAAACGTATTAAGTGAATATTTAAACTATAGTTCACGTTGCTCTAAGGTTATAAAATTAAGCCTTTATGTCAACAGGATATGAATTAAAATTGCAAAAATGTCATCGTCAACTTTGCATTTCATACAGGCTTTGGTTAGGTTTGAATTAATAATTTAATACAGACATCGGCATAGCAACCTCTTATCGAAAATCAATAGGTACCTACCGTTCATTTTTATCAGTATTGAGTGTTTATTAATTACTAAAAATTGCTAATAACATTATCAACCAACTAAAAAAATACGTGAAATTAAAAGTCTATCTCTACGTTATTTTAATAATATCTAATACCGTTTCAAACGATTTAATTAACCTCTTTAAGACACCATTAACACTATTTCTTTCTTTTCAATTTTGTAAGTTATTATAGTGTTTACTATTGCCACACAGTTTTCGTTGGAATTGAAAATTTTTAATAATAAATATAGTCTGAAAAGATAACGATACATGCGTGCGCGCACGTATAAACAAACATTATAGATTGCTTTATATATGGATTCACTCAAAGTGTTTTAAATAGTTTCGAAGGAACGTGGATACCAACCGATTCATAAATAAATGATCAAACGAACTGCGTTAATATTTATTGGCAATTTATAGAGAAAATTTTAATTAAAAGTATTGCAAGATATGCTCGTAGTTGTATCTTTACTTTTTTTAATTTAGTATGTTATGCGGGTAATAATTTTTTTCGGTTAATATGGCTTTAAACGGAAATTGTATTAAAAATAAAAGTTTACTCAAGGATACAAATGCGTATTACTCACCCCAACAATTAACGAGACTTTTTTTAATAGCCCTATGAATATCAAGGTTTTGTCGTAGGTACCTATATATAAGAAAATGTGCTCGAGTTTTCTGCTAAATTTCTTGTCTCGGATGAGATGAAGGGTGAAGGTATACACAGCATTCCATTAATATAAATTTTGTTAACATTTTAATCTGCAAAGTTTATTTAACAAACCCTTAATGTAGCCGAATGTAATATTTGAATCAGCCGAAAACCATTAATAACAAACAGAAATTATTTTTAAGATAAGATTATCAACTATGACCCTTTTCCTAAACTTCATTGAACTGTCAAAACATTATATATTTATTTGTAATAAATTTACCATTATTATTATTTGTAGCACACAATTGCAGCGTGAAGTGCCTATTCAGATAAGAATTTAGTAAATCATCACGAAATAATCAGACGGCAAATACATTCTATCTACTCGGAACTCGTCTTAACGCGATGGATGATAACAAAATTTATTTAGGACTACAAAAAGTGTTCAAAATAACAAAAATCATTATCTAAATTCACTGTGACAATTTAGGTATTACGGGGAGAAAAAAAATTTATTAAAGTAATGATTCATTTTGGGTATTTCGCTGCTTTGAGTAATATACCTTATCCAATTAGATGTCTAATAAAATAATCCTAAACTATGCCTTTAAAATATAAAATAACAGTAGTTAAATAATACCCGCTTTGTTGGTATTGGCAACGGCCACCGGCTATGACCTATCCATATATATAAGTACTTGATTTGTTTAATCTGTGAAATATTCACGCACTGCATATCATATGAATTCACACAGGTCGACAACCTTATTGCATTTTTAATATAGCTAAACTATTTTTAGGGTTGCGTAATTCGTGTAATAGCAACAACAACTATAGCCTTGAACGACAAGCGTATGAAGATTTAACATCAAATGAAACCGAGTGTAGTCGCACAGCACGTAAGACACGTCGTAAGTGACATTGACATTTGGAATGTTGCTAGAGCGAAGACCTCTGAATTAAACAAAATACATTATCTATGTTTCACGGCCACGATATCGCATTTTTTATCACAGACCGCTCTACTTACCCAGTGAAAAAATAAGAGCGAGAGAAATAGATTACACGTAAACTGAACAAAGATGTGATAGCTGCTGTGTTCTTAAATTATATTGAATTCGACATTTACGTTCGTTAAGTGTACAATAAAATAATAAAATGGCACAGTTTTCTTAATGTATTCGACTGTATATAAACGAATAAATCACACATTACGGTTTCTTTATAAGCCTTTAAAATTTTTATGATACAAGCGCGAAACTGTCGCCGACGCGGAGTCGTCGGCCACATGTCGAACCAGCTGTTTCTATGACGATCACGTTCACAAATCTGGCAGTGTTTATACTACGCTACGCCACAGGCTTGCCTCGTTAAATTTTTATTGCCGCAAGGTCGTCACTTTATGGTCAATTCTGAGATGTTATTGTTCGCAGGCACACTTTTTTCACAGCTCTAGCGGCTTATAACAGTCGAGTTACGATTGACAGTGATTAGCTCTTAATTGTTATAGCATCATAAAACGACTTTTATAAACTTGTAGAGTGTAATCTGTTGTGTTTGCCCGATTATTGTAATATATTGAAGATAAAGGAACATTGTGAGCCATACTCGCGGCATTTCATAACAAATAAATGTTCCGCGAGAGACAGTTTTATTGTGAAACCGTACGTGAAAATGCAAATACTGGCACTGTGAGTGCGTTACAAATGCGTATTGCGTTACGTTGCCCTTGCACTTGGATTTGGCCACTTTTATATGATAACAAATAATGTTTTGTCTGCAATTTTGGGCATATCGACTTTCGCGTAACGGCCGCAAAGCTTTGAGTAATAAAGCAATTTGCGAGCGTGCCAACAAAACAATAGCCCCTGTTCTAAGCTTGTTTTAAAAGCTTTCGACACCGTGATTTAAAACCCTTTGACTTATACCTTATTTGTAAACACTGGAAGCACAAAGCGTTGCTATTTTTAAGAAAAAAGAGAAATTGTGCAACCCTATTGCCGTAAGCCTTTGTTTATTTTTGTTGGACAAATTGGCGAAAGTTACTGTAGTGGGAATCTCTTGTGAAGAATCC
Source organism: Colias behrii (assembly GCA_029959065.1). NCBI lineage: Eukaryota > Metazoa > Arthropoda > Insecta > Lepidoptera > Pieridae > Colias > Colias behrii. Next base: position 5,348,804 of record JARWMC010000009.1, read on the forward strand.
AACAGATACTGACAATGGCTATTGCCTGGTCTTCAACGTTTAAAAAAGATTTTTGGTATAGGTATATTTATTCACATTAATACACCCATATTTTAAATGGAGATGAATAAATGCCGCAAACGAAAGTTTCTATGATTATAGAATGACTGAATGAATTCGAATTTTATCAGTTTTATTTTTATTTTTGTAGGGTTTTTCAGATTTACATGTATTTTAATTTATACCTATTTATAGGTATGTACAAAATAAATGTTATGTTTATGCTACCTTAATAGTTGATCCTTTGTTAAGAATTGCAGAGAATAGTCTTTTGTTTAAGGTGAAAGTTTTCAAAGCGATAAAGAACCCTTTCTTTTGCAAAAAACTAACAAAAGTTACTATTGTCGTTTTTTTATAATTTACAGAACAGCTATTATCTACAAATCCGTTTCTTATTCAGATATCAAATTTTTTAACGGCTAATTCCTGGCTAATTATAAGAAACCGAAAAACAAAACATTTGTTGTTCAATCGAAAATTTGATTAATGTTAAACAAAATTGATACTGCAATCGAAGCCAATTTTTAGCAGTTTTCACACAAAAAACACAGTAGGTAATTTTAATAATTCGACAAAGCATGTCAAATTAATAATTGCAAATAAATATTACGGAAGGTAGTAAAGTCTTAATACTCGAGCGAAAAAATTACACAAAGGGTAAAAAATTGCATCATCTCGTGTATACAAACTATAATATATCTAATAAATAATCTTAAAATTAAAAGAAAATAAATGTGAAACGATAAATACCATTGAACTCACCGCAGACCACGCGGTCGAAGGGGCTCATCCAATCTGGAAATGGAAAATCTATTATCAATCGTAAAGAAAGTTCTTTGTTTCGGCAAAATTACATGCATAACAAAATTGAGGATATCAATAGAATGAAAATAAAAACATTGTTTAATTCACACTAATAACAATTTTAAATTTAAATAACACAGGTAGGTAAATTAATGAAATTAATTAGACAATAAAAACTACTATGTAAGCGCATGCTGTTGTACATTTAATAATTAAATAGGGTAAAAGTGGGATAGATGCCCCACTTTTTGAAATAGCCTCATAATTTTAAAAACATGAATCTTATACGAACACTTTGTATGAATATAGCTAGGTTAATTATCTGTTTTGAATTACTATATATATTTTTTATCCTATCATTTATAGATAATGTGTAATAAATATTTTTGTAGAACACCTTTTTTGAGGATAGATGCCTACCTAGTTGGATAGTTGCCCCACCATGAAAATACTATGGAGGATAGATGCCTACAGAGTGGGATAGATGCCTTACATACTCTATAAACGCGAAATATAATAAAATTTATATGATAAACCAGTAAATGTCATGTTAACATAGTTGTTCTGTTATCCAAGAATATATACTTGCGTTCGCACTCCTTCTTTTCTTTTGTATTTTCGTGGCGTGGTTCTCCTACAATCAGTATAAGGGCAGATCATTAATAAGTAAGTATACATAACAAAAAAAACAAATTAAACGAGTAAAATCGGTTAACATAGAGAAAACCTCTGACGCAATCAGGTAAAAATATAAACAGTTCCTGTGATTATCGATAATAACATACAGTACCTACATATGTATTGAGGGATGCCCTTAGAGGCCCCTAAGGGCATCTATCCCTCGAAAAAAAAGGGGCAACTATCCTTTTTGATAAGGATAGCTGCCCCAGTATTTTTTTTTTATTAAATAAAAACAAAAGAGCCACTAATTTCACTTAGATTTGTACTTAATGAACTAGTGTATAGACATAATAAGAAATATAGTGAAATTTATTAATACTTATAAAGTTATGCAAAGGCAAATATCAACCTTTTTAAATTTTAACGTGTTCGTGAAGTTCGCACCGGGTATTATAACACGCACTAGCGAAACACGTCTTCACCAAACAACAGCTCATGCGTACCCGAGGTGCGGGGTGATAGGAGCTCCTATTTAAATCATTAATTCGTAGTCACGACTCTGGGAAGTGAGGTTTTTTGAAAATGGGGCATCTATCCCCGTGCGGCATCTATCCCACTTTTACCCTAAAGTGCAGTTTTTGCTATACTTTCTATAGTAGTACCTAGGTATAATCATAACATCACGTAAGCGAATAAATATATTCTATGAGTAAGTTAGATAAAATATAAAATAAACAAATTAAACGCTTTGTTGTTAGTATGAGATATGCTTCCATGTTACGAGCGAAAAACTTTTTGCCCGGTTTATGGTTAACAATGCCAACATAATCAAGACAATTATAAAGTCATACAATTTCATCTTTTTAGAGATTTTCTACCGATACTGCATGTTTTATTGTTTACAATTATGATATCGCTCGGTTATAAACATTTTTTTCTCGACTCTTATTTGCGCTTTACTGGTACTTTTTTTTAGTTTTCAATAAGTTTTTATATTGTAACAGCGGCGGAGTAGTAGAGGTATTGGAATTAATAAAAATAATTTATCGATTTCAGTTTATTCATAGCTCATTTAACCGTTTCGCATAGTAAGCGCGTGTTGCGTGTTTCATACGACGCAATAGAGCACAAAATTTCAAAAGTTTAAAGTGATGCGAGATACTTTTTAATAATTATCAGCGCTCGTTCAAAGTAAACAAATACAATTTATAATACGTTACACTGAACAAAAGAATTTTGTTTACTATATAAAACATTGCATGATGCATCAGACCATGATTTAGGTAGGTACCTAGACATAATATGAAAAGAGTCGATATAATATTATGTTTAATCGTGACTTGCAGTCGTAATTAAGATTGTTTTGTTTTCAATATTATTTTGTGATCGTCGCAGTTAATATTTGAGTTGGGTTTTCTTTTTTACTGGGATATAGGTATCTACGTTTATAATTTTCGAATAGGTATAGATATCATGTTCATCAGGATTTATTTTAGGAGTTTTTAAATAATTTAGATTGATTAACACGTGAAGGTTTGCTGCAAATATAATTTATTTATCAAATGAACTGCGACACTAACTTTTACAGGACGATTAAAGTACCTTAATTCGCATTAAAGTAACAACTCCGGTTTTTTTAAGGCACTAAAATTAACCGAATTATGCCAATCGGAAACATAAAATTTATTGATTACACAATCGGTAACCAAAAGTACTAACATAAAACATCGATGTAATTTTAAATGTCAACCGATATTCAGATAGGTACTTGAAAGTCACAATTCTCAAGAGATAAGCGCGTTGTAAACCGTTTAAAATTTAATTTTTTGAAGTGCCATACAAATCAGATAAGCTCTACATATCAGTCTTGGCACATGGATTTTTTACACTATTTATTATCACTGTTCGATAAAAATTATTGATTAGTTTCAGAATAAGTATACCATGATGTTTAGATATACATATTATAATATAGGTTTACTTATGGGTTAACTCCTCGTTAAATAATATGAAAATATATTAAGTAGCATAATTTTGATTGTAGAGCATTTGAAATTGGAAGTCATAAGATTATGATATAATTTTTGGGTAGAGACTTTTTTTTGGCTGCTACTTCTCCTTGTGCAATGCAATAGTATCTTAACACATAAATATAAATGTGAAGTTATTTAAGTTATAGTTTAAAATTTTAAATTGCTTTTTAATCTTCATTTTAGTTTGCCAAAAATGTAAACTCATTTGTAGACATGAAGTAAATTTCTCATTATTGCACTAATTCTAACAACTAAAAATTGGCAATCAATAAAATTATGAAGCATTCTTATCACATGGGAAGCACGGTGAAGCGTTCTGATTGGCCAGCAGCGTCGGCCATGTTTACTCCGCGCATGCGCTATGCGCGCCTATAAGTGGCCCATCTTTGTAACCGATATATCACCTCTTCTGGCCGGAAATATTCTATCTTTTATGTACTTATTGCTTGAAGAGATTTAACGTTAAGCATTAGTTGTGAGAAATTAGAATGTATTAATGTGATATTTGAATGCTATATAAATATTCTGAGATTCTGCTATTGAGTCACATTGATAATGATATTACAAAATCCTATTTTTAATAAAAATAATTGAGAAATTAGAATGTATTAATGTGTTATTTGAATGCTATATAAATATTCTGAGATTCTGCTATTGAGTCACATAGATAATGATAATATTACGAAATCCTATTTTTAATAAAAATAATTGTGAGTAGGTACCTACACAATAAGAGATAGTAATCTCTTCTCTTATTTATACTAAAATTAAATATTTTGTTTATTAATATCTACATTAAATTTATTGTCTTTTTGTCATATAACGATAACTAGTCTTCCAAAATATTAGTAAATAATTTTAAAATTACAAAGTACCTGATGATATATTGGCACATAGAGCTCTTATTTTATTTAGAACACGGTGTGGGGGGACATAAAATATAAATTACATCATAAAAAGTATGACACTATCATAATATAAATGATTAATAAATTCCATTATATTAAAAAAATGATAATGAGTCAAGCATCTACAGCCGCTGACGCAGTATTGCGGGCACATCCACATAATTCGTGTTTGAATCCACCGAGACGGCCGCAATAATTCTTATAACCCTACATTAGTAACAAATCACGTGAAGAGACCATTTTAAAACAGAAACAAGTCGGTTATCTAGTCCATTTGGTATAATTTTAGTGAGCTACGAGCGCGTTACGATGGCACATTCGCTTTGATTATGGGATCTTTACATGTCTATGTTATTGATAGCGGACATGTGCCAGGAAGGACGCCTCGTTTGAGATGAAAAAAATATCATATTCACACTATATTTAATGCGGATTAAAAATTGTATCATGCAACAGATCGTTAGTCTAATTTCAAATTTCCTTTCATGAGTCAAATATCTCGAAATCCACCTATAAAATTAAATGTATGGTTACCTCTTTAATAATAATTCAATATTATAGCGATTGCGGTTATTAAGAATTTAATACTGATAGCAAATTTAATATTCAAATTTGAATTAAAAAAAAATAAGTTAATTTTAATCGAGTCGTGGGTAAACGCCCTTCAAGAGATAAATCTTTTTAATGTTCGTTATACGCAACAGCTACTTTGGTATATTTTCAATGTGACATTCATTAGTGGAATAATTATGAGAATGGATTGTTATTTATTGAACTGAATAAATTTATCTGATATAATTCTAGAGCCAATTCTAACATTATTATCGGCATATGTTCGGGTATTTTAAGAGATATTTATTTGCCGAGCCGCGTCGTTACCTAGGTATATATAAACCCACAAATGTTTTATTTACATTTGTGACCGTTCAAAAATTTCGCTTTTTTGAATATCATACCTATAAATTTATATTTAGGAACCTACCTGTTATTTGATTCAATTTAATAATCCTATGAAAAACAAGTTTTATTTGTGTTAAATCTATTTACCTTAATTGATACAAAATATAAACCCATATACCTAAATAATAATTGGTGTAAAATTTATTTTAAAAGATTAACAAATTATTGTTTCTATTAAGGTAGGTACTTAGTACTTACCTACCTACTAATAATTTCCTATTTGTTTTAACTCAAGAACTCTATTCAATTAGATATTACTTGAAAATATCCCAAGTGTTTAAATGTATTATTAAACAATAATCATAATCAACCGCTATTAAATTGGTCGGTCGTAAAGAAGCCAAATAAAGTTTAGGAAAGAACGATAGTATTGCAATAAACCGCAAATAAAAAAATAATTGTACCATTGTATTCAAAGCGTACAAGCAGTAATACTTTAATAGAGTACCGTTTTTGAGTACAAAGTGGACCTCACATGTGAACGCATGCAGTGCAAATCTAACGGGCCATGGCCTAGGTTAGTTTTGTTTGCTTTGATGCTAGACTTGATAGCCATGTGGCTAGATTGTTAGGTCATATAGAAAGCGAAAAGTATTTAACGTTTTAAAATACATACTATTATTGTACTTTATTGTATTAAGGTAGCTTGATGATTTTTCTATCAACTCAGTTTTACTGTGGTTTTACTTTTCTTTATGTTCTAGTTTTTTTTTTAATAGACCTACCTATATGTAAGTATACATATAAGCAAATACAATTATGTAGGTGATCATTATTAGTTTTATTATTTTATGACTCTACATTTTTTCAATGACTACCTATCGTTCTAAACCTAGGTACCTACTATTATATTTTTCAAGACATTCTACCTAGACAGTGATTTGTAAATATTCAATTGAATTATTCTTAGATCATCAAATTATTTATTATATACCTATATTTTTTTATATTTATTTATTTATTTATTTACTCTTTATTGTACAACATATTAAAATGAAAGTACATAAAACAAAACCATTTAAAATGTACAAACGGCGGCCTTATGGCTCAAAGCCATCTCTGCCAGGCAACCTTCAGGCAAAGGACAAATTATAACTTAAGGTAGCCAATTAGCAATAATAACGTTAAAAAAGAAAAAAAAAATGAATTATACCTAATTGATTTACTATACCTAATTTATTAACAGTAAATCAATGTGTTATTTGTTTAGGTATTGAAAAGTTTTATTGAGGCAATTAATTAATGTACCTAATTATATAAAATAATTATTTTACATAGGTATTATGACTTTGTTGATTTAATGAAAAGTATTTATATTTAACTATCTATGTGTCAATACTCATAGATACTTAAATATAATAAGAAAAATCTATTTTTTCTCATACCTATATAATTATTTATTTATGTACATATTAAATTTCTCATAAAATATAACATATAGGTATATTACATACAAATTGTGGGTAGGTACCTAGTGCTGTATATAGTATGTACCTACCCTACACCGTCGGCTACGGCGGCGCTACATTTTGTAATAGTTACCTACCTATAAGTAGGTAGATAGGTATTATAATATTGAAAGTATGATTTTTATGAGCTTAATTATCTTTGTACTGTTTTCTTAATATAAATCTGTTTTATTTACAGTTAATAATTCCACGATTATCTCTTTTAAATTGATTTGATAAAAATATGTAGAGCCGATATTTAAATATAGATATATAGAATAAGACTTGTTTTGTTTTAACAAGGTGAAGACAATTGTAAACTTTTTAATTTTAATTAGATTATATTGTTTATATTCACCCATTGATTATTCATAGGTACCTAATTAATGACACGTAACATCTAATTATTATTGGCTTAATAGGTCATACCAATGCAGTTTTATATAGCAAACGAATTTATGCCAATGAATATTTATGTTTCAGTGGAATTTACCATAACAAGTTAGTTTTTTTTGTATTGAGGTAATACAAGGATAAATGTGAATTCATAACACGAATCACATCTTTACTTGTGATAAATAACGTTGCACGTTTCCGTTTTATAAAATCCAATTTGAAATAAGTAATCAAGAAATTACATGCTTCAAATCGTTTCCTACATTAATCTACATAATATTTATAACATTAATTAGGTATTATAACAACAAAAAACAATGCATAAAAACTTAGTTAAAGAACACAAACAATAAGCTATCGGAAATAAATTAAATTAAAGTTCACACACTAACAATTATACAACTAAACATTTCTTTTACAGATGAATTGCTTCTACGACAATCTAAAACAAACATGCAATCAAGAAGTAAACTATTTACCAGTAATAGACATCCAAGGATAGCGTGGTATATCGGGCAGGGGCTGTGCCGATGGCTGAGAGCAAGCGGCACCCATGGCGTCTACGGAAGCCGCTGATGCCGCCGAAGCTGCGCTCGCTGCCGCCTGATGGTAGAACTGGGCAGCCGCAGCCATGCTCGCTGAAGCCGCGGACACTGCAGCCCCGCCATTGTGTTGGCCCAACGCGTAGTTCACCATCGGATCGCCGCCCACCGCGGTCGGATATCGACAGCTCTTATCGTCCGCAGACAAGCCGCTGCCCGCTGGGAACGGCACCGATCCACCGAACTGCTGGTGGTGCGACACGTATGGATACATCCTCGCCGGTGCTCCCGGCGATGCTGACGATGATGAGGAAGAGCGCTGTGGGCTCCCGGCACCTGGTGAGCCGGCCCCCAGCGCTGCCGCCCCCAGGCCACCAGATAACGACGACGACAGGGACGTCGAGAGAGACGACGACAAAGAAGATGAAAGCGAAGCCTCTATAGGAGACGCCCCAGCACCCGCGAATAAGTTCTGATGGTGGAATTGCTGGTGGTATTTGGGGAGCATGCTATCGATGATGAACTTGGAACTCATCGCTCGGCGGCGACGCGGCGCGCGACGATCGCCTCGCGGGAGATGCGTTTATCGCCGGCGATTCGGATCGATTCTCGCGCGTGCACCTCTACTATGGCCGCGGATCGTTTATGACCCGCGTATGAGGCTCTACGACTCTGAATTCCCCGTCGTGGCGAACGTTACCGCTGCCGCGCGCCGTGTACGAGACGGCGAAACGTGTCACGTGGGTGCGAGCGAGACGCAGTGACTCAGCGGGGTGACGCGCCGGAACCCTCTCCGTCTCATTAATTCCTACCTGCGTGGCTTATATTAGAAAGAGATAAAAGCTATTCGCTAACGACCATTCCGCCGGCCATTCTTTGTAATGGCGCCGACCCCGCGCTACCCCGCACTCTGCTCGTCTACGCCAATAGTAATCCGGTGCAGAACATTCACCACCAATCACAAACCATTCCGGCACTTCTAGCTGTCAAAGTGAATGGCACTATGCAACAGCGTAACATTTTTTTGCAATAGTTTATTTTCGCACACTACGTATAATTTTATAAAACAATCTTAATTAATAACAATTTCACGATTATAAGATAATAAATATATTCTTACCGTTACGATTAATACGTTACTATTTATTTTTATGCTTAATATACCTAATAACTTGCGAGATAATTTACATGAATAAATATTCAAAATTTAATGTAGGTATTCACTTTATTTATTTTGGTTTGTTTCAATAATTAATAATTAAGTAATCAAAAGTGATCTGATTATATTTTTGTTATTTCTGATTTTTTTTACACAAGATAGAAAGTTCAGGTGATAATTATTTAAAGATGTGGTACGTATAATGCGATAATTGTTAACAATGTTTTGATTGATTTTACACTAAAAACTAATTTTCAACCATATTCTGTCAGGTAGGTACAGTCCTTTTAAAATTTCACTTGTCCTTTTAATATACTAGGTAGGTACAATATTTTCAGCATTGTACGTAAATAGCAAAAATTGACGTGAGATAATTTGTGATATTTTTATTTTTTAATAAATAGAACGTTTATTTATATTAGTAACAGTTATCTAACTGTTACTAATATAAGAAAGAGAAAGAAAGAAGAAGATATCAGAAGAAATGTTAAATGTTTACAAATAAAATATGTAACCAAACATTCATTTATATTCGTGTGCTTACTTCTTCGCAGCTGAGCTTACTATAATTTATTCTAATTTTATTGTTTGCAAGTTATAAGAAATATCTTCGCGCCATAACAATAAAATTAAACAATAAAATCCTAATAAGAATTGCTCTTAGCTGTGTTACGCCGGCCACGTGGTCGAACTGGTGCTCGCTCTCTTTATCTTACAAACATATCTCTCTCTTTCACTCATTTCATTCATGCTTTTCTGTCGTAACCGCATCGCGCACGTGAGCAATAACAAACTTTATGATTTTAGCAATAAAATTGTTTATAGCGTGAGAATGTTATTTATTTAACACATTTTTGAATGCTAAAGTGAGTTTAGTGCATGGTTTTTATAGGCTTAAGTTGCCTTTTCAGCTTTATCAGGTCGGTGGTACAGCGGTGTGGCAGTAGAACATTGCATAAGTATTGAGTTTATGTTGTTATTGTTATGTTTATGTCATAAACGTATAGAAACTTCGATATGGACACTTTAGGTCATATTTTATTTTACGATAGGGCCATTTTTGATCTATAATTGATTCTTTGCTCACTGACTGGAAGGTTAACAACGTTTTTCTTATTGGATTTATGCAAATGAACCTTTTAGATCATGTACCTTCTTATATTGCACCAATTTAATTGTAAAAATATGCTATAAATTTTTATAATTTTATTTAGGCACCCATTCAGTCTACAGAATAAAATAACAAAACAGTTCAAGCTGGAACAAAACAACCATCCACTTAAATTTTTTTAATAGGGGTTGGTACATATTATCTTATACTAGCGGTCCGCCCCGGCTTCGCCCGTGCCATGTTTAAACTATCCTATCTCTCAAGTTGGATCGAACTGCACATGGTGTACGAATTTTATTATAATCGGTTAAGTGGTTTAGGAGTCCATTGAGGACAAACATTGTGACACGAGATTTATATATATTAAGATTTGTAAACTCTACCTAGAGGCAATTATAATTATGTGAAACAAATTTAAATATGTAATATTTCGTCACTGTCTTCCTTTTAACTTCATTTTCACTTTTAATTAAAATTTATAAAACTACTGAAATTATTTATTTCATGTGAAAGTTGAAACACAGCCAATTAGGAGCTGCTGACATATTTATAATCATAATGTTGCAATTATGTATGTGCAATATTATATGAAGTGCGTTTTATCAACTGCTTAAAAAATAAGGGTAGTATATTTAGGTACCTTCAAAGTTTGTTATTTTTTGTTCTTGCATAAATTATTGTCTTATTAGAGAATGTGTACGGTAGACTTATAAGTTTTATAGAGTCAATACATTAATTCTAAACTAGTGCTACATATCTCAACAGATCACTATCTCAGACACTAAACATGATTTGCTTATGGGATTGGTAAAGTTTATCTAGTAGTCTAATATAAAATATTTAGGTATTCTGTGTCTGGTTCTGTGAGATATACTTAGATTATAATCATTGATAGATATCGAACTATTAATAGATACCTATTATTTATTCTTAGAATTAATCTTATGTTTAATTTAAATATTTTATATCTTCCTACATAAATTTGACTTTTAATATGAATTTATAGGCCTTTACAGTACTCCAAAATTAATAATGCGCATGCAAATCTTCGCTAATTATTGTCGTATTTCCGAAAACACTCGAATCATTGAATCGTAAGAGCCCTAAACAATGCACTTGCATTTTACACCTTGTTCAAAAGAAATAGAAGTCAATTCACGGTCAAACACAATCAAAAACAAATCGGGCGGTAGGTGACGGTAGCCTGTCAGTCAAAAAACTCAAAAATCCGCCAGTCGTCTTTAAAAATTGGTGGTGACTGCACGTGTTCTCTCTGTGTGGAATCATATAGAGCTGCTATTACATACCCTTCTTGGTTTTGTTTTTAAAGGTGAATTGAATTAATCGATGAAATGATTTACACAGGTGATGGCAGTAGGGAAAGTGAATATGAAGAAGTGCATAATGAAAGTTCCGATGTATCTAAAATGTCAGAAATAAATATAATCCCTGATTTTGATTGTTTTTATTTTTATTTTTTTGTAATTGTCATAATATTGAAGAATGATCAGTACTGTAAATACTTTTGAACTGAGATTTTAATGATTAGATTTATATGGTTTAAATGTAAACCTGTGTTTGAAAACCATATTTTATACAACATAAATTTTGTGTTATTTTAACCTTCTTTTCTTCCATCATTACACCAGATTCAGTAAGACACTTTAAAAGTACTATACAATTTTCCAAGTAGGTAAATCAATCCAACAAATATATATTTGCAATCAAGGGGTTATCCTCGCTATTTACTTACAAGGAATTATTGAAACAAAATCGTTACTTACAAATAAATATTAATCTCTTTTAGCACAAAACACATAATTTGACTAAATTATGCATGAAGAAAATGCATTTAACCACTCTATATACATATCATCTTCGGACGCTCCGGGAATATGACAGTTGCCGAACAGTAACGAAGATTTCTATGCGCATTATTACTTTTGGAGTACTGTAGGTACATTGTTTTGTGTAGAAGGTATATAATATTAAATTTAGATGAATGTATCAATCTTAATTTATTAATCATCATTAAGTTTGTATTACATCTCAGCGATCGCAATAAAGCATAGGCAAAACATGACGCGATGATCAAACACTAACTAGCTCCTATATAATATATCCTCATTAGGTAGGTACCTAATATCGTTAACATATCATCCATCAGCCAAAAGAAAAGCCGACAGCACATCACGCCTCGTTTTATAGGGGATCGATGTATAGGAGTCATCATACTGCCACAAAGTCTGAGGTGGGTGTGGCAACGTCCATCGTAAAAGTTCTACACTCCTGAGAAAATTTACAACTATCGCTTTTGAGATTTAACGAGCAGTTTATAGAACCGATGCTTTAAAATTCTCTTTATACTTGTTTTGTCACTTTTAAGCGGTCATCAACTGTAGATAGTCGACGTTCATGATTAGCCCAATTGTTTAATTGAATGTTTACGTCAATTGAGACTGATCTACGGGATTAGAAGTGATTAGAAGGTTATGAACTGAGAGCTCTTAAAATATTTGTTTGCAATTTTTATATGTAAATTGGTACGTTTTAGATTGTGTGGTTATCTTATAAGAATCTTTATAGGATTTGTTAATATTTATTTAATGATTATAATAGATGATATCGGTAGTAGGTTTGACTATAGACCGTTACTATTTTCTGGCACTGTAGGTATACTTTGAATCACTAAAGGCCCAAGAAGTGGTCTAGATTAAATAGGTATAGTTAAGACAAGGCATTAGGAAAGGTAACGTAATATTAATACATTAACGTAATATTAATATTTTTATGCTTATAGACCTACATAAACAAACTAAAATTAGCCGGAAATTAAATTCAGAAGAACTAATAAAATTTCACACTTATACTTTACCTAGGTACCTACTTAATAATAATCATAGAGTAGCTCTACCTAATAAGAAGTTATAAGTAGGTACCTACATAGGTACATATACCTAGGACCTGGTACCTGGTAAGTCATTGTCAATCATGGTTACCCATGACCCATGACAAAAAAAAATAGCCCAAACAAAAAAGATTTACAAAATACCCAGTTCACAAAATATTACCTATGATTTATTCTTACATAAAAATTGCGTTATAAAATTAAAAACTCGTACATCTGGTTTAAGCACGAGTCGAATTAGCATATGTGTCGAAAACTTATGAGAAAATTACTGTAGATTCTTATATAAATTAATATTAATACTATATTTATAAAATGTACATAAATATCGCCATTAAGGTTATATAGATAACATATGTGAATATTTATTAAGAAGAAATATATATAGCTTTAAAAATTATATAGGTATCAATGTCTTACCGTAGAGCGAGGTTCATCTTTTAACCTGTAACAAAATAAAAAAATAGTCATTTATTAAATTTATAAGAAATAACGATGCAAAACTTGTCAGTAATCGATTGCGGACTTAACGTTTCAAGAATAAAATAACATTGTAATGTTGGCAATATAAAACTAGATATCTATTTTAAATAAATACACCTAGTACCTAGTATAAATCAATAAAAACAATTACTTATCATTAATGTAAAAACAAGTAACTACACTCAGTAAAATTTAAGGCTAATTAATTAATTCAATTATATTTACGTAATGTACAACAATATTTCTTATCGTAGGTAACCTTTTCAACATAAACAAATATTCTAATAAGAAATATGTTGTAATTTAATTTGAATAAATCCAAACACTATCAGTGTAAAAATACTGATCAAACATTAAAGCTTAACATAATTTAATGTAGGCAATAAGATTGTAACTAGGCAGGCAACGATATTTATTAAGCAATTCGTGTCGTGTACAAGCCTGTAGGGGGTAAGTAGGAAATTTTAATTTCACGTCTAGAGGAGGCAGAGGGCGCGGAAATTTGTGTGGCATAATAAGTGAGATTGTTGCGAAATTTGCTACAAGAAAAAGAAAAAGGGCCTGTGCCTCACTAGCGCGTTGGTTTTGTATGGACATGCTTGGAGGTTAGTTTTTGATTTGGATTTGTGAGAGTGGATAGGTGATTGCATCAGTAAACTGTATATGATTTGCTACTTCTAGGTTAGTTTGTGATTGAGAGAACTACATATTATATAGTAGGTATATAATTGTGTACAAAATTTTATATTTTTGTATTTGCAAGAATGCAGTATCGGTATTAATATCATATCTATCAGATAATCTGTTTTGTTTCTTATTGAGTTAAAGAACAAACGTTTACTTTTAGAGAGATGGTTTTATTTTTATGATAATAAAAAATCTATATATTATTATCTATAATTATGTAACTTCAAATATATAGTAAAGATTGTGATTTGTGATAGTGGTGTGCCACCCAACCCGGGTGGTAAGTTCGAATAAAAGAATTATATTAATAGATTGACAGCCATATTAGCGGCATATTCTCCCAAAAAGCTTAGCATTTGTTACAGTTCAACTTAATAGTGTTGTCGATTATAAGTATATCCCTCAAATTTTTACTATGTTACATTAATTATTTATTAACTATCTTACAATATCCTCAGGCCTCAGCCTTATTTATAGAAGGATTTACTTTTACAACATAACGTGTTTTTTTTTGTAGACATCTGACATCATACACGTACCTATGTACTTTTCATACCATACTTTTTTCTTTATTAATCTCATTCATTTATTTCTGACAATATATGATGTCATGTGTATTGTAGTATATTGCAAATTAATAGCCCCATTATAACGTTAACACTACTTGAACCACAAAACAAAACATCATAGTCACGTGCATCTACAAAACCTTAAATCATACTACAAGAACCATACAACAAAGTACCAGCTTACAGCTGTCAAAAACAAAATAAAGGCGTATCCACACTAAACTATCGTCAGGCTGTGGGCGCACGTGTAAGTGGCAGCTTCAATATTTATGTGCAATTTTTCCGGCTCCCCTCCCGCGACCCTACGATAAAGGATGCAGCAACGTACCGCAGAGCATTCAAAATACCTTTATGAATGGGTATTGTTCATAAATATTGTTAATTAACGAAATCCGATTATAAAATAACTATTTGCATCTTTAATTTGAGAAGGAACGACCACCAGGTTGTA
Source organism: Colias behrii (assembly GCA_029959065.1). Lineage (NCBI taxonomy): Eukaryota > Metazoa > Arthropoda > Insecta > Lepidoptera > Pieridae > Colias > Colias behrii. Next base: position 5,363,923 of record JARWMC010000009.1, read on the forward strand.
GTTGTGCAATGTGCAGCTTAGTTTTAATTCATTCATTTATTGTATTACCTATGGAATAAATACTAGGTATGATTATATGCTTGAAAAGAAGGCAAAATTAAAATTATAAGAGCCATATTTTGCTATTAAGATTATAAAAAGCTTGTATAAGCTGAATATGAACTGTGGTGGTTATTAGTACTTATATTTTTTTTATATATACCTAGAAGGTTCTTATTTCTATTTGAGTGCCTAAAACTTTGTTAATCAATATCTCAAACACAGTTCATCAAGAATTTTTTCTACATTATTTTTACATATTATGTCACTAAATCATCATCAGCAATCTCATTTTAAACATATTACGTAATCATAAAATTGACAAGTTATAGGTACCTAAGAAATAACAACTTTAACAATATCCTTTTTAAACTATGATGTAATGACAAACTCATAATAATAACTTTGTGAGTAAGAACGTCCTAAGAACGGAAACCAACAATATTCGCAGCAACATTTAGGGCACTAAGCAATACAATTATTATCATTTCTGAATCTACACAAGCGTTGTAACAGTAATATTATTCAAATAAAAACAATTTCAATTTGTTTCTAAATTGAAACAGAGAGCAGGCGGCGTGTTATTACATTTGGGCGGAGGTTAGCTGCGGTAGAGCGTGTAAAGTGCCGATAGAGCCTTCCCTCCCGGCCGTCTCATTGCCTATAACACCAGCTACGGGCTTTCCTCAAAAGCCTCCAAGAACGCCTCAAATTTAGCGACTTTCGCTCTCAATACATTTACGCGACATTTAGGTGCTGTATGACAAAAAGTATGTTCGTAATTTTTCCTTCGAGTTCACACGAATATATAGTTGATATGGACCGAAATGTTGTCGCACCGAACGATGGGGTGATTTTATGAGACTTAACATTATCGAGGTATTTCCTACTTAGATGAATAAACGTTACGTCTTTTTCTACTGCGTGTTTTCATTTACTTCTTTCTACGTCCCTGCGTATGAAATTCAACTGACGTGCTAGCTGGCCAGAATTCTAATTTGATTATGAGATATTTAAACTACACGATACATTAATTGAGAAGCTATACAAAGTGTAAGTAAATTGTGACCAGTTTATCAATGAATTGAGCATGCATTTGTTTATTGATTAGTCGTTTAAAATTCTGCAAGCATATGTCTTCATTTCATCGAGCATATCTATTAGTTGACTCATAGGTACCTACTTCATAATGATAAATGAACGCTGCTCTATGAGTGAATAAAAGAAAAATTCAAAAACATTTCTCTTTACTTTCAGAAATCAAATTCTGCTAGCCAATTCGTATAAGAGCATATCTATTAGGTACTTACATTAGAATTCATGGATGCCCCTCTACCCTCTTCAAACTCAAGAACATAATATATTATGTCGGTTTCTACATCAGGTTAATCTATGTATGTATTTTTTATTAGATAGTTTACATATCAAATTATTTATAACTATTTTTTATTATGATAAAAAATAGAGCAAATGTTTCGCCAATACGTACCTATAAACAATTATTCTTTCGTATTTAATTGCAAATGTAGCTATTAAAAATTTCGAATAAGATTTATGAACCGAACCTATTGTCTGGAGAGTTCACTGAAAATCATTTCTTACATAAAAGTAGAAATACATACCTAGTAGAAATACTAATACAAGTAGAAATACATGCTATAAACATTCGAAATATACGTAAGTAAGGATGTAGTTTCATGTAATATACTATTTCAATTATTTGAATTATCACAAAGTCATAAGATATCGAGAATTATACCCGTATATTGTATGAACTCGCTAAAATGAGATGCTATTTTAAATAACAACGAGGTACTCTGGTTAGAATGTGGAGCGTAAACAACTGCTGTTAAAAATAGAAGGTATTAAAGTTTTCTCTAACGTAAGAGTTGTTTTATGATAATAACAAATTATCTCACACATGTAATATAATTTTTATTAAAAATTACTCAGGTATAGTAATAAAATTGTATTTCGTAGTTTCAGTAAAATTAGTTATGTTAGGTTATTTTTTTTTGTTCGAAGGAGGTTCTGGTTTGCTAGTCTAATGCATAGCACTGTTCATAAATTCTGGTGTCTGTACTGAGGCGTTCATGATAAAATATTATTTATTTATTCAATACTTTAATATTATATTCATACTTTCTATAAATTATTAAACATACCTGACGATGATGTATCGAAACCGGTAGTTTTTTTTAATAAAAATATTATTTTTTGCTTTGTTGCTTGGTAAAGACATAATATTAAGAGACTTACTATCAGGTAGAGATAACTGCTTTAAAGACATAAAGTCTATATCAATAGGAATGCTTTATCAGTATTGATAGAAGTTCCAGTAGGTATCTATACCTAGAGGTACGCATGTACTTTGGTACAGTGTGCAATGTAAACCTTTATAGAAGAGAGTAGGTACACTAAATAAAACAAATTAGTAAATTTTGTTACTACCTATTAATTTATGAAATCAATTAAAAATTGTTCTATAATTACAGCTTCCAAGAAAATATTTTATTTAAATTAAGGCACACAACTGGTTTTTAATTCACGATTAAAATAATATCTATGTATAGGTAAGTTCAAAAGCGTTAGGTACTTATCGATAAACATTGATGTAAATTTTTATTTTATATCCCATAAATGGAAATCAATTATATATTGTGATATTAATGACCTTTCGTATAAAGATACAGTTTTATAATCAGAGCCATCTCTGTTATTACAGCTGAACTAAAATGTAAGTTAGAATATTTTTGCAACCCTTCATGAATACAAATATTCTGTTAACGCTTTTTAATTTTCATTTTTCAATGTCAACTAGCAATATTCTTATAAAAAGCTTTTTTTTATAAATATATATTCACAATAAATATAAACTAATCCGATGAAATTTAGACATCAGATATTTGTTTAAAGCGCCCTCTCTCGTGGGGTGAATGCACTATGTCACTGGTTATCCCAGCTAAGATATAACAGAGTGCCTGGGGGTCTTCACCTCGGATTAGAGTTATAGTGAATGAATTAATATGATCGATGTGGGATATTGTTTTTTAAACTATAAATTGCAATGTTTACCCAATTTTTTTGTGCACTCCATTGTTTCATTGTTTAAACAAATTATTGTGAAAAATTCATGTTTGACCATAGAGGGTGTCCCAAGAAGTAGTGATATACTGAAGCTGGGAGGTAGAAGACATAAAGGGCTATCCGAATCACCCCCATGTATATTATGCGATTTTTCGTATTTTCGGAGTTATGACGTTTTTTTCAAATTTTCACCTATCGCCGAGTACGTAGAGATTTTGATTTATGGTGACGTGAATTATGGCGGTAAATGCTTGATTTTTTTTGTGTGCTAAGCTGAAAGATAGGCCAATTCAGCATAGTAACATTTACTAACGTTAGATCTTCGAATGGAATAAAAAAAAAGAATTTAATGCCAAGAAAGATAAAATTACCCAGTATGTTCATAACTTCAAGGGCCCGTAAAAAATAAAATCACATAAAAAATATCCGTTTGGCTTTTTTAAAAACTTACTCTATCTATGAGGTAGCTACCCTGAAAATTTCATTTTATTATTCATAAGGCTTCAATCGAAAAATTGAAATCTAAAAGTGGTAAGTGCAAAATTTTAATGCAAACAAAATAAAACCAATTACAAGGTCTTTAATTACAATAAATTTTCAAAATGACCCCCCCTGTTGCTCACTGCAAGTGCAACATCACCGGAAAAAGTTGTCTTTTAAACGTCTGAATACCCTTTTATTATATTAAATGGTTTCTTCTGCTACTCTCAATTTCCGGGTTAATTCGTCCAAATTGCGGCATTCTCTCGAGTAGACGAGGTCTTTGTACTTTGTAGTATCTCCATACAAAAAAATGCCGGTGTAGTCAGATTTCATACATCAACACTTCAACTTTGAATGAATCCATCACGAATTTTATAGCCGTCTTACTTAGAGACACTTGCAGCAAAATATCATTCGGATTATTATAATTTGATGAAAAATTCAATTCACCTCAGTAATGTTGAAAGAAAATTAATCTAAGTACCTAGATGCAGCAATGGAGCAAATATACAAGTACCTACAGTAGTACATAGAAGAAAATGATGATTGCCAATTTACCATGCAAAAGTTGAAAAACGTCATCACTACAGAGCATATCCCGGTAGAAAAAACTATTAAAAAACGACTAATAGAACGCTTTCACGATGATATTATCATTTCAACTAAATATTTGATGTAGGCAACAATGTAGGTAATTGTAATATATTTAAATAAACAGATTTGGTACTAATATTTTTTTTTCTTTTCATTAGTCGTAATTAATTACCTTATTTTTTTAAATGTACTCAATAGAGTACGTTTAATTTATAATTAAAGCGGCCGAGAAATTCCATTGTACATAGCAGTTGTGGCTCCGCTCTCCCCTCCACGTTTTTCTATCTGTTCGAGATCCCTACTGCTATTTTTATACACAGGTATCTTTGAAAAATATTCCTATAATATGTCTACTCGAATAAAAAAAAAGAAATACTGTTTAAAGTGAAAATATATGGTCAAACATTAATTTTTCATAACATTTTTTTTAAACAACGAAACAATGGAGTGCACAAAAAAAATTTGGGTAAACATTGCAATTTATAGTTTAAAAAACAATATCCCACATCGATCATATTAATTCATTCACTATAACTCTAATCCGAGGTTATACGGTTTTGAATGCTCCAGGCACTGCACTAATAGACCATGGCTTACTCATTACTGCATCTGCGGCATCGATCTCGAGGTCATCTTGGGGTACAGATAACTGTCATAATAAAATATTTAAAAAAATAATTGCTCTACATTAAGCTCTACATAAATCTGAAAATCTTCAAAGTGGCTCGGTTTGTTTGCCTCAAGACTGGAGTATTTTATAAAACAGGAAAATTGTTCACAAATATAAAAGCTGTTGAAAATTGACACACAAAATATAAAACCCTATTTTCTGTAGAACCAACTATTTCTAATATTAGATATATTATCAAAATACTTAGGTTTTATAATTAACGGTTGGTTTTTCATGCAAATAATAGGTAGGTACCTACGTTATATTGTGGTTAGGTAGGTATATCCACCGTGAGCTTTTGTCACAGCCTCACAGGCTTTTGTCGTTTTGTTTTCAGTTTAATGAACGTGCTACGTTTTCAGAGATCCTGAACATTTAAATGCCGAAGAACGATATTGAATTACCTACCTAGTTTATAGAGAAAACCACAATATTAATAATATAAAATTTCAATTTATTAAAACGCAATTTATTCCAAACACCTATAGGTTTTTACAATTTTTAAAAAGAAATAATAATAGTTTAATAAAACTAAAAAAACACGCTTTTTATAGAAAACCGAACTAAAAAATAGAAAATTTTATCAAATTAGTGTATTGTCATCGGTCCTCAATAAATCTACAAAGTTTGAACGAAATCTGGCCGTTCAAAGTGGGTCAAAATCGCGCCCAAAGAAGTCGGTTACAAACAAACAAACATACAGGTGAAGCTTATATAAAGCGTGTAAAAAAAGTTACATCCCATAAAATAAAAATAACAAATACATTTTATATTTCACATAAGGTTGTACAATAAATCACACAACACGACTCACTCCAGCAGCGTTAGCAGGCATTATATACCCATATAAAAATCGTTCAATCACGTATAATTCGCGATAACATTGACGTAAGCGTGCGTACAACGCATTATGATACCTAGGTATCGTGTAAACGATGCCCAGGCATCACAGCCTATAATAATGATTCAATTCTCACGTTCCTCGCTGATTTACAACCCCACACAAAACCGCCATAAGACTCCGTAATGACACCTACCGCAGCCACTTTATTTTTGGACCTTCACATTTTTTTTTCACACGCGACGATTTAGAATTTTTATCACGTAAATTTTCCGCTTGAAAGGGAAACCTCTATTGTCATTCGGTGCGGATCGCCTGTTTCCTTACAAACACGTGTTCAGATGCGTTTTATATACTTTTGTATATATAACTAGTAGATATTTCAGTCACGCAATATTTTGGTTTGAAACTTTTGTATATTCGTAGTTTGGAAGCGTGGAAAAAACTGCAGTTATTAATACTATGATTTAATGTTTGGTATCACGAAAGAGTTTTATAATAAGATGTAGAGACAATTTATTGTCTAATCATTTCTATGGATCGTTTAAAAAACGAATGTTTATACAAAGTAACACACAAAATTACGTCCGTATGCAAAATTTAGCTTTCTAGGTCAATGGAAGACTCGAGCATAAGGATAAACAAAGCAAAAGCGACGAGAAAACTCTTTAAAATAAAGTAACGTATACATATTATGAGGGAATACCTAATTAAGTCTGATTGAGTTATTAATTTTTTCTCTTATATATTGGTAGGAATATAACAGGTATGAGGTATGTTTAAAAATATGGGTCAGGTATTTTAATATTTCGCTTTTGTTTGATTAACATACCTACATACATAGGTAGAGATTGTCAGGTTCAGATTCTGATGTATAAATATAGCATTTCGTTCGTCCTTAAATAGCTATTATGTAGGTGTGTTAATATAGAAATAAATAGGTTGTGTATTAAAATTAGAGTTACGAATAAGTTTTTGTAAAGAGATTATCAGATACCTACCTAGGTAACCTCTATAAAATGCCTTAATTTTTGAACATTTCGTTGAGGAATATTTTTTTACAATAACTAAAACAATCTATTAAATACCGTTAGAATTATAGGATTTTTTAATAATTAATAAAAAATATCCTGTCCAGGATTTTCCCAGTCAACCCATTTTTAATACATTTTTTAATACACTAAATTTATTATAAAATTGGTCTCATTCTATTATCACGCCGCGGCCGTTGCATTTCGACTTATATTCGGATCTTAGACCATAATTCTATCTACTTAGATAATATGATATACCTATCTACATTAGAACGCTCATTAATTCGGACCGGAGCCGATTCGTGTACCTAATCGGAAAATCGGATAATCAGACATAGACTGTTAGTAAAGAAAAACGAACTGTCACAAATAGAAATTAAATATTATTGGTGTCTTCTCTCTAACTTTCTATCGTAAAAACTTTTAACCTATCTAATTCTTTAATTCCTTTAGGTATAGGCAGCCACTCATACTAATAAAATTATTGAAAATATATTTTTTTTTTATTATTTTTTTTTTGATTTTGCAAGAACATAGCAACACAATGCACAATTGCTTCGACCTTAAGGGAATTGAGAATGTTCGAAGCAAGACCTTAGGTGCCGGAAACAAGCTCAATTGAAAATTGTGTGGGCAATGTGGTCTCACAATGTGTGTCAGGAGTTGCAATATATCAATAAATTCTTGCACTCATCAAGTGTGCGTATTGTACCTTGTTCTCGTGTGATGTGTTCAATTTAAAATAAACAAATATGTAGGTGCATGTAATAATCAGACTGAGAAGAGACGAGATTTTCTTGTATTACTGACAAGGTGAACAATAATGCTGAGGCATACCTACTTCTTCTGTCTTTCATATATGGCAATTGAGGCATACTTGTCTTGTCACTTTAGTCATTCACAGATAGCGTAAATGAAATAAAATTATTGCAATGTACATAAAGTACAAAAACATATTTTAACTATTAAATTTAAATGTACCTATTTATTTAAATGTACCTACAAATATTGCAGGTATCTACTGCCTGCAGATATTTACGATTGTCTAAGATCATACTATGAACAAAAAATAATTATTTTATACATATATAGTTTGTAGGTAACAAAATAGGCAACGTAAATGCACATAATATATATCCCAAGTTCCGACCTATAAACTGCTTGCTTATTAATAAATCTACGTGCCTAACTCGAATGTGTAAATAACTTGCATATAAGTTTACTGCCGAACAACAGAGTAGTGCACCTGTGTAGTCGCGTGCTCATAAACGTTTTATTTTACAAGCGCTAAGCAGTACATAATGTGTATAAAATATAGTTCGTACAAAGTTTTGTCGAGACTTATTTCATGCAACATAATGTAAGGCCATCGCCAGATTAAGTGGAACGCCTACACGCCCGATATTTAAAGCGAATGTCGAACGAAATTAATGCGGAAAACTTAGTACTGCCACAGATAATATAATGCTATTGCTATACTAGTACTGATTACTTATTTATTACGCGAAAATAGTGTTTATGTTATTGTTAAGTTCTATTCCAAAAGCAAGAAAAACTCGTTCTAATGTAATATTTTCTTGTATTTGATTTTACTGTTTTTCAAAACGTAGAATACTCACGTTCGTTCTACTGTTTTAAAAACAGAGTACCTAAACAAGAAACCAAACCAAAGGCAATGTTGAAATATTTAATATATTGTAGGACAAAAGTACCTACCTTAGTGAAGCAAGCAAACAGATACAAGATAAGAGATAGTCATTTCAAAAACAGTATCTAGAACAAACTAAAACTTCTGTGTTAAAAGCTACGTTGTTCGCTCCCAAACAACATCCCCATGTGGCTTCACCCTAACGTGTTTGTATCCCTCTATTGTAGACGGGGTTGGCAGGGACTCAGTGCTCATTACAAACAAAGTCCCCTAGAGATGGTGCTACTGTGCATTGCGAAATGTGCAACTAGTTCAGCTTTTGCTAACAAGAGGGAGCTCGAGTCAATTTTTTTTAATTAGGTACCTTAAATAAATAAAAGATACGATAAGCAAGCGATAAGCTAAAGAGATTGTTTCTGAGCATAAACGAATAGAGAATTGTAAAACCAACACAATGTCTCGCTTACACATTTGCATGACATCGTACCAGTTAAGTAGATACCTATAAAAAAAATATACCTAATAAAAAACTTTTGTTTTACGTTTAAAATTTTAGCATAGCGAACCTCAATGTGCTAATGAAGAAAATACTTGATGGTTAAATATGTGAATTAAAGTTCATCAAATATAGAGCAATCGAAAGATAAACTTTAATGCGCTCATTAATAATTAATTGAGTTCATACCGCCATTAATAATACCATAAATAATAAACAATTCATTGCCTGTAACTATAGACAAGCTGCAACGACGCGGACGCCATGTAAGCTCGCTATAAAGCTCTTTACAAACATTGCATTGCATTTTGTTACCTGTAGTACCTATATATAGGTACCAAAATACAAGAATGTAGATATTATATTACATTATTTTCAGTTTTCTTTTCGGCAATCGTAGATAATATTGGAGTTTCAGTTACGTGTCTGGCGAAATTTATCTATTAATTGACATTTATAGTCCCATATGAACACAAGCATTTATGAACAAATGAAAAAATATCATAAAATGCTCACTGCAACAATTCACGTATTACTAAAAAATTTTTTTTCTCACAATAAAATTAAACATAACGGGAACATTACCTTTATTTACACTTTATTCACCTCGCATTTGTCAGGTAGGTACCGTACCTTACTAATCACCGTTGCACAAACAATATGTATACTTTCCGTTGTTCCTGTTTTACAGCATCTTTAAGATGTTTAGAGATTTCCCGGTTCGAGAGAAAGGGTTGTGTGACAGAACAATAGCTGCTTTGTCGATGCGCTGTCCGTAATGCACTTTATTGTCGGTCTACAAGTTAATTGCAGGCCAAAACAAAGATATATTGCGTACTAGCGATTTGATACTTTGCTAGTAATGAGATATTTTTGCGATGATGATAGATATTTTGTTCATGATAATTGATACAGAAACAAAATCTGTTTGTAATTTGATCTGCCTCAGCTGAATTATAAATTTTCCATTACATCACCATCTCGTGTAAATGTAAAAATTTTGCATTAAATGATTCAACTCCATGAACCTATAAATCTCGAAGTTTATCATGAAAACGTATTTTATGTTAAATTAACTTTTATAGAGCTGTAAGTTTAATTAATTGCGTAATTTAATGGGAAAGAAACAATGAATCATACTGTCAAAGTTAAATTCTTTAAAAATATCTAGTAAAAATATTAAAGGATCAAATTTGTGCAGTTTGTGATCGCACTATATACCGCGATGGCATACAATGCAAGAAAATTGCACAACGAAAAACCATAAAACCATCACCCTATTACTCAACCCTTTGAGGTGTAATAAATATTTCTGTCATTGCACCACGAAACCTCATATCACTCCAAGGCGATTTTTAACCGAATGTTAAAGTAAATACGGCATAAATTTCTTTGGAACAACGACGATACATGCATGAAAGTTTGTAAAAACTTAACTGTTAAGGTAATTACTGAACAATGAAGCGTAGTGAAGGCTATAATCACAGGTATTAAGGGGTAAAACGCGAATTCTCTCAGTGCGCCTCGAGTTGCAAAACAGAACGTTTAAAAGTTTAAGTGCTTAGTTTTTGTGTGTGATATGAGTTCAATTACCAAGGAAAGTGTGTAGAAATCAAAAGCAAGATAACCGAATATCCGAATATCCTCTAGTGTATAAAAATATAGGTATAGGTAATATAGTTGACAATTTATGCTACACTTGATTTTTTTATTGCATCTTTAAAATCCGTTGTTAAGTGTTGCATATTAAATTAGTATTCTTTGCAAAGTATGATGTTAATTTTATAAGACTTGTCGCTTCATTAGAATCATATGCTAAGTTAAGCAATTTATTAATATAGATAAGATTTAGATAATGTGTTGCAAAATATGTAAGTAATATACAGAATACGGTATCGTGTAATGTAATGATAATTGATATCGGCTAATGTTTATTATATTTAAAAGACTATCACGTTCGCTAACGAGTTCAATTTGGGGCGGCGCTTAGATATCAATAAAAGCATTTCTGAGGTTACACCGTCGTAAAGTGTCCCATAAAATATTTTATAACCCATGTGTACACACATTAAACAGATATAACAACAATAAATCATTATTAATATACGGTATAAACAATATAACACGGCAAGGGTTTACTTATGTAAATAATTTTATAGCATTTACGGCCTTGGATTGTCTCCCGCGAATTTTATTAGTAATAAAATTAAATTTAGATCAAACATGATTTAAGTTTCCTCTAGATTTTATAGACGTCATTCTTACATTGTTACTATCAATGGCTATTAATAAATCGTATGCGTGCGAATGAGTATGATTTGTGTACACGAGCTTCGGAAGAAACTCTACGTCCGACGTTTTTGTTGCAATAAATATGATTTGTACCAAAGTATATTATAATTAAATGCATTTATCGATAATATGAAAGTAAAAAACCTTAGCCTTCACCTTTACGTTTAACTCGACAGATGTTATGTAGCCTAGAACTATTTTTATACGACATATAAAAAGGGCAATGATACATAAATGGAAAGTAATTCTTTGTTCTCATATTCAGTAAAAATTCTAATCGTAAAGTAGGAGAAATATAGCCTTCCATCGTAGGCAAAAGGCACACCACGCCAAGTGCATTGCTGTTTCACAAGAAAATCGATACCGGGCACGGTATTAAGCAAACAAATTATGTTCACGTTCTTATGCATTCAGCTATATTAGTCTTTGCGAATGAAAATTACGACTCTATTTACAACTGCAAATAGAATTCTGTGATCTGTTTACCAATCCTATGTCAATTTTGATAATTAAAGTAATTAATTGAATAGCTTATTAAGTTATTTTCTTAAATATTTGTCCAAGATTAAATAAAAACGGTGCGCATATAGGGATAATTAGGGCTTGCGAAACTGTCGTATTTCTTTTAAAATATAATCAATTCTTTGCATCTATTTACTAATTTAAGGACGTATCTACAAAAACAGTTCTTAATACGAATACGTGCTGATTAAGTATAGTTTCGCTGATGTTATATAATTCGAAATAGATAACGAAGCGCACGAAAGGGATATTGTATACAATGTCATGTAGCAAATGTTCAGATGAGGACAAAAGTTCACGTACTAGTTTTCCCATTCTGCCAGTGAGGGTCGTAGACGGTACAAACCAATTTAAAGTTGGCGACCAACTGGTTAAAAAGCAAAAGTTTCTTTTGAACATCTCTCGCTTCTGGACCTTTATTTTTACTTATTTTACTCCGGTCCTTTACGACTTAGCCATGTGAAGGGCTTAGCTGGACTACGTTATGTTTGTTTTATTTTCATATAGGTAGGTACATTTTATTATGCGGATTGTTTTGCGTGTTCGTTTTGTTTTGTGCAAACGTTAAATTTTCACGTTATCTCACAAATAGATAACTTTTTGTATTTTATTCATTTAATTTCATGACACTTTCAATACTATAATAATATTACGGCATTTAATGAAACAAAAGCCTGCGTTAATTTAATTAAAAAACGGTCAATACTTTAATTGTATTCAGTCAAACAATGCCGATTGCCAATTTACATTAATGACACGAAGTAATTAAACTTAAAGTAACTGTAGAAATTAGAAAAGTTCTAAAACAGATAATGTTTTACGTGAAGGTTGCCAACGACCTTAATTACTGGCCCTAAACTTAAGCAGCCATTAAGAAACGTTTGACAGTTTGACCTGTATTAACGTCGCTTTCTTTCAAAGTACCCACTGTTAATTAATTATTCATACAATTATCGATACAACGTTAATTACATGTAGGTACCCAAATAGAACGATAAGGTTCTGAATAAAGCAATAATAATTACAATCAATTATGTACACGCTACAGTTATATTTAGAGATTGACTTTGTTGATAAAATAAAACTGATGTGTTATGTGACCTACCGACTCTACGATTATTTTTACGTTAAACATTTATTAAACATTATTATGAATCGTTTCTAGTATTACAAAGGTACTAAAATTAATGAGAAGTAAGTAGATATAACAAAAAGAACTCATATAAAAACAGGTCTATATTATTAAAGCTATTCGTAATATCATAAGATACTTTACATTATTGGAATAGAAACGTGGAAAAATATTTCAATTACGTAGCCCTAATGTAATTAAGTGTCAGCAGTAGACGACGACATAGTTCAATCCTATTAAATTACTTCTCTTTTATACGATCGACTTAATTTTTGTAGACGCCATTTTACAAATCTGGAGACTTGTTGAAGTTTCAGTTTCAATTTCAAGTGGAATTTTAATGGATGTCTGGAACGGTGAAAAACTTAATGTATCGTGAATAAACAATGGAGTTTCGCAATCCCAAAGACGTTCTGGAGTCTATCCAATGAATTAATTAATAGCAAGAATTTGGTTTTATATGTGCCCTTATACATATTTTATCAAAGTAAACAATTAATAGTCTCATTTCGTTTACTTTGCCATGAATTTTTATTACAAAATCAAAACAATAATTTACACTTAATACCTTAATGCTTGACTTATTGGCATACATTCTTCAGATATTTTCTGTATCAAGTGATAAATATTCATATCTACACATAATATATACCTACCTGTAAGGTAGATAAGTTTTCAATGGGTCAATGTAACTGTAACACCGCATCATATCGACCTTTTACGATCAGCATGGAATCTTTATATACGTAGGTAGATACATATAATACGGCTATATTATATTTTCTCTATCCCATATTAAAAACAAACATAATTTTTGATTTCGTCTCCAGATTTGCAAGTAGTGTTTACATTGCATAATTGCCGGTATAGACCTGCTACTAATTATGGATGTAGGTATTTAAATTGATTTCTATAATAATTGCTGCAATTAAGGATCTATATCAGGGGTTCCCAACCTTTTTTTGTCTACTGCCCACTTTAAGAATAAATTATTTTTTAACGCCCCCCTTTTTAAACATACTTAAAAAACGCTAAGTACTTATAACTGATTATTGAAACGCAACTTTATAGTAGAGTATCTTTTATTGAAAATAAAACAAACATAATCAATTCTTATATAAAAACTAATGTGAAGGTTGAATCTGATGCTGTTCAATAAGTTTGTTGATATCAGGTTCCAATTTACTCAAAAACAGCCGCAAGTCGCCACGTTCGGTAACACGCAAACGATTTCTCTTTTTAGTAAGCAGCGTTGCCACAGCACTAAATCCACGTTCACACAAATATGACGATGGGAATGCTATCAAGAATCGTTGAACAATTGACCACAATCCAGGGTACAATTGTGGGATCGGTTTTTGTAGCCAAAATTCTTGATATCCATTTTTAAACTTGATTTTTGTTTCTTCGTTTGTTGTCAATTCTATAAGTTCTTCTTCCAGCTGAGGTGACATTGCTGTGTTGACATTTGAAAACGGATCCAACACCCAGTCTGGTATTTCCAAGTTTAAAATGTCCTGGTATCGTTCGGTGAAGTCAATGTGGAGGTTTTCCAAATGTTGGCAGTAGGCAAACAAGTCGTCGTTACTGCAAAATACTGATAAATTCGGAAAATTGTGAAACTCACGTCTGCCCATATTCTTTTTGTGCAGAAGCAGTTTGGCTGCGAAAGCAGCAACGACATTTTTTGTTTTAATTAAATTTAGTTCATCGCCTTGCAGTTGGAGGTTCATGTCGTTGAACAGTTTATACAGGTCTGTCATGTAAGCTATATCATTCTTTGATGTTATGAGATTGTTGCGCAGTTCTGTATCTTTAGTTTCCAAGAACTCTATCACAAAGTCAAACAGGTTGTAAAATCGAATCAGACAATTGCCTCTTGACAGCCAACGAACTTCAGTATAAAGCAACAAACGGTTGAAATCTTCGTCATTAGTAGCACAAAGCTGATGAAATAATCTATCATTCAAAGAGCTGCTACGGATTTTATTGACTGCTTTGATGACATATTGCAGTGATTGAAATAGTCGTTCACTTAAGTTTCTAGCAACCAAATGTTGTCTATGAATAACGCAATGTATAGCAAGGACATCTGGAATTTTATTCTTTAAGTACGCTATGAAGCCTTTATGGCGCCCTGTCATAGCCGGAGCGCCATCCGTAGCAACTGATATAATATTTTTCAAAGGAATCTCTTTCTCTTCACAAAACTTTTCCAATGTATTGAATATGGTTTCGCCTTTTGTATCTGTCTCCAAATTTCTGGCAAACAATAGTTCTTCACGTATTTTCTCATCTTTAATAAACCTCCCGTAAGATAGCAACAACGCTTCATTAGTTGGTAAAGTGGACTCATCGAGCTGAATTGAGAATTGACTAGTCCTCAGATGATTGCACAATGATTCTTCAATGTTTTCAGCCATTTCATCAATTCGTCTTTGCACAGAATTATTACTCAAAGGAATTTTTCGGATAATATCTGCGGCCGGTTTATGAAGCACAGTAGTTATTACTTCCTTTATTGCTGGCAAAATTAACTCTTCTCCGATGTTGTGTGGTTTGCCTTTTTGAGCAATTAACAAAGAGATATTGTACGAAGCTCGAAGTCCGTCGTCATCTTGCTTAGCAGCCGCCGAAAATAGTTTTGATACACTTGGCTGAGTATTATGCTTCTTCTCTAGGTCTTGAAAATATGCTACATTCTTGTCTTTCTTATCTGGATGCATTTTATTCAAATGATCTTGCAGTCTTGAAGGCTTCATTGCTTCGTTCGAAAATGTTTTTAGACATAGAAGACACAAAGGCGACGACGGGTTTGTGGGATTTTCAATAAATCCGAATTTAATATATTCCGCAGAGTATTGCCGTCTCTTCTTTTTTACTTCCGACATTGTTTTGTTTTGAGAAATACGTAAGTGTTGAAATCAAGTACTGCTTATCTATTATGCGCAAAACCGCAAATGAAAATAAAATAAATTTACGTCGTTTATATAGGATTGCATAAGCAGCACGCACCAACAGGAATAAGACATCAAACGTGCATAAACTCGTTTATCTCATTCGACGCCCAATCGTACTCGACAAGCAAGAACAAGTATTATAGAACCAGCCGATTGATACAGGAATGTACAAATCGGATTATTTAACAAAAACTTGTTAAAACATGATTGCCCGCGGTCTATTATATCGAACCGATTTTGAGCTATATCTTAATTAATATTAGTTGATGTTCACAAGATGTCGACTCTCGAAGTCGAGAGCTCAGTCGGTTTCTAAGAGTCTTCCTAGCTAGGTAGATGAAATTATAAATCGACCCCAAAGCCCTACACAACGCCCCCTTTTTTTTCTGGGTCTCTTACCGCCCCCCTTTAGGCCTGCAGCGCCCACAAGGGGGCGTTATCGCCCACGTTGGGAAAGACTGATCTATATAGTTAAAGCTAATATTCTTTGATCTAAAAACGCAGAAGAATTAATAAATAACAGAAAAGCGAGTAGATTGAAAGCTTCGATTACCGTTTAGTTATTTATCGCTGAAACTTAAATTGCGAACCCAAAAAAACCTTAACGATTCGGATTATTTTGTTTTATAATTATAATATCACTGTAAAAACCTCAAAATCGATCATTGTCATAAATTTAACCCGCCCGTCTTTTGTTTTCACAGACGGTTTCCAATTATTAAAATGTATCTTTATGAAATTATTATTCATGAATCGTGCATAGAATAATCAACCTTATAGCCATTTCAAATTTAATGCCTTAATAAATGCAGATATTTTGTTTTTCACACATAGATGATTAAGTTATTAACTTCTATGGTTATTACCGACAATTGTCGATTCGTTCGGCGCCGTGATCGATAGAAATATATTCGTTTTTAATTAGTAGTGTAGGTATGGAATAGTTTAGAAGTAATTTTAACTGGTGAACGTTATAGAGCAAGTTTCCCCCAATTTGCCGTCAAGTTTGGAATTTTAAGCGGCGGGTTTGTGCCTGGCAACACGTTGCACTGACAGCTTTTAAAATATTATGCTCACGATATTTCTGTTGTCGTTAATTATCTACCAATATATTTTTCATAATAGACGAACATTTTTATTTACAAACACCTGCATTCTCTACCATCTATTAAAAAAATGTTACATTTCATGCGACAGACCGTACCTACAATCTACATGCCTATAGGTAGGTATACCACTAATAGTACATACTATATATATATATACTACAATGTGATTTGTTTTTTATATATTATAAGCATTAACAATGACAAATGAAAAAATACTCACACAATATTTTCGCTCAGTTTGCTCGTAAACTAGTAGTCCTGTTTGATTCCGAATTCTGAATGAATTTCTCGGTCTGTTTTTAAGCAACGTAGACTTAAAGTGTGACAATTAAAAAATGTTATTTATGATATTGTATGGCGCTTAGATTTACGAGGCAATAAGGAAGTGTCCGTCGGACATATTTTGAGGAAAGGATTGAATAGCTTATTGTATGTGCATCTTTGTTACTTTTTTAAGTCCTTTTTTTTAAAAGTTAATGTCATTCTGGTATTGTTGTGAGGCTCCATTGTTTCTTTATGTGTTTTATTATTTGTTTTACAAAAATTGAAGTATTTTTTATCGGATGTGACAGTTGTTACAAGGATAAATATGACACGAAACGAATCAACAAATTGATAACTTGTAAATCAAATTTGCATGGAATCGTTGGGAGGAACATAATGTAATTCAGTTGCAATGTCCATTATCTCACGATCCATAATGTAATACAGTGCCCCGATATAAATATTCATATGTGTTGTGTCCCTGACGTGGCCCACGTTCATTTGCAAGGGACAATTGCATCCGCGTCTGCATGCATTGTACCGGCTCAGTAATATATCAGTCTATTACGTCTCATTGCAAATGCCCGTTGCATCCAGCGATGCCTACATTTGTTATTCTAAAATTTTCCATACTAAAATACCCAAAGCTTTTTCCTTAAGTACCATATACCGCTCATTTTATTGTGTGTATTTATCTTGTAGAGATTTAATTCAATTAATTATGCAAATTTTTACACTGGTAATATTATTAAACTTAAATTCCGTTACAATCACACCTGTATTCATTGATAAGCAATACGAACGACAACATTATTTCTCAAATCGTACCCACTATAAATAGAAACATGAGATGTTTCATCGTAGATTACTCGTAACAAGATGACATCAATATCCAATTAATTTAGTTGATATTTATATCTTCTTGCTGCCGTAAATCATGCTGAAAATTTCCTTATTTTTCTCTTGTATGTATAACGTATAAAAGAGTACATTTTACCAGCTTTTTGCAATTTCGTCAGACATTAAATTATTTATAAAATGAGAAAACTTAGATAAGACAACGCCACAATTAAAAACTCTGGCTGCAGCAGCTATTATGGGAATAATTAATATACTCGAGTAGCAAGTTTACCAGACGGCTTATATACCGCGTTTGTATATGAATGCAGCTTATCCACACAACGGAAGCCCTCGCCTCGAGATCCGACTCTCATTGTGATGCAAATGCGTTCGTTGTCTGCCTCGAAATTACCCTTTCGGTCAAGCGGGAGCGATGACCAAACATTAAAACCCTCCCTTTTAAAATCGACCCCAATACTCTTCCCCTTTCATAGCCACCTTTATATTTTAGGAGTAATGAGAGTAGGCACAAAGGGAAGATTCGGACGTTATGAACATATTTCATACAGATATTTCGCATTGCTAATGCGATAAAGCGTTATGAAGAGGAATGTACAATTGCATGGACAATAATTATGGAGCACGCTATTAAAGTGGGTATAACTGGACCGAGATAATGTCTTGCGATTCTGTTAATGGTTGTACTTGGGGTTCGAGTACGTGTTTTGATGATATTTATTAATAATTTTGGGGTGAAGAAGTCTTTAAAGACTGCGTAGAGAGTATGTACAAATTGTGAGCAGTTCCTTCCATTAAATATAAAACACCCAATTTCATTAAGATTGTACAATGTATGTACAGAATTGCATATTACCAGAGTGGTATAAATTACTTAGGGTTATAGAGAAACGATGAAAATGTTAACTTCATAGAAAATATAATTTATCAAGCAATGTAATAGGTATCTTTTGGCTGCATATTAGGTAAGTATATAATTTATTAAGATTTTAAATGTGAATTTTTCTTTAATAAAAGACGATAATAAATAAAGAACAGAAAAACTTTTAAATATAAACGTTAAATAGTGTACACTGTACATTGAAAAATATCTATAAGTATACATTACTTTCATAGGGATACAGATAAGACAGAAACAATAAAAACGAGGTGTTTAGTCCAGACGCTCTCCCCTGGGTACCGCTTCCTTGCAATTTCGCAAAACGCTGTCTACCTACCTAACTACACATACATACGACGGTATGTATTGTACATCCTACCTACTACATACTCTAGAAATGTACAACGCTTCCACCAACTTTAAAAGATCCCAGCTCGACTATTCATTTGAATTTTATAGCTACGTGCCGTATACTGAAGAAGGAAGCTTCATGGTTCTTTTTAATCTGGATAGGCTCTCGTTTTATATTACCGGAGAGACTAGAAACTAAATTGAAACACATATTGCTGCGATGGATTCAAATTACCATTTATATGTATACTCTTGAATATTACCACCCAAATTAAAATAGAATGAAATTAAACTTATTGCTATTTGCATGGTTTTTTAACTTCCTAATAACCTTAAACACGTACTTAACAAGCTTGATATCAGCAATAAATTAGATAAATTGGAAACTAGAAAGCTTATGCAAATTTTCATCAGACTGCCATCATCTTAAAATATTTGTTTTCAATATCTCGTGTGCTATTAGTAAATAGATTTAAAGGTATCCGAAAATATTAAAACTAATTATTAAAATACGCGTTTCTCGAACATCTTGTCATGAATCAAATAAATCGCTTACAAAAATGTATTTTAAATGGCCTTATATAACTTATTTCGATACTAGTTAACCATTTACGTAGACCCTTAATCATACGTAACCAATATTTAATGCATAGAGATCAACGAATGTGCACGGGCCAAGTTACGTTGGATGAAAAATATTTCTATGTTGTTAACTGCGGGCGGTATTATTTAAGTCAGTCTTATCGATTTATTTTATCCAAAACTGCCGCAATTATGACATTAATTCAGATCATAAAAGCCATAGAACGTTCATATACGACGTTTGAATCGAATTACTTTATTGGATGCCGCGCGAACGAAAGCGTTCTGTTGGATCGACTTATGTGCCTTTTTTCTAACAATCGTTTAGACTGGAAACAGGTAAGGTGTGGGAAGAACGACGAACAAATAAGGCGATCTTACACGCTCGATCGGACACAAATAAATTGTACGGAACACGTCTCCTATTCATACATACAATAGACCGATCGCCGATGCCTTCGTAGCGAACCTGTTATGTAGATATTTAAGCCATAAGTTAAGTACTTAAGCTCCAGGCATTTTATATTGGATAGGTAATTATTTTTGTGGTTTAATTCGCAAGTCGCAACTGACTCACATTATATCTTTTTATTTTTATGTGTCTCAATGACTTCGGAATGTAGGTACAATATGCTTTATGTATTTACTTAAATTTATTATGTACTTCGATAATAATTTAGATAACATAAAGTTGGTATTGGAAACTTCAGAGCGAATTACGATATCTATACAGCGGGTCCCATAAACAAAATACTTAATGGTGTATATATTTTCGTAGCTACGGCCATGGAAGTAACAATATTTTGGCGTAAGGCGCCCCAGAAAAATGGCGCGGCGGGTCGTGTGACAGATAAGTGTATTCCACCGCTAATATACAATATCAGAGATAACTAGATTACGTAGGCATGGTTTCCGCTTTATTGCCGATCATACAATTTGTGTATCGATGTTCAGTTGTTCACTAAAGGAGCTATAAACATATTTGATTATTATCAACACAAAGTACCTAATTCAACCCTGTAATAGAGTAATAAGAATTAAAATTAAATCTGCCTATCCTATTTAAGTTATCTATGCAAATAAAACGGTACGTTTTTATTTCCCGTTACGTTTGACAAGTTAAAAGCTTAATGAGGTAGAGCGAGGCGTCGTTGTCGATACACTTTATATTCTGCCTCCAATATCGGTCGGTACCCGGTGGGCTAAGAAGATAAAGAGGCCATTAGCTCGGAAGGTACCGAGAAAGGGCTGAATTTGTGGCCGACGTGGGATCATTAACTGACAATCTCTTTAAATCACTTGTAGATCCTCCCTACGGACGAATTTGGCTTATTACAGAGGGTGCGCCCGAAACGCTTCCGAGGCATTAAGAAATTTTACCTGCTATATTATGTATATACGGTACAGAAAGCTTATTTACAGAGTCGTTGGTGAGTAAATCTTGCCTTAATTACAATGTTTCAAACCAGAAATTTACTCAAGAAGAATGAATTCAAATATACGGGAAAAGAAAATTATAAACTAAGTAGATAAAGAAGGAACGTAAACCGAAATAAGCATTATATTTTACGAAGCAAAATTTCCCTATATTACATGATTCCCCATCCAGCTTTACGATATAGTTGTTCAAATTCACATTTCATAACATTTATGCGTATATATAGGGAATTTTCTTTGTCATTTAGATAGCATTATTACTTTGCGCCTCCACCCGTAACGCTTTATTTATCAACGACGCGCAGCCTCAGTTAATTTCAACGTTATGCAAAATATATAGTCGTTTTTTCAAAGCGTACCGAATAATATTTGCGGTAGGAGAATATTGTGGAATATTAAACACAAACATAGGGAAGCTTGTTCACTTCCACGCGTAATGTTGGTATGAAGCATGTATTTATGAGAAAGAGTGGTATTATTCAGGTTAAATTTAACATAAATATGCATGCTTTATGGATCCCCATGGATTTTCAAGTTCTGTATATAACAGTGTCAACTATAATAAGATTTTTGTAATATCTTTGAGAAGATTTATTGCTTAAACTGTTTATAACAGGATATTTTAGATCTGAAATTGGCAAAATAAGAAGGTGAAATATTTTGGTATCTCGTCTACAGTACGTCTAACAAATCAACGTCAACAATCAAGATAAAAAGTAATCATGAATTTTTATAGCCCATAACTACTACGAGTATAAGCAATATAGTGTTGATTGAAAAACTACCAGCTATCTATTTACTTTCCTGTGCATGACAATAGAATAGGGTTCTCGCTGTAACAAGCATGAATACTAAATGTCTAATTATAAGATTTTTGAACAAAGACGATCCAAGTTCCGCTCATCGATCCGGGTCCTTGGTTCCGGTTCTATCAAATTTCCTTTTCGCTTTAAAATCCCCGGCTTAATCCGCCCACTGCAAGCGATCCGATTTTTAGCCGTATTAAAGTTTATATTGGATATTGGTTCGCTTTATGAAATCATAGGTCAACTTATATTTGCTTTGGTATTTGAAGCAGGTAGGAGAAAAACTAATTGTGTATTCTTTCCTCGTTCCGAGCGTCCTTAATCCACCCTCTTTTGCCCCACGCGTAACAACCAGGCGGAAACTTTTAAATACAATGCAAATCTTTTAGCTCGTAGATTACATCGATTAAAAGTTGTTTACGATGTTGTTTAGTGTTTGCATAGAATATCCAATTGTAAATTTGAAGCTCATACCATCGTTAGTGTTGTAATGGAAACAAGTTTAAATATTATGACTCGCAATTTCTCATTATCTTTGCCTCCAACGCTGCTGCAATTCATACATGCGAAAGATTATCCAAATAAACATTACGAAACGAAATTGTTCGCAAACAAATTTCCAAACATTTTCCACACGGAGATAATCCAAATTACAGTACATTTACGTTATAACGAAGGCAGCCTAGCATAATGCAATGGAACTCAATAACGGACGCCACGGTAGTGAGAAGAAAATTGCTCAGGAAAAATTTGCATTTTTATTGAAATTTCCACTCTTGGTCGCGAATAAAACTATGTCTAAAAATACATACCTTAAGCTTCGTATAAACGAGTTCGAAGCTACGTGCGCACTTTGCTTTTAAAGGCACGTGTGCGACTTTCAATAGTGACTTCGTTTATAGGTACCTTCTGTATCGATGAGCTCTACTGTTATATTGCATATATCGCTAGAAAATTCGTATATGTGTCATACCATGTACATAATGTATAAATAAAAAGTGTAAATAAGAAAATTATTATGTTTTTGATGTTGGATACTAATCCATCTTTTAGCTCTATTCCCTATCATTTTTCGAAGGTAGAATAATACTTACTTCTTCCAAAAAGAATTAAAGTTGTTCAACGCGCGGGATTAAAATGAGTTTATCGATACATAGTGTCTCATGCCTATAATCCGTGTGGCAGACGATCGCTATACAAATGTGGCCCTATACAGTAGTTGCTTTAGGGAAGGGATCATAATAGGAAATTTTCTACGTCGAATATGCGAACAGTATTCGATACCCGTTTCATTTGTATTGTTTTTATTTTCCCAGCTTAATGAAAAGACGGTCGGTATCATTTTTAATACTAGGTATGACTATATAATATTTGTTGGTATGAATGGGGATATATTATTAATATATATTATTATTTTGACCAAAAAGAACACGTAGCGCAATATGAGACCAGCAAGTACGTGATTTTCAATATGTGACAGTCAATTTTAGTACATTACAGGTAGATATTTGCCTTAGCTTCCTACTTATTCATATTTTTAAGTGGCAGTAGCTCTTTCGTGGCACACCATTCAAAACAATTGTGCTCGATAAACATGATAAAAAGTTTTCTATAAATTCCGTGTTAATGATTCTCGATCCGCCAAAAAAATAACAGTTTTCTTTAACTCGAATAAAAACAAACCTCGATAAAATTTATGTTTATAAGAAATTGGGACACGGAAAGTTAAGTTTTTCGTTCATCAGCTGTAAATGTCTCCGCAAATTGCTCATAAATTTCTGCTCTATTAAAATTTATTGTCCTCAAACCGTTTATTGTTATATTACGTAACTTGGTAACCCTTCTACCGTCATAAAACAATGCAACCGTTACGGATCATGAGAAAAACAAGCTTTTTAGAGACACGATACCTGCTTTTAAAGGCTGGATTCGTTTACCCGAATTGACATGATTTTTATGATGTTGGGGTCAGTGTTTTATGGCTGCTTATCGAATCGGGATTTTTCCCTAATTCAAGTAAAAGTACTTACGTATTTTCGCCTGAGAGTACTGAAAGAGAGAACAATTTTTGACTAATACAAATTTAAACGAAAATTGCAATTACATGTATCAAATATACGAATAGTTTGTGATTGTGACAGTAGACTGTATGCAATTATAGTAATTTAATGGTTGCCTTAAACCACGTTGTTGTAGAGTCCTTTGACACTAAAATACTTTTATACATGATAAAGCGAACACCGCTTGAAGATAAAGAGAAGAAATCGACGGCCACTATATAAAGGTTTGTACTTTGTGGCGATAAAAATACTGTGTTTATTTGCACGTCCTACGTGAATAAAGTTTCAGTGGACTACAGACTTATATACCGAATAGTGTCTTGCAAATGTAACTCGTATGCAATCTACTTACGTGTCTTTTTTGAGTAAAAACATATTGTGTTTAATGAACATTTAATATAAATAAGAAATAGTCAAATTCTTTGGTATCAGTAAATTCGGATACCTATCTCGGATATTTTTTCTTAAAATGCCACTTCGAAAACGTGTGAATAGTCAATTTTAATGATTTCTACTATCACATTTACCCTACAAAATTTTCTCTGTAATATCACTGTGAGTATAGTATTCTTAATTTGTTATTCGATTATAAAATCGATAAATACAATTTTAATCTATTTCCAGCTGAATCTATTCGTAGGATTCTAATGTATGCCATAATGTAGCAGCTTTGTAGTCATAAAATTTTCCATTTTACTATCAGATTACGCATTAATATAGGCATTTTAGTATATAATGGCGTCAACAATGTTTTCTTCGCACCTAAACGTTCATGTTAAAACGGAATGCCGATCGAAGGGCGCATTGTCGCATATATCCAACTTTGTACGGCGACAGTCACAGAGTCGGAAATTATCTATTAATTGTTATATTTATTGCATTTCGATCAATTTTAATGCCTTATCGTGTCGACAATGTCATGAACATTATATTTATGTTTATAGTATGGTTTATATTTACTACTTTTACCGCGATGCTCTCTTATCTAGATATTTCAGGATGTTTATGACTAGCTCTCGACGATATTTAAAAACGCTAAAGAGCAATACATTTTAATTTTTAACCATTGATAATGATGTGACAGAGAAAGATCGTTATTGAAATAATTGATGGCATTGTTTGTTGGTACTACAGAGTACAGACCACTACGCCTATTGTTAGCTTCAATAATATTCAATTTATTCTTATCAGGCATAGCTTGAAGCCTACTCCGTGGGTAAAGTATACGCATTTGATTTTTATTACGAGAATAAAAGTAATTCAAACTGTAATAAAGGATCATTGAATTGAATGTGATATGTATGCTAATGATTCATATAATTTGCAAGACTTCCTCTAGGAGAGACATCGGCTCTTATATAATATAGATGTCAAGCGTAGTTATCGACGGAGCTCATAAGAAATTCCAATAATGAACGCCATGAAAATTCAATAGGTCGTCGGCCAAAAGTCGCGGGGACGAAAGTGAAAAAACGAAAACAATAACGTCGCTTTAATCAGTATTCAGTGCGACATGTTTCTCCACAGCTGTGATTTTTGGCAAACGTGCAATTCCTTTTCAAGCGTACCGAGAAGTTAAACTAATAATGCAGTGCGCGTCGTCAATCTGAACGATGTATTATATGCAAGATTATAATATATAAATCAGTCATCACACAATACAAAAATAGCATTATCAACTCGCCCAACTAGATTCACTTGCGTTCTGAACGAGCTATAAATTAATCTCATCTATAACTCACTTTGATCACATGAAATAGAAGCAGCAATTTAGCAAATGAATTTAAATAATAGATTGGTTCAATAGTCGTGCATGCTATTTTGCGCCCATACAGAATTTTAAGTAACTAGGTATATAAATATGCCAGTCATTACATAAATAAAGTGCTTACATTCGGTGTTCAGATTGGTAATTCGGTCAATTACCTGACTTTTAATCAAATGCAATATACTTTGGGTTAATTTATCAGGCTAATATGGCTTCTTGGCACTAATAAATTATTATTAGGACTGTGATACACATTTGGATTACTTTATTTTAAAACTAATACGTGAAGTGTGTAAGTATTTTCTTATTAGGCAAATAAGGTAAGTAACCTGTCTAAGTAAAGTTAGGTACTTGTAAGTAGATTTTATTTTATATTTTCTAAGATATTATTTAAAAAAAATAGATATTAGGTACCTTTTGTTATAACCGAAATTGTGATCAAATTTATTTATTTTAATACATTAAAGAAGAAAGCGAGGGATCTTGATCACTTATTCGGTAAAAGCAACAAAGAGTAATCGGGACCCAAATTCTTATGGAGCGGAAAAAACAAAGTGCTAAGAAGGGATAGTCCATTTGACCTACAAGTAAATTATATAGATTCACTACTTATTTATAGATAGTATAAAACCACTGAAAATATACAGAACTAACCTATCACTTATCGCTTTAGACTATTCAGTCATTTTATATTTTCGACTCGCAATTATTAAGTACAACTACAACAATCAGTTTAAAAAAAATACCTAAGTGTATTTCTTTTGTAGGTACGTTAAAATGAATATGTTTACATAATTCCTTTAAACATACAATTAATTAACAAAAACGTTTTGTTATTCATTCATTCGTCGATTAATAACCAGAGTGAGTAGCGATATCGTCAAATATTCAACATAAATGCAGATGAAATAGTCCAAAGTACTAATAAGGTTTAATTTATTCAATATCATTTGGTGAGCAAGCTCTTCGTAAATTGTGCACTTATTACATTTAAAAGTCAATGCAGAGGCGCATTCAATTATGGTCGAGTGTGTTTTACAATAATTTTTCTTAAACCAGACTCATGACGCCCACGACTTTGATATGCTTTGCACGTTATTTCTGTTGTATACATTGTATTCAGTGGAATTCATTTAGCTTTTTCAATGTTATCTTGTAATTAACTGAAAGGTTTATTTATTTATATTGCACTGAAGTTGATCATGGGATTGGTGGTAATATCAACTTTACTCTAGGTAGAGCTCGAAATTTCCACAATTGCCTGTTTCATAAATTTAATTGATTATTAATAGAATTATACTCAAATCTAAATATGTGTCTTGTTATTTAGATTTCTATGATTATACTTCAATTAGTAAAAATAAGTCTAAACGGCGTCCAAAATATTATACCCTTTGAGAAATGGTTAATAACAAGATTTGTCAATCAAGGACTCGTGTTAATTTTATTTAATGTTAACCCTAGGTTTCTACTTATTTTGAACTCTAACACTTACTATTTTAAAAGAGGCTCTAATTAGTTCATAGGTAGGTACCTACGCGAAATGGTACCTAACAAGTGAGACAATCACTAAATACAAATTGCAATGAACTTGAAGTCATAACTCTAAGTAAACAATTCGGATTCAAAATGAATTCGTACGAATGATGGTGATGGTGAGGTAACACATTACGTAGACTAGACGCTATGTTAGCAACCTACATACGTTCGTATCTGAGTCGTCGACCCCACAAGGACGGAATTCGTCATCCAGCGGGTCAAGGTCACAGCATGTCACAGTATCTGCATCTGATCGTCTACATAGATACCGCTGCAATCACTCCATTCTAACTCTTATACCCTTGATTTAAGACATCCATGTGACAAATGTATAAATAGTCAGTGCAATGACCTCGCTCCAGAGTGTTTGCTTTACGTTTCAAAATACTTTCTTCAGTTATTTTTGGTGTTAGGTGGGGTTATAGTCGTTACGCAGAGATATCCATCAGTATAGCGTAGATGTGTGATCTATTCTGATAAGTGTGAACATTCATTAGTAACAACTTGAAAAAGCGTACAAGGCTGTAATGTTTCCAAACATAAAAACATATGTCACGGGTGTTTATCGTAACAATAACAAATCGGGCATACAATAAAACAGAGACATAAGCTATGCGATATGATAGGCTATTTAAGTGGCATGTAAGATTAACAATATAACTAACGATGATGTTAGAAAAATAATAGTAATTTGATAAAAAATAATACGAGTTCCTATCTATCCGGGATTCTGAGTTACCTAATAATCATAAATATGCGATTTCAAATAAAAATTATAAATGTATGAGACTAATCTGTAGACCGATCACATAAATAAAGCGGCGAACAGATGCGCGTATCCCTTCGAGCGTCCATTTTCATTCCAATTTTATAACAATATATTTTGAAAGAAAAAAGAACCAAATTACCGTCGGCGTTACAAAGACTGATACCTACAGTTATTAAGCTACGGTGGTCTTTAATTATTTAGGATAAAATGTGGTAGAACTTCATTAAGTGAGTTCATGTAATTTCGTAATAAATAGGCAGGACGGCCGGGCGTGCAATAGAATAATATTAACAAAAACAGTTTCGGAGGCATATCATTTCCTTTGTTACAAATATAGCTACATTAATTTCATTTGCATATCTCAGATGTTGTTATCAGACCCTTTTATAATGCTAATGTTCAGAGTAAGATAGCTGATAAGATGCATTTTCTGATACTTACATCTTGTGGTGTTATTACCTCCCACAGCGAATTGATTATAATTTTCGCCTTAGAAATATTATAAAAAGTTTATAATACATATTATATTTCTAACTATAGGTACCTATAACGTATACCTAACGTGTATTGTATATTTATTCACAGAACAAGACTCTGTTATATTTAATTACCAACAAAACATACCTACCTACCTATCTATAGGTATTTAAAAAAAATCTAGTTACTAATTATTTAATACATATCTACATACCTATAACACATTTGCGATAATGAAGATAGTCATTGTTCCTGTAACTTCAATAAATACCTAATTATCATAGGTAATAAAAACATTAATTACGTTACATTTAAATATAAAGTAGGTACCTATAATTGTTCTTAATACCGTTCACTGAACATTTCTATAATGAAGTTTTTCAATTTCGTTTAGGTCCTAAGGAAATACAATTTCCGCCCTTAGGAGCTCTTACGCCCTATTGCTCTCGGCTCTACTATACATTATACGTACCTATAAGGTATATACATTCTTATATCTCGTAGACACAGCTGTGACACCTAGAAGCAAGTTTAATATCATTTCAGTAATAGGCTGTATCTATTATGCCGGTAATAGAAGACTAATGAAGAAATGTAGAGTTTCCAAACTCTAATAAACTATTTTTTTTTAGAGACAAACATTGTATCTAATATTTTCATAATATATTAACGTAGTAATTTATGTTAATGAAGTAAATTAATAAACCTCTCCATTATCTTTAATAACATTTGATAGCAAAAATTCGTTACTTAGCCTAGATTATGTCTATAGCATCTATCTGCCAGGAGAAAATAGCTCGGAGAGTTTTCTTCTAAGGTAGGCATAACCTTTTTGGCAATCTTATTAAATGCTGGGATCTTACCTCGGTACCTACATTCATATATGAAATGATTAGATTGCTAGGTAGGTACATGTGTCTTTATTTATCCGACCCTGGGAACCTTTTATTATAAATAAACCTAAAGCAATTACATACCTATTCCCAAAATATACGTTATAATTTATTTAATAATAAATTAAAATTAAAATAAGAATAAAATGTCTCAATCAATACCTACGATTTAGATAGTTGTAAATTGCATCTTTTATCCCATCTATCAAATAAAACTTCAAGAGCACCCCATTATCCGATTTGGGTGCATTTAAAAAGGAACCAAAACGATAAGTCCTGGCTCAAGAATGCGGACTAAACAGCATAGATGCGTCGAGCATGTGACCTAAATATACATACCACTAATGTGCTCTTATCACAACGGGGTAGAATCTATTTTTGAATAATTTAATTGAAACGATAACTTTGCAAATTCACAGCAATGGTGGACCGTCATGGCGCGTGTGACGTCATTCAACCAATGAGCACTCGAGCCGGCGCGACGGTAGCGCCACAAAATGGCTGCCGACGGCCGCTTGCCGCCGCCTCCACTCTTTAGGCCTAAATGTCAAACAAGTTCATATTTTGTACTTATTATTTTGTTACTATAATAAATGAAACTCTCATTGAAATAAATAATTTTAAATTCTGTGTGTCAAAAACAACGGAAAGTCCTGAAAGTGTTCCTTTACCGGTAAGTTTAAACCTTTTTTATTGTGCGAGTAATAAAAATTTTATGCTTGATTAAAGATCCATAAAATTAATATATAGAGCGATATATGTTCACGTTTCAATAGCGACAAGATTTTCAATATTTAAGTAAATTTATTATATTTTGTTTACAACCGTTTTAATACCTTTGTTTGAGTTACAATAAACATAAAAGGTTTTAAAATTTCGGGGATACTAATAAGGTAAACAGAATAAAATTAAAAATCTAATAAGATCCAGTGGTAATTTTTTTTTGTAATTAGGGTAGGTAGGTAAGAAGAGACGTGTAATTGCACCTTGTAGGTAGTAACTATATATTAATTACCGCTAATCCCAACGTTAATATAAAAATGCGTATCATATCGCAGTTTGTGAAAAAAAATATAAATACCTAAGAGCCTTTTTATAGTAACTAATTAATAATAGAGCTAAGATTGTAAGTACCTACCTATTCAAAATAGTTAAAACTTAAATGACGAGGAACGGGTAGGCTACCTTAATAAAAGTAGATAGGTTATTGTTATTAAATAAATAATATCGATATTGCATGCTAATTAAAATCTCAATTCGCAATTTATCTCACGGCCATTGCGGGTGAAGGAACCTTAAAAAGCGGGCGTGTCGCAGACGCACTGTAATCATAATTCAATCTTTAAAAGATAAAAACGATATAAATTGCATATATCGATGTTCACTGTGTAAGTCACTGCTGGCAGAATTATTGCAGCAGCGTGCAGTTAAATTGCATCAATATATCGACGCCCGCGCTTTGCACATAACGAAGATCAAAGGCGCCCTTCTCAATGTGAAGTCAAATTTCTTATTGCCATATTAATGGTACTAAGCCGATTTTAAATATCTTTAACGTTAATAAAGTCCTGAGGTGTTATCTTTTTTCAATTAAGACGTTATGTATCTCTTTTTAATTTCAACATTATTTTCTTTAGGCACTGAAACATAGGTAACTCAAAGATACTGTTAGATAATGAAAAACCTAAACGATTTTTCATTGTAGGTACTGTTACTCAAATTTTTTCGAAAGATTTTCTTCCATTGTAAATTCTTCCATATTAACTTCTTCAAATTAATTTTAATTCAATTAATCTAAAGGTAGACAGTTATCTATTTCTTTTTTGTATACCTATAGGTACTTAAAGTACATTTACCAACGCATTTTGTTAATAAATAACTGACTATTTAAATAAGTTGTCTTATTTCCTATTGTGTTGTTAAAAATTGTAGAGTTTGATTATTTTTTATGACCAAACAAACTCTTTATAATTTTTATTTGATTGTACTGATTATTTTTTAAATTATTTAAGGCAAATAACTGATAAAAATATGGTGTTATTACATTATATTGTCATCTTATATGAACTTTTTTACCTAGAAATTATTAGGTATACCTATGTAGCACAATTATCTACCATCGATTAAAAAATACAAAATTTATATGGATTTAATTATCCACTTGCTCATTTCTTGCTTCACCTAGGTCCACTTTATGTTACTAGTGCGTTTCTTAAATGTGAAAAGTAAATAATAATAAAATTATAAGAAGTATATTTTGGTACCAAAATAAGTAGATTTACAAGACATGGCATTATAATGTAAAGTTATTATAGCTCTACATCATAATGTTTTTATAATACGAGTATAGGTTAGGTAGTTTATAATATACCAATAGGTTTTATTATAAAATTAATATGAAGCTATGGAACTTGCATGCTCATGAATAAATCAGGATATCGAGGAAGTCCAGCAATTGACTTGGTGATAGAAGAATATACCTAGCGTCAATAATCTTTGTATAAATAATACCTAAAGTATTGAAACAAAAATCAAATTACCTACCTATGAAAATGTATCATGTTTTAATAACTTTTCTGTGATCCAATTTGTCGTTTTATAATTTCCAAATATTCTATCGCTAAGTAGAGCTTACGCTTAGACTATTGTAGTGTTAAAAATAAAATGCCACAATTCCCAATCAAGAGGCGACATTCACGACTCACGACCATTAGTTTGTGTCACAGATTTGCAAATAAATCTTCATTTTTTTGTTACAGGCGGGTGCTGCCGGGGTGAATGGTGCCACCCTAATTTTTTACGATTTTGGCTCCTCCCCTAACTTACTGGCCTGTCCGTTTAATCGGCGGTCGACCATCGAATAACACAGTCATTTGCTTTCTATATCCAGTTAATGGTGTGATGTTTGAATTTCATCATAAACTCGGGAAAGATAGCGCAAAATATTATCATACTTTCATCTTTCTTCATCTTAAAAATACAGTCTCAATTCTTCTTTAGACTTTATCATTGATCTCAATAACAATTGACTATAGGGGATGTTAAAATTCGTAATTGAATGCTTATTTTAAATGTAAATTATATTCATACGTAGCTATGTTCCAAACAATTAATGCATGTTCAATTTACACAATTGTATAGGTAGGTACCTACTGTTTAAATTAGTAGGAACCTCTAAGTTGACCTTAATTAAAACTTTATATCGACTAATTGCACCTTAAAATTGCCGGTTTGATAACAAATGAGGCAACCTTTAGCGAGGTGACATTGCGATACGGACATCACTGCATCCTATTAGTTTGTACATTTTAACTGTAATTTTTAGCAGGCATTACAATCATGAATTAGAAATGACTTAAGTTTGCTAAGTCACGGTAAGAGTTTGTGGAAATCGGTCCCTTATAGAGCAAAGTTCACATATTCAAATGTAGATAGGTAATATCTGCGCTTCCAAGCGACTGGAACAGGTGATACAGCCAGCGTCCGCTATCAGCTTTATCGACTTCCATCAGCAACTCTAGTTAAGCTCCTATGGATATCAAATAATGAGTAGATGGTATATTATAAATTAATGTATCAATACGTCATGAATTTTAGTTATATTTGATAGTACCGAAGGAGGTCCTAAGCAAACTATCAAAAAACATTACGGGGTGCAAATAACAACGATCATGGCGTATGTAATGAAATTTTGCATCGGGATTATTCGTTGGGTGGCGGCGCGCGCCGCGAGGGCGGCAATCGATGTAGAGACGGGACGCGCGCCCCGACGCCAGACCGACAGACGCCCAGAGACGCCGTGCCTGACCACACGTCCTCACTTGCGCGCCGCCCTCGCCAACCTCCAATGTTTACTTCGCACGCCGCGAACAGCTGACCGACCGGTAAGTCACGTGCTTTGTCTCATAAACGCGAACCGCTACGTCGCTTCTCGCAGCGTCCATGTCTCCACTAGTGCTCCGAAATAAATCCCGCAATATTTGTAACGTGTCCGTTTTGTGCAATGCAATCGATTGCACTGCAAGCCCGGTGTAATGCGACTTTGGTCGTAAATTACGGGTATAATGCACCCTTGCTCTTTTTTATTCCTCTCTATTCAATCCCTCCTGAGTCGGGTCTGACAGGAGGTATTCTATTCTTTAGGTTTTTTTACGAGTGGTCGAAAGAGCACGGCTTTTGTAATATGTCCTTCGGCTATGACAATAGGAAAGGACAATAGGCTCCATAGGCGATTGTCATCTCACCTTGCTCGAAAGGCAGTAAAAGATGATTGTCGTTCGCTACCGGCTCACGGGTTTGCGAAAATAATTTTTGCAAACCAATCCTGTAATTTTGCACAAGACGAGCTCGCTCATTGGTAGTTAGCAAACAAAAGGTATTGTTTGGTGAGGACTTAACAAAAGCTTCGCAATTTGTGTAAGAATTCGCAAAGTCGTTATTTATTTACGATTCCACATAAGTTTGCTCATTTAGTGGAGGCTGTTCTGGGATAGCATATATTATATGAAATGATCGTTTTACAAATCCTCAGTGAAGTTTGCGATATTAATTGGATTTTTTTTTCAAAGGTGCTGTCTGCTGTTTTGCTGATAACGGGTGAGACTTAGAATAAGTTGTAAAGAATATAATTAATAAAACATGTTAATATTTAAAGGTAAAGTAAAAACCTGTTTGTAAATTAGAATAAGCTAAAATAAATTAATGAAAATTCTTACCCGTTGTCCCTGGATCGAAGAATCTCGAAAAAAAAGAAGAGAAGATTACGCGTCGCCTTCTGTACGTATACTGAATGTATCCTGAGTGCATCATTCTTTCCGGTATACCTTCAGTATACGTAACAGAAGATGACACTTGCCGCTGCTTCGTGGAAAACTCTGTCTTCAATCTTCTACGCTGCTACGAAATCCCCTCACTATGTTTAAATTTCCCTCTAAACATTTTATTTACTTATGTTTTAGTTATAATTGCTGTGTACTATATCTAATTGTATTTTAAATATAAAATAATTGTATCATTGTAATCTGTAATTTTGAATGTAAAATGATTGATTGATTGTTCTGTTAATTTTATCATAAATCGTGTTTTATAATTTTATATAAACAAAACTGAACATTTTGTAATATTTGCCCTTTCGCATTCTCTTAATCATTATAAATATCTACAATAGAATGACTTATCGCAACTAGTATCTATGTAATAAAACAGTTTTAGTACGTAAACTTAATTGCTAAGTATAAAATACAAAGTAATATTAGTACTTGTTATAATTACATTTACTTGTAACTAGCCGTTAGAAACACTGAATTAAATTTCCTACCTTCATAATAATATGTTGTTTTATTACACCTCTATTACAATTATATGTCTATCTCACGAATATAAAATATAATCATTAATTGCTTACATCTACTTAAAGTTTTATTCCTCATCAATTCAGACACGTAATATACCTACATTCAAATGTGATAAAGTATATCAATAAAGACATTTCTTTTTTAAATAAACTTTCAATATCTTTTTATTATTAGTAATTAGATTTTATTCCGAGACTTAGGAATATTTCAAATGCATTGCTGATTATTATTAGATATAAAACACTTTCTTGATTATCAGTTCTTCTCAAACTTTTATCTAGATACAAACAAATAAAAAAACTGTAATCTATCTATATGGATTATAATCGTAATAAGAAGCATAGAGATTCTTACCTAGGTATAGGAAAGCTTAGAGATCTAGTTTTGGATAATTCTTGTTGAAATAAGTACTAGCTACCTATTACATTCATACAATGAGTGGGTACATACCTACCTGAAAGTCAATATTTATTACTACAACTCTACTGTTGTGAAGTATATAATATAGGTTAACAATATAAAACAAATAATTTTGAACAGTAATCAATATTAAATGTGTTTGCAATACAAACAAAATTCAAAAAGTGAAATTTGAGATAGATATCTAAACATCTAAATGCAAATGCATAGGTATATAAAATCTTAAGATTACAATTTATTGATGAAATATAACATTTACCTATAGTAATAATTAAAAAGTGAATCATAATTTATTATCTTAATTACTAGGATTTGCTTATTAATAAATATTCATAAGTAGGTAGAGCTTTCCTTTTTGATGTAGTGCTTATATTATATTTTCATCTACTCATGTCTACTAAAAAAATTCTTAGCCTAAATGATAATAAACTATAGGTACTAGAAGACTAAGAGAAGGTTTTGCATTTAAAGACATAAAATAATTTTATGAAGCAGCACTAACTATTCGCTATTTAGCGATAAGACCGCCATTTGTTTTAATTTATAATTAGATTATGTTCCTAGTTAAGTTATTTCAGAGCAATAAAGTATGAATAAATAACTACAACAATAGATATTAATTTATTTATGTTTTTTTTTAATAAACAAATTATTATTAACACACGAGAGATTGTGTAGATATCTACTAAATACAACTGTTAAGCTATTCTTATATCTATTCAAATCTACTTTATAAAAATAAGTCGGGTTTTCCTTCGTGACGCTATAACTCCAGAACGCACGAACCGATTTCCACGGTTTTGCATTCGTTGGAAAGGTCTCGGGCTCTGTGAGGTTTATAGCAAAGAAAAGGTGTATCTGGTGGCGAAACGGAGTTCGCCCGGTTTGCTAGCTTTATCATAATAATGTAAGAACCTACCAAGAAAAGTCATGATAGAGTTTGCAGGATGAATGTAGAGCACATAAAAATATTTTTTTCATATTTCAATGCTCTGATTCCATGACGTGAATTCTTTACTGGGGAAATTAATTAGCTTTTTTCATTTTTAAATACAAAAATTTAATTTAAAAAATTCATGTTTTTAATATGTAGTTCAGCGCCCTCTGTGTTTTTAGCTATGAACTACGATAAGATATGACGCAACTGCAGCAGCTCTACATATATCCAAAATGTGAAAACATAAAATTCAGGTAGCACATATGAAAATAGTGTAATGCATCATTATAAAAATTATTGTTTTGCTATCATAATAAAAATTTATTATGTAAATCCTATAGGTAGATATTGATTTGTCTTCCATAATATTTTTTTTGTAAATTTGGATATGGCATGGATCCCAAAAAAATAATAAATAAAATTGAGTTGAGGTAGTAATGCCAAGAGATATTATGTACCTACATAGGTAGTTACTAGGTAATTAGGTATAGTCAATAATATTTTATGAATATGGAGCATTATTTAAAAACTTAATATTTTGGTCAAATAAAAATAATCCAAATATTTTTTAACTAAACATTTTTACATTGCTATGATAAAACGTACAAAAAATGTCTCAATAACATAAAACGACTATCTGTGGGTACTTTATGGCCTGAAACAAAAGATTATTGTTTTAAAGGAGAAAGTTGTAAAACCCTTCCGCGTTTGAGGTGAAACCAGGAAGACAAGGAATTGTAACAAAAAAGAGAAAGTTTAAAGGTGAATAAAGGGACGTTTTAACCAGGACCAATGGGAACGCAGATATTCAACTTTCTAATTTCAGCTAGAAATTGCTCCAAAAATGGACACACCATTTGCTGGGATGTGATTGAGTGATGTGTTGCATTTTACCTTTATACTTTAAAGTAAATTTAAGTTGTGAAAAATAGGAAAATATTAATTGTGATGAAGTGTGCTTTATAGTTTATAGCGAAATGTATTTTATCAGACAAGTAGTGCTTTTTATATTTGCCATATTTTAAATAATGTTTATCTTATACATTGGTAAGTTACCGTACCTGTCTTTAATAAATATAATCACATTCAGATTATATTAGGCTTGATTGGTTTCAATTTTAAATACTGTTTAGATAGTAAGTATTCTTAAAGAAAAATGCAAAAAAAAATCCTCCACCAGTGATAGGTAGATTTACAACATCACATAACAATTTTATTGTTTTTTTCTACTTTTACATATTATGTGATCTTATAATTTCCCAAATAATCTAATTTGACATTAAAATCTAACAAGATACCCTTCTACTATCCATATCATATCTGCTATCCGTACATATGGCAATCGGCCATCGTAGAACGTGCGAGAAGAGCGTTCGTAAAAAATCCGGATTCAGCATCCAACGTTTTGGAGAGTAAGCGAGATAAATGCATGTTTCATTATGCGTCTGCAAGGTCCCGGTATCGAGCGGGCTGTTGTCATGGCAACAGACAATGGATTTTGGGTGCATAATATTTTAGGCTGCGCCGGGCGCGAAGTGAGACGTGGAGGGGGCGAACGGCAGCCATCTTTAAAATAATTCTCCTAGTTTAAAATAATTCAAATATAACACTTTTGAATAGATATCGAAAAAAACTAGTTTAGGAGGTTATTATTCTACTATAACATAATCATATTATTGGTTATTTATAAATGTTAAAATATGATAATGATATAGGAAAATAATTAAGGTAAATGCGCTTATAATTCAGAAACCAGTTAATTTATAAATAGTTAGCTTAAGTATTTATATGCATATTTTTACCTATTCCAAAAATGTCATACACGTAAAATACTATTAATAGGTGCCTACCTAAATATTTTTCATAGGTATTTTCTCAATAACAAAAAATAATAGTAAAAAAATTAAATCGTAATCGTACAAAAACACAATGTAGAGCAAATTTGAAATGAAACATCAAATGAACAAGTCGCAAATTGCTTCATTATGAAATCATGGCTCGTCTCCGAAAATTGCGCGCACATCAAAAGGATATTTTTATTACATAGGTTTTATCTGAGTCGGTACGTACATGGAGCGCTGTGAGAGGTTGTACCGCGAACCCTCGTAAAGCCTTCGATTAATGTCGATCCTCCGGGCCTCCTCGATTAAGCGATATACATACCTGGCTTTATATATTTCAAGCGAATGACTGTGAATTTTTGGTGGATCAGATGTAATTAACTTCTTTAGATAATATACTTTATGTACTTAAGTACCTATGGCTATCATTCTTTTGTTATTTTTTTTATAATCATTGTAGTTAAATATTAGTCAAGTAATTAGACAACACGTAATTAAATATAGAAGATAATAAAAGAGAAAATTTATTATATACCTAGTTACTTACTAATTATTAATTAATTAAATTTTGTAATAGTTTTGAAATGCTATTATTAAAAAAAAGATTTTTATTGTTCTCGTTTAAATTAGATAATGCAAAATGATGAAGGGAACTGAATATTAACAAATACCTACATATTACCTACCAATAATTATATCTCACAAAATCAAATATTTCATGTTACTTTTTTGACCTATAAAAATTTGTTTTAAGCTTCTAATTTGATATTGATTTGATTCGATATTGGAAAGAAAGGCATGTTTTTGTGACTTATCATAATATAACCATTTAACATATTAATTTACTCTACCTAAATTATGGTAACGCATCTAAATCCTTCAAAAGTCAAGTGGGTACCCTATAATTCGTCTAGACGTCGCCTGTTCGATGCTCGGTCATAGGTGGTCATAGCCCCGGGCGAAAGGTCGGAACGTACTAAATTGAAAAACAAAATTCCAAAACGTCTCGCTGTGACAGTGTTTTCTATTTTCACAAATTAAATGGTTCGGAATTAATGCTTGAATTTCGCGTAGAACGCAATATTTAAATTGCTTTGCTGATTCATATTTTAATTTTTTTAAATTAATTTAACTTCAGTCATGCAAGGATCTTTTAGGTGATTGCATGATAAAAGTAGAAGTAATTGCTGTTATAAATTGCATTGTTTAATTTGCCTATAATAATAAAGCGACCATGGAGTGAAAATTTTTCGATTAGAGTTTATTTTTACATAAATTTTAGTATTATTATTTTCGAAATACATTTCTTGCTTTGAATACCTTTAGATAGAAGGTTTCATACATTAGGTAATAGGTATCATTATACTTTTGCAATATTAATATAAAATTCCATCAGTCATGAGAACAACGTTCGATCAGCAATTGAACTATGTATTTTTTTTATTAAGTTTTCATAGGTAAAACAAATAGATTACTCACAAAATAGATTTAAGAATTAATGTTTTCATAAAAGAGAACATTAATCGGCAACAAATACATATTATGTACCTCCTAATAACATTTTTAAACGCGTAATGACCTTTTACAATGGCCATCGATAGCAGGTAAAAGAAGAAAAATCAATTTAGGCGTAATGTATTCACAGAGCGGGGAGCGACCCTCCCTTTGTTGGGAAATATGTTTGAGATAATATCATTTCGATAGATCGCTTTGTGACACCTGATGCCCTTCATCCGTGAGGGAGGATTTTTAATTTTAGGGAGACATGTAAATTAATCGGTTGCTGAATACAGGAGGAAAACTAATGTAATATGCATTGTGGGCTGATCACAGTTGCATATTATGTACCGATTAAAAAAAAATATTAACTTAACAATCGTAAATAATCCTATCAGTAGAATGATGTTAGTTGTTTAATATATTACTTTAAATTATTAATAGGATATAAAAGTTCATAAATCTGTGCAAAATGTAGAGCAATATTTTTGAAATTCTATCATAATGAAAACAAAATACAATCCATGAAAATGTTTTGCAACATCTTGTACTAAATCTCACATTGGATCAAGAAGTTTTTCTCAACAGAGGTTGCGTATAAATAGTCCACGACTTGCCTACTTTTTATCTTTTGTTATGAAGGAAATTGGGAAGTAGTAAAAAAGTGCGTAGTAAAAACTTCTATCCCTTCTGAAAAACTATATCTATTTGATACGTTGATTTTTCTAGTTTATTCATAAACATTTTCATTTGATTCAAATTGTATTCATGGACTAACTTAGAAAAAATTAAATTCATAATTATAATATGTATCACCTACCTACTTTTCTTAATTACTAAATAAGTAAAATTTTCTTATTTACTAAATAAGGTGTACGAAGTATTTATGTACACCGCCAGCGAAAACATGTTCTGCGTTCCATAGCCTAAGTTACTCATGACCTTGTCTGTCATTTCTGTCCCTCCGGATGTCCTCCATTGACCTTAAGCACTGAAACTTAGCATAGATAACAAGAAGGTTACTCAGAACATCGAGGCCTTCTCTTAGCTAGACGATTCCCAACTTTTTACATTAATTTATGAAATGTAAATGCACGCAGATAAGGTTTACGTTTTTTTGTTTTCCCATTAAAATGCCTACTTCATGACTTGAATAACAGGTAAAGGGCTTCCATAAACATTGAATCATTATAACTCCGAGTCGCGGTTTTAAATAGGAAAAATTCATATGTATGCGAATTAAATTTTATACCTGCCAATTAGGATCGATAAAACAATATATTTATTGCTCTTCAGGTGTTATTTTAAAATAATCTGGTTATTAAAAACATTCAGTTATAGCTGTTTGAAT
The DNA here is from genome assembly GCA_029959065.1 of Colias behrii. Taxonomy (NCBI): domain Eukaryota; kingdom Metazoa; phylum Arthropoda; class Insecta; order Lepidoptera; family Pieridae; genus Colias; species Colias behrii. The sequence continues at coordinate 5,404,914 of JARWMC010000009.1, forward strand.
ATAAAGCGTCCGTAATTTCCAAACAAAATTAGCACCTGTTTTTCGTCATTGCTTAATAACTAATTACATTTTGCTTATTCGAGGGACGTTATGGTAATTCTACCCAAAACAAAGGACGAATGGTCCCTCTAATTATGTTAATCTCAAAATAAAGTTATGCCAGCACACTTGTAAGGGACGAGACCCTTTCCTACTTATGAAACGTTACGCGCACACCCTCTGCAATATGGCATCTAAGCGATATTCAAGTTCCTCAACAAGCTTCGGAAAAAAGACATACTTAATAGTAGTAGGTATGTAGGGCGTATGTAGATAGATGAAATATTTAAAGAAATTTTATATTAGAATTTATTTTTTATTTTAGAAATAGATTCTTAGTGTAGGTAGGTATTTGTAAATTTACCCTTATGTATTTCTTGAAGAAATATATTCCTGCGTATTACTGTTTCAACGTAATGAAACACTGTTAAAATACTCGCTGCGATGTTAAACCCTTTGCATTGTTTGTTTATGAGGAAATATTATTCCGTAGCTGTTCGATGTTATGTTATGTTTCTAATATGTAGATACGTAAGGTCTGGAGACTTTCATTCAAAATATAACTGGGGAGCGCCGCCCGAATACGAAACAAGGTACAGTCATCGAGATAGTATGTACTACGTACTGGAGAGGCGATCGCTACTACACTCTCTTTAACACGAGCTAGAGGCAAGAATCACAAGTCTCTTTAGTCTGTGCCGGACTGTGCCCCCCGCTTGCCGCGTCAACACGTGTTATTGCTCTGTTCAAAATGCCTTCGTGTGTGCTAAGATATTGTTTTAACAGTTCCCATAATACAAACAAAGCCCGAGGAGTGACTTTTCACCAGTAAGTTTCCTTATTATGAGTAAGTCATGCATTTTACTAATATTGTTATCATTTTGCGAAAAATCACCACGCGTTCTGCGTTTCGCGCCATTTTTCATAGACTAACAGCACAGACGTGACACTATCGATGAGTCTGTTAAAAAAATGTAACTGGATTTTTTAACTATGAATATACAATATATGTATACTAGGAAAGATTACCGTGGTGTAGTACCTAAATATTTATACTTTTACCCGACTACGCAAAGTAAAACGGTAGGTTATAATAAGTAATATTTATTTATTTACCTATTTTTATTTATTAAAAAAAGGTTCATCAACAGTTGTTCCAATAGGATTTATAAATTATTATGCACAACAATTACAAATAAACACAACATTCACAGAAACTAATACAGTAAAAGTTCCTTAATCGCGCTTCCTTTATTCGCGTTTTCACTATTCGCGGATAAAAAAAATGCGACCCAATTTCTATATTCGCGACTAAAAATTTTTTTTATTCGCGGATTTAATAAGTACATACATAATAATAAAATTATTCCAATAGGTATCTTACCCAATATCCTTGTCAAATGAACTAATAAGAAAGTAAAATAGATCTTATTACAAGTTTGCCTAAAGTACATAATATTATGTTCTTAAATGATATCGCCGAGCCCGAGGCCTTTGACACAAGCCGCCTTTGTCGCAAGCCGCCACTGCGGCGATTGATGTTTTTGAGAATGTTAATAAACAGAATGGAAGCAACCTTATAACTCAATAAATAAAGTATATTTTTAAATGTAGTTCCGTTTATAGTAAAAGCCGTATGCGTATTTATTGTTTCGTCTTTCACATTAGTTACAAAAATTGTGATCGAGTAAGGGGGCGTACATAAATTACGTGAGGTGTTTTTTTAAATTTTCTGCCCCTCCCTCCCGCCCTGGTGAGATGTCGTGAGATTTTATTCAACCCCCTCCCCCAGCCTCGAATCTCACGTGAGATTTTTCAAAATGTGAGTTTCTTATACGTAAACGCCATCAACATTGAATCATCGTATCCATTTAATTAGGGCTATTATAAACCAATACTCCAAAATTCGATTACATCATGAAGCAAAAACTGATAAAACTATTGATTACTACACAAAACGACAAAAGCTTACTAAATTGATATTATTTAAAGGAAATTAAAATACATAGTTTAATCTTTTTATTAATTCCCTAGTATCAGTACCACCAGATAGTACCGAGTAAACAGATTGCACAATGTGTCGCATCTGCACGCATTGCTTAATCTTTGAACTTGAAGCCACGCCTCGCTCGTTCCACACGTACCCCACCACATCGGCCGCGCGCAATGTTTTTGTTTGGAATAACCTCTCTAGTAGTACATATATCTCGATGGGTACAGTCTGAATATTTGATCGAACATAATATAATATTTATAGCCTTAATGTCGTTGGTTATTCAAAAGATTTTTTATTTATGATATCTTTGCCAACCCATACAGATATGGTATGGGTGTTTTCATACCTACTAGGACTGATTTAATTTTTTTGTGCTAATATCTCTCTATCTACAATTTTAGACACGTTAAAGGTTAAACGTTGTTAAACGGTTGTTGTCGTTTGTGTTCGCTGAAATAAATCCTCATATACAAGCGGGTATAGATTTACGTTGAGAATGTCACGAAGGCGCCCTTTAAAGTACAATAGGTAATGTGCAATGAATATTAAAGCTATCCGTCGCGCAGACGTGATCTATACCCTGGTTACAAATGCTAGACGAATGACTACTGAACTAGACATCTCGTATTTTTAAAACGAGCCTACACTTACTTTGAAATCATTGTAATAAATTAAAATAGTATCAAGAGTGACCAGTATTTCGATGAGCTCATTGATTTGAACGTAATAGGCATGACGACAGTATCCATAAATGATCGAATAGTGTTTTTAAGGGAAAATTTATAATAAATAAATTAAAAATAGTCACTTAGAAACAGTAAAAACATTAAGATTAATGAGATTATCAATAAAATAAAACATTGAAATTCTGCAGTCGGCCATCTTGACTGAAACACGCGTGACGTCACGTCTATGTAAACAGCTTCGCGTCAGGTATATTTTGTTGTTATGAATATGTTGAGAATACGCATTTTTATTTATTTTCTATTTTTTAACGTATGCTTTATCGACTCAGAACAGAAATATAATTGCGAATTCACGAATATGTGGTTCGGGTTTCTCTCCGTCCAATTTATACAATCATTTCATATTATTTTCTCTTTAACACTTTTTTTGGGTATTATTTGTATGTAGATTCACATTGCAATACTGCACACCACTTATAAACTTTGAAATTAGATTCTATAATACTTAATAATTAAATATTTGTTTAATTTTGCTTCGCTATGCATACAGATAATTACGTATTTACGTAATAGTGACGTCACGCCTACGCCATGACACCTGTGAGCTGTTTTGGCACAGTTAATAAATATTTTTTGAAAAATAGCTTTTATCTTCGTTAAATTAGCGAAATATAGGGTTTTTCTTGTTTAATAAACGTATACACACATTATGGAAGAGGTTTTGAAAATCTTTCGTCATGCCTATTGTACAGAACTAAGATTGATCTTAATTAACGATTAATAAAATGTACATCAATAATTGTTATGTTCGTTTGTGTGACCAACTCGTATAAATTTACTAGTTATATAAATTTATAAAGCATTTGAATGCCATTAAACCAAAAATATCAAATGTAACATATACCTATGTATGTACGTAGAATTTAAATTGTTGAAAATAATCAAAATGTTAACTTAGGTACAAAGTTTTCGAAATATTTCCTTAAAATAAGTTGTCGTTTCTTAGAATTTGGCACAGCATGTTGTCTGTAGACGGTACAATATAGGACGATGGGTTGCAAAGATAACAGACAGCAAATTGTACCTCGTCCCTATTCGGCAAATTGGGTGCATTTCCACACGATATTTTAACGCGCCCGCCCCGAGAACAATGTCGTTCCTTGTTAGCGTAGCAAGCCATTCTTGATAACATGCATATTTAAATATGGATTTCTTTTTTCCTTCCTTCCTTCGTGTTAAAGTTTTTTCAACGAGATATGTTCAATCGACATACAGAATAATTGATAAACGACTCCATTCATAGAGAAAGTAATAATTACACAGGCTTAAATAGTATCGAACAGAATAAATAAAACAGCTGATGACGAATTATTTATACGCAAGCGGATAGAGTCAAGGCCTGAAGGCCCGTTAAATCCACTCTTCCTCGCTAAACATTTCATTGACTTCAAATAAGTTCTCACGGTTACTAAAAATAGACCTTTTTCTTTACGCATAGAGTTTAAATTAAATTGTCTGTCGATATATAATATCCTGTAATCGACGGGTAGCCACACCGCGAGTTGACGACAGTGCGACCACAAGGATCGCTGCGACAAATAATCGCTACACGTTTTATTGGTCGTAATTGTTGTCATAAAATGCTAACAAAAGTTGTTTTTACGTTCGCTACGAGAGACGTGTTTATCATCCCACAGTAGATGTCCCATAATGAGTCAAGCTTACACGATGGTTAGGTGGGAAACGAATTTATGGCTTTTTAATTGTTTCATTCAGAATACTGACCCTATATGGTGAACTGATATTTAAATTCACAGTTTCAGTGCACATACACCTACTCAAAAAGTAACTTTATACGTGTATGAAGGTTTTAACAAATGTATTACAGTTATAATTTAGGATGGCACTTAAACATTTAACAGATAAAGAAAATAGGAAAAATTAATTCCGATCTACGCAGCGTACGGCACTCTGTATGTAATGGAGGTACTTAAGTACTTTAATATTCTGCGTCGATGGTTGTGGTACTTGGAAAGGATAGAAGGAATAAATTAAAATATGTAATCACGGCTAAGGGAACGTTTCGCGAGAATGCCATCTGCGATCGAGCCTTACATTGTTGCAATTCTCTGAATGCGTCTACGATTGAATAATTTTTAATCAAATTCCTATTAGGTATTCTTCCTTGTTTTTATGACGACTACATTTAAGTTTAATGGTTTGTGGATGAAGAATTATAATGTCTGATAATTTGTCGTGTATCAGGATGAGTGGATTCATGCGTGGGATGTCGCTTGTGGTCGTATTATCGCATAGCACATGGTGAGGGTTTTGTGTTCTGTTCCGTAGGCGTAGTCCGCCGCCCGTCCTCGGGCGCCAACTGACTCACTGACTGCGGCTGATTGTTCGACACTAAATGTCGATGGAATCGGTAACTCAAACATTTTACTGCCGACTTAGATAATATATGGGGCGTTGCGCAATCGGGCTTCAGTTTGCCCTTAGGTTGTACTATTTCTTAAACATGGATTTTAAGAAGTCTTACCTACTTTTGTATACCTGTTGTCCTTCATACCTTTAAGGTGTGTAACAAAATAGTAAATTATTCACGTTTTGCATTCAATAATAAAAAGCTGAATTATTTTTTATTAGGTTTAGGGTAGTTTCTGTGATATTATTGGATGAATATATTATAATGACTCAAAATTTCGTTAGCTTTCAAACTTCAAAGCTACCATGTAAATCCCAAGCTTTAAGTGTTTCCATGCGTATGATAGATGTATTAAAACAAATTGAATGGAATGCTATGCGGAAAAAATCTGTTAACTCCCTACTACATATGTGTAATAACCATAAATATTTCTAGCCATTTGGCCCACAGGGCCGCGGACGCCACTCGGCGTTACTTTTTACACTATAAACAATTCTCGTCGCTCGTTAAAAAGAATGATGAGCTCTAACTGCTGCTGTTTATGGACACTAAAATTGTTGGCACGCGTTCTCCCTGCGACACTTCTCACCTGATAAACTTGAATGTGGCCAGTTTAAGTTTCATCGGAAAACGTAATAAGGTCCGAAAATAAAGCGTGCACGATAATTCCGCAAAATATAAGGCTAAAATATCACGCAATATCTCTTGCATTTACAAGCTTGATGATTTTATTTATGCATAAGTTACTGAAATTACGTACCTACAGAAAGAAATATTGTAAGAAAAAAGAATTCGAAGGTGCACAATACACTCTACAAATTGCGTTTATTTTCTTGTTGAATTCTTTCACAAAATAGAACTCGCAAATCTCCGAGCATTGCGCCACAACTTTTCTTATTTATGACAACTGTCAGGGAATTCTCATTCCTAAAAGTTCCTCATGCGTATTTTAAGGGAAAGAGTTCCCATATGTACGTCGATTGAAAAGCGGGATCAGAATCGATCGAAGTCGGATGCAGGTAGGGACTGAGATGGTTATAAATAGGTAAACAGCGTAAATAGAAACGGCTGTATCGGTTCGAGGCAACAACTAATCGATACAAGACCTTCTGTTCCTTTACATCATATCTCCATTGCTCGCAGAAATGGAAAACACTTCTTACATACGCCGAATAAAGAGTAAATTCGCTTGCAGTAGACATGTGATGGACTCGAATGTGGCTCTCAGCACGCCATCAAATTGCGTATATGTGTGCACAACTAGTTAAAAGTTAAATACCATCATGTTGGATCTTGTTTAATCAATGTAATGGAAACAGTATAGATTCGGGAGTCGTGTAATTTATTTAGCTATGCCACTCTACTCGCGATCTTAGGGCGAAAGGAATGTTGTCCAATTACAATTTAACTTGCCTACCTACTTTGTTGTATACCAAATACCAATAGTTGATAAAATGCAGATTGCCAATTTCCATAGCTATTTGTATAACGAAATGCGTAAACACTCGGATTAGATATGATCAGAATATTGCACTCTATCATGATCGTTGACGTAGGTGAAGGAATCAACGATATTTTATTGGGGATAGACAGAAGCCAGGTTGGATTATATCTACTTGTTAATTGTAGTAAGTTAAACATAGTTCAAAAACCTATCTATATTAAATAAACAAAAATTTTCCAGCACAATCAAATATTCTATCGTTCGTTGAATATTCTCGTTTGAAAAGTAAATAGAAAAATTTAAAACTTGGACGATTTAAAAGGACTTGTTTTTTCTTACACTCGTATTTTCCACCGCAGCGCGAAAATGTTATTCGCAAAGTTTTCACGAAACGGAGCCTGTTCTAAATGAAATCTTAAAACTTTTATCTTTTCTAAGATTTCTTTGTTAAAAACTGTGCTTTTAAAAAGTTTTTTTATAAATGACAACGTTAATTTTTTTCTAGGCAAAACCACAGTGTGACGCAAGAAAACTTTTTGTACCTATTTGTACAATTTTATCTACTACAGAAATCACGCGAAAACGCAACTAAATATAATATATACTTTAGGCGCATAAGTTTTTGATTAAGCTACAATAAATTAAAAAAAAATGGTAAGTCAGATTTAAACACATAATATAAAGGTGCCCGAAACAAATTTTATTGCAAGAAAATATGCAAAGAAATTACAATTCGTTTACGATCGAAATTTATAGCATTTTTATCACAGATTTTTATGTATTCCCAATTGCCCGTTTGACAATCTCACTCGTGTAAAATCTAGCAAAATATGTATGTGATGAGACCAAAGCTATTTAAATGCAAATTAGATTTTAATTTACAAAACATGCCTACGTAGGTATATCGATAAAAACTCTAAAGAAGCTTTTATTTTGGCACCTGTAATTTTTTATTTAAAACTCTCTCTATGTATCTTAAATCATGTCAAAATGGTTTTTTTGCTTTATAATTATACCTACTTAATTATGTCGATTTAATGATAAATTATACGATCAACTGGAACTGAAACACGATTTTTTTGTGAAACACACTTGAATATAATGAATATTCTACAACTATAGATAATGTCCATTAAATTATACGTTTTGATTCTTTACGCAAGATATCACAACACCTATACCTACCTATGTTTTAAAGAATTTAAACATACCTCGTATTTTACCCAAAGGAGATTTAAAAATAAGATAGCTAACTCGTTTTGTGTACAAAACATAACATGAAATAAAACCGTCTAAACAACTTTATTAAATACCGTGTTAGTGACAGACTAGCAAAAAGGATCTTACAAAATTAAGGTACCTTCATCAAATTGAAGAAAAATGTTTATTAACTAATCACCAGATTCATTTGGGTTTTCAAGAGTGGGTAATACGGCGTGATTGCGCAATTTAGTCAAAATTAAATCATTAGGAACACCTGTGTTCCCGCTGGTGCGTCCCACGGCCTCCGACTCAATTAGGAAACGACTGAAACAAACTTTAGCCGGATTATATTCATAGTTCTCTTCATTAAAGCATACAAGGGGAAATTTTTAGCAATTTGTGGAATATAAAGCTTTAGATATTAACTTTAATACTAGTTACTTCGGACTTAATAAACAATTATAATCATATAATAATATTTAGAATAGGAAATTAAGTGGAAGAGTAAAGTAGATTCCCCACATAGTATCTAATTATTATAAAATGTACCTACAATCAAAAGCGTTTCTAAGGGTTTGAGTTTATAAATAGGAAATATATTAAAATTATAAATATGTATCCTAGGTAATAATTTTAGATTCATTAAGAGCACGCAAAGGGCATTTTTTCATTCTACTTCAGTTCACAAATTATGCTCTTTCATTAACTTGACGTCAAACAAAATTTTCAATCTCAAAAGACCATTTATTATAAAAATGTATAATCGAACGATTAGTTACACGTGTCGACGTGTCTTAGCGTAATATTTATTACACCCCACATTTTTCCGACTCCAAAGTTTTTCATAAAAATATTTATCCAGTACGCACAATCGAAGCCGCCTCATCATTTATGAAAAATCGTTTCTCTTCAGAGTCCTCTATAAAAAGCTCATTTCAAATTAAAATTAAGGTCTAGCGTAGCTAATGAAAATAAACTTATATTTTCTCTACCGAATACGATTAAAAAAGAACTCTATATCAAACATGTTAAGACACTTTCAGCTTGAATAGTTTTGCGTTTACGACTTGCCACAAAAGATCGCTTGTCAAAATAAGTGGTTGTTTTTCAAGATCCATTTGTATACCGGGATACACCAGTATAGAATTATAGGATGTAAAAAGAACAACAAAACGTCGATATTTTGGTCGTCTTAGTTATAAAATGAATAGCCTTTACTATATAATATACGTATATGTTGGTAATTGATTCTTATAATATATGGACATTGGACCGTATCATTATTTTAATATTATAAGCAAAAAAAAAATAGAAATACGTTTTCTGGATCAAAGTAAAAATATGCCTAGGTTTATTGATATACAAATATTTTATTTGCGATAAATAGTAGTTACTCGTATGTACCTAAGTAGGTAAAAGTTACCTCTGATTTAATCGTCTGAATAACCTAAACAACAAAGAGTACCAAAAGTCAGTTTATTGACTTCTAAATTTTATTTTTTTATTTAATAGAGGTGTTAAAATTAAGATCGACTTTGTAATGAGTCTGAACTCTGTATCTAAATATACGTACACAAAAAAACGCAACATGTTTGTTTCGTCGTAAATCTTGTGAGCTCAAGCGTATTCTTACGCCCATATATATATCGGTAAGTAAATATAAATCTGTACATGCGGACCTAATACACAGTTTCATCGTCCAAGTCCATTAACATCAAGCATTATTGAGGTCGTATCTCGAACCCCAAGCCACTCCGATAGCCGCAACATTCCATTAAAAGAAACGATAAAGTTACATTATTATGTGTTAATAATTTCAAAAGAATATATTCCCAGATTCTGACTGATAAATTAAAAATTTCGAATGATGGTAAATCTTTGTTAATCGGTGATTGCAACCAACTTGTAACGATGCCGTCAAAAGTGAAAATCAAATATGCCAAATTTAGCATGCAAGTAGTTAATGCAGTAGCTTCATTTTCGGTTTACCAAGTAATGGTACGCCTTGTTTGTAAAATAATATTTTTGTTCATCGTTCGCAACCTTTTGCTTTTATAATAGTCTTATAAATATAAAGACATTTTGACCTGTCGTCTTAATTGTCGAAAGCTTAAGAACTTTTAATGATACCCGTAATTGCATACAGGCAGTAAGAAAAATGTCTTTTTAGTAGATAGTTTAAATTACTTCTTTATAAAGAAACACTTGTAATTAGAAAACCTCGTAGAGCTAGTTTAATTTTCTAAGAATGATTTAAATGTCTCAATAGAATTTCATAAGTCTAATTCTATCGCGGATAAATTGATTACGCACAGTAAGAGGCAGTTTGGAATATATTTAGTCGGCGGGCGTTCGCAGGAGAGGTCGAAAGGCAGTTATTCCCAGATGTCTCATAAAATTAGTATCTAACTGCCATTCGCATTATCAGACCTGTTTTCAACCGATCCGAACTCACATGAAGCCCGTAGGTATGTTTTAAAACAGCTTAAGATTATTCATGACACCTTATTACTTAGGTAGAAATGTAATATGGACGTTCTTACTTCCAAAAGTGCATCTTAGGCTCAGTACAGAATTCGTTATCAGATCATTTAAATTTTTAATGTTTCATTAGTATTCCATTTTTAAGTAAGTTGTTCGGTCCTATATTTAATGACGCTCAGAGTCATAAGATGATGATAATTATGCGACGTAAATACTGTCGAAAGTATAAGACAGGGATAATAAAGGGACATTTTTAAAGTATAATAAAATTGTTTGAGTTATTTTAATCACAGAATGCATGCTTACTGAATTTAAACATAATTATTTACGTACAAGAAAGGACGTCCTGGTTATCTAATCTTACAAGAAAATGCAAATAAGGATATCATCAAAACAAAAATTCATATTTCCTTTTATTTACATGTGTAGGTATTATAATAATTTGACAACTCTATTTACCACTATAGGTAGGTATATAGGTACCTAACATTTTTGGCCACCCGTAGCCCATAGATCTTATTCAAACCGCGCTTACTATTTGCAGTATCGACGGTCACTTTCTAACGCTGCCCATGTTTGTATGACAATATAGTGGCGCAGTTTATAGTCAGAGCCGACAGTAACTTACCACAACGAGCCCTCACTCGGGGTTAATGAGACGGCATCGTATGTGTCAAATGTTACGCGGCACAAGAATTAACAAACCTTGAATTTATCATGTAGGTATGTAATGATGATTCGTTCTGTGGTTTTAAGGTTCCATGATCAATTAGACGCCCACTTAAATCAGAGCTTTAATAATGCTTTCGGTTAAAATAACTATAGCGTAGACACTAAACATTCCAAAGATTAAGTAGGTAGGTTGTGAATAAGGCAATTATTTATTTACCTATACTTATTGTGCCAACCAGTAATATACAATACCTATACATAGAAATAAGCTTTAAATCAGTTGCTCTACAGGTAAACTCCCTCATCGTCTATAAGTAATTTCTATTTCCTATTAACGACCATTGTTTTCTATTACAAAAACAGCAAAATTTACCGCTCAATTAAACGCTAAATCTTGTGAATTAAACTGCATTTATTAGTAACTATAGAAAGGTATATAGACGCTACTGTTTACATAACTCTAAATCAATTGAAACCTGTTGTTTTATCGCGGTATAATCGAAAATAGTCCTCGCAATTGGATGGACAGTCTCAAATTACGATGTCGTTACTAACGTAGTCAATTTATTAGATATTATTGATGTTTAACTAAAAACAACTTAATTTAGAAAATAAGGTATAACATTTTAGGAGTATTAAAACGTCTTGTTCCTAGTTTGCATTAATCGAAATCGAGTTTTACATAAATATTTCTTAATAGGTATAAATAATATAATATTTATATACCTAAGTAAATATATCTACCTACATGTAATATTTAAATTTATTGAATAAATTATTGATCATTATGATACCACACACATGTTTACAATCATTATAATTATTATTAACTGACCGAAAAATAATTGGCATTTCAGAAAACTGTATCATAATAAATGTTTTTACAATCTCATAATTTGCAATAAAAGTAATTTGGTTGTAAAATTATTTGCTTTAACTGTAAATAATTGTAATATCCCTTTTAAATAACGTCGGTATCTCTAGAAAACCTTCGAATACATTTATAAAAATCTCTTAAATTTCCATCTCCTCTGTTCTGATACCGTCGCATTATTATGATTACTTTGTTCATACGTATGTGGAGAAATTTCATTCACATGAAGCCAATATATCTCTAAGGAATGAATGCATAGAAAAATTCTTTTTTGTTATAGGAAAGAAACACCGAGCCTCACGTCGAAGCTTCCTACATATTTTATTGACCCCGCACGACGCAGCCGTGGTGACGAGAATGAAATACATCTGAAGATTTTAAGCTATAATTTCGTTTTACAAATATCAGAAATGCGAACTTATATAAAGTACCTATATTTATTACTTACCTACTGAACCATAATATGTATAAAGGAACGTATGTTACGAGTAAGAAGTAATAAGGTTGTAAGAAATGAAGTTAATTAAAACTTTCAAAATTAATTGTGTATTGAGTTATTGTTTCCAATTCAGAATATTCTAACAATTTTACATTTATATAGGTTTGTTTAAATTTGAGGTACTTAAATCTAGATATCTACCTGCGTAAGTACCTATGTTCCTTCCTGCGTATCTATTAACTCTACAATCTATTAAGTAGGTAACATTCATTCATATAGGCACATTATTACAATCATACCTTGAAACCATATCATTACAATCATATTCTTCTAAATAGTAATTTATATATTTATCGATGTTATCTAGCTCCAGGTTTCTTCAGTTATTTTATTTATTTATTTATTTATTTATTTATAACACTTCATTGTACAAAACAATATAGGAAATGTGGTACAAATTAGTGAGGTATAAAAATTTTGCACAATAGGCGGCCTTATTGCTACACAGCAATCTCTGCCAGGCAACCTGGTAGGAAAGGAAATTTGTTTTCTATTCAAGCCGGGATTTAAAACACCAAGACGCTACATTAAATATTTAAAAGCGTCTTCACACACATCCCGACGGTGTATCTTGTTCCTACCGAACCCTATACTTTAGTTCTGTATCCGTCGTCGGTGCGGTATTCCCTAACTGCACTTTAGGACCAATGTAGATACACCTACATATACCTTCTACGCATACGTTCATACCTAATACACTATTTGATTCTTGTTATGCAAAGAGGTCTGACAAAGGGAAGGTAATTTTATTTATTTATTAGGTATAATTATTATCATTATTTTTTTTTTCTCTTCTTTTTACACTATCCCATTAACATCATACATTTCCTTTCTCATCAGGTTGCCTGGTAGAGATTGCTGCTTAGCAATAAGGCCACCTCTTGTACAAACTATGCCTTCCTTTTGTATTTTAATGTTATTTTTGTCCTAATTTTGTATGTGCAATAAAGTGTTATAAATAAATAAATAAAGTTTAAATGTAATGTAAGAGAAGAAAGTTTTATAAAAACGATATTTTGGTCTAGTCACTAGTGTCTTTAAAGATGTTAAATGAAGTGTTATGTTTTATTGGATATACAAATGTAACATAGGTTTTTAATTACCTTCATTGCAATAAATATTAATTGTTATCTAAGCACAATAATCCGTTAATTAAGAATTACATAATACATATATAGAGCGAATTGAACTCTACCTAGTCAGAAAACTCTAACGTCTACTTACATCTAATTTAAATTGTATAAAATGGATACAATCGATTGATAAATTACGTAGTAATGTGAATTTAGTACAGCTTATCAAATGTTTTGAATTAAACTAGTTCTTTAGTATAAATAATCAACCAATAAGAAGCCGGCGTTGTATGTGTGTTACCCCCACCACTGCTCAAGTGCGCGTCCAATCTTTGTAAGCGATCACGATTCACGAAACGTCATTTATAATTCAGACGCCATTACAAACACATCTCGACTGTATTTTAATATGTTTAATTATGAAATATAATAAAAAATATGCATGATTATTTCTATAAAATTAATTGTTTAAACATTGTGAATGTTAAATAGGTTTTTTTTTGTAGATATTTATTTCATTTTATTATAGTTTTTTTTTGTACATTGTGTTGTTATGATTTATAATAATATGATAATATCATCGCTGAATATTACTGTCCTTATTAATTACCTATATCTACCTATAGTTTTAACTACAATTTTTGTTATAACTATTATAAAATGTCAATGTACCTACCTACTTACCTAGGACTAGGTTTTTCTTGTAACTTTTAGCATTATTATTAATTTTGTACTAAAAATATTCATCAAAATTAGCAAATTAAACTAATGAACTTTTAGTGAAGATTGCTCTCAAGCTGTAATGTTAATAAGAGGCATAATTTATATTTTATACGCTATCTTGGCAAAGAACCAAAAAACTTACAACTTCTGAATTCTAATGTGGTCACTGAAAATGAACTTCATAAAATTACATTTATTATAATACTTAATTTGTCACATTTTGCTGTGCGTATAAACAAATGTCCACTTTAAATTTACTTATATTAATTTGCTTTTATGCTGAATATATTTTCTTTTATTTCAGGATGATTAATACAGCACATTTAAAGAAATCCAGCTAAGCAAGAGGATCTCCAGATATTAGATCCGATATTATATTAACTGTCTATAAATTATAATACCTAGTAGGTACCTACCTATCCATAACAAAATATTAACCTAATAAATAATATTTAAATCATGAGAAGTGTATTAAAATATATTCCTATTATGATAACTAGAAATATTTTACATCTACCTACTTAGGTACCTAATAAATAAGAGTAAAATCTCATTTGAATTAAAATAATAACCTTTTTTATTCATAATTTTGTTAAGATATGCTAGACTCTACAAATATTTATAAAGAACTTTAAATATTTATTCATATTATGTTAATAAGATAATAAGTAATGAAAATTATTTAAAGAAAATACAGAATGTAACATTCTTGCTTTGTATTTTTCTTTAAAACCAAGCAAAAAGGACAAAACAATGTCAAGTCAATAAAACGGTTATATTTAAGTCTTTGTTAACGAATAAATAGGTACACGCTATTATGATTGTAAATAATTTCGATATCTTTTGTGTCTTTAAATAGGTACTTAAATATTACACTTATAAGTAGTAAAGATTCTCTTCAATATTGGCAAAATAGTACCTAATATAAAAATAAAACAAAACGATATCATGGTTTTTATTTAATATTTCAATGTAATAAAATTAATATAAAATGCCCTCACAAATAATTCAAAAAGCAATTATTATCTATAACAATCGAACAAAATACGTATTTACTTTACCAAAGTAGCAATATTCGAAACCAAAGAGCGAGTTTAAATTGTTCGTTTTACGATTATTGCATATTTGATGTTAGGTATCTTTTGAATACGAATTTGGGACTAACTCACGCAATGTTTTGCTGTACAATGTTATTCTAAAATCTGTTCTAATACTGATGTACATAACGTTCATTATTAAATAAACTTATAGTATAAATAAACTAGTAACTTCGAACACGTATAAAGTATGACCACAGTATTACAATATTATTTCCTACAGTAAGGAATCGCCTTTGATGTCGCGCGATGCCGCCGCCAGCGTAGGTACTTACGCTGCCACACGAAAATACGCTAGGGTTGCAACAAATGGGAAATAAAACAATTGTGATTATTAATATTATGATGAAATCATTTATTCATATTTCATATGTACATTCAAAATAATTGCGATTATTAAATCTGATGTAATTATTTGTTCATAAATATATAATTACAGATATTGCACTGCTAAATATTATTTACGTGGACACTTTATTTTTGGATGTTCTTAATTGTATATTATAACATTTAACTAAGTAATGCATTCGCATTGGGATGTACAATCTGATTAGGAAATAATGAGGACAACATATACATAGCTTTGATTTTAATTCAACAGATACAATTAATACAATCTTTCTGAAATATTGTTTCCTTCTGGGATTTCAATGTAGATTTACATCCGTAAACGGAACAGTTTGTGCGCGCCATAATAGAATATGTAAGTACCTATGTATAATAAAATTATTACACAAAAAATACGACTGCGTCGTCCTTTCGCGATAGGTAAAGCAATCTCAGCGTGATTGCTTTACGCGGCCCGCGTCGCCCGACCCCCGCCAGTTCCCCTCCGTTTCTCTGCACAAGTACATTCGTCGCACTAATACTGTGGTATGACAATAACTTGCCCTTTTGAGATGGCAGAAATATGTATTTAATAACGTTTAATGACTGATATCAGTCCTACTTTATAAGGAATTTGATTTGATAGTGTGTAAATAATTTACTTAATGAATATATTTGAGAATTGTAGTTATTATTTTAGGAATAAGATCCCAACATCTAAAAAAAAACAAACAATGTGGTTAGGAACTCCGCTCCGTTCCTAAGTTTGTAAGAAATCGATCAGTGTAACAAATTTGTATCTAGGTATATCTCTATAAAAAGCATACAAACCTACTTACGGTATTTCCTTACTACAATGATAAAAATAATATGGTAACCTTAATAACGGTGCATTCACATTAAACGAGCGAATGCTCATTCTAACCCCTCTATGTCAAATTGTTTTAGTGTTAACAGGCGTAGAGCATTCTTTCGTTATTCTTAGTGCATTCGAAAAGATTCTATGCAATGTTATGTACTAAACCATACTAAATACGAGTTTTTGTTTACATTAAAAGAACACGAAGGAATGCTCTTTCTCTAGATCTAGCTCTATGTTTGTTTGATGTAAATGTACCGTTAGATAGTTACATTGGCATACATTATATCTGTTATTTTAACATACCGAATAAAGTTATTATTAATAATTGTCTCTTTATTTACCTAAACATAATTTATAAGGTCAAGTAGGTGAAACAATCAGCATATTTTGTAATTTAACAAAATAGCTTCATAATCCTTACTAATATTATAAATGCGAAAGTAACTCTGTCTGTCTGTCTGTTACTCAATCACGCCTTAACTACTGAACCAATTTGCATGAAATTTGGTATAGAGATATTTTGATACCTGAGAAAGGACATAGGCTACTTTTTACCCCGGGACATAGGATAGGTTTTATACCGGAAATCCCCCGGGAACGGGAACTATGCGGGTTTTTCTTTGACTGCGCAGGCGAAGCCGCGGGTGGAAAGCTAGTAATAGAATATGATAACATGGTAATATATACCTATACCTGTCAACATACAAACTACAAATCACACCATGATCTCTAGAATTTTGTTCACTATTATGAACAACAATATGTATAGGTAGGTGCATAACATTTAGGCTGTTGGTGAAAGTTCAACATCAAAATTGAATAACTTCTAAATAATGGCAAAACACTAGGTATAAGATAATATGATGATATTACCGCAGGAAATATCACTTGCCCATAGAATTATTTTCTTTCCTATCTAGTAAAATCAAATGCCGTCGGTACTGAATTTCATTCAAAAATGATGAGTTATTTACATCAATAATTCGATATATACCTAGTACTTATTTTCTATGAGCTGTAACTACATATTTAATAAACTTGCTACAGATTTTAAACGCAATATTTTGTACCTACCTATTGTTCGCTCTTACTTATGTTATTTAATTATTCCTACTTCATTACAAACAGTAACTATTGATAATGTTAATTATAATTAACCTTTAGTCATCAATTCTGAGAAATTTCTTACTTTTACCTTAGTAAAGATTCTTGTTCCTATAGGTAATTATTAGGTAGGTAGGTTTATAGCCACCTTGTTTTTTTACTGAAATACCTACAATAAAGCTACTGACATTTAAAGTTGAATGTTGCGTGCCTTAATTTAATTTTAATACTTTCATACCATAGATCGTTATTGATATAGAGGGGACTTCTTATTATTATGTATTTTATATGTACCTATCATAGTTTATACATCAGTGGTGGTTACCTAATACCTATAGGTATGGTATAGGTAGGTACCTAAGCATGATATATAAAAAGCTGTGTTTAGGTAAATTATAAAATATCAGCAACATACCTACTTACACATTAAATTGTTTGTATAAGTTCCTGGGAGGTAAGTACCTATTTATAAATATTTCAAAGACCTTAATAACCTACCTACCACCTTAAAACAACATTTAATGAAATAACGCATTTGAATAGAAAGGTTTATTCTTTACAGAGATGGAAAAATCATACAAAGACAATACAAATAATTTTCAATTTTAAATGCGTGCATTGCACATTTCCATTGACCTTCAACAAATTGCGACAATTTGTACCAAGGTTAATAATAATAGTCGATGAACAAATTTAAAGGGAAACTCAGTGAATAGTCCCATAACAACTTTAACTTTAACTTTAAACTGTTAAATTTCATAAAATAAATAGTTATCATAATTATTATTGTTACATAGATAAGGTATCCAATTAAACTTTGTAAATTTGCAACTGCATGATAGTACATAATTAATAGAATAAATCACAAACATTTGTAACCAGTTTTGTAGACCAATAATAAAAAAAAACATTGTAAACCAATAGAGCACGTTGAAGAATAGGAATAAAGAAAGTTAACAAAAACAAATCTTATAAGAAACAAATATTTTTAATTGGAACACGTTTTATGTAACAGGTAAAAGTCTCTAGAACTCTAACTCTACATTATATGTGTAGATAAATTTTATATAAAATATGCAAGTACTTACTGTTCGTGTTGACTTAAATTTATTTGTTTCTTATAACTACATAAAGAAAATACAGAAAAAAATTAAACTAACCTCAAAACGCGAAATATCAAGAAATCGTATTAATTTGCTCTACAATTAACTCTTGAAGTGCTGCCATCTCTGTACGAGTGGAAGAACTTTTTGATACAGCGCCATCTCCCGGAAGATGCTTGAAGTTCTACATCAGTACATTGACACGCTTCATTTCCCGTATCCCACTCTATTGATGAGAGAGATAGATATATCAGGCGATTATCTCAGAACTTATTTTTGGTGTCTGCTGATTGGTGAAATTGATGCTGCGTCATGTCTTTACAGGAGAATGCACCAATGGGAAAGCGCATCGAATATCCGTATCAGTCGGCCATGATATTTCAGGCGGAGCTAAATTTAAGATCCTCCTTTATATTCCTGACGTATGCAGTCATTTTAGTAATAGGTCATGTCGCAGCAGTATCGTTTTTAGAACTGCTGACATGGAAATAATTTTTGTAAAGTATGTGTTATCAATAATTTCTGAAGAAAATTAGTAGGTAGATAATAATTGACTACATTAAAAAAAATTACACCGTATTCAAAGGAATGAAAATGGAATATTTTATTGGAATATGAATTTTATTCCGAATTGTAATAACAACAACTGCAGTAATACCTTCTAGCTTCTACCCAATACCTAGACTAAATAATCACAATGATTTTATAATTCAACTCAATGCTATAAGCCATTTTTTAAAGTTATAGGCACTGGTAGAGTCGTTAAACTTATCTACATACCTACGTGCATACCTATACATGTATCTACCTATTAATGAAATAAAATCACAATAAAAAATAATTAAAAGACAGCGTATGATTATTATTATCTGATAGGTATGTGAGTAGATATGTATAAATATAAGTAGTTTAGTCCTGTCTTTACACATAGGTATAGGTACCTACCTGTTTTATCCGCCCAGCAACCATTCCACGTGTCTACCTACCATAAGCCAACCAAAATAACTACTCCAATTCATTAATCCCCAGTCTCATAGTCAAAATATTCCAAGCTATTTTAAATCTTATAAACACGTGACTATCACGTATAACCAATTTTACGAGAACAGCACGCGCCGCTCGTAAAACCGTGGTCACCTGATCAACACAACTGTAGATGTTTTAATGGCAATTATTAAATCATTCCATTGACATTTTGTTTGTTTCTTGCTATGAAGTTGTAAACGTTTAATGGTTGCGCTGTTTCAGCGGAAATGCGGATTGTACCTATTACGCAATTTGGTTTGCTATTATGTAATTTATTGTTCGAATTAAAATGGGTTGTTCATTTTTGGGGTGAAGCGAGTTAAATAATTAGAAATTATATCTACTTATAAGTCGTTGTATGTAAGAAACTCATTTAACTTCTGTTTCTGTAAACAATTAATAGAGTTCGTTTTAATCGTCTCTACCTATAAACAGTTTACTCATAAAAGTAATGTTATCTCTTTAAACGTTTCCAAAGGTACCTAAAGGTAAACCTATACCTACCTAGATGTAGATATACCTACCTACCTACTTCTGTGTAATGATAATGGGCTATTCAAATTATATTATTCTCAATATGAATGAACACAAAAGAGCTGAAAAACGCCTGCTATGAAACGCTGCCATTATTTACAGGAGGGTTTTACAACCGGAGACCCAATAAATTATGACATTTTTTACGTAAAATATACCTACACTAAGTTTATAATTTTATTACGTAACGGTGAGTTTTTAAGTGGATTTAGGTATATCGATTGTGTAATTAAACGATTCATTGTCCATTGATGCTTCTATGCGTTTTATTGTTTTATTCACCCATAACACTCAAATACAAGGCAGATAATTGCTACAATCTATGACCATAAACGGTGTTTGACCACGCAACAAGTTATTAACCATGGCTATTATTTAATTATGTTTGAATTAAGCCATTATTTTTTTATGTAGATATATTATACAATCAAGCTAATACTACAGACATTAAATTTGTTCTAATAAAATGTAATGTTAGGTATTAAATATTACTTTATTTTTAATCTAGGTGTCATTTTTGTGACTTTGATAACATTTATTTTGACACTATATTGATAAGAAATATGTTTATTTAAACAAAGTTTATCCTAGCCCGGTGATAATAAGATATCATAAAAAAACATCCAAGCAATTAGTTGACTGTTAATTATTATGACACATTTAAAACACATGATAAACCAGTTACAAAGTTCATTAAAGCTTACAGTTAAGTAAAAAATAAATTAATTATATAACTTATTGTCTTCCAGCAATTTTATATTTATGACAAAATATGTAAGGATTAATAAAATGTCATGAGTTCTTCACTTTTCTTCGTGAATGTACATAAACTAAAGCAGATGCGATATTAGGTATGTCAAAATGGTCGGTTAATAATAATCTATACCTACTAGTCCATTGAAAAGTTACATTTGGGGTTGCGTTTTTTAGAGGACGCAATTTTATTTTTTTGATGTGTAGGGGAGGTCAGTGTGAAGCTATCACCAAGTTTGTGGGGTCGCCACCCTTGTCCCACGGCCGCCATCTTGAAAATAGCGGTTGAAATGGTTTGTACGATATATCTCTTAAACTATTTACTTATCTGATAAAAAAATTGTTTACATATTATTTGTTGCAAATTAAATTCTCTACAACTTTGGTCCAGTAACTTTTTGTCATAAAACTATAAATAAAAAAGTTATAAGCGAAAATGTTCAGAAATTAGAGCTATTTATATCTATTTTTCAATAAAACTTTTTTTTTATAATTTTACGAAGAAATGATATCAGACCATTTTTGTAGATTGTTTTCCGAAGAACAACTTTTACATACAACATTTTTTCATTAAGTAAATAGCTAAGGTTTTACAGCGCTTTGAAGTGAGTACTATTATTCAGTACTCTTAACTATACAGTAGACATATTATATTATGTGTGTACTAATAATAATTTGTCATCAGTAATTGTTTTTTTTTGTCATTGTAATATTTTTAATAATTAATTTCGCAATATTATTAATAATTAATTATTGACTCATTTTCCCACCACCCAGGAGGTAGAGTCTGGAAGCGCCTTTTTTTTTACGTCAAAAAGCAGGGCTGAAATGTTCTGCAGTGTGCTGCCATTGTTCTGGAGTCTGGGAAAAGAGCCAATAGCCAATATATGTATAGTTAAGAGTACTGAAAAATAGTACTTACTTACTTCAGAGCACTGTAGAACGTTAGCTATTGACGTAATGAAAAAATGTTGTAGATATAAGTTGTTCCTCGAAAAACAATCTACAAAAATGGTCTGATATCATTTCTTCGTAAAATTATAAAAAAAAAGTTTTATAGAAAAATATAAATAGCTCTACATTCTGAACATTTTCGCTTATAACTTTTTTATTTATAGTTCTACGGCAAAAAGTTACTGGACCAAAATTGTAGAAAATTTAATTTGCAACAAATAATGCTACAATTTTTTCTATCAGATAAATGGTTTAATAGATATATCGTAAAAACCATATAAACCCCTATTTTCAAGATGGCGGCCCTGGGACAAGGGTGGCGACCCCACAAACTTGGTTTTAGCTTCACACTGACCCCCCCTACACACCAAAAAAATAAAATTGCGTCCTCTAAAAAACGCAAGGTTAGGCCTAAAACATGTAACATTTCAATGAACTATACTTAAATATTATATTATAATTATTTTCTACACGGATGTAATTATCTACATATACCTAATGAATGTTAAACATTAAAATTAAATAGCACTATGTAATTAAATAGTTTTAAGAAAATATGTTCTACTGTAGGTATACCTAATATTAGATATATTTTCAGGAGGACTACTCTTCTTATATAATTTTGTATCTCACCTGCCAATATCCATATCTGAAACAAAAAGATAAAAATTAGACTAAATTCATATAGAAACATTGCGGAATAACAAGCAATCTAATTTCGAAAAGGAAGTGCTGTTTCTGTATAGGTAGGTATTATATTATAACAGCAGAGAAAATTCCCAACGGAAGCATTGTATCATGTGGCTGGTACATTGAACATGGATGAGACGGGCGCGTCCTTGTATTGTTCGTCGCTCGCTGCAGTGCGATTACGAGCAGCTCGCTCCAACCCGTTCCATCACCTGAGCCGATCCGTCACCCATGCTTCGAACCGTAAAAACCGTCTGCCTCTAGTCTACTGTTTTTACGACCCGACCGATGCCTATAAAAATAACATTCTCATATAAAACTGCTGCACACCGCTATTATTATAAATGATACCGCCTTTACGACGAGTGAATATTTACGTTTTTATTTCATGTGTTTATTGCCTGTTGTGCAACTTAATAGCGCACTTGAACTTGCCGGGCTAGTGACACCGTTTGATACAAATCGCGTTTTATTGTTTCACTCAATGGACGGACGAATTTTACGATCGTGGCGTAATCTGTGACGTGTTTAATATGAGCGAGTAACGTATGCTACTGACTCATGTCTCATTTGATACGCTCTAACTTTCCATTTCTAATTCGCAGTTTTAAATTCTTGCCAACACGCCAGTTTCGTATTATAGTATGCTTCGCTTTGCATCTATTTATAAAACTGGTTGAATATTTGGGTAGCGTTCAAACTGGCTTATTCTTATTTGAAAGCATAGCTCCCTCAGGAGATTTTCCAACCGAACGTAGTAGAGATATATCGCGCAAGAATGCTTTTCCACTAAGGGGTGGAATTTGCATTCATATATTTAAGGATGGATACCTTTCTGGGAATGACAATAAATAACAGGTCGAATATACATCTGGGGTCGTATTAAGGGACATCTTTCCATCCTCCCCGGTCTTTGATAAATATTTTTGTTTTCATCCGCAACCCGAGTTCTTAAAGACTCGTAGCATCTTTCTACTTGGAGGATAAATGCTAAGAGATAAATTAATATTTCATGAAATACGTTCATTATCTTCTCTGTTGAACTTAGGTATTATGGCAAATAATTAGAACGCCTGAGTTTGTACCAGATCTCTAATGCTTTCTTGCCTTTAATGTATAATGCTCTTGTATTTTCAGTAATGTTAACTAAGTGGCGCTCTATCTTATATACATTAAATGAAACCCGACCCGACCCACATTAAGAGGATAAACGTGTATTCACATAAGCTTATTTCTTTTATACCTACTAAGGAGTAGTACCCGAGTGGAATTCTTAATCAAGCGACCCAAGACGCGGTGCATAAAATGCAATGTTAACACCGTTCTTACATTACGAATTCACCTGAATACGTTTATGTTATGAATAAAATCAGCGAAATTATGTGACAAGTATCGAGATGTTACTTTTGTGGTTTTAAAGAGTCGGAAGGCGCCTGTATAAAATTCCACATTCATTATCAGCATACGGTGCTTGGTTCGCTTCGTATTTTGGCTGACTCAATACAGGCTCTTACGAGATGGGGTGCTTTGATTACGAGTGCTGAGTGCCGTGGCAACGACAGCAAACAAATTATTATTAATATTTTTACGCAGACATAGGTTATTAACTCGCATGTTTACGATGGAGACGAACTGAATAATAATTAAGAAAGTTTATAAACCGTATAATGTGAGAAACTGCAAAAAATGCAAAAAAGTTTACGTAAATAGGTGGCTACCTATACAGGGTTACTTGTAAAACACCAGCAACCTCGCAGGACAAGATAGCTAACATCATAAGTAACAACATTTTTTCTACGACTTTTGATAATTTGTTAGATTTTATTTTCATACAAAAATAAATATAAAATATTCATTTAATTTTCCGTTTGAATATTATAAACTCTACGCGCATCCCAAAAATTACGTAAATAAGAAGCGAACGAGAGGGGAAAGGAGGCGTCGCGTCGTCCTTTCGATAATGAATAGGTCATAGACTTACAAATGTTAGGAGAGTACAATAAAAACTTTAAAAAAATCATTTAAAAATAATGTATTGCGTTATGCCAAAAGTCGTAGAACAAATGTTGTTACTTATGATGTTAGTTATCTTGTCCTGAGAGGTTGCTGGTGTTTTACAAGTAACCCTGTATAATTAAACTTAAAAAAGAATAAAAAATTTTATATATGTAATAAAGGTTGTACTTGAATTTCAGTAACAGGAATAGACAAAGGATACTTCTTTGGACGTTCGTCTTTCTACTGCGAATTAACATCACATTTTAGGAATACCTAATCAAATTGATGGAACTTACCAATTAAATTAATGCGTACAATCTCTTTGTTACCGTTCATACATTTGCGCCATTGCTCTTCGCGTATAGTTTTCAACCGGTTAAATCTAAACAGATAAAATCTTATTCCTAGACATGTTTGCTGTCGGTACTATTTTAAATAAATAGGTGCAGGAAATGCACCTCTCACATTGAGAATGAATACCTACGTCATTCGTATGTTTCAGGATCACCTGTATGAATGAGATTCACGTACCTATCGTATTGATGATATCCATTTGGCTGTGCTGTTCAATTCTAACGTAGGTATAAAATATATTATTGTAACAAATGTCAACGATTATTAGATTTCCTTGATCATAGTTCATAAGAATATAGGTAAATACTTAGGTATATAACATCTAGGTATAAGAGAAGCTCGACTTCATCGTCATGTGCTCTATATTTTTTCCTCCTAATTTCCTAATCTGCTCTAAGTTAGAAGTAACAAACTACTTATACCTACTATAAAGTTATATCTACACCTACTTTTATGAACATAGATATTTAATAAATTCCAAAACACAACATACCATCATATCTTCAAACAGAACTTAATCATGCTTATTGCTGTGTTATACCTTTTAATCTCTCACTAAAATGTGCTGTTAAAAGCTTTGAATGTTTTAAGTCGAGTGTAAAGAGGATGTATAGAAAACAAAGGGGCTTTAGTGATTCAAAATAAAGTAACAAGGAGTCTTGTTTTACGAACGTTCTATATTAATATTAAAGTTTAAACTGGGTCTTGGCTTGATGCCAATTATTAGTAACTATGTGTCTGCTATATCTAAACTTTAATAAATCCTCACATGAAATAATTATAATCAAAATTATGCGGTCGATATTGGATTAGATATTAATTTATTGAGGGAATAAATTATCAGCAAATTAAAGGTGGGTATACTGCTTCTTTCCGCCCATTATCGATTAATATTTTCGAAATCATATCTGCGATGTAAATATGCAGCATCTTCGATTTAATTCATAATTTAGTTTACATATTATATATTATAACTAGCTTTCCGCCCGCGGCTTCGCCCGCGTTTTCAGAGAAAAACCCGTTCCCGTAGGATTTCCGGGATAAAACCTATCCTATGTCCTTTCTCGGGTATCAAAATATATCTATACCAAATTTCATGCAAATTGGTTCAGTAGTTCAGGCGTGATTGAGTAACAGACAGACAGACAGAGTTACTTTCGCATTTATAATATTAGTATGGATTATGTGTTTAAACATGTAAAAATAAATTTTCCTCAAGATTTCTCGCGAAGCTCTATCTAAATCACAGTGCGGATCTACCTATATCAAAAATCTTGAGTTCATTCTCCTGACGCCGCTTTTGAGAAAAATTGTTTATGTAGTTAAAGTTAAAAGTTTATGTAGTAGGTAGAAATAAACAAGATTAGTCTTTCCCGGATGAATTTCGCAGACAGATTACAGTAGGTAAAATATATATTGAAACGCATAGATAACAAAAGGAAATTGTAGATAATATCTACTGTTATTTATTTTGAACGAAATCATAAATCATAATGAATAAATATGAAGACGGTCTTAATCCTCGACCACAAAATAAGATCTCACTTTATCCTAAGTAATATGATGATGGCTTTGCGTATTCGGAATGAGGCCCCCTACAATAGCAAAATTATTCTCGTTCAAAGATTTCGGCAACAAAATGGATGACGACAAATTCCATGACTTATACGAATTATTCATGGATATGGTAACGTTAAACTTATTTGTGTGTCTGGTAGGAGACGCAAATGATTTCTTTCATTTTGACATTGCGCTTTATTTTCGTAATTCAACAACAAATGATACGAAATCACAAAGGTTTCAGACGGGCGCATATTTTGTCTCATGATTGCTGTAAAATTTAAATACATTTACCGAGTCACTTGCGAGATTTTGTTTCATTGATCAAAGACTCACAAGAATACATTTTGATTAATTTACATTCCGACATCTTGTGCGTGTGATCCAAATAAAAGAAATATTGCCTTGTTTAGGAAATAAAATATGATAATGGTAACGGTACCTATTGACGTCATTTTTAACATAATTTATTTTATGTATTGGCGCTTTTCCAATTTGGCACGTCGCAGCGAGCGAGCGTTGCTGTTTGTAGTTGATATTAGAAAAGTTGTTGTTGCACAATTTCTTTTATACATTAATAGTACGCTGAATAACAATTTGCTGATAATTGGAAAGCCTAGTTGTCCGTCTCTGAAAGATTAGACAAATAGTGCTCGGCTGACGTTTAAACGTTTGGCATAGGTGTAAAAATATTTAAAAATAAACTTTTTGTAGAGAAAATTTTTAAGCGTCGGCGAGTGCGAGTAAGTCACTTATGTGAAAAATTATTTGCGATATACCTACCTAGTTAATACAAAATACATTTTATTCAGGAGTTTTATAGAAAAAATAATGGTTCTAATGGTTGAAAACAGGAGTCAATATGATAATGAATTGACAATTTTACCATAAAAATAGTCATTTTGAAACTTACCAAGAATTGATGTCACGATGTCGTAAAATTGACCACGATTTCTCACCGAAAAAAGGAAAATGTTTGTTCTCATGGACATGAACGCAATTCTAATCGATTTTGAAGGTGTCCTTTACTTGTAGTCGAAACACGAGCTGGTAGTAACTTCGACGTTAACCTTGTTGCGATTACAGGCACTACTTGGACGAAATATCCAAATAAGTCCAATTTACAGTTGGTGAATGTTAAATTAGCTAAATCCATAAACTAGAAGCAAATAAAACTTTTAAGTTAAGGTTAACAAACTGACATCTTAAAATAGAATAGTCTGTGTAAGACGTTGAAAAGTTGCAAACGACTCAAAACTTGTCTCATTACTGAAAAAAATTCAAATGTATGAACAAAATGCTTTTTATGATATCAAAAAACGTTCACTTTTGCTTTAACTACTGATTCTAGTTCCAAGAAAGTGCATCACATGACCCTGCCCTTAAAAAATTGGTGCATTCATTTAAACAAAACATTGCGTTCGCCCTTTTGTTTCTTTCGGCGTATCAAAAAACACCTCACCCTTTAGCTTTGTGCAACTATTGTAATATTTTTATAAAGAAATTGAGAGTGTATTGTCCAATTACTGGCCATTTTTACTTTTTGTTTGGCCTTTTAGTGCGACCATAAAATTTAGAGCATAAACAAAAAACCCTTCCGCGTTGCCTTAGATTCTTCATGTACGCATCAGTTTAAAATTACAGGTGAAATAGTGAAAGTGAGATTGTCATTGTGATTATTGATTTCTTTGTCTCTTCCGTGGTTTTAATTGCTTTCCTTTATACGTGATCATTGATTTATGAGTGCGGTTGGAGGGAACAACAATAGTAATGGTTTGTACAATTTTATTCAATTTAACTCTCTCAGTTAGACTGTTTTCGTGATGGAAGAAAGGTGTTTAGATGCTCTATATTATGTCTAATTCAGTCAAAGAATATTTATATTAAACGATACTTACTTCAAAATCTCCTTCGAGTAAAAAAAAGTTGAGCTTGTTGGTAGGTATTCAATATAGAGTTTATCAGTGACATTAATTTAATAAAAATTGTCTAAAAAGGTGATGAAGTTACGTACGTGACGCAGTGACAAACGCAGTGAACGACATGTAATTTCATATGAACGTGTACAATTTACTCTCGTATAGTGTCAAAACGTTTGTTCTTCTTATACTCATATAGCATTTTCTCTATATTTGCAAAGTGTAGCACAATATTTGTGGAACGTGTCGACCGGGGTGTCAATTGTAACATATCTAGGCGTAACACGTTGCTATGAACGACATATTCAGTTATTACGTGTGTTCTTGTGTTATTATTCCTTGGCTTTTTCCTTTTTGTCGTAATAAGGCGTTGATTATTTCTCCCTTGTGTACGGCGCGCCAATTGTCATCTGCTTGCCTGCAGGCAGCCGATAACATGGGAATATAATATATTATAGAGTCATATGTTCAATGTGTTTTATGAAGTCTCTTATTTGCTTGTGTAAGCTAATAATCCGGATATTTGTCGTGCTTTTTACCATTTTGTTAGAATTATTTTTAGAATAGGTATATTATGAGAAATCTGACTGTAATGGGAAACTAATAGAATATAAAAGGAACGTTAATAACATTTGCCACTAATAACAAAACATTTTTATATGCCATTGGTTTATCAGTTTTTATTAATCAAAATTGTTATTCAAATGCCTATTTAGGTGCTTTACAGTTCTAAAATATAGAGCATACCATTACTTTAAATATTTAATTTATTACCAGATCACATAAAAAAGTCGGTCCATTTTTTAGATATATTCAAATTTTTCTGAACGAATTCTTTGGACAATTTGTAGTTATTTTCCTCGTGTTGTGTTGAAAGGATGTTTTCACCTCTGAAAACAGTGAATCATAGTGTTTATTTCTCAAAGGCACAAGTAAGATAAATGTTTAACGGAAAACATACCTTATCCCTGAAGCATAAGATTTTTTTTTCAACTCTTTTCACATTACTTATCTATAGTTTACATTCAGGGACTTGTAACGTAAAATGTTGGAATTTAGTAAGCAAAATGTAAATTACCTATAGGTTACTGATACCCAATCTTGAACTGGATTTGCGATTCGTATAGATATTGGAGAAGATAAGATTATGATACGGTGATAGCTTTAAGTATGAAAGTTTGATACCAAACTCAACGGGCAATCTCGTTTAGAGTTCCCTGGAACTTCATAAATTGCCCAATTTCACAGATCGCGGGCGGTTAGGCGACGTGTAAAATACAGTTCCTTAAAGAGGGTCACAACTTTCCCAAACTTTTTGATAAGTTTTGCGCGTTATGCGAACATTCATTATACAGTAGATATTTACCTGTCCGTTTTACTTATCAATTCCGAACGGACTATTATATTTTTAACCTGCAACCAGCATTCATAATATTTAAAGGTTAACAAGTGTAACCTCGCGATACAAAATACAGAGGCGGTAAATCATTCGAACGTATAGGTACGTAGATATGAAAATTAGAGTACAAGGTAACAGGTACTGGATGAAACTCGCATGTAAGCGGCTTTCAAGTCTCAGCCATAAAATGCATGATGAATGTAGACAAGCCCTTTCGTATCGGTACCGTTGCGTCCCCACTACCAAGGGATGGGCATGGTTTGTACCAAATTAACTTGAACCACCGTCCCCCCCGCGTCGTATAGAATCAACGTTCGCGTGGGATTAAAACCGGCTTATTCGAGGGTTCCCATTAAATTGGTCACACATATCGAATATCGAATAGGGTTCGGTGCACTCAACTCCATTTTTAAATTTGAATACTAATGGGAGACGATACGAAAATGGCCGATTTTAGTATAAGCTGGGCTATATCCGTACACGATACGAGCAAATAACGTGTTAAAATTATTTGTTTATTACAAGGAACGTTGTTTTTAAAGGAAAATTAGTAGGTACTTACGTTTATTTACAGATAAAAAAGGTGCTTATGAATAGTATTCAGTAGAATTAGGTAGGTATTTATAATATAAAAATTAAAAATAGGTAAAAGCAAATGTGAAATGCCTCAATCAGGGTAAATTATTATTAGTACTTCATACTAATTTGTAGGTTTTTACGATTTTTTATTAAATAGGTAATTTAATTTTATTGTATCTATCTAATGCAATTAGATATAAAATTTATATTGAATTGAACCTTTGGTTCGTTTTAATATTAGATAATAACCTAAGTGTTTTTAAAACTTGAATTTGATTTAG
This sequence comes from Colias behrii, assembly GCA_029959065.1. Lineage (NCBI taxonomy): Eukaryota > Metazoa > Arthropoda > Insecta > Lepidoptera > Pieridae > Colias > Colias behrii. The sequence goes on from JARWMC010000009.1 coordinate 5,435,578, forward strand.
AGGTTCATGTAGTTAAACCTAAATACAATTCCACCCCATAATTATTTGCATTTAAATGAACCGCTAAGTACCTAACGATAAAAGTATCTCGGCGTGAAACACAACCAATTTGATATTAATCTCATACGCAAGACCACCTGTTTGACATATGGACATACAAACACCCATTTTATGTACAAATAAAATTTTCCATACGAAATAAATTCATGGTTTTTATAAGACGTCGAATTAATGCACCGATACGAACCTACATCGTAACATGTGAAACCTACAATCTTCTCATTTACTTCTGCGAAAATAAATGTTTGTTCTTGAATTATGTATCAGCAAAATTTCCATATAATTTTGAACACGGATTCGCCAAATGAATCTGTCATAAATATAATACTTTATAGCGGAATAAAATATACCTGTAGAGCTTCGAGGAGCTTAATGGAATGAAACGTAAGAGGAGGTGATTTAAACGATTGCTTTTGAGAAACGGTTACCGATTTTTCGAAGTTTGTACATCAAAATTATCCTTTATTTATGCATACTATCAATATGTACAGCAAATCATTCTCATCATAAAACCTCATTGGAGGCAAAAGTTTTTATTTTTAATTAATAACGGTTAAAAAGCATGTATGTATGTAGGTATAAGTATAAAGTAGGCAAGCACATTACGAAAGAAGGAATGTTAAGAAGTATTTTGGCAATATGTGTAAAACTGCTGCATACAAAATTTATTATAACCGTTGTAGTTTAATTAACTTAACCGATTTCGTTTTAAATGCCGGACTGGTTTCAAGAGCCAAAATTAATTTAAAGAACAGAGCAACATTGAAACTTCGATTTGCTACATTCATGCACTCGACACACAACATTAGTCCGTAATATCTCCTCTTTGTGATGGAAATAGGGTGTATTTACCCATGCTAGAGTCGCTTCTACATCTGCTTAGTCTATAAGATCAAGTATCCGGCTGTAGCAAAACAGATGCCCCAAAGAGTTATACGTAATCTAAATGTTACACTGTCGAAATTATTGTAGGATAATTGTTTCGTTAATACCCTTGTAATATTGCAGGCGTCCAATTACTTTCAAGGATTAAATTCCTCCCAAAACTCAATTTGTTGTCCGATGCTGGTTTGTTAATTAAATAATTTCGCAGAGCAACAAACTCTTAAAAGTATAACGTAATTCGATTAAGGTGAATTTCTTGATCAAATATTTATTGCGTTATTTACGCTTTTGTAAATGTTTTCCTCGCAATCAAGCTGTTTACTAAATAGCGAAGAGGAAGATACTTTGATGAGCTGATTTGCTAGCTGCCAGTTTTTGGATTAGGTTATATCGTGACGGCTTGAGTTGTCTGGACCATGTTTATGTCTTTCAACGTAGACGCCGATGCGTCGCTTAGCTATTGCAACAAATTTTAGGGAGGATATTTTAGGATCGGTACAATACGGGAAAGTTAGCGTTTTTTTAACTATACTATACTAAAAAGAAAATATTTCTTGGGAATATTTGGGAGCATACTATATAATTCCTCTACGTCACGATAAATTTTACAACATTGTAAATACAGCAATGACATTATGAACTTTACTCCTAATTTCCTGGTTGTTTTATCAATATAACGTTTTATCAAACAGTTATCGTATAACATGCTATTTATAAACGCTATCGCTCTTGCCATGCGGAATCTTCCAAGGATACCAACCCACTCAGACTCATACAGACCCTAGAACTAATAGCCCTCCTTAATCCGTAAGGTTTCAAACATGTTCTTCCGTCCCGACGTAATAATAGATACCTTTTATCCTTCAAACATGCTTTTAACCCAACCAAGTAAAATAATGTACACGAATAGTTAACCTTTACATAAAAATAGATAAACACGGCTGAAATTTTTCGTAATGATCACAATATGTTTTTTCTAATGAAAATACAGAATATATTTGTAAGGAGGGAAAAATTTGAATTTGGCTGCAAAGATTGAAGATAAACTTCATTCCTTGTAATTAAATAATCTCTATATTTAAGTCCGCTGTTAATTTACATATTTTGCGTAATTTTGACATTATCTGTTAACCGTTAATTAGTTTTAGTAACTCTAAAATGTTACCGTTCCTATAAAATCATATTCATTATAATTTGCATATCAAGGTATAACGTCTAGTGCTTTGAAATAGATAACTCGGCCAGTTTAAATATAGTAGTACCTACATATAGAGATGTAAAGCCAGTAGACGAATCACGTACAAGCTCTAGCTTACTTCAAACTTAGTTCAAATAGAATCTCGTCTACGAAATGCAAGTCATCGAAATCTCATCTAGATTGAACGTCGAGAAAAACGATTTACAAATAGCAAACTTTAGATGTTTGGACATTTGCATTCAAATCACATTCAGTGCAGGGCTGTAGAAATGTTAAATGGTTTGTAACAAATATGAGTTGAATTTAAGAACTTTGTTTTTGTGCAGACTTAAATGAAAACTTAAATACAAAAAGGGAAAACAGTGTAGCTACGATTCCAGCAAATAGGTAAACAGTTCAGCAAATCCAGAAACTTTCCGTTCCAAAGATTTACGTTACAAAAAGAAAATAACAACCCTAATGCAACCTGGGACCGACGATAATGAGTCTACACCCTTGTTTGTGAAATGGCACACCCCTACATACCTATAGGTCTGTTTATTTTCAACATTCACTTGTGTGGCGAGGTCTCGGCGCAAACAGCTGATTTCAATCCATATCTAGAGATTACATACACTATTCAGGATATGTTGTATACCTATACATTTAATACCTATAACTTCAGATAAGAAAATTGCTTGATAGCAATTGCATCTTTTACTTTTAATTGAATTTTAGTGATAAGCTTTAATGTGAACTTCCAGATAACCAAGACTCATGTTCAAGCAAAAGGATTTACAAAAGTAGTAATATTATTTTTCCGGGTATGATTGGATGAATGTTGATACTTTAAAGTTTAAATAGATATGTACTTATATAGAGTTGTTATATTCATACTCTACTGAGTACTATTATGTAGAGCTTTTTTTTATTTTTAATTTAAAATAAGTGTGAAAAGATTTTAGCTTCATGATGATACCTACATTTTTTTTCCACTTATATATTGCTCTTATTCTTCTTTCTATGCATTACAAAAAGTTTAAAATATATACTAGGTACTGTGGAATAAGGAATACATATGGAAGAATCAATTACGAATTCACCTTAGTAGGTAGATATCATTGTAACTACTTATTACTATGCAGTTGTGTACCTAGATGCAACGATTCACAAAACAGATACCTATGTTCTACAATCTACATATATATGACTGTTATAATAACCTTAAGTGCATAGTAAATGTAAATATATATTCAATTAATTAAATACTTATCTGCTTTATGACATGTTTATGCGCTCTATTTATTCATTTAAAGTTCTGTGACTAGGACATAACTGTAGATATGTAGTAATTAAAATAGCAAGATTACTGTCGTCATGACACTTGATTAATTTAATGCAGTACATAAATAATAAATATATTTCAATAGTGTATTCCGTAGAGGCAAAATTTTATTTATAATTTTACCTCGTATTTTCTAATGCATTTTTAATTACTAAATACCTCTACCTAATGCTTGTATATGTTACCGGAAATGTATGAAATCAAGGAATTGTATACAATTCCTAGGAAATGTGTACAATTCCGATAAAATTTAGGAAATGTATAATCTTCCTAGGAATTGTATACAATTCCAATATCGTATTAGGAAATGTGTAAAGTAAATGCTTTCTGTAATAAAACATGTTGTTATTTTTTTTTTTTATTATAGCTCTTATTGATACAATCGGCAGCCGTAAAATTATAATAATATTATGTTCATATTATTATCTTACTAATTAACATTTAAAATATCAACTATCTAACTTTTAACGTAAATATCACAAAATCAACTTATATTTATTCTCATAAAATCAAATTTTCATTTGGCAAGTAATCAGTCCCCTCGTCTCGCTGTCCCGCGTATATTTGGCGCAGTCAGATTGTATAATCCGCCGTATTACATTACGACTAGCTGTTTTAATATGACGAAAATTCGTCCTTTTTCAAAATTCTACAAAAAGACGGACGCGAGACGACGGAGCCCCACTTCGTGGGGCTCCTATTTCTGTGTAGTTTTAAAAAACACGAACCTAACCTAACCCACCCCCTTATCCAAACCAAAAATTTATGATTACGAATTATCGGCATAGTTACTACAAAATGCCGACCGTTTGTAAACGGCCAGATTATATACAATTTGCCTGCGACATATAAATATCTTAAATGTTTTACATTTCCGATAGCTATTTAGGAAATGTATAGATTTCCTAGGAAATGTGTATAAAATATTTTTTTCACACATTTCCGTGCGATTTTAGGAATTACATACATTTCCTAGGAATTGTATACAATGACGGATTACATACATTTCCGGTAACACATATAATACTGTTTACCTAATTGATTTTTCTAGAGAAGGACGAGTAACAAATTCTTCACCTTCTATGAGCAAAATATTTCTATAGAATAAATTACCTTGTCATTGTAAATACAGGTTAAGGCCCACAAAAATAATTGATTAACATAAATGTCTATGAATACATTATTATTTCAACAAATCATTAAAGTTGCTATTATTAAGAGTTATTGTATAAATTATATATCTACCTATACGTTATCAACATTAGGTATTTCTAAAATTCATTATGAATGTGGGCCGCTATTATACGACACTGTAAAAATAAATACCGTAACTAATTTCAAACTACAGTTAATAATCACCATGTTGTAATAAAACCTTAGAATAAAACCTTAGGATTAGTATTAAAAATTCCTACGAACTGCTTTTGGAAGGCTTTTGGCGTTACATAATGATTTAAGAATAATAAACAGTCACGCACCTAGTTACATCTATAAAAACAAAAGTTACACATGTTAATATTTTTTTGTTCTTATCTTAAAATTTCTATACCTAGGTATATACTTCTGAAATATATCAATATATTATTTAAATGGGTATGTGTACAAGATTTAGGTAGGTACCTATATTACCTTAACGATGACGTAAGTAAATAATAAAATGTACAAAATACCGAATTTCTTTCATTCCAAACCGGATAGCCGGTTGTCTTTATCTTTTGAAATACTGTAATCGAATACTTAAATACGTGCCAAATTTACAATACAGATAGGTAACCTCTAAAGCTACGTATACATTGAGTAGTTATTTTTTTTTATGTTACCTACAGATAATTACTATGAAATCATGCTTACAAAATAAGTAACGAATCAAGGTATAGGTTATTTACAGTAATGTCACGTACCTTCCTATAGGTGTAGGTAATGGATAAGATTGCAAATCTAAAATCGTATTCAGTTAGCTACCATTATAATAAGAGTAAATCCCCAATGGGGGCTTTAGTGGGGAACAGTCTAGCATGTCAATAGACTTAACCCTAAAGAAAAACAGGGGAATCATGTTATTCTTACTCCCTATACTATCCTATGTCTTAACATTTTACATATTATATTTTCTGTAATTTTTAAGTGGCTCTACATTTTATGTAGTCACGTTCTTAGTATTTCCTTCGTAGTTAAATAAAATATAATTAATAGTTGTTTAACGATTTTGTATAATTTTATATAACAATTTTATATAGGTATTGAAGAAGTAGGTACAGTAATTAACAATCCATAAATACAATTATTATCTACTGTGCTACCTTGCGTGCTCCCATATTAGGTACCTAATTAGGTATACGCTGTTGAAGCTAATTAATTAAATAAATCATTTAAAACAAACTGTTGTTCTTTTTTAATTTTATTGAACGTTATATTATTTATATTTAAAGTACTTTTAAGTTAGTGAATATCCGTTGAAAAAATTTCTTCATAGTAGATCTGTTTAATAATAGGATAATAAATTTATTAATATGTGAACACGACTTTATATTAAATTGCAAGGTTAACTTTTAGTGTTATTCGAAAACTTAAAGTAACTAAAATATGTTTATTAGTCACAAGTCGATTTCAAAATTAATTTTCAGATATTCAAAGTGTTCGGGCTAAACGGAGTAAAAGGTTGATCGGTATCGAATGTCATTCTTATTATTTCTTTTGGGATACTTCAAGTGATAATAATGTCTGCGAATCTGATTATATGTGATATTTATTATATACCTGCACTACCTATTGCAAATGGTAACCAAACTGAGATAAGAAAAAAATGTCGATTCATAAATTATTATACCTATGGTTTGACTTTGAACATTTCGGTCTTTTTTTATAGGTATGCGGTAGGTTACATTACATTTTGGCAAATATATAAGCTTTTTTTTCTTAGTGACGGATAATTTAAGCTCAAACTCCTCAACCGTATTTTCCAATTTTTCGTATCTATTAAAGACTATAATTTATTTTTCCAGATCAACTTATGCGAAGCTAGAGCGAGCGGCTGTATAATATTATATAATTGCCTACTTGCTAGATTTCTGTTATAATTACTCTGTGTCGACCTTTGCTTTCAATATAACTCTAATATTACATGTTTAGAATCCATGTATGGGTACATAAATGTCTTTATATTCGTAAGGGCAAATAGTAGACGGTTAACACAACATTAAGATGTTGTGTTCACTAAATACCACTACGGGGATATCATTTAAACCTCTATTTGCTCCTTTACTCGGCATTACGCCAGCCTGGTCTTAAGGGAAATCTATCTAGTTTGTGAACCCACGACAATTTAATAATAACAGAATGAACCGGGATGAAAAACTTTTTCGTAATCTAAACTCGAAAGGGTCTTGTCTAGAAAAGTTTTTATGAAAACATCTACAGTTGTCAGCTTTATCACTCTGGCTTATTTTGGAAGATATAATAACAAAGAACAATAATTTACATAACATATAAGCCAGGCTTCTGTTGAATGAGGGATCTTTATTAATAACGAATAGTTTTCTTCGGGTTTCTTTTATGCTGATAAAACTATTTATAGTAGTATCAATTTTGTTTCTTCATAAATAATGAAGTAGGTAGGTAGGTATTTATTAAACATAATATCTTTAATATCTAGGCATTTTAATTTGCTAAAATAGTAAGCTCGTATTATGTTTATAATATGTAAATTAACGTTTTGAATTTTATATAGAAAGAATACAGTAAAAATGACATACCTATGTAGGTTTGTGTAGTATAAAATAAATAATAAAATATCTACCTATGTATATGAAAGATAAAAAAGCATACGTATTGCTTGGTTTACTCTATAAACTGTTACAAAATATGTTCATCATTTTATTATATGTATTAGAAAAATACCTAAACTACTCCTTAAAAAGGTATTGCGTTTATTGCAAAGCGACAAACATCCTAGTGAAGAGCATCGTAGCGCCCTCTGGTCCCTTTCCGATCACAAATTATGTCATCTTATTATTTCCACGGATGCCGAATATTATCGACCTAACATACTAGTTATTTACCAACAAATATAACACAATTGCGCATGCGTAAACGCGTATGTGTGCGTGACTATAAGTAAGGCGACGGGACGCCCATCTTAATACACGGTTATGCAACAGAATTCCACCTAGAAACATCCTAAAAACAAAGAAAGTAAAACCAATAATTCCACTTTCAAAAATATTCGAGTTAGTTTTTAATCTTATTAGCTTAAATCTAAAGCTTAGAGCTCTAAACTTATTGTAAAAGAGTCGCTTTCCACAAGTCGTACAAGTAACAAAATATGCTATATATAAGTATTTGATATTTAGGTTAATATGTTTATTTATAGTATTAAACTAATGGCCAATTGATTTAAATCACTAGTTCTTAAAACAACAAAATGTGAGGAAATGCCAAGCGGAATTGCTAGGAATGGAGTGATTTATGTATTTCCCGTGTAAGTAGGTGGTATTATCTACTGAATTATTTGAATAAACTATTCAAATCTATCTAATACCTACATTATAATTTAAATCCTCAATTTAACTTACATATTATTATACAATATAAAGTATGAAGGAGGGATAAATATTAAAATAAATTAGAATGAAGCACATCGGAGAAATTGTAGAGCAGAAATAAATAAAGCTTAGGTCAAAATAAGTTGTTTAATTGCGCAAAATTATGTTTTCGCAGGGATTGGGTACCTACGTTGATTGTTAGCATACGATAAAAAAGAAAAAAAATACATGTAAATATTCCTTTTTTTTGAGTATATTTCCTAATAATATTATATTGTACATGTTATTTAAACCGAGTTTTGTCCAGGTATGTAACATTGTGCCCACAATACCAATTTTCGGTTCTCGAAAGGAAATCATTATTCAAATTTATTCAAAAACGATTCCCTCCGAATAAGAATTTTTTCCTCTGATAGTTTTTGCTGAGGTAAAGAGAAATTTTTGTATATTGAACCTAGTTTTTTGTTATTTTTAAATCTTAGATACGTTTTCATAATAAGATTTCTTACGTTGAAGGTATAAGGGCGCCATTAGATACTAACGCCATCTATCCAAATTCCTTGGAGGCTCTTCGAAATCATACCGAATGCTTCGGGACGCTGAAGAATAATACCTACAAAGAAAGAAATTACTTAAATATTGTTTGACGTCATAAGAGCGCTGCAGTTCTGAAAAAATAATAGAGAACTCAACGTTTTTCTTTTTTCTTTTCTGATTAACAATTAAAAATAAAACGATTTGATGAATATTTATAGATAACTAATGTTAAATCTAAAAATAATATCAAATGTGTACCAAAATGTCACACACGGAAGTTTTTAAAGGAGCTAAATTTTGAAAATCAACATAATTATATAGTTATCAAGTCATCAATATAATAATTCCGAATAAATTGTTGTTGTGACGTCGCCTTATTTTAGTCTTCCTTAAAGTTATTCAATCTTATGAGATTTTTTCTATTTAGAATGAATTGAAGAACATTTTTCTATTAAGAATTAATCATCTTCCAATAATTTATCTATAGATGTGAGCATCCCGCAGCATTCGGCAATAACCAGTTTCACCATCGAAGCCTTTTTAAAGCGAATGCCTCGCAACCCATCTATCCCTTTCTATAATGCAATAAATACAATTGTTGGAAAGGGATAGCATTATCCAATGTAAACCTAACCTTACATTTAGAAAGCTAATAATGGACGACAATCATGTATCGGAAATCCTTTGTCATAATCTTATTGACTTTTTATTCAATTATTGTGTTTAGACTTGTGAATGAACATCGAAATCTCTTGAAGCTCATGTTTATTATAATAGGATTAAATTTACATAATTAAAGAACAAAATAGATATATAGGGATAGAATTAAATACTTAATAGGATTTTAATTTAAACAAAATGCCCCATTATTCTATGTTAATGATACAAAAATTAAGTAATAAGAAGTAAGTTGTATTTTAAACATTATTTTTAGTTATAAGGTATGGCAATGAAAAAAAAATTGCATAAGTACTCGATAAATATATGATAAGTACATATCATAAAGAATATTTAAAACTGCGATTTGTCTGTACCACTGCCAAAATCGGAAAATTAACCGCTCAATAAATAATACTTATTTCGAGGTAAACACGTTGAAACATTATTCAAGATTCCCATCTTTATTAACTACTTATATCTTTGAATAATCGCAAGGATATGAGGTTCTCCAACGTCTATAAAAATACCACACATTCAATGAATGTGTAATTTAAAAAAACAATCAATAGGTGCTGAATAAGAAAAATCAAAAAACAGTCACGCATTTCGCGTCCTGGCCACAGACTATAGAATTCTATCAAATCACTCTATAGTCTATAATCTTCATAGTCTTTACGTTACAGATTTCGCAAGACGTGACAACTGACAAATGTTTATTTTTCGACCTTCAAAAGTTCAAACGCAGCCGACTCTATGCCAATTATCGTCACCTGTCAGCCGACAATTGCTGGCTCGATATAACCGTCTCGCTCTTGTAGCATACGTGAGAAAAGGACGGAACACCAGGGGCTAAACATCCCCTCAAGTATAATAGCAAATGTCAATGAACTAACACAAAATGTAGGTGTATGCGTCGTTTGATTATATCAAAAACAAGTGACACGCAATTTGAATTGTGTTAGAATTATTTTAATGGGTGTTATATTAATAAGAATATTAATGAAGCATTTACACGGTCATGAAAATTAAGTAAAAATTCACTGTAAATGGCTTCTAATAAAACGTTTTTATAAATAATTTATGTCCTCAATTAGCGGCGAAATACAATGACATACTTAATTGGGGTTTAAAGCAGTATTATGTCAATAATAACATATAATTATTATCATCGGCGCTTCGTTGGCAAAGGTCATTGTTTTTATCAAAATAACGTTAACAAAAAATAACATCTGTATGCACTTGCATACATATCACATTGAATGACTATTTACGAGCGATTTTTCTGTGGGCGTATGGCTATTTCGTAAGTTAAATTATGTGCTTGATAACGGGATTTGACCGACTTGAAATATGTTACGTAATGTTTGTGATAAGTGAGTCGCAGCGAGTTGAATATTCGGCTTAATTAACAGATATAGATTTTGTATAATAGATATCTGGCGTTGGTATAATTAAATATGTAACGTCTTCGATTTATTCCAAGGGTATTTCTAATAAAAGTCTATGGTAGAGTAGGAGGTCATTGACATCCGTTCCCAATTCTGGTCTACTTTATAAAAAAATACGCGCGCAAAAATAATTAAAATTGAAACGAATTTGAATAGCTAATTGGCATATATTTTTTTAAAAAGATTCAAATCGCGTCTAAACTCCCTCTACGCAATGGAAGACTTTGATAAAGTTCTATTTTAACGCGCGCTACGTGAATAAGGGTGCAACTGAAAATTTTTAACCAACTACATTTTTATTTTTGAATAGGACAGCGGATGAATTATTTTACGTTTTTTTTTTGTATTAGTTTACTTTGCTATTCATAAACTATTAACTAAATTTTTGATTAAGTAGGTTCTGTTTCTTTATATACAATAAGTAAATTCTAACATTATCATTTTAAAGAAAGTGATATTTCGATTCTTAAATCACATAAAAATAAATTGTATCATGTTAAAAAACATACAAATGAAGAGGAAAACTAAACCAACCGAGAGCGTGCTGGATAGTGTCAACGCTTTACAAAAGTTATCGCGGCGAGCAAAGCCCTTAACTAAGCTATGCATTTTGTGGTTCACAAAATGCATAGCTTAGTTAAGTCAAATAATTCAGTTTTGTAGATTGTTATTGTTCCTTTTGTTTTGAAGGTATAAAAATTAATTATAATAATATTATTATGTATGTATTACTTTCAGAAGTCTATGTTAATCATATTATGTGAAAATAAAAGTTAAAAACTGCCTTTAGAATTACAAAGTGGCAATTTTTCTTAAACAACGCACTTTTTAACCATTTCGCTAAATTTTATAAATTTTGTGTAATGTTATAAATTGTGTGTACTGCACAAGAATACAGCCGAATATACTAAAAATGTTTTATATTTTTTCACACGTAGCGTCACGTCACGTAGAGTAAGGCGACGATTTCGGTACCTTTTAATCTTGCTAAAGAAGTTTCAGTTCTGACCCGTGTGCTCGGCACACACGCTCTTTTTTATTAAGTTTGATGGACACAAAATTACTATAAATTTGGACTGGCTGGTTGAGAGTAAAATTTCAAGGTCGATTCATGGCAATACCGTCACGTCATGGAATAAGGCGACGATTTTGGTATCTTTGAATCTTGTAAAAGAAGTTTCACTTCTGCCACGTGTGCTCGGCACACACGTTTATTTGGTATAAAACAAGTAACTTTCACATAGCTTGTGGCAGGAGCTTTTTTTTAGAATTGACTATCATTCAATCGCGCTTATGTTCTTACAACGATATAAGTAGTAAAATATTATGAACGAGATTTCCACCCGCGGCTTCACCCGCGCTTTCAAAGAAAAACCCGCATAGTTCCCGTGCCTGTGGTATTTCCGGAATAAAAGTGTTCTGGGTCTTTAGCTATAGACCAGTGCCAATCCCTTCCAAAATGATAAAAACCTAAAAAAAATCACAGTAGGATGAAACCCGTTAGAAAAGGAGGGTAATATAATAAAAATTAAAGGAAGAATAAATTACAGACAATCTGAGTTCGGGAAGTGGGAGGGGGGAGCTTTAAGGCTAAAAAATGGTTTCTCTTGATTTCCGACAACACTACAAGTACTATGGAAAAAAGTTCAATGGCAAAGTTGTAGGTAATAAAAATTTCTACAACTTTTGTATTTGTAATTTTTTCACATAACCTCAAAATTTAGGTGAATAATTCAAAAAACCAAGTTTTTGGTTTTTTATTTATATCTTTTTCAAAATATTTTTTTTTCTACAAAATTTGGTGAAAAGTTACCTTATTATGTCCCAAATACACTGTAATTTATTTGATTGAAAATATTTATTATTTCGCCTTATTTCAACTTCACACCAAAAAAACAACCTAATTTTCAATCGAAAATTCTGACGTCAAAGTTTTCTGCAAAAAGTTGGGGAAACTTTTTCTTTGGAAATGTTACCGAAAGGCCGACACGAGAAAATATACAGTTCGAGAAGTGTGCCTGATTTATTAAAGCTCATTATCACACTATTTGTATGCATTTTCTGAGTAAACTCCCTATGGTAATGTATATTATATTTTACAGCATCATAAAGAAGAGATTTCAATGAACAAAAGACTCCCCAACTTTTTGCAGAAAACTCATATTTTGACGTCAGAATTTTCGATTGAAAATTAGGTTGTTTTTTTTGGTATTAACTTGAAATAAGGCGAAAAAATAAATATTTTCAATTAAAAAAATTACAGTGTATTTGGAACATAATAGGTAAGTTTTCATCAAATTTGGTAGGAAAAAAATTTTTTGAAAAAGATATAAATAAAAAACCAAAAACTTGGATTTTTGAATTTTTCACCTAAATTTTGAGGTTATGTGAAAAAATTGCAAATACAAAAGTTGTAGAACTTTTTATTACCTACAACTTTTCCATTGAACTTTTTTCCATAGGACTTGTAGTTTTGTCGGAAATCAAGAGAAACCATTTTTAGCCTTAAAAGCTCCCCCCCTCTTCGCCACTTCCCGAACTCGGATTGTCTGTAATTTATTTTTCGTTTAATTTTTATCACATTCCACTCCTTTTCTAATGGGTTTCATCCTACTGTGATTTTTTTTGTTTCAAAAATTATCGGCACTGGTCTACTACCTACATACCAAATTTCATTGTAATTATTTCAGTAGTTTTTACGTGAAAGAATAACAAACATCCAGCCTCACAAACTTTCGCATTTATAATATTAGTAGGATATATTACAAGAAAAATTTACTGGGATAACGCCATCTATCGGAATTTATAAATAAACAAATATGCATCGAAAAGGAATGAGACAAATAAAACATACCATAAAATCGCTCCGTTGTAACGTGTAAGAAAGAATCAAACAAACAAGCAAACATACTTTCGCATTTCTAATACATATTAGTAAGTAAGTATAGGATTAACAAATGGATGAGAGATGTCATCACGACTAAAATCCTGAAGAATATAATATTTTATTTCAATGTATGAGTCTATATTGTCATCAAGTTCAGTGCGACCTTTCAATTAAGTAATTTTACTCAAAAAAAACTCACAACTAAAATTCTCTATTCCACGTTATACAAAGCGGTCGTAAGCCTAGTTATACCGCAACAAACTAGATGGCGCTAGCGGTATATCCCAACCGTACTCGCCTGTGTGCGTGAAATGTTTATTGTTTACACGCGGTTTACACACATGCGCAATCATACGTAAACACAACGTGGCTACACGCCTCACGCACACCACGACACGCTATCAACGCCGCGCCGCCACGAATACGAGCGTAGTAAATAAGTTGTATCGTAAGTAAGTTGTGACTATGTGTGAGTGTATACGAATACGCTATGATACAGATAGCACACATGGATACGTCACTCTGTAGGGAGAAGATAGATGGCGTGAGTATGTCTCTATAGTAGAGTTGTGGAGTTGTTTAAACTGAGACTGAGATAGCTATCTATGATTATGAATCTGAGGTGTGTGAATTTGGGATGGGATGAATTATTGTAATGATTTGATGGTTTGGTGACTTATATTTCATATGTTTTAAAATGTAGAGGCGATGAGTATGTATATCATTATTTTTAGATATATTTATTCAATTTTATGAAATGCATATATACATAATATAATAAATATTTTTATAAATAAAATTGTTTTATACCTCTACATTTCCATTAGTAGTTTTCAACTAGTTTTATAATTAATTTTATTAACTGTAGGTAATATTATTTTCAGTATATATTTTATAAAAATTTTCATAATTAAAAAGATCAGCGCTCTTTTGTTTTGATTACAAAAAATAATCACAAAAAATGATATGACGTCATTGAGATAATATTAATATGGAGACGACACCGCCTACATCACTTATGTTCCACTCAACATACGCCATGTGGCGTATGTTGAGCGGTTTTTTTTAATGGTTTTAAAGTGAAACGCATCAAATATGCCTTCGTGTGTGTTACGATATTGCACAAATAATACGGAAAAGTGCAAAGGAATAACTTTCATCGGTAAGTACCTAACTAGATAATAATTTTTAAAACTTAGTTAGAGCAAAAAAATGGCGCACAGATTTTGTTCGTGGTGTCTCCTCCATACGTAGTAATATTATCTCAATGTATGACGTCAATGAAATTAATCTACCATTGTGTAGAAAATAAAAACATTCTCTTTACCAGACAAAAACAAAAACCGTGAATCCCGTTTAGTTCAACATTCTACAAACTATTGTAATTAGAATGCTAAATTATGCACTAGCTTTTTATAAGCGATGAATAATATTCCTCTGCTAATTAAATTGTCTTATTTTGTAAACTGGGACTTTTTATAAAGGCACATTATTAATGATATACTAATTGACTTGTAGCGTAGGAATACCGAATATATTCATGACTAAAAACGAAAAACATACAAGTCAGCGAACATTTATAGAAGGCAGAGACAACAGACGGGTTAGATCCATAACTCACAGTGCTAGATTGGCTATAGTAACGCAAGCTCGATATCTTATAGATGATAATATTTTAGTCTGTCGAGGTCTTTGCCTCTACATTATCTATTGATAGCATCGTCTATGCTAATCTCGTTCGGTTTTGGTTGACTTCTGTTGTGGATCAATTACTATTTATGATGTTATTCAAATGTTTATTTGTAATAATTTATAAGTTTTATTAAATAGATTAACAACATTTAAATTATAAAACATAATAATAATTAGGGATGCATCGATACGCCTTTTCGCCGATACGATACCGATACCGATACTCTTATAAAAATATCGGCGATACCGATACCGATACCGATACGCTTACTGTGAATTCAAAAATAAAAATAACTACGTTAAAAACAACCGACTTCAAACCCGTTTGATAAATAGCACATCTAAATAATATGTTATAGTAATTAATAATATCAAATCTTTTTTATTTTTTACTTTTCCGTTTTTGAAGTCGGTTGTTTTTAACGTAGTAATTTTTATTTAATACTTTTTAGTGTATTTTTCAACACGAATCAAACGAGCCCAAACTCGATAAAGTTGAGTCAATATATTACTGAGTTCCTATGGCCACCTTCCGATTCCATCATCAAATCAGCTCTCTGTCATGATAATGTTTCAACGCTATCCAATTTACATACAAAATTTCAGCTGAATCGGTTACCGGGAAGTGAATCAAATTTACTTGCTACATTTCAAATAAGTCATCAAGTACAGACAAAAATGCTCATAAAATAAAAACTACTGGGCCTATCCGAATAAAATTTTTACGGGACCAATTCGACACCATCCCGCATTGAACAAAGAAAGAATCACGTAAATCGGTTCAGAAACCTCGGAGTAATCGGTGTACATACATAAAAAAAAATTATACCGGCCGAATTGATAACCTCCTCTTTTTCTTTGAAGTCGGCTAAAAATGAAGGTATAATAAATAAATCACAAGTCAGATTTCCTTTTATCAATATAAAAAGTAGAGACATAATAAGGCAATTAAAAATTTTAGTAATTCATTGATATAAGATTTTTAAGATGATAAGTACATAATCTTAAGTTTTGCGGAGAAAGCGATTTCGCAAGTCTGTTTGAATACCTACGCTGGAAAATAGTCTCTCAGATGCAACAGAACTCATTTGGAAACAAAAGTACTTCTGCGCAATTTTTTTCAAGTTTGGGTATAAAACGTCATTGCGCCAGAAAACGAATGGATCTGCATCTCTCGATATATTGGGACAACTCAACAACACCCTCACAAGCGCAGGGTTTCCCCGAGCATTGTTCATGCCTCATTTGCAACGGAATAGACGAGACAACACGCTCGTTTACACTACATTTTTAAATTAAAAAATATCGTTGTATCGGTCATAAAAATATCGTCGATACCGATATATCGGCTAACCCGAAGTATCGCCGATATATCGGTATCGGTATCGGTATCGGATGCACCCCTAATAATAATAATAAATATATAGGTAGGTATTTGTTCGAAAATTCAATGGATGTCATTGAGTTTTCGAACAAGAGTAGGTACATATTTGTCTTCACTCATATATTATCTTCCTTTCATTTTCAGAATTTGTACTCAAATAATAAGTCAATATGGTATCAGGAAGGTATCAGGTATATACTTAGTACAAAATATAGGTAATCTATCGTTTTTGCTAATATATTCACATGCTCATCCGTTCTGAATTAAACTTCGCATTAATAGTTTTCATGTGTTGGTAATAATAATTATATAGAACTTAGACACTGTAGGTACCTTCCTGACTTACAAATGTTAGTTTTATTTGGCAGATTTTTTTTAAATATTAATAATATAAGTGATACATTTAAAAAAATGGATTATCTATAAATTGAAATAGCAGCAAATGCATTAAAAAAAACTTAGCGTTAAAATTTTTGAAAGTGTTCCAAATAGAATTTTTATCTGTGCATCTCCGCACACAATGACATGCAAGTCGGTCAATAATGGCTGGTAACTTTCGCGTTCGAAAATAAATAAAAAATCGGCGGCCATTTTGTGAAATCGTATCGATTGGTAGGAAAAAATCAATTGTTGAGGTCACAAGCATTCCCTATTGGCCCAGTTTTTACATGAGGGTGACACAATGGGACCCGCTTTCCCCATTTTTTGCCACCAAGCCCCTTTTAAATATAAATTCTTTGAGTTTAATCGTGCAGATGTATTCGCAGTGCTGAGTTCAAGTCGTTTTCATAAACTCAAACAAAGGGATTTTTTTCATTTTAAAAATTAATTTTCTTCGGATCTTCCTGTTTGCGGTGAGATGAAATTTGTTTACTTACGTATATTTATTTTACAAAACTTTCTAATTACTTAGTAATTAATACTTGTACCTATATGTATTAATAATGAGATTCAATTACATTAATTTAAGTATCTAAAATTTAGTTAGAAATTAATATTCTAGATTTTTAAACACTTAGGTATGTCTACACAGTAAAGAACGAATTCATTATGAAATTTTAAGCCTATTTTAGTATCAATTTTTAAAATACCGTTTTTAACTAATTAGGTAAGTACTTACCTATATATTGATTATATATTTAACTAGCTGTTGCCCGCAGCTTCGCCTGTGTGGAAAAGATAAATAAACATGATACAAATTTTCATCCCCTATTTTTTCCCCTTGGGGGTAGAATTGATCAAAATCCTTTCTTAGGGGACGCCTCCGTCCTAACATCTACCTGCATGCCAAATTTCAGCCCGATCCGTCCAGTGGTTTGGGTGAAATGACGCGAAATTTTGTGGGTCATTTGTAACAGGATGGCGGTTCTACAGGAGTCTTAGTACGCAATGACAAAAAGAAAAATGATGGTCCGAACGCTGATACCGGATGCGTTAAGATACTGTAATATAAAATATAACAGTATCTTAAGATAAAATATTATAGTATCTTCACCGTGTGTGACGCGCTTAATGCGTTGATAGATCACTATATCAGTCACCTTTGAGTTTTATATATTATGTATTATATAGATTTAATAATTCAATTGTTAGTAAAAGCACAGAATATATAATAGTTCCTACTACGTATAGTCAAAGTTCAATAGCTATTCAACATCTCACTAATTAACTATCTTTAGACAAGCCATTCTTGGATAATTGGATGGCATGAGAAAATTTCTTTATCTCTATACATTTTAATTTTGAGAAAGCTTCACAGAGTTTTATATTTATTGATGAATGGTAATTGCATAGTTTTGCAAAATCATGGATGGATTTTGTCAATATTGTGAAATATTTTTATCAATCATTTCAGTTATAATGTATAGAGAAAAAATTACAAAAAATAGGTAAGTACATATATTTCTATACTCGATGATATTAAAATAATATACGTACTTAGGTACTAGTGCAAGAAATATTTTACTCTGCCGAGAATCATAATAATATGTTGTGCCCACGTAGCTATATAATACGAAGGGTATGTGAACAATGTTGAGTGCCGCCTCTATTTACCTTGAGTGTTATCGACTACTCATAGAATGACCACTCACTAAATAATGTCTCAAGTCACTGGAACGTTGGGTAAAATATATTCATTAAGATTATTTTGAAAGGTAAACAATGCTATTGCTTTCCTTATGAAGGTACACGGGAAATTTCAAATTACTAACCGTTTTCGTATAAGGGAGTTAATTTCGTATTCGGATATGTACGTAATGGAATGAAACCCAAATGTTTAATGAGAGACGGAGAGAAGCAAATATCGTTTTAATCTTCCGCGTTTTGCATAAAGCGTAGGTGTAGAGTGGATAAATCGCACACAATATGTAACAATTACAAAGATGCAAGAAATTTTTGAAACGCAACGAAAACATATTTTGTTACCTTTGCCAAAAATATATTTTTAAGTAATATATTATGTTTATTAAATAATTATATAGTGCCACGGATAACTAATTAAAACATTTTAAAATAATATCTTAAACGTAGGTTTTTATTCATATTAATAACCTTCCATAATATGTAATTACGGAGAGCACGTGTGTGGCCGGTCACAAAGGCCCAGTGAGATCATAGTTCCATCGAACGCCTTATTTAAATTTATACGTTACTAATCGCAAATTAAATTATTGATGCGGCACAAGCGTGAATAATTAGATTCACTTCGTAGCTCCGTGGTAAACGTGGGCTTTTAAGGAGTGTATGGTAATCAAAGTGGAGTAAGACAGATCAACTCAATCCCGCCGGATCTTGAGGTAAAAGCCTGTAGACTTATTTGTGTGCGGCATACAAAAATATTGCCTCGCATCTTGAATATGTAGGCTGTTGTTTTTATGAAACCGTTCTGTTTTATAAGGAAACATTGAAGTAATTTTCGCCTAATATTTGTTATTGTGTTTATATAAATATTGGTAGATTTTTTCTTGTAAGTACCTAGATGTAGCAAATTGATAAGTATAAAAATACAATACTTTCAGTTAAGTCTATACCTACGTGATTCACTGACAATAGCTAATTATGTATAGGTATTATAAATGTGCAATAAACACTTAATTATTTCTGAGAAATATATTCGGGAACTATATTTTCTATCACCAAAATTTATATTTGTCATCAAGTTGTATCACCTAATAAATAGATCTATCACCACGAAATATTTTCGTTCTCAGATAATCAAAAATTGTTCCCAGGTATGAATTATCAAATTAATGTTAATATATGTGTAAAATAAGAGATCGATAACCAATAAAATTATATTGCATTACATGAATATAAACTTCGTTCTTATAATAACAGTTTTGTGACTTAAATAATAGCTCTGTGCTCAGAATGGTAGATCTGTCACCAAATAAATCGATTATCGATCCCTGACTGCGACTCCTTTTTATTTGATATTTTGTCACCAATACAGTAGTAACATTTTATTTCGTTCAGATATTAAATTTATATATTCGTTACCAATTTAATACATCAATTTATAATTTTAATGAAAAAATGATCAAAGGGGCGGAGACAAATTGGCGCGCTTTAAAAATTGATTATTTTAACTTTAATTATGTTAATTAATTTATCTACAATTATGTTAGCCATAAGCCAGCTATTAAACAGAGCTGATTGTTCAGTGGTAATTATTTTAAACAATAAATATTGATTATTTTGACTTTAATTGTTTTATTTACTACTCTGCTAAAAATTTTATTTAAATATAATTTATACTACCAGTGGAAATTTAGAACCTTGGGAGTCTAGTTAAGTAGCAGAATCTTTTGGTTGAAACGATGATTTTCTATTAACATAATATGATTTATTGGTGATCTCTTTAAATTAGTTTGCTTAAATACTTATTAGGACACACCTATTAAAATACATACAAAAACATTTATTTGGTACTAGACCTTATATCTCAGGATTTTAGGTGATTTATTGTGGAACTGATTTTGCATTGTTTGGTGACTACATTTTGGTGACAGATCTACTATTTTGAGGACAAACCCTATTATTTAAGAAACACAAAACTAATTAAATTGGTGATAGCTTAAATGATACCCAATATATTCCAAGCATGTAGGTATACATTAACCTAAATTAGGCGTAGGTATAACTTTCTTGTAGGTGTCCGATTTCACAATTTTATTTTTTATTTAATATGCAAAACACTGTTGAAATTATCTTGTTATGTTCAAACGTGAAGATTTTTAAAGAAGCCATCATAAGAAGGTTATCAGATATGTGATCGGAAAAATGATGGTCTCAATATTTTGTTTCGTGATCGACGTTGTCGTAGTTACGAACTTCGAGTGGACATAAATAAAAGTCGCAATATTTGGCGGTCCCATCCAACAGGCGGGTCGGCGTTCCTTAATTTTACATAACTAGCCCTACAGTCAACAAACAATCTTATTGCTTCAAGGATAAAGTCGTAACTTCCGCTGTGTCAAGCCAAACAAGTTATACAAAGTGATAAAAAATAATGAACTTTACGAATATCGATACAAAGTTTCATTTGGTATAACGAGATAGTACTTCAAAGACATACTTGAAACAAAATTTCTTTACAAAACTGTATCGTCACGAGAGCAGATTTTAGAACCTCAGATTGAATAAATTTCTTCTGGTGACATTTGTTGATAATTTCCAATCAAGCTTTTTAATAAAAACGGAATTTAATGAATATTGAAATGATTGTGTGCATCTTTATCATTCCGAAATATTATATTTGTTGTTTTGTTTTAGGTACGTACCTAAAAACCGTACCTACACATTTATTGTTTGGGCGTATTTTTGGCTCTACATTTCTGATCAAAATGCCTTTATTTTTTATTAGAAATCTAAATAATGCTTATATTGTTAATTATATTGTAAAAAATATATATATGTACCCTTGTACCTATAGGATACCATTAACAATACATAAATCTTATTTAAATATTATGATAAATAAAATTGAAATGCCATTTTACCGGTTAGCTAAAGTTAAAAATTCATTTATGGGCCAAGGTATACTTTTTTACAACAGAATTCCTCATAGTATTAAAGAGTTTAGTAGTGCTAAATTTAAAAATTATGTAAAAAACGTATTAGTTCAGAGAGCCTATCATACATATATAAGGAATATATGGAAGATAAAAACCCATGGAGGGTTGTCGCGTAAAAACCACAGGACAGTTCTTTGGCATATTATGATAATAAATAATACAGTTACATATTTTGTTTAATTAAATTGTAATACTGAAATAATTTAAAAGAGCAACTATGGAGTTTCTTGCCGGTTCTTCTCCATAGATACCTACTGCTTTCCGAATCGGTGGTAAATGTTAAAAATATGTATTGACGTTTCAAAAGTGCTTCTCGAAGAAGTCTAATTGAATAAATAAATGTTTGAGTTTGATATAATAGTATATTATAGTTTGATATAATAGTAATAGTAGTAGTAGTAATAACTTTAAGTTTATCTTATTTTTTAGCAATAAATAGGACATATAAAATTTTATTAAATCATGGTTATCAATTTTATATGAGACAATGATGTAAATAATTTCTCAAGCTAGGATATATACCCACCTAAATGAAACATTTTCTATTTCAAATCCCCTCGTAATACCTTCATATTCGTCTCATGTCTATTTTGTTGTACCTATACTCATATGTCCCATATACCTATTGTACTCGGCAAGGAACAATACGGAAAAATAAATGAGCCATTTGGGAATTGATACCCACCTTTGCACCTTAATATAGCTCAAGAGATTTTCCCTAGTCCGTTCTATCCCTACCAATGTATTCCGGGGATAAAATGTAAGAAAGCTTCAAGAGACACGATGGTTTTTCTTTCGGCTCCATTTGACGGCCCAAGAGACTTATTATACTGTGTACACGAGATCCGAGTAATATTTGTCCAAATATAATCAGGGATGCGTGTTCTATCCAAACAAAATTCTTGTTTTTATCCAATGTTATACGAAACGACGGTACGGTCGCAAATGTTTAACATCATATTGGATTTGGTCGAAATATCAAACAGAATTCACAAGAGACCTAAATAAATGTCCTATAAAATTTATCCTTTTTGCGTAATCACCTCGAGTAATCGAGTTTAGGATCGGAGTTGGAAACAAATCGCGTATAGAGATTGCATACGATTTATTTAAATGAGTTTTGTTCGTTCGTTCGAAAGAATATCCCTAGTTGGTTTTTGCTCCGCCAGTAAACAAGGTAAACGGTACCCAACGGCCGTCGAAGCCTCAATAATATAAAACACGCGGCCATATCGCCCCCACCCATATTTGTTTCCACCCTCGCCCACCTGCGATAGACTCACTACAAACGTATGCACCTAACATCTCTACAGATAAAGGTATACTTATACGTTTGTTTCGTATTCCAACATCTTACTTATATCTTCAAGTTTGATAGAAATAGTCATAAAATAGAACAATTTGTGGTTTAGATAACTTTTGTCACAAATTGTATTTTCTTGACTTACCTACATGTCGTCACCATATTACTTACAAAGCTATACCTTTTTTATTCAAATGTAGAGTCTTCCGAGGTGTTTTAAATTTAAAAGTAGGCACGTAGAATATTAAAATAATTATACAATTTGTATTACTCATTTAATAATTTAAATTTTATCATCCACTAATATTTGTAGGAGTATTACTGGCTGGTAGAAGTATTACTGGCTGATGAGAATTACATCGGAACGAGATTTGACAACTGTCGATCTAGCGGAGCGTCGCGTCGATGGTCGGCTGCAGACGTTGCTGGGTTACAAACGAAGAACGGCTAGAGCACCACGTTTGTGACGAATCGCTATTGTTCCGAGTAATCTTGTGTATTGTTGTTTCAAAACTTATTAAGAGCGATTGATTAACAGATTCTCTAATTACTAACGCATAGATTTGTGCGATTGAATAACCTTTGTTTGTGACATTGATGATTCATTTGTTTCCACCAACATTATAATTTACTGAAGATATGGGTGATTCTGATGATTATGGCCATCCGCCCATATCAGAAGTGGGATACCATGCGCTTCCGACCGAGGAAAATCAACCACCTGACGAAAATAGCGCCTTGAATTTGTTAAGCAATATGGAAGTCTTACTTACTCGGATGTTAGCAACGACGCAACCGCGCTCCGGTGGCAACTGCTAGCGCTAAGTCTTGTACAGTTAATCTTGTAGAGTGTAATCAGGAAGATGTAGACGTGCATGTAGAAGGTCGGTGTAAGATAACAGAGCTTATAGTACTGACTAAAAATTAAAAGAGCGTAGATTTGCTTGTGGCTCTTACCTATGCACTGAAAGGCTGCGCCGCCTCTTGCTTGACAAAGTTAAATTTGAATGAGCTCACATGGGAGACTGTAAAACAAAGTTTAATGGCCAGATTTTGTAAACCAAAATTATTTCAAGACTACTTTGATGAAATATTGCATTTTCAAATTGGAACAAAAGAAACCGCAGCAGAAGCTGGCCTGCGCTTATGGAATATGATCGAAACTATATCTAAAATCCGAATGCCAGAAGATGATATAACTGAATTCGTCATAATATCAGTCTTATGTCAGAAGGATGGTTTAATACACCGTGAGCTAAACGCATATACTATGACTACCAAACCTCAGCTGTTTAGAATCTTAAGAGGCATTTCCCTAGAGAATATCGGAAATTACTGAAATCCAAGAGCCTAATTTCAAGCAACCTAGAATTGCAGACGCAAGATTTCTTGATAAACGTCATTTTTGTTGAATGACCGGAGAACGGCAAGCCGACTGTAAAAAGCGTCTTTGAGAAGATTCTTCTGCGATGACTAAACAACAAAATCCGTTAACTGCAACACGTGCTCCCGAGAAAATTGCGACCGTAACCTGCTACATATGCGGTCAAGCTAGACACGTAGCAACAAATTGTAACGAAAGAGGATGATGTCGGTTAAAAAGGAGGTATAGCTACTACAAAATAAGAGGTTAATGTCTGCGAACAACGACTGTTGAGTGGCATCTTGAGGTCGTAATCCGGTGAGTCAGTCCCCTTTTTGTTTGAAAGCGGATCGTCTTGCTTTTTGATAAAATAGAGCTATCTTAGTAAGTTGCCAGATACTGTGCGCAGTGATCTTGGGTATCTTACGGGCAAGTAGAGCGTGTGATGCGCACTTTGAAAAGTTTGCTAACGATTATCTAAAACGATCCCAATAAAGCGTGGCGTGACATAACATCTGAGATCGTGAAATCATTGACCATGAATTGTCGAAAATTGGTCGAAATTCATGCAGAGCAAGACAATCCGTAACTTATGAGTAATCTGTAAGCATTGTTTGCATGAAGTCTACTTAACTATGTTGGCACGTTGAATGAGAACAGTTATCGAGTAATGTGTTGTGTGAAGGTGGTTGAAAGAAATGTCGTCCGGGCCATGCAGCTGATAGCGGCTGGTCGAAGTGACACATTTATCCGATTCAACCATAAGTGTTCTGTGGTCGAAGGGACAGTGTCGTCCGGTCCATGCACATGGTCGAAAGGACACACCCGTCCGGTCCAAATGATACTATGTAAAAGTTGGTCCTAAGGATAGGGCATGCCGATAAAGAGTGCATTGTTTGTTGTGTGAGTAGAAAAAGGTGCCGTCCGGTCCATGAGTGGTCGAAAGGACACACGCTTTTTAATTCTGAGACAATTATTGTTGTATGACCGTAATATTACGTAGTAGACGTAGACGACGACGACGTATTAGCTTGTCAGGATGGGCGAGCGGGTATAGATTGACAGATACCCGTCCGATGGATTGTGTTATTGTTACAGGACTGCAATCTGATGCGCCCGAGGACGGTCGAAAGTCAGAATGGCCGTACGGCCGAAATGTTATATTAGTCAGTATTACTGGCTGGTAGAAGTATTACTGGCTGATGAGAATTACATCGGAACGAGATTTGACAACTGTCGATCTAGCGGAGCGTCGCGTCGATGGTCGGCTGCAGACGTTGCTGGGTTACAAACGAAGAACGGCTAGAGCACCACGTTTGTGTCGAATCGCTATTGTTCCGAGTAATCTTGTGTATTGTTGTTTCAAAACTTATTAAGAGCGATTGATTAAGGGATTCTCTAATTACTAGCGCATAGATTTGTGCGATTGAATAACCTTTGTTTGTGACATTGATGATTCATTTGTTTCCACCAACATTATAATTTACTGAAGATATGGGTGATTCTGATGATTATGGCCATCCGCCCATATATTTATTATTATATTATAACGATAATTGAAAGTGTCTCAAGATTTTCTTAAATCAATAAAATAACGTATCTCTACTGAAAAAAACAAGGCAGTTATAATTTGACGTGTTCTTCTGTTCGAGTCGTAAGAAATGCGATATCGTCCTGCCGTGGAATTGCTGACAAGAGTTTGGGTCACGTTTCCGACTAATGGACGATCTTTGAAATGGAGGTCTTCTTTGCTATAACCAGCTCCGTGCCTATTATGAATTATTAGAACCTTGCGGCGAGAGCTTTGACAAATATTGAGCGTTTTAGAGCATTACGAGCAGGATAAAGATGTAAAAAATATTTTGAGGACGGCAATACTGTAACTAGGTATGCTAATTGCTAACTACTCCTGATTAAAAATCTTACAAAAAAATCCTGTCAGAAAAGGCTGAAAAGAAAAAATCTATTATGACTGGAATGAATAATGTTTATGTACAACTTTGAAAATTATTTACCGATATAAATTTCTGTAACTTTCTCTTGTTTGTACTAGGTAACTATTTAAAATTTAAATTTTATTGTAATCTATCTAATCTCGCGTGGATTTATAAAGTGGATAGACATTCCTCCAAAGCTTCCAAATCAGCATTCTGGTTGCCGTATTTTTCCAAACCCTTGAACCCTAATTAAGTTTGTTGGTTCAAACCGTGAGATTGAATTGTTTTCTCCGAATCAAGTCGGCCCTTGTAATTACAATATTGGATTGGTTTGAAATTAAGCGTTTCCGATTAGATCAAGGTAGATGTAGGTACTTATTTATAATTTGAAATGTAAGAAGGTAGGTGTAGTATGTTGACGGAAATACAGATAGCAATATTCAGGTTTTTATTTAGTGTAAACATGTTCATGAACATGTTCTTTTTTTATTAAAAATAGGCTCAGAATATTTTAGGTATTTAATGTACTTATGTTATTTTCAAAATAGGACTAATAAAAACTTTTCAGTTTATATTATTTGCAATGACTGTAAATGTCTTGACTGTAAATTGTTTATTTTAATTAAAATATTTTAAATTTTCATTTTTCAGAATTCAAACGGATGTGGCAATCAAAGAGGCGAAGAAGAAATTATTAAAAACAATTCAAAATATATATTCTGCTCCAAAAAAGTATATAGGTGGGAAATATCTAAAATAATATTTGTATCAGATACAATGCTTGAAAACATTGGAATTCTATTAACTTTAATCAATTAGGATGAGTGCCCAAGCCTTCTTAGCATACCAAAATAACAAAGGCACGAATCTCGAAAAATGTATCCTCACAAAAAAGGGTTTTACCCCGAAAATGTAAGAAGTACACAACGGGATAATCGTGACTAGCTGCGTATTCAGGTGAGCCGCCATACTGAGCGTCCGCCGCGCCCTCCCGCGTCATTGACATGCAAATGAAACAGGCCACGCTAGCGGTTCGTGGACCGCGGGTTATTTATCTCTGATTGGCTTCGTTTATTCCACTTTGACAGACAGGTTCCAATTCCATGCGGAATTCGCCTGTGTTGACATTAATTACGCATGCAAACGAACGCGCGCTCTTCGCGTAATTACTTTTTCGAATTTCGATTTACCCTGTAAATTACGGGCTGTAATGTAATTAGGGCGCTCTTATGAGGAAACTGCTTGTTCACGTGTTGTACAGCTATATAAACTCTACGAGTACAGTTATCGAGCTCGTATTCAGACTTTATTTAATAACCGACACTCTAGAGTGTAAACCTTTTTACACATACGAATATGTGCATTGAATCTTTGTATAATATAATAATACAAAATCCTGAGATAAGTAAATATGATGACCTATATTGGCAAATACGGAAGTTTTGTTCCTCATACAATCAATAGACAGATAATGCTGTCCCCGAAAGGGCACAGTTTGCTCGATCCACTAAGCCGATTATAACTTTGTCTCCTATCGCGATGTTACTTATCCCAGCTTAGATAAGCGTGCTACCTAAGCACGCGCGTTCCTATAGGCCTATATTTTTGTTGCTATCTCAAACGTTTTACATTAATTGTTTCCATATCTAACAAACAAGTTTTGCTGCAGTATATTATGTGGAAATGGAATCGAAATAGGCATAATTATCATTATCACCCACATTAGCATGCTATCAATACAATAAGTTTGCTATTTTGTTACCTAAAAATTGCTACCATTCGAACACGCATGAATTTCCAATGTTAAACAGTCAATTTATAATCTAAAAGCCGGGGCACTTTCGTGTTTTTAAAGTATTTGTGGATATAGTAAGATTACCATAGCTGTTTGTTCCATTTCCTCGCTGAGAGACTCAACCGTTGCGATATTGGATTCGATTTCGAGTCGAGTATCTGATTGAATTACCATATTAGGAATAACACGCGACCCTCGCTGCACTGCTTTATTTTGTTTGTTATTTTTTTGTTTGTATCCAGCATTCAAATGGTTCCGGTAAGGCCACTGTATACATATAATATTCATATTATTATGAATTTATTGTTACAATCAAGCTTAGGTAGCAATTACCTAGTCAGCTATAAACATTTCAGTTGACTTGCAAAAAATCATGAAAATCTATTACATAGTTATGCTGTGGCTGATTCTATACATACATATATAGAACCCCCGTATGTTTACCCGCGTAAGCATTCTTAAAGCCATTTCATTACTTAGTGTTCGATCCCATGAATACGAGTCGATCGTCACACGCGCTCCGGTTACAAATCAGAACGGCGGAAGCGAAATGACTATTTTTCACAAGTCACGTCCCGGTTCAAGCTTATCTCGTGTTAGGTTTGATAATAATAAGTTATAACAAATATTATGATCGTAGAACAAGATATGTCTAGAAGTTTCTTTTATTTTTCTATCCTTTTTTATGATTTTTTTTCGTTCGGCTACAGTAGATACTTAGTGACCTTTGAAGGTAACAAGGTAGGCAAGCATTAATGTCTAAATACTTTTTTAGTTCATTAAGACTATTTAATTGTTTGTTATCTTAACTTTATGTAGTATAGGTTGATACCAAATAAATAACCAGCTTGGGCATTTTAATTTTTAAATATTTTGTGGACAGGTCTAGTCTAGTATTGGCATTTCTGGCAAATATGTTATAGGTAGTACATCTCACTTCAACATTTACAGAGCGTCCTCAGAGTCAATATCAATAAATGAGAAGTTGGGAGATTGGATGTGCCTCGGCTCATCGATGCCTGAGGCCGACACCGCGGTAATAAGATAGTAATGAGTTCCCGCTTCTCATAAAAATATGCTTCGCTGCCGGTCTATGACTAAATATTTAACAACACCGCTTTCAAAGAGGAAACGTCTTAAACATTATCTTGGTTTAGTAAGTATTATAATGATTAGGTAGGTAATGATTATTGTTTCAAATATTTTCTTCTGTGATTATGATGTTATAATTATTGGGTAATTTGTTAAGTTTCAATCGTATATATCTGTACCTATTTAAAGTTAAAAAACATTTACAGAAAACATTATGTTTTTTTATTGGTACTTGGTAGATACTTTAATACCTAAATTTTACAAGATTCGACCATGGTAGAATGTATAGCATATTTTTTGCAATCATAAAAAGTTATTATCTGTTAATTAATAAATAGTTTTTACCCAGCTAAGTATTCACGAACCTTTTGTAGAGCTCGGTGATAGAGTCCATAAATCTGAAACAAGAGAAGAATAGTTAATTATTTAGAATTATAATCCTCGTCTCCTTGCACTACTCAACTATTATTTTTAGTGCATTGCATCAGCCTACAAAGATTGATTTGACATTGACACGGAGCGCATGCGTATTGTTCTAATTGGATGCAGGTCGAACGTTGCTACGAGAGAGCAATACCAGCTTTCACTGGGGAGTGAAAGAGATGGTGA
Organism: Colias behrii; assembly: GCA_029959065.1. Classification (NCBI taxonomy): domain Eukaryota; kingdom Metazoa; phylum Arthropoda; class Insecta; order Lepidoptera; family Pieridae; genus Colias; species Colias behrii. The sequence continues at coordinate 5,465,371 of JARWMC010000009.1, forward strand.
TAGCGCGCGGGAAACATCTCGGATAGAAAACATGGCCGACGGTACTGCATGTGCATCAAAATTGAAAAGAAGCAAAACCTTTAATATTCTTAATAATATTTCAGGTAAATATTTTTGGTAGCTGTGTTATTTTGAACGTAATGATTATTTTACGAATGTGAATAATATGTAGTACCTAGGTATTTTTTTTATATCAACATTGTGTTAGATAGAAGTACCTAACATAGACGTACCTATCCTTTTTTTTGACAATTTGTGTTTATGTCCTAAAATATCCCAGTAGATTACCAATCATAAATTTTCCTAATAATAAATTTTCCTACACCATGAAATTAATAGTCTCAAATAATAAATTTTCCTACACCATGAAATTTATAGTCTCAAATAATAAATTTTCCTACACCATGAAATTCCCATCTATTTGAAACGTTTTCCTATTTTATCAACGATAATAGTATCGTAATGGTAATAGTACCACGCTTTGTAGCAGGTATTAGAATTCTCTTATCAAAAAGGACAAAGTCAAAAGCTACCCAGAATAATGTTTCTTAACAGAAGATAGCTAATTGCATTAATTTACACAAGAAAAGTAAATAAAACTTAAAGAGATTAAATTCGAAACAACGGGTATTGTGAGGGGTGAGGCAGTGTAATTATCTCGTCTCATTTTCCCGTCTAATTTCACGTTAGGCCTGCCCTTAAGTCTCTCGTCGACGGGCGACTTTAGTCGCGTCTGAATTATTATTAAAGCGTCTTTTTTATAGGTATAACTACGAATTTTAATAGAAAACCTGATGACATGTTTTGATATCTAAAATCTTTAAAAAAATACCTTCATAGATATTAAGTCATAGAAGTTGTCGTTTACACACGTTGTAAAATATTTTATGACTCATGCACTGCCATAAGCGCCAGTTTACGAAGAAAACAATAGGCTTAAGGCCTTGAAATTGACTCCGAGACGAGGCCGTGTCAGATCTTTTAATGTAACAATTATATTTCCTCATTGATATTCATGTTTTATTATTGCTATTTTGTAATTAGGGATTCCCTAAATATTATAATGATAGAAGCATTATTTTTTTGTTTATTAAAACAAATTAGATATATACATTCAATATACAAAAGAGGTATATTTGTAACAATCGGTCCATAGGTATACATGAAAAACGTGGCGAGGTTATATTGCCACGGGTATACATTAGAATTATTATTGGCATCAAAATAAACAAGGTTGTTAACGCGAACAAGGGGTGAAAAATCCCATAATCATCTCCATTACTTTGAGAACTGAAATATTATAATTTGGAAGAGCAAGACTTGTTAAATTAGCATAGAGATCGACACTTGACTTGGCTGCATTTCGTTAGCTTTGTGAACGATACCCTTTCATCTCTGATCATTAGCGTGGTTGGTATTTCTTCGCCTCTATTAAGAAAATTACAAAATTCACAGAATAAAATGATTGCTTTTGTTATGAGGGGTATTTTTCGTTTTAAATAGAATTGTTTGAAATAGCAGATGCCTAAAACAATTTAAATGTATACCTACTTTGTTAAAAATTAAAACACCTATTTGTACTGTAGGTAGGTACTGAAATATAAATATTTTAATGATACATGAATGAAGTTAATTGGTAATTGAAATAATAAAAAATAAATTCAAGAATAAAAGTTCCCCGTAACTTACTGCCGATATTTCATTGCATTTTAATGAAGAATGAATAATTTATTGTCATATTCATTATAAATATAAATGATAATGTGCAGATAAAAATTGTTGTTACTGAGGACATTATATTCGATTAAAAGATAAGGAAACTATAGACTAGACTGATTGATAAAGAACGAATGATAAGGAAAATATATTAATGAAATCAATCTCTGTTACAGGGCCAGAGGAAGGGAGACTGACTACATCGATGACTGAATTATTTTTACAAGTTCCCGATTTACATAAAGATATTGGATGTGTCCGTGACTTGCATCTAATTGGAGGACTATAATTTATATCCTCACTACGTTCGTTTACGTAATTCGCAGACAATATGGCGTTCCATTATATCCATAACATGCTCTCGTAAAAAAATGTTGTACATTTTATCTTTTGATCTGTTTATGCGATATTATTATCCGTAGTATCATTAGATTTAATTATGAAACTAATTTATTATGTAAATTATTTTACTGTTGTCATAGAGAAACGCAGATGTTTGGTGCAAAACGTCGTCGTCGTTATTTTGTTTCTAGTATCAAGTTTTATTCACATGATAATAATAGTAAACTTAGGGCCGATTTTTCAATGCTCGGATAAAACTTATTCGTCGAATAATGTATAAAACTACCATTTTAAAAACGTATTCTAATTGCCCGCATTTGACAGTTTACGTGACATTTTAATATTACCTATCGTGTAATACTTTATTGGACGGATAAGTTTTATTCAAGCATTGAAAAATCGGCCCTAAATCAAGACAGTTTCAGAGCAAATTCTTTAACACAGTGGGTATTATGCTAACTTTGAGCCATTCAGACAAAAGCACTTTTATCTAAACAGCGTAAGTTTCGAGCTATTATTTGCATCTACTTGCAGAATGGACAATTTTACTAGGGAAAGGTAATTATTGTAGTTGTGTGTATACGTAGTAACTTTTCTCATTGCCGGTATGTTTAACGTCAGGCAGAGATAAAACAAAAAGGTAAAATGTTCATCTAACTTTATCTATGCTTTAGTTACATTTATACTGATGTACTTACATTAACTACTGGACGCCGCTAACTGCGTTTTAATTTACTTCATTTTTTACTGTGTTTGTAAATGAATTTTGCAGACAAAAAGCCAATGGTATTCTTAACTTTTACTTTTACGAACCATCACAGGCTACTATGAATGTAATAAAACGTTAAAACACAAAAACACCATAAAAATAGAGCTTCTGTTTGATGTTTTCAATGCAAAAAACTTATAGATTGACTTTCACTTTCAACAAAAACACAATGCTTTGAAATGAGACAAAAGTTCTGTTTTTATATTTGTAAACACTTAAAATTTGTTATATTGTTACAGGTAGATATTGATTTTTTATATATTGTTAAAAACAAGATTTTTATAGCTCTATAAAATGACGTATGTGTGTAATGACGATTCAAAATAATTTTCAGCAGAAGAATACGTCTTGAATAAATCGTTCAGTTTTAATATGTACCTTAAGTGTAATAACGTAAACCACTCTACAAAAAGTATTTATTTATTTATTTTTATTTATAAATTCTTTATTGCACTTAAAGAGAATAAAAAAGAAATACAGACACTTAAATATAGCTTAAACTAAGTACAAATGGCGGTCTTATCGCTTTAGAGCGATTTCTTCCAGACAACTTTTGGTACAGTAGAGGAAAAAGTATAAAATAAAATAAATGGGTAGTGCAATAATAAATAATAATAAATAATATAATAAATAATAAAGTATATAGGTATTAGGTAAGCAAACAGATATCAGCAAAGTTTGTTTTTGTTTACGTATTCCATTTGGGCATAAACCCCGTAGTTCAATATACGTTCACGAAAATATGAAGTTTTGTCAGCGAGGGACACGAACTATTTCCCCTCTTATACAAATTTCAGGAAGAAACCGCCCCGCTTTTATACATTTTGCATGAGCCTTCCGAGTCGCTGCAAAAACTTCACGAATATACCGTCGTGAAAAAAAATATTTAATTTTATAACGTAGTTAAGTATATTTTTTATAAGTAGGTACATTTCTGAAACTAATTATTATAAATACCGATTTAAAGCGCTGATTTAAATACAGGCTTAGTGACAATAAAATTATTAGTTTATTTACTTATGTTAACTTTACTAAGTAAATGTTAATTAAGTAAGGAATTTATTATAATTTGTATCATTAAGGACTATATAACTATAACTTGTTTTATTATTTTATATAACGACCATTAATTTATTTAAACCGATAACTTAGATTTATTCAAAAGGTGTTCAACTGTTAGTGTCTATTGATATTTTAAAATGACAAGTAACTCTAATAAGATATTATTTTATAACTACCTTGTTATGTAATTATTAATGTACAGGTGTTTATATGAATTGCAAATAAGTGCGTATATATAGTGCGTAAGTTATAATAAAATAAATGTAAATATATTCGTATCCTATTTATCCACATAAACAAAACTCTTTATACTTAATAATAATTAATATTAATCATTGCACAACAAACAATCAACATGTCTAAAAGCCTCAAAAAAAAACCTACTAAGTATTTCCATTGAATCAAAAGTTGGCTCTACTCTTATTAATCTAAGTGGATGTTTTTGCCACAGAGAGCCAAGACATTTTTTGCTAATATATGAATATTGGACATGTAATAGAAGCTGAGATTTATGGTATTAGACTCAGCACTACATATTATGTATAAGCTATCCTTTATGTAAATGGGTATTTGGCAACATTTAATAATAAGCTCTATGTTAATAGATATCTTGCTCAACTTTATTCTTGTTACTTGTTGTAAGAATTACTCATAATATATATTTTAATCTACTGCTTTTGTCAATTATTGTTTAAATAACTATACGTTGGATAGAATATTTTATTAATAAATGTTATTTCTATGCTGTGTTTTCTTATTTCTAAAACCTTCAAATAAAAATCCGTCACAATTTAATTAAATGTCACGTGCACGAGTTGTATACTAAGTAAAAGGAGAAAATAAACTATCAAACTTATTAGAGATCTAGAGGGAACATAATACTTAGTCTTGTTCTGAAAGATACGCAGCATCTGGGAATAACATTGTTGCATAGTCCGCGCGTCTTGTTTTGTTCAGATCTCGGCGACACTTCACTGAAATCGTTTTAATTAAATGAAAGAGTTTATCGATGCAGTCACTCAGTATTTGGAATGATTTGGCATTCTTCCGTTTTCAGCATATGTTAAGAAGCTTACGTTGGCGGAATATATATGGACGTTTTATTCGGTACGACCCTTAAACAACGCGAGAATTACAAAATGTTTAACGCTGAATTGCGCTGGTGTCATTGAGAGCAAAACTGAAATGAGGACGTATAATTATGGACGGGATTGTTTTCAATTACTAAATATAGAGCGGCTTATTCATACCTTATTTACAAAGCAATACCTAAAAAGTATTACCTATGTTATGTTCATTCGGGCACATATTAACAATTCATATTATTAAGGAAAATGTTTACCTCTTCAGAATAAATATACATAACAAAAGTGAATACATCTAAAATACAATGCGCGATAGATAACAAAACAGTGCCAAGTAATTCAGTGAAGGCGTAGAACAAATTGGGTGCCTGTCGCCTCTTCGTATATCACCCTCTATAGCCTCTGTATTTGCTGCGATATATCGAAACCGCTTTCATATTACGTCACACCTAAGTACCTATTACTTAAGAAATACGCACTGTTTGTTTTCCTGTAATAATATAAACATCTTTTCTTTATGTTTTGAGCACATTTATCTTGAAATGTTTAGATAGATTAGAACTTGTTTGAAAAAGTCATTAATAGATCACCGCCAAACTTCTGTTCAAATACCTGTTTACTGTTCAGTTAAAAGGTGTTTTATCTAAATAGGAGTATTATAATACATGTTTTATTATCAGTAAGTAGGTAGGTATAGGTAACTTATGCCTTCATAGGTTAATTACATTTTGACTTGGAAAATATCGTTGAGTGGTTAGTTATATACCTACAAATATTATATATACTACGTACCTACTATAACTAGTAGGTATCACTATTAAAGCGTCTTTTCTAATAAACCGTTGGTAAATTTTAAATGCAATGCAGCAAGCCAGTGTATAATTTAATGTTTTTTAAGAACTAAATAAGTTTTAATTATTTTTCTCTATCTAAATTTATCAAATATTTTAATGAACATACAAATTCAATAAAGACTGAAACAGTTTGTACGGTAGTTTTATTCCCCTTTGTATTGCGAAGGAATCATTGTAATTTGAACTGGAAGGTGGCTGGGCACAGGGTAGTGTAGACGGCGGAATTGGCCCGTCGAAAATAACGAACGGACGTGCGCTGCAACTCTATGAAATTATTTTCGAGTCCCTATAGGTATTGCATACTTATTATATGCGGCGCTGTGTATGCAATGTTTTATTTTGTTTGTGATTATAATTATAGTAAGTACCTACCTATGATCTTGTAAGAAATGCTTGAGTTTTTAAATGTTATGAAAGAATAGAGTTCATGGTAAATAAGAGAATATTTTTCTAGTAAAAAAAAAATAGCAAGTGCTCTTTTAATTTTATAAATGAAATACTATTTCATATTATTTTTATTGTAAACTAAAATTTTTAATAACAATAGATTACAATAACTCAGACAACTTGTGGAAAATAAAAAAGAAGAGTTAAGAGTTAATAGCTCAATACGCCTAAACTTGAACATTAACGTTACATACCTAACCCATGGCAATGCCTACAAATTCATCTTTATTGTTCCGGCCCAATATCCCGCTACAACACTGCGGCGCCATATATCGTGGCATCAGCTTCAAATTTCAAATTGGAACGAATGGAAGACCCCAGTAATGGTTGAAGTTAGATGAGTGGGGGCGGGAGGTACGTACTCCGCTCCGTGTAGCCGCCACCCGCGATATAGGGTTACCGGGAGCCAAAATCAAAAACACGCCTCGAAGAAATTAAAACACCCATCAAACAAACTAAGCCGCCAACACTTTAACCAACAATAAGACGAATCTGTCCCATCTCATCACAGCTCAAATCTGTCCCCAAATGTAACCCGGGGATGGCCTTTGTTAACCTCTAAAATTCCGTGCAAACCGGTTCTATATTGTCAGATGGTAGCCCTTACGCGATAGATCGGTAAGCTTGAACTTTTGCTCGATCCACTGAGGTCATTTTTAAATAATGAAATAGATTTTGCTTTTGTGACTGTTGCATTTCTAGCAGGCAGGACATTTTGCAAATTGAATGAAGCCGATGCGACGTCATTACCCAATAGAAATGAAATAGTGAAGATTTTTTCTTTTAAGCATAAGTAATTGACTAAAAAAAATCCCAACATAGGTACCTTACAAATTAAAAAAAAATCGTAAAAATGTGTTATAATTAGCCTTGAATAGATACCTACTGCTATTAAAATGAACCCTAAAGCAAAGAAAAATGAATTAATATATTCATGTTATGAATAAGACAATATTTAAAACAAAACAACATAACATCACACAAATTCGACACATTTAAAATGTCAGATGTAAACTCAACGCAAGTTTCCTCTGCAGCCATCAATTTTGCACGCATGCATGCCCGTGAGTTATGTGTAAAAGTTAACTGGGTGGCACAAAATCACTGTTCTATACATATACCTAGCATAAAATATCGAACACGATAAGATGAACCACCCAAGTTGTTCCGTGAACACTAATTATATAAGTGTAGCTATACTAAGACACTACATCAATGTCCATATTAGATGAATGCAATATGCAAATTGATAAATATGAATTAGATCCAATTATACGCGATAGAAAAGATCAAAGTTTAACTACGTAAGTCAATTTGAAGGATGGCTTCGAGGTTAGGTTAACATACTGTATATTTATAAGTATTTAGTATTTTGTACTACTTTGAATGAAAGGGCTAAATTAAATAATAATTAATGCCATTAACAAGCCGCAAGCGGGCCAATAGGAACTGTTTAAGGACATAATTAGTATCCAATTTACGAGTCATTAACGTCAACAACTTTGTTATAAAAGTTAAATGTATGTGTAATACCTAATCTATTCTATATTATAATCATAATTCAATGAAAGTAAGGAAAAGCATATATTTGAAATGTAGTTTAATTTTTTTTTTCTTAAAATCTATACTTTATTCTTTATCATATTCTATAGAGCTATGATTTTTTTTTATAATTATGGTATATTACTAGATTACTTTTATTATATATTTTCTTAATAAAATTATCTCATATTATAAAAAAATCATACATTCAATTCAGAATCAACACAATGAAAAATAATATATTTCTCTATATTATAATGAGACTCTGAGAGAAGTAGCACAGTAGCGCCACAATTTCTCTAAAGGTCGAGCGCCTCAACTTGGAAACGAACCTTTTGAACAACGCCACCGCGCGGCGAACGGCCGAAGCTTTTCAATAGCTCTCTTTATTACTTACACGCACATTCAAGAACATAAAACTTTTTACGCACACTCGTACACGAAACGAGTTCGAAATGTGCGTGTAGTAAGGTCCTTTATGTGTTGACTCGAGTTTCATATACAATGTACCGTAACGTCTCCTTAAAGTTGTTGTCTATTGGTTAGATAGATGGCATTGGGTGTATCGTATTGGAGTTGATTAAAACATATCCAAGACTCACCATTCGAGCGGCGGACAGGTTGAGCGCGTTTTTCACACATGTTTTCAGTGAGCGAGAATCACGTCTGGACAATATTTGGGTCGGACACGTTACATAAATATGAAGTGGCAACAGATTTATACACAGAGGCACTGCATCGAATAAATTAAATTGGTAAAGACGTGCTGGCCAACGCGTGGTGGTCATATAACTGATAAAATTCATTTTTACAAAGCAAAAAACTTGCCGCGAAGAAATGTAGAGCATAACTGCCCTGGCTATTGTTTAGTTTGCCGATTTATACGGCTCGGTTACACTTGCGACTTTTATTGAGTTATTATCGATAAAAGGAGCTATAATGGGTTTTATAGTTAGATTTTAATACCGATACGTAGTGTAGAAGATTTGCAGATAGCTTGTGGATATTAGCAGAGTCCATAATATAATTAGAATCATTTATGTGCCTACTAGTAAAATAATTACTTACTTATGATCCAAAAGATAAATAAAATATTAAGTAGTCAGCAGAGTTTCATCAATAAAAAATATTATAAATAAAATAAACATAGGTACCAAAGCCTTTTATTTAAAATGAAGATACTTTTAAGTCATACTTGCATACTGATCTATTTTGATAAGTTAAGACACAAAAATTCCTATATTTTTCAAAGGTTTTCATTCAAAAAATTGGATAATTGTATAATTCATTGAATTAAATACTTCCATATCCCACATAAGAGTCAATTATTAGACAATTTTCAGATTTTCAATCGAGATGATTGATTAGAATTTTCCAACAACAATAGGTTTTTCTTATCGTCCCGTTTATCGAGTTTAATATGCGTAGAAAGTCGCGTTCGTTATCGGAAATATAGAAACGTGCTCCATTTTGTTATCGCACAGGTTGCTGTAGAAATAGTTATTGTATTCGGTATATGATCTGTGGAGATTGCGAATGGCTATTAGTAGAAATATTACTGCGACTTTTGCTTTTGTTATTTTCAGTTTTACTTGAATATTTCTTTTTGTAAAGAGTTTATTACAACAATAAATACCTATAATTTTTTAAATACCTACAATTTACATCTGTATTATAAGAATTGGTATGATATAGCAATTCAAAAAAGCTTCTCAACGTATAACTTTAAATTTTCAGAGGTGATTTTATTGATTATACTAATGAGTTATTTACTACTAATAAAAGTTCCGTATGTATACAACGCACTAAAGTACCTACGTAGGTACTCAAAACTCACTCATAACATAAGTGGAGTAAAAAATATGTAGACCTAATTCTTTCAACAAAGTGCCTCTTTTAAGATTTTTATCAAGCTAATGACAACCAGTTACATAATATCATACACGTGAGAAAAACAAATGGAGCTCAAGAAGGCTATCCTGAAACAAGATTTTATAAAATAAATTTTATTTTATTATAAAAAACAATATATATTTTACTTTGGCATATAGGGTTATATATATAAGGGAATGCATTGAAAGTACCAAGAAGACCTTGAATAGAAGAAGTATAGAAAAATTGTACATTCGTATTTATGACTTTGCATCCAACTTACAGCTGAGGGTCATCCAAGCCAGCGGTCTCACCTCAGCTGATCGGCCTCGCCGTTAAAATTTTACTACCTATGACGTCACTAAGTTTTTTCTGTAAATGATTTACAACCACGCCATAAACTACACAATAACTGTACCGATTGTTCAACAGTTAACCGCAATGTTTAAACCCTTTCTAGGTAGAGCCCGTTATACAATACGTTTCTTCTTAATTTTTTGCTCTAGTTTACTTTATTTTATGACGAATTCTATTTGAGGAAGTCGTTAAGTATTTGTTATGCAATTATATGCAAAAAAGGGTTGGAACTGTACCCAATGTGACAATACAATTTTTGACGCGTTTCAAAGACATTTTGTGTTTGAGCTTACATCTTGAACGTTTGTAAGTTTTACTTTAAAACAATTACAATAAAAATTTACATAGTCTAGCGTTCTGAAATAATACGAAGAGAATAAAATCATTGCTGTCTTGTACAATAGACAAAGTACCTAAGTAAAGATAACTATTACAATCGAATACGAAATATATGGTGATATGTAGGTACAACAACATCCTATCTTTGAAGTCGTAATACATAATACTATCAGTACTATAATATCAAATATAATAATAAGTCATAACTTGTAACAAGGAGATATAAAAACACACAGGAAGGGAACGAATCTCATAGGGAATGCTTGTTCGTAATTGGCCATAAAATGAGAGAACAGCAAGAAAATTGATTCAATACAAGCAACGATCGATTAAAATAAATGTTTCCTCCTTATTTATAAATTATATATAATATTTTTTGAAAAAATTGTGGTAAAAACTCAATTAGGTATTTCATGCACATAAAAGTAGACAAATTGCTCCTGTTAGGAAATATCTACAATTTAGTTAAAATCTCAATAGAAAACCTTGTATTCATAATACCTACCTATGTGATAATTTACATAATATAAATACCTACATTTATATGACGTATAACTAGAACGTAGTACTAAACCACCAGATTATTTAATTGAACTCGAACTGAATTGTTTTCCATTACATGCTCGTAGTGGTTTTCAGTGTATTTTTGTAGTGCCCTAAAAATATGCGTAGAGTAGAGAGCGCATAAATCACGAACTCGTTAAGATTTATGGACTTGCCCAAACGCATCGATTGGAGATCTAATTTTGGTATTGTACTGGGTGGGATACGAAGCGGTATTTAAAAATAAAGTTAATTCTCTGAAATAGTTTTCAATTATTTTAAAATTACATAAATTAAATAAGCGTATTTATGTAGGTAGTGGTTGTGTACGTACCTACCTAGCCTTTACAATCTATATCAATTACAATGTATATCAATCGAAGTTCTTAAGCAATACGTATAGTTATAATTATCATGGAATATACACAACAAAAGAAGTCATTCAGTTATCTAAGCATTTCTCAGACACAGAATTGTAAAGAAATTTCAAAGCCAGCACTACCCATAATCCTAGATAACTTCTCGCGACTTAACAATAAACTGAAAATATTAAATACAAGTGCACTCTCGAGTGTATTAACTTTCACCGCTTTCGCTCATGCAATAAAACCTCAACGTAATCGACTTCAAGGGCTTTAAGCGGCCATGACCCGACGCTATACATCCACTATACATATGCTACAGATATCTTATGACAGTTTGTTCAACTCAGTACTTGACTCGATTGGATGATTGAAATGGACATATTAACTGTTCCAGATTAATTTGAGGTGGGAGTTGACAATCTTCGATAAAGCTGACGAGTAGGTACTAAAACACAGAGATAATATTTTATTTGGCGTGTGTGAACAGAATTTCAATACCTAGTCAATTTTTCTTTTGATTTAATTGGAAAGGATTACGTTTTTGAAACAAAATATTATTAAAGAAATTTAAGTAGGTACGTTGATATTTATGCTTCTTCGTGCATTACTTTATAAATCTAATTAACGGTATATGAATATGGCTAAGTGATATCTTTTTTGATTTCCTTTCAATATACCTATTTAATACATTGACCGATTTCAGTAGCGAAAGGAAAGGGACGCCATTAACGAACGAAGTCCCCGGAAATTCGGCTCATTTAACCTGGATTAAACTTCAGTTCTGGCTCACGACTGGAATTCAATGTTAATGAATATTATTTATGAGTGTAACTCAGCCAAATTATTATTTATTATAAGCAACGGATATTTTACTTCTATCTTTAAATGCTATACCTATTCGTAGTATATAAAACGAGAACGGGATTTTGGAAGCTTTTTTAATATTGAAAACTTGAGCTTTATGTAAGATATTTCTGTATTTTTCAAAAGTAGGAGAAATTGAAACAAGAACCACTGTAGAGATCAATACACTTCTCAGATTTTATGTACCGAATAAATTCTATCAATAAACTTTATAGATACGGAACATGAATTTGTTTTTCCTTTCAAGCCTCTTGTACAGAGTTGCGTAAAGTTTTCTTATATAAGTATTTTCTTTTACCGCCAAAGTTAGGAGTGGAACGCAAAAACAAACTACATTGGATTAAAAATATGATTGCGTAGCTCCCTTTGGGTGTATGAAGAGTTTATACATGATAATAATAATGATGTACCTACTAGGGCTAACAACAACTACAATATAATAATTTTGATATGTACATTCGTTTATAAATGCCAACTTCCCATTTAAATACGTAATTAAATGTTGGTGAAAACAATGAGATTCTAATATAAAGTTTAAATTAAATTCGAATATTAACACTACATAGTATAAAACATTAAAGTCGCTTTCACTGTCCCTATGTCCCTATGTCCCTTTGTACGCTTAAATCTTTGAAACTACGCAACGGATTTTGATGCGGTTTTTTTTTTAATAGATAGAGTGATTCAAGAGGAAGGTTTATATGTATAACAACATCCATTAAATAGTGGAGAAGTACCTACTGTTATTTTTGAGGTTTCTAATGTGATGTCGTAAAAAATTACATTTTTTCCGCTTACATTGCAAACGCAGGCTGAACCCTTTGAGTTTTTTCAAAATAATGTACTAAGTATTATACACATTGAAAAGGTCTACAGAAAAATCCGCGATGGTATATGTCTATCTCTTATGGATAACCCACAATAACTTTTGTTTGTCCTTTACTTTTTACGACAAATAATAGCTAATTTTCGAAGCGATTTTAACCAATACAGCATTAATCCTTAACCAATTAAATACCTTGAATACATTGTTCATTTAATATAGATCTATATGGCCCTTTACATCGTATGATTTAAGTGAATATTTTCGAAGATATTACAGATTTAAAAATTGCGGGACGTACCGTTTGTGGCGGTACCGGCCGGGCCGGCCGCCCGGCTATACAGGGTGTCCCACTATCGGTATACTAAGCGCGAAGGGATTTGTAGTTTAGCATACACTGATCACATAAAAAATACTTTAAAAAAATTACGTTAAATTTTTTTTGCTACTGTTTTCCTTAAAATCCATGTTTTCTTCTCTAACTTCGTGCAGGCGGCATATACCGCCTCGCTAATGTGAGCATTTTGTCTATGAAAACATAATTTTAAAAGATAGCTCACGTGCGGGTGACAAAGTTAGGCGGGTTGCTTATTAGGGGTGTACACATAGAGTTTTAAGAATTCATCTATTTGAAATAAAATGCGTTTGGAATTTTTTAAGTATTTTTTACGTACTCAAACTATAACCTCCTTTGAGCTTAGTATACCGACAGTGGGACACCCGGTATATTTTATACCCGTGCGAAGCCGGAGCGGGCCGCTAGTATTATATAAAAGGTTAAAGTATCTATTTACATACAATTTTGCGAATATTTACATCTATGAAAAGATAAAACTTAAAAATAACCTAAGTATATAGGCATCTACCTAACTATTCAACAGAAAATTCAAAAGATATGATTATCTATAATTATTTAAATTCTAAAAATATTTCATACGTTTACAGCCATATATTCAAAAATAAATACAATAATAATTCCCCTTGATTTATTGTTGTATTTGTAAATAAGTATATAAAATAATTAGAATTGAGTGGGTACTAATAAACCTGATTGATTTACAATCCAATTGCAGCGCGTCCTCGCTTCAGTATTAACACGAAAGTATTCGATAAAACATACCATGATCTATATAGCTCAATTACTGAGGTCTTACGAAAAGTAAACACGTCGTAAATTACGCTTCACACAAACAGAGTTAATGAGTTCGTGCCAACATCACAATCGTGTGTGAAGAGCCCTTGTAACCAATAAGGGCTGATCGACCGCTTGTCCCGATTGTTTGTACATGGATTGCTATGAGCTTTATTTGCTCTAAACTTGAGTGCTTTCGCCCCATGTTATGTATAACATATTCAACTATTTTAATTATTAAAAAAGTGTTAAACTCTTACACCGATTCAACAACACTGATTAAGCCAACAAAGCACCGGGCGGTGGAAGAATATAAAGCGATTGTGTTAAAACGAATACTTAAGCGTGAGAGATAATATGACAGTCCGTTTATCAGAAAACATTCCACACGTAATATTGGGTGTATAAATTCGTCCGTAAAACTGATTCTTTGTCTATTCTTGGAAACTTTCGAGACATATTATCATGTTTGTTGAAAGACGAACTAAATGAGTTGCCAGAGAACGTGGCCGTCTCGTGCGGAACTTTTAAATATTTGTCTAAATCCCCGGTTTATACGATCAGGTAGAAGTAAGGTCACGTTATCTCGGTTCAACGATTTTACCTATCTTTAAGAATATCAGTCGGAGAAATAGAAGGCGGGAGTGAAGAAGGTGTGAGACAGTGTTTACTGCGCTCTAGGGAGGCGAGTGTAGGAATGAAATTGGCGAATGTTTTGGGAATGTGAGGTATATGTGTTCGCGGATAAGACCCGGGTCTCATTCTGAATAAAATGTACTGCACACGAGTAAAGATTTTTGTATAAATGTTATTTATTAAACCTGTTTACATATAATATATTTATTTGTATAACCCATACCTATGCAAAAAATCTTTCGCAGGATTATCTCTGTAACATTAGTACTTTGTAGTTATGTACATTGTTTTATATACTAAATATAAAATAAACTTAATTGACTGTGTACAAAATTGTGTGTTGAATTAAACAATTCAGTATTTTTAACGGCAATTTATTCGCAGCGCCAATCACATTATTCAGTATTCGCGTAACGTGACATCTCAAATATTGTCGTTTCGAGAGAATTTCCCATGTCGACGAAAATATCACAACAAAGTTGCTGTTTTCAAAGTATGGAGGAAAATTACGCAAAACATTACCGGCGTGTTTGTCGGGACTTGGTGTAATTTGCTATGTACGTTTAGAATGAGCATGAAAACACCATGAAATCGTTGTCAACAAAGGGAATAAAATTCGAGAAATGAATTCGTAGTAAGTTCGCTGTATCATCATAGGTATCATAGCGTTGTACGCTACATTGTTTTTGTAAATTAAACAATTACGTTTCGCGCATTCCCCAAGAGTCGTCGGAATTATGTTTCTACCTATGTTATGATTCTCTATACCTATTTTAACCTTATCTTACCTTTAGAGGCGATTTACTACAATCATTCCAAAATAAACATTCGTATTTACAATAGGTACTTATGTGGGATTATAATATTATACAAGCAAAACTCCAAAAGAATGTCAATAAAAATGCGATTACGTCTTCTTTAATATTTCAATATATCTAGCAGATAAGATTAAAATATTCTCTCCATCTGAACACGAAATACTTCCCATGTCCGAAGCTTACTTCAAATTACAAGCTCGCAGGCAGCTATCAAATTGTACACTACGCAGTACGGTTCATTTCCTTTTTGTTGCGTAGAGAGCGTTCATTTACATAAATTTACCTATTGTTATTCTCCGGGTCGGCTGCCATCTCCGGGAATGACATCTGAAACTTATTCCTATACAAGAGGAAATTTGATTCGTCGATACGGCAGGAGGCAGGAGGCAGTATCGAAAATGAGTTAAATAACAAACCTATTCTGTTGCCTTTGTTTTCTCGGGAAATATCTGGATCGGTGAACAATATTGATGGGATGATTGTTGGTAGGGTTCCGGGATTTTAGTAGCGGATATTTTTAAGGAAAACTTATCCTGATATTTTTGTTTTCTTTTTTGCTTTTTTTTTACTTCACTTCTTTATTCATGAGACATTTCGTGACTTAACATCCTAACAATGATTAGAATTACAACCGAATACTTTGGGGAAAACACCACAGAGTTAATGAAACACATTTGTATGTGACGGACTTCAGTAGGTTTCCTCCAAAGCATAGTAATCGTATTCTACGTATAATATACTTAAACAGATAACAGAATATTCGTAAGTCAATCGATTCGTTGAAACAGTCGTAATGTGTACAACGCAATGATAATTTTAAACTGGCATCGTTCTTGCATTAGCATAATTGTATTGGAACTGTGTAGGTATTTGATTAGATTGGCATTTAATTAAAGAGTAGGTCCTCCATGAGTTTAAAGTAAATAGCAATTACGTTTTGTTTATGAAATAAGAGCAGTTGCTATGCCCATACGTAGTAAGGCCGAGACTTTCATTCCAGAAACGGCCGCCCGTAGCATTTGCCCCGAGAGGTGGCCATTTGCCTTGAGTTCTCTCAAATACTTCTCCGCCTCCGTTTCGAATAAACTGGATACAGTTTTCAGCTATAGCCGAGAACAGCATTTTAGCCCGCGTCGTAAAGCGGAGGATCTAAGACAGCTATACCAAGAGACTGAGCGACATCTGTATTCAAATTTTTGCGTCTGGAAGATTGTGGAATGTCATACAATTTACATAACTAAAATGAAATTTAAAATAAACCCCTGCTGTATGAAAATTTTAAATCAAGTAAATTTAAAGGAAAATGACGCATAGGAAGTCCAAGTTTGTAAAGATATATAAACGAATATCGATTTTCAAGAAAGTGTGGAATATCCATGAATAATTCAGTAGAGTAGTAGAGTATATACGAATTCATTTAGGTATATACTTATTATGTTTCTGTAATTGCATTTGCTTTCAACTTGCCGGCTTATTAACAAATTACAAAGTAAGTGAAAACCGCTAAGCGTGCGATTAAAAATAATATACGAAGGTATAATTTTATGCAAAGGGTTGGAATTATTAAACAATAACAGTTAAAACTGGATCTATTAACAGCTATATCTGAAGGCTACGCTTAATCAATTCTCGTTTTCCGTATATTAAGAAAACATTTTAAAAATTATTTTAATATCATACGGTATAAAATGTAACCACTACTATTTAATTATGTTAACTACTTCATTAATTGTAAATTGGTTATACGTTGTAGTAGATCGTAGATAGCATCATCGGGCACTTAATTTTTATACTTACTCAAATACTTTCAACACATTTTTATCTACACCAGCGCGTAAAATGTCTACAAAATAGACGGGACATTTTCATGGCGAAATCTCGCAGCAAATGTATTTTTCCATGGACAAATCCCGTCACTTTTCGACCTAAAGCATTGCGAATAGAGGCGTAAAACAACGAACAACCATTCATTTGGGGCTCTTCAAGTTACGTCAGCGGCTTATGAATAAAGAGGGATCGCTGGAAAAATAAGAGAGATATTCAAAAGGAAAAAGTTTGAACGAGGAATGAGGTCTACTAAATGTTGTATTATCGTGTACCGACCACTGAAAGAATTTTATGAACTTCATTACATAAATTCTAACGATAGATAGATAACTATTATTTAAAAATTACGAAATTGATACAAAATAAATCACCTAGTGTACATAACAACAGAAGAATGTACGTAGGTACCTATTTAAAATTTTATTTCTGAAATATACAGGGTGTAATCGTTAAGTGTGCACAGGCGATTTTTCCGTAAGTATTACAGATAACAAAAAACTTTAAACTGATATCGAAAGTACTTAACCTAATGAGTAAAATGGCCGTAATAAATTTTTAAAAATAAATCGAGAAATATCAAAAAAATTATCTTTAAACCCTCCCATACATTAAGTATGAAAGATGAATATCCCATATACATTTAATATGAAAGATTTTAGCTTTCTTTTTCTTTTTTGGTTTTCTGCTTTTATTACTTCGCAAATTTGAAGTGGCATTTTCCACGCTTTTTCCGGACATTTTCACGCATTTTCCGGATATTTTCCGGGGATTTTCCACGCATTTCCCAGACATTTTCCGGACACTTCTCAGGCATTTTCCGGGGATTTCCAGGCATTTTCCGGATATTTTCCGGACATTTTCACGCATTTTCCGGATATTTTCCAGGCATTTTCCAGGGATTTTCCACGGTTTTTCCGGAAATTTCCACGCATTTTCCGGATATTTTCCAGACATTTCAGAGCATTTCCCAGGCATTTTGCGGTTATTTTCCGGGAATTTCCCAGGCATTTTCAGGGGATTTTCCGAGCATTTCCCGGGGATTTTCCGGATGTTTTCCAGACATTTTCCGGACATTTCCCTGGCATTTTCCGGGGATCTTCCAGGCATTTGCCACGCATATCCCAACATTTTCCGGACATTACTCAGGCATTTTTCGGGGATTTTCCAGGCATTTTCCACGCTTCTCCCGGACATTTTCACGCATTTTCCGGATATTTTCCGGACATTTTCACGCATTTTCCGGATATTTTCCAGGCATTTTCCAGGGATTTTCCAGGCATTTTCCACGGTTTTTCCGGAATTTTCCACGCATTTTCCGGATATTTTCCAGACATTTTCCGGGTATTTTCCGGTTATTTTCCGGGAATTTCCCAGGCATTTTCCGGGGATTTTCCGAGCATTTTCCACGCTTCTCCCGGACATTTTCACGCATTTTCCGGATATTTTCCGGACATTTTCACGCATTTTCCAGGGATTTTCCAGGCATTTTCCACGGTTTTTCCGGATACTTTCCAGACATTTCCCAGGCATTTTCCGGTTATTTTCCGGGAATTTCCCAGGGATTTTCCGAGCATTTCCCGGGGATTTTCCAGACATTTTCCAGACATTTACAGGCTATGTCAGGGAAATGTCCGGAAAATGCCTGGTAAATATCTGGAAAATACCCGGAAAATGCGTGAAAATGTACGGAAAATGCGTGGAAATGCCTGGAAAATCCCCGGAAAATGCCTGGGAAATGTCCGGGAAATGTCCGGAAAATTCCCGAAAAATATCCGGAAAATGCGTGAAAATGTCCGGAAAAACGTGGAAAATGTCACTTCAAATTTGCGAAGTAATTAAAGCAGAAAACCAAAAAAGAAAAAGAAAGCTAAAATCTTTCATATTAAATGTATATGGGACATTCATATTTCATACTTAATGTATGGGAGGGTTTAAAGATAATTTTTTTGATATTTCTCGATTTATTTTTAAAAATTTATTACCGCCATTTTACTCATTAGGTTAAGTACTTTCGATATCAGTTTAAAGTTTTTTGTTATCTGTAATACTTACGGAAAAATCGCCTGTGCACACTTAACGATTACACCCTGTATAAGAAATAAATAAAATGTAACATAACCGTGACTAAAAAGCATTCCAACTTAGAACCGTTAAATGCCTAAAAAGCACAATAGTCGCATGTTTTACATCAACTAATTTCCACTTTAACCCATAGCGACCTTTACGCGTAACTCCGACGTCGAAGATTAATTTTCGGTTGGTTATAAATAAGTAATTTCCGTGCAGCTAATGAGCGATTCTCACGAAGAGCCAATATGGAGCGGATGACTTTATAATTATTTTCCTCATGAGGCGCAGTGATTTGTTCCAGTACATTAACGATGGACGAGTGGAGGCAAATCCCAGGCAACGAGATATCCGGCTCAGCGTGAAATCGTGAAATTACCGGGACGCGACAGCTAAGCCCAGGCGTAGATACCTACGTAGGAGGTTAATAAATTTGTATTTTTTGGTTCTTCATTCAGTTTAGCGGATGATTTTAATTTTTATACAAGTCAAATCATTAAGGTAGGTATATCAAAATAATGATAGATAATGTTTTTTTTTATTTAGGTGGTTCATACCTATCTACTGCATACCTAATATCTGGTACATACACCCTTATAATACCTACTTATATTATGCTCAAATAAGTATATTAAATAAAAGTTCAAATAATAAACAAAAGTAGAAATTTAATAGCGTTCATACCTCGTGTAAACATTCTTGAAACCTATTTAATCATGAGTCTTCAGTCTTGTAAGATATAAACATAGTCGACAATGATCTGCCACCACTTAGCAAATGCCACAATCCAGTTTACTTTCGCTGAGAACATAAACTGTATCGTGATGCTGGCTTTCACGCTCCCGGGAAATTTCGTGCTTCTGATAAAGAAAATGTCTTAAACAACGTCACATTATCCACTGGAGATCTTTTTCTTATATTTTAGAGCGAACTTTACGCTGATGAATCGATTTCGTCTTATAACGGCCGTGTAAAAAGGGCACTGATAAGGGAATGATAACAGCGCTTACTTAATAAGATACAGCGACCGTTTCTTGAAGCTTCGTACACTTCATTAACAATATTATAATTTACCTACCTGATATATTACGTACCTAGTTTAGAAGCGTTTATATAAGTAGCGGTTTTAGCTGAAAAAAAAAAACTACGTAGGTAGTCTACGTAGGCACCTAGGTACTCCAAAAAATTCAATTGAGTTAATATTCAATATTTTTCAGTACCTGATGAATATACAAAGTTCTATATAATAATAATTAAAGTCCTTCACCTGTCTCATGCCTATGCTTGCATATTTAATACTACAATATCCTTGTAATATAGCCTCTAGGCAAGTACGTAGCTGATCTTCGTATAATCGCAATGTCTATCAGAAAATACAAAGCAGCGCCGGCTTATCAAAATTCAATATCTTTATCTGCCCTGGATAAGGATATACCCATACCTAACTAAACTCGATCCAACATTGTTGCGACTGAACATCCAAACAAAATGCTTGAAAACGTTATAAAAACTTGGAACGAACATTGTAATTTCAACTTTGTTTCTTAATGAAAGAGCTGTCTATTAATTATTGGTCAATCTTTTAATTAAATGAAAGAAGGTTGAATTCAAATACCTAAGTAGGTACCTACGCTTTTAACTTGGCCACATTTACATTGTAGCGAAGTGAATTTTAATACTAACTAAGAAATAACACGAACTTCCCACTCGTTTATATTAAAATTAAGCATATTAGCAGCAATTAATGAATGCATTTAATTATTGTCATCAACTTTTCGCATATTATCTACATTCACCTACCGCATTGAATGCTATTATAACGCCGCGCTCAGATCAACAGTAACGCAGAAATTGTTGTAATTATAAACATTTATTTTATTCGAATTATTGACTAATTACAAATCTTAGTCAACATGTTGGCCTTTAAGTATTGAATCTTTAATGATAACGTAATGCATAGTAAAATTGGTCTCAAATTTAATAATTTATTGATCAATAAATCTTTACAAGTTCTGATCAAACCTCAAACAAAATTCATATTATTGATTCATAGGAAAATAATATTGAATGTCAATGTTACTACAATAGAAGAATTCCAAAAACTCATTTTATAAGTGACATGCGTGTAATATAAATCAGGCGTGCCGCGCATGCGCCGCCCCGGTCCAGCCCGTTTCCAAAATGGCCGACCTATAACGCTCAGCTGATCGGACCCTTATTCCCTTTTTTTGCATTCCAACAATTTTGTTACCCGTACTATTAATCTTTTGATATGATCACCTTTGAGCCGCTTGATCTATTCTTCGAAGATTGGTCACTTTTAGCAAAACCTACAAAATTAGAAAAAAAGATTTAAATAAAAATAATGGTACCTACTCACCTACATACTAAATCTAGAACACCTACCTAATAGAAAATAATATATTTAACTGACTCTATCAACCATTTAAATAATTAATTTAAAAAAATATTATGATTATAAATTAATAGCTCTATTAAAAACATTAAATCTCTACAGTGTAGAAAAAAGTTCTAATCTCGGAAATTTTTCTGATGTGGATTTTTTAAAATTAAGTAAATTTTCGTTAATTGCATAAAATGGCCTTGAAAATAATAAATGAAAAGGATTAAGTAATAGGAACAATTTGCGAATAAAAAAAATACTTGATTTTTTTTTGCTTGAACAAACATGAAAAATTAAGGAACCCTTGGAGCGCGATTGTAATTTTCATAACGGATGAATTCATATTTTTTTAAAGAATTGTATAGATTTATAACATTAATATTGCATAATTCATACACTCTACAAAGTGTTACAGTAATATACTTAGTTATAATAAGAAGCATGAAATATGAAGACGAATAATAATATCAGGTTCAAAATGGAGTCCTTAGCCGGCTCCTACAAGATACTTACTTGAATTTAATAACTCTTTAATCTCTTCGAAGGATAATATTTGACTTGACTCACTACGTACAAGTTGGCTTGTTCCATCTTTACGATATTAGGTTAAGTTTGCTCCGAAAGGATTAAGGCGGCTTTTAATACAGTGCTCGCGGGCCAAAATAAATTTAACATTTTCAGGAGCTTACGAGGAAAAACTTGTGACGCACGGACGGTTAAATCTTAAGCTTTTGGAATTTTTGATGAGTTTCTGCGGATTGAGAGAAAATGTATATTTTAAAATACTTCTTTATACAGAGTGATACATGCCAAACCTCTAACACTATAAAATAATCAAGAAGAATGAAAATAAAAATAAAATTTTATTTAACAGTTTTAAATTTGTTTGTGAATTTCAATGTGACTGTACCTACTCGACAATGTTGCTTAATTAGCGCAAACGAATAAATTCTGGTTGATATATCAGACGGCGGATTGCATTAAGCCCGCAGACTGGCATACAGCTGATATTTACATTCAGTGCATTCAGTCTCGCTCAGTCGGTATGGCAGTCTGGTAGTACTACGAAAGCAAAACTTTATTTAATAATTTAATAATATGTATGCGGAGTCGCACATTTTCTACGCACCTGTAGGCATAAAACCCTCGCGTTGATAATAATTGGAACGAATCTCAATATTTTATTTTCAACGTCAATTTTATTTTATTTCTCCCGAAGCGGGGCGTCTGAAACTCAATGGTTGGTAATTGTAGGCTGCAAAGGGTTCACTTTGGGGAATAATTATATAAATACAGAGGCTCTGGGAGAGCTTAATGTAAGGTTATGTTGGGCTGCCATCGTTTCGCTCCGTCCCCGTTACGCTTAGGTAATGCTGGACCAAGGACGAAAATTATCTCCGAAACGAGTTTCGTAAAAGCGACGATGGGAACTAATGAGGCTATGGGTCCCTCAGCGTATTTTGCGAATATAGCCAGTGACACTTTGATTTTATTGGCAGGGCTACAATTAATTTTATATAGTTACGATGGCCATGTTTTGCAATAATGTTTGGGTTAGCTTAAGCGTTTTGCGTAGGACTAATGAGTAATTTAGGGAATATCAACCGATACGTACAAATTAAAATTGTATAATTGGAAGGCAAATTAGTTTTGTCCACTTACCTCACCCGCTTGGAGATTGCTCGAAGATCCGGTACACTGCACCACACTGAATAATTTAAAATAATGAAAAGCCCGGACAACGGGGCGTTCCCCTTTAAAAATGCACTGCACTCAAGTTTTAGTACGGCCTTGCAGGTTGGTCGGACTGAACTCCTTGCGAAGTAACTGTCGTAAAGAAGGTGGTGCCATCAGTGATATTTGGGAAGCAAGTTCGAGACGAGACGGTTAACGAAGAACACTAAATTTGAACAACTCCCCGTATGAACTGAGAAATTTCCAACATATTACAAACATAAACTGAAAACCTTCGTATCAAATTGATTCTCTCACATTTTTGTCCAAGGTTATTTCAACATTGTATTTCTTTATTTGAAATTGATTTTATTACACTACCTGATATTATTGTTTAACACATTATTGGTTTTAATAAAATGTGTAAATATACCTAATTCAAAATTCCTAATAGGTACACTACTTTTACGGAATGGTTTGGTTTGTAAATTAGTACCTAGGTAGATACTAATGCAGATATTCTTATTTAATACATATATACATAGAATTGCGCTCACAATGTTTCAGTTTCAGAGAAATAGCAAAAACATGGCTAATATATTCTAATTAGAAACATAACAAAACCTCCCCCACAAGCGATGGGTTGTTAAGTACGGTTTAAAAAAGTCAACGTCACTTCTCCAAATTTAATACCGAAAAAGATTCCCCGATGAAGGGATTATTACACAGAGTCATTTGAATAATTCTATCATAGATATAAACTACAAAGTTTTTACATTCAACGTGAATACTTATGATGTTACATAAAAGAACTTACTCATAACAAAAAAAAACTTTTGATCTCTTTATTATCATAAGTTCTGAGTAATACTTATTCATTTTCATATTTTTATGGAGAGGTCAAACATATACAGAAGTAGATTTATTTTATAGATTCAAATAAATACTTTACTCTGTGAAACTAAATCCGAGCTTTTAGACGTGCACTTTAAATTATTATTTCTGAAGTTTATTTCAGTTTACAAAGACTATAGTATATATTTTATGTTACTGATAGATCCTCAGTTAAATGAAAAATATAAAAATATTAATTAAATTATCCCATTGAAACAAAATTTATTATATTTTTAGACAAAAATTTATAATCTTATTTCGAAGTTCCTACATCTGTTCGGAACTCAATTAGGTTTTACGAGTCGCGGTATCCTAGATAGGACCAGAGATATGGGAGTGACGTATTTTGTGATTTTACTACTTCTGTAATCAGTTTCCGATAGAATATCACATTCACGAAGTAGATTATAATAATCTGATCAATGGATATATTTAATAACGTTAGGAAAAGATGTTTTTTTTTTGGTAAGTACCTACATAAGTCTGTACATAATATAACGCCGTATAAAATCGTGTCACATAAAATTTAACCAATACCGCAAAAGGCATTAACGACATCTCATTAAGCATAATGATAATGCAAAGTGACTGCAAATTGAGTGCAGTTATTTGGGGATGAAGTTATTTTTGCATAATCAACTTGAACAGCATTTTAGATGCAAATGTGTACCGCTTGCTCCGCAAATGATATGAATTTTAAGAAACGACATCCCGAGAGTATATTCTGCATTTATTTAAAATATTAAATGCTGGGGACGATATTTTTATTATTTGTTTATAAGGAAACTTAAATGTATTTTATAAGGTGGTAAATAAACTGAACTTAAGTGTAGGTTAAATAATTCCATGTACGACATGTTTTGCACAATGTAGGAAAGTATTTAAAAATGAAACTTCTTTCGCCATTGAATGTTATGCAATACCTAATTCAATGAATTTTATCTAATAAAATTATACAAAACTAATGGAACTGGTCACAAAACCCGTCAGAAAACATCGAATAGTGACTCAATAATATAAACATACACAACTGTCAAAGATACGAATAAGAATGTCAATTTTATAAGAACCTTTGGCCCTTCCACTCGTAAAGTACCATTAATTATGTCACGACACTCGAGTAGGAATACTCAATATTCTACATAATATGAACAAGTGAATTTATAATATAGCATAGTCTTTTAAATGATTCATGAGATGGTTATTGACGTGGGAAAACGGTTTACGGCTGGATTATGACCCTGTTGAAAAAACATCGTCGAGCCTCGTGTAATCCCAAGGGACGCGGCTACTCGCAAAAATTTCAGGTCTATGGACCTCATATTCGAGTGAATAAGGGCGAAAACATCAAATATGTAGTACCTATAGAGGAAGATAAGGAAGGAATTGAGTTTGTGAATTGCGTCATTTCTGTTGCCTTTTTTATTAAAAAAGACAATAGACACAGCGTAGATTTATGGAAAACATGTTTTCGTCTCCTTTACGTTTTATTCGAGATTCACGTGATATCAAATAAGGTAACGGAAAGCTGGCAGGCGTCGACAGCCAATGATATACGCTGAGCAAACGCGTGCTGACTTACAACTATTGGTTCGTACGTTGTGTGCGTGGTGCAAGCTTAAATAATGTGAATACATTAAAATAAATGTTTTATGTATCAGAACTAGATAGTTACTTATAATAAATGGAAAATATGAAAAGTAAATTATGATGCATTTAAACAAGTTTTCTTATTTGGTTTTTAACATTCTAATTTTCATGATAAAATCAAACAATACCAATTCTCAACAATTAAGATTCAATTAAGCAATTAATAAACAAAACTAAAGTAATATTATATGCATGAACATTACTTTAACACATTCAATAGATTTCCAATAAAAGCTCCTTTACCAAAGCTTTTTATTTGTGAATACTTAGTTATGATTCTCTGTATTAAAACACCTAACAATACAAAATTCATTTGACTGTTCTCAAACAATTACAAGCAAAAATATATATTCGCCATCAGCTTGTTAATTGAGCTCAAGTAATACCTACGCGGGATCCTTCTCATACGTGGAACTTTTACGTAAGCTACTGCATTATCTACGCACGGAGAAAATTTATTTCGGAATCCCTGATATGATCCTATAAGGCTCAATGGTGATGAAAATAATAATGAGATAATATTATCGCTGCTTCAGTTATAAATCTGATGAAATATTCTCGTATAAAACTTCGATTGAGAGATTAAATCCTTCTTTTTGTATCAACTATCTGATCGACTTTTTCTTTTGTTGTTACCCGCCTAGTGTAGTCGAAACCTTATGGTATAGTCTATAGATCGTATTTCAAAAATGTTTCGTATAATAAAAATAATTTAGTATACAATTTAATCCGATAAGGTTTCAATGTATATTTTATTGAAAACTTGTATGGTATTCGTATTAAAAATGATATTTTCAGGGCTAATACATACAAAAATAAATATTAGAATAATAAAAGCTACAAAGTTTCAATAATACTTTTTATGAAAAACTTGTATATAAATAATTTAGTTAAGTGAAGGGATGGTATAATACGAGAGTGCGTCACGGAGGTGACCGACGTGGTAGGTACAGTCTACAGACGGATAGCGTCGTCGCCGCCACCAATCTAAATAATTGACGGGCTGCGATGCCCGCTCACTCCGCTACTTCTTAGCGAGAACAAGAAATGAATGGAGTCGCTGGATTGGTTTTATTTATTTTTGCTTAAGCTAATTGAATGTTATTGGCACTAACATTGGTGTATATTTTTTTTTATAAAAGCCATGAATTTAAGGCATATTTTTTTATAAAACCTATGACTTTAAGGCATACACGGTATTGTACAAGTCTCGTATTATTACATGTAGATGTATATACAAAATAGGAAAATAATATACCTATAAACTTATCAAATTTTCTTTTCGTGGCTACTTTTGTATAGAAATTAATTATGTTTACAAAGCATAAATTTATCTACCTACCAAGTAAGTTATTACATTTTAACGACTCTATGCCTTTCATTATATATATATAAAAGTAAAGGGTAGAAGCAAGAAGTAAAAAGGCGAAAAAAAAGTATTATTAGTCTCTTACCGAAATGGAATTGGATCATTTGCGGGGAAACTTTCAGAGAAAATTCGCTTGCATCTCACTACGCTTTACTTAACTCAGCTCACCATCATACTTTTACCTTATTTTAGACAATTTCACAGAATGGAATAAAATAATATTCCATACAGCGTAGCTAGGTACTCTGCTGTATTTTCGCTTACTTTCTCAGAATACAAGGTTATTACTGAGCTGGAACACTCGCACAATATTCGTTGGAAGCTAAATAAGTTGTTTTCAGCATTTCTGCTAACAAAGAATATACTAGTCATAAAGTAAAAATGTTTTCGTAGATGTTATATATTTAATTTATAACTAAATTAAGCGTTGCAGGTTGTATCTACGCTATTACCGAATTCACATTATGACCGATACCAATTTGCTTTTCCCATTCAACTTGTATCGAATGGGGGTGTAAATAATTAAACTGATCGCTTCGGCTGTCAAATTTGGTTGCTATTAAGTCTTTATATATTTTATATTTTCTTTGAGGCCGCCGCCAATAAGGACGAAGCAATGCTAAGAAAGATGGGGTCAGGCTTCATTGTAAAGCTATTTTGGGGGGAAAAGTTACGAGCGCGACAGGTGCGATGCCGAATTAACTTCTAATATACTCGTCGCTTTTTCTACGAAACCCACCGCTTAATGAGTCTCTGGGATCAGAGTAATGAAACCGCGATTTACCTCGTAGTTTATTTGACTCTGACCTGTCTCGCCTTAATCAACTGAGATATTCGACCAATGGCATCTTAATCTCCCCTTATTTACATATTCGCCTACGAATCCAACCAACCTGCTCAGTCGATAACCGCATACCTGTAACAAAATTAATTCAATTAAATCTTTCGAAACAAGAGTTTTAAAGCAAAGAATGAAAACTGATTATTCGATTAGTCGACTCGGTTTCGAAATCCGTTGGATATCAGATGTTAGGGCATTGAACTCGGATTGTGTAGCGATTCAATTGCATTCGATAAAATGAAAATATGTGACATAAAGTGTGAAAAGAACCTCTAAGGGACATTGATGGAGTGTTCAGTCACTCGCCTTCGGATATAAAGAGTGTTTCATTCAATCAAGTAAGCGGATACGATGCTCAGTCACTGACCCTTACAAATACATGATCGTACAAATTTGGTATAAGAATTGTATTAAGAATTTATATGCATAGTAGCATATGGTAATCAAAACAACTTCCTACTATATGAATTTATGTAGGCATTTATTCTGATCATACAGACAATGGCTTGAGTATTTCGGACAATGAAAACATTAGTTTTGATTATAGTTCAATGTTCAGTTAATAAGAACATAATAATATGAAGAATGACAAATTATAATTTTGTATGCATGATAAATTATAATAATTTATTATGTGTGCATACACAAAACGCCGGAAATGTTTGAAGTTGTATCGACTCTACAATTATTTTATTGCAAAGAACTGAATCATTTTAAAGTTAAATAGATAATATTTAGTCGAAGGCTATGTAGATCGATCGTCCCAGGGGGTTGTTTCTGTACAATAGCTATAATAAAAACTAATTGAAACGCGCTAGAATGTCATCGTAACGATAAAATTACAATTCGCCGAGGCGCCAGATGCACGCCGCTTTATTGCAGAGGCGCAAATTGAAACCGCCACCGATACTGACAATTGTTAAAAAGTTATTGTTTTCCTATTATGCTCTGAGGAAAATTTACAGAAAACGTCGTTACAATACCATCGAACGATAAAAATGTATGTTGAAATAAAGAAATGAATAAAATGTTGTGTGGTTTTATGAAACCACGGTAAAAGTGAAACTGTTCGAACGGTTCCGAACACTGCTTTGTGTAGCGCATGTCGCGTGACGGTCGGCTGCCGAGGGTCTCGGCAGTCGCGATACACGCGACATGCGCTACACAGACCAAAAAGTTTGAGACGATGTAATAAAAGTTTCACCTTAAAAAGTACGATCAAAATTTTCTGAAGCAAACTTTACATGCGTGAGTTCTTCTAAACGTTTCAGGACGCAGTAATTTAAAAGTAGTAAACTGAATTCAATCAAAACATATCGTATAAGCTACACATTCTCTGAAGACAACGGAATTCGTGATATTTTTAGCTACATAGTTTCTTTTCGTCGGCGTGGTGTCCGCCTCGTTGCAACAAAGTATCTATTGATTGGACGAGCGGGCGGGAGGGAATACGATGCCAACGTAGCACGGTCTATTTTCGAATCTCCGACCAAATTGCCTCTATCACACAGATTACGGACCGGTTCAGTGTCTTAATATTTCGTTCGACATAACAACCGGACGGGACGGTATTATCGGATAGTAATTAGGACCAATCTTGCAAAATTACTTACAGGCGGTTGGTTGAAAAAATAAACTCGGCGCGCTAAGTGACTAACGCTTGAAACAACATTGTAAAGCCGATCGTTATTTGCAAGCTGACGTACAATTGCGATATGTAAATAACCATTTTAAAAATTTAATTCACTTTTCATTTCGACTTCAAGCCTATTTCGTAGATAGATACCTAAGCTTGGTGATAATTTTATGGGTAGATTATGCTGCAAGTAGATATGTCATACCGTTGTTATAACATTCCCAAATGAAAGTAACAAAGAAAACATCACGTTTGTAAATGTTTATGTATATTACTAACGTCTAGTACAATGTTACCTACGCATTTACCTTCATATTAAGATAGAGCTATAAAACATGCGACAGTTTGGTAATATTTATATGGATACGACTCGATTTTCTGATAAATGATATTCTTTTAAATGTTATATTCCTACCCGACTTTGTGTCATAGACACTAATATAATGTTTTTTATAGATAAGTATTATCCAAAACATATACCTAAGGATCACTCTACTTACAATAAAATTCAACAAAGAAACAGTTAACTTTAAATGTGAATGGTATATATAAGTAAGTTGTTTATTCTTAGATATCGAAAAGATTTAAAAGTATAATACGTACAAATATAGAAAAATTATGTTTTAAACAAACCCATTAAAGTCCACGTGGGCTATAGTTTACATTAAATTTTATCTCTACGCCTAGATATATAGGTAATTTCATAAGTTATGATTGGACTAATAACTATATAATATGTTTCGTAATTTAATAAAGATAGGTAAAATATTTTCATATTCATCTTCTATCTACAGACTTTGCATTGAGAATACGACTATAATATTTCGTCTGTACCGCATCCATGCTATTTACATTGATTAAATTTTAGTACAGGATCGCTTATTTATATAAACATATCTACGTGTACATACAATTATATCTCAAACGGTTACACCAAAATAACGTGCTATTTATATAAAAATTTAGCTGCCGAGCTTCCAAAAAGTTCCCGTAGGTAATTTAGAAAATAAATAAGGAGTTGTTATTGCTTTAATTTTATTTTTATATCACTAAAATTCACTAATAATCAACGGAATTTTTACTTGCGTAAAATATACCTACTCAAAGCCGTCAGTCACCTCAGCGTTATATTAATACTGGATTATGAACTCATATTCCGTTCGGGTCCTATAATATCTGAGCGAAGACGAGATAACGCGAATAAACCCGTTCGTTTTCCGGTCGACAAATTCCCAATTCGGTCACGTATCTCGAGGCATTTCTAGTATAGGCTTAGAACCAATACTATGGGAGGAGGCTGAGGTAGGTACAGTCGGTTTGCAATAACAATAATGCGGGAGCGGAGCTGGGCGACCTGCCAAACTTCTATCGATCGCTACTATCTCGCCAGCCACGCGAGACCCCCGAAAGCGTCCCACATCCCCCTTGTGGGAAACCGTTTCGAAAAAAACAGGGAAGCGGAGGGTGCCATCGTTTTTTGGTCGAGTGAAATATCAAGTAGGTCAAAGGGAAAATTTACAAACACTACCTTCTCTGAATGTGAATTTTTTAAATAAACCGGGATAGGCTTTCCGGGTCAATGCAAATCAGGATGTTTATCTATGGGAGCCTTGAATTTAGATTATCGCATATAAATCCTTGTTGTTCCGACTTTGTTTTGAATTGGTAATATTTTTGCTGAGCTATAAATTGCAAAACGTGACTGCTACATGTAAATGTATAATAAATTAAATTAAATTTATTTTTATACAGCATCGGTATATAATAACTGTATTGTAATTTTCAATTTAATATAAATTTTAATGAATTGTCCATTGACTACACATTAACATCACAAAGGTTTTAAATTTAGAAACTTGAATTAATAGACACTTAAGATTAAATTACATCTACATTATTTAAAATCTATTTTTTTAATGATTTTACATCATCTTCTTGTGGTATTAGGTATATACATATATAAAAATACCTACCTACCGTTGTGGAAAAATAAACAAATTCAAGTTCTTTTATAAAAGCTTGGTCACGAGTACTATTTATCCAACCACTCAATAGAGACCGTTCGAATTTATTTTGCTTTGTAAGTTTCAAAAGAAATGAGGTTTCAAGATAAATTGGTGAAGAGTTGAGATACGCAGCCCTTCATAGGTCGTGGGTTGACGATTAACCGACCATACGCTTAGATAAAATATGAAAGGTCACCTTCATTTGGCTTACCCTCATCCTAGAGACTTAACCTATTTAAATACTTTCTTAAGTATTGTGGAGTGGTTTAAACCTTTTTAAGAATACTCGAAAAGATATATGTTTTAGTTGAGTTAACTAACCATAATTTAATAACATGTACGTCGCTAAGAATTTTTAGGTATACAAATATATTAAATAGATAATTGATTGTTTATATTTTGCTTAATATAGTAGATACTATCTATCTTTACTTTTTGTCATAATATTCTAGTTCCGAAAACTTAAGTATTCTGTATCTTTATATATTATCGTAGTTTCTAGTATTATAATATTCAGGAATATCACACTAATAGAGAATCTTATACCCAGAAGCAATATTCGTTTTCATCAAAGATATATCTTACGTATGATAATATGTTTCGGGTACAAGCAATAAACGCCACGAATTGTTTTAGTACTGTAGACACTGACACTTTGATGGTGAAGCATGAAATAGTGCAACTTTTGAAGTCACCCACATAATATCGTTATTTATAATTGTTTCCTGACAGAAGAGGATCACAAATTGGTCTATTCTATTTCTATCTATATTCAGTGTACAAAAAGTTTATATAAAACGTTATTATGAGTCGAAAAACAAGCTTTAAGGTCACGAACGAAATCCCTTTGTATTTAATTATAGGTATCGTTTTTGTTTAACGCAAAAAGTTTCAGCCCATTACGTTGTTTTGAAGGGAATTAACGTTGTATTACATTCAATTCATTTTTGTGGTATTGTGACGTGTAATTAGAGCTTTTTTAGATGAAAACTTTACGTTGATGTGTGCGAGTCATTTGATGTTACAGCCCGTCGGCACGCAAGGTTGCGTGCGATGTAGCCGCCCTCAGCCTACCAGCCCTATTCAACGAAAATAGCAAATACCTACAGATATATACACAAACAATGTATGCAAATTGAAGTTACGACTACTTAAATAATTACTCGACTGTTACTGAGCAAGAACGGCTGTGAACATTATATTTAGCGCGATTTAGTCTTGGTTATAATGTCAAATGTCAGTCAAATGTGTTAGATATTCAAGTGAGTATTTCTTAGAAACCAAGAATATAATATTTTAATCTATTCTTATAATTTGCTCTACGTTTTGTTATGGAATGGATTGGTTACACTTGGTTCAAATATTTTATTCACCAGATTTGTTTTCACTAGGTATCAGAAACTTTTCATGTTTAAATTGCAGCAAAATAAAATTTATTATGCTTAACACACGCGGAAAATATGATATTAAAGAAACTTTAAATAAATATAAATATCATACATAAGATACCTACTACTGACAACTAAATATCTAATAGATGTTGGTACTATTTAAGTAGGTATTACAAAATAAGTTGATGCCTAAATAGGTGAATATTCCCACAAGTTTTGGGTTTAACTTATAAACAAAAATAATATTTTCCAGTTAATATATCTATATTTATTTATTTTATTTATATTAAAATTAAAGTTTAAACCGTACATTTGTTATTCATTAAATTTTCCTTTAAATTTTTTACACGGTTACGTCATCCCTAAATCATATAATACTTATTTGCTATTCAGCTAGTGTTCAATGTTCGGAGCCTCACACGATTTGTTTTAATATTCAGTGTCACAATTAGTGTCGGAGTACCTTGTGGAGTTAACTGAATGGGCGTTGGCACTTATGAGGCCTTGATGTGAATGACTGGACTAACGTACTTGCTATATGTACACTATAGGCACCTATATACATAGGCTTTGACCTCTTTATATTGTTCCTAGTATTAAAGAGCACCGGTAATATGTTTTTGCAGGACATTATTTTATAATAACGTGTTACCTACAAAAATATTGCTAATATTAATTATTAATAAAGCTGACGTGGGATATTTATAACTATAGCATTTAGCTACTATTATGTATTCTGTGACTAAAGTTAACTTCATAATTATATATCAAAAACATAAACATGTATGAAAACGTCTATAACTATAAACCATAACACACAATCCACCATAATTATTGAGTAGTTTGAGGATCCTATCGCGTACCTTGTTATAAACGTAATTTACTTGTTAATTTATTATGTAGGCGCTTTCCATTACTTGTAACCAAAGATGACGGCGTGTAACGTATCCGCTTCGGTACACCGTCTAATTTAGAAACATGTAATTTGTGATGAAATTATAGATAGTTTCTCCAATTACGAGATTCTTTTCACACCCGCAATAAATTCCTCCTTCAATGTTCCTACACGGGTTTGACAGCTTCAAGCCAACGGAGAGTTGCATCTTAAATTATTAAAATTGGTTGTTATAAATAGCGCTATTGTTTTGAATGGATTAATACATATATATTTACTTGCACATTACATAATATCTATAATGCAAATATCTAAATTCTAAAGGTAATAAATACAGTGGTACAATGTGGTATAAAACATTATATGATATTCATTGTTATTTTAGTTCGGCCTTATATTTAAAACTATACCTCCGATTTAAATGCATGGTTACTATTTTAAGATCAGAATAAAAGCAAGAGCTGTGGTCGCGTTGGGAGTTAATTCGGATTTGTAGATTTTCGTGGCTCTATTTATAAACTCTTAAATGTAAGCAACACACGCCTATCATCAATTTTATTTAAATATATTTTATAACATCACCGAGGGATTTTAATTTTTGCCTTGATTCAAATGTTTATGTGTTTAAAATTACCAGTTTAAAGATATCTTCACAACCAATGGTAATCTTAATTGATAATCGGGACGATATAAATAATCTATTAGCATATTTACCTATTCATCTTTGTAATTATACGAATAACGGCTACCGAAAACAAATGCACCGGCTAATTAATTTACTATGCACATAATAAAACACTTATCACTCTTATATAGCACTGATGACCTCACTAATTAACTGATTAACATTTTCGTACACAAATATGACTCCTCTCTTTGAGCTAAAAATCAAAACTAAACGTGAATTTCTTGAAAAGCCACACTGTTATTTTTATAGAGCATTAGTGTATTCAATGTCACAGCTATTGTAAAATTACATTACCCTATAAACGATGCCCCTATTTTAACAACCCTTTTTTCATAAAAGTATGTAGATTTTTTATCAAAACTTTTTGCTTTAGTTTTTGCGTAACCACAGTTACAAAATAACGACTTGGTCATTATTAGGTTCGGCGACACGGTGTAAAAAAGAGTTAAAAGAAAATGGTCAGTTTGGTACTTTACTTTAAAGTAATTATACTTAACATTTTTACTTTTGAACTATTTCTATAATTTGGAGTATAATTAAAAGTTAAATGATATGATTTCAACTTGGATATTATGTTTGTTTGTGAATAAATATCTACCTAATTGCTTCCGTATAATTAAAAAATTAGGTAGGCAATAATTAAGGTCATAGTTTATATAAGTACATAATGATTATATTAACTTGTTACCTACCAAATTTAATTTGAATCAATTTTAATCTTTCTTTTTAAGTAAGGTATATAAGCATATTACCTACTTAAAAAGTTTATTAGTTTATATTTTTTTTCTGTTGATACGGTCTATGTAAGAACGTAAACGTAAAGTAACATGATTGTAAGAAAAGTTTCTTACAATCATGTTAAATATACCTAAATATTTTATGAATTAGATACATACTTAAAAATCTTATATCAACGTTTCATGATACCATATAATTTCGTAATTAATAATTACCTAAATTCATTCTGGTAGTAAGTACAGTTTATAAAAAAAAACTCTACATAAAAAATGTATAACAGGAATGTCTTATAAGCGGGACGAGAAGTGAAGAGGGAGGGGAGTGAAAATGTGAATGTGTGCGTAGAGTGTTAACAGTTCCACTATTCGATACAAGATGGCGCCAAAAGACTTGTAAAAAAAAACGGTTGTAGCTTACGGAAAATTGAAAGTTATCAAATTATTACCAACTGTAAATGCATAAATTAAAATAAATAATATAAACTATCTTTAATGAACTCGAATAAAAAAATATAATCTTAATAATAAATCGGAAAAAGTAAAGAAAGTGCTGCCACAGTAATGGTGGATTACGTCGGAACTAAAACAATTTTAATCAGGTTGTAAAGCTTATGTGGTGTCTCTTGTCAACGTGTATTAGAACGTACCCAACACACAATAAGAAATATTCTTGCATGAAGGTATTGTTCACTAATATCTTTTTCATGGAAAGTTGTATTTTAATGTTAACATACCTTTTATGATCCTGTAAATTGTTTTCGCGTCTCTAGGTTGCGATACAATACATAAAGTAATTAGTTCGAAAGTTTAAATACTGTTCTGAGAAACTTTATAAGTGTAGGTATAATTTAATAAAAACAAACTTTCAAGCATTTGTACTATTGTTACTGAATAGTCAATGAGAGCATTTATGATGGTATTATATATGCAGTAAGCTACAATCAAATACAGGTAGTAAATGTATAGGCATATTATGTGCTTACACTTATAATAAATGCATAATATATTTATCTGTTCATTTTATATTTTATATAAATATATTGCAAGACGAGATAGAGCGAATAGTAATAAATTTTTTGTATGCCTAGCAGGGTTCATATAAGAATGTAGGTACCTAGATATGTCTAGGAAATAGGTAATAGAGTTGTTATAATTCACGTTCTTCGTGTTGCTTATAGGAAATTATAAGGAAAATGATTTACTAATAATATAGAGCCTACCTACTTAGATGAGTGAGATGAGGAAATTAATTTAAAAGAATTCAGATAAATTAAATTAGTTTACTCATACTCTAGTTAGAGAACTCTTAGATTAAATGAAATAGATATGCAGAAGAAAATGGGAAAACGTTTTTTCCATCTAAGCCTCTTGTGTTCACAGAAATATGTTAAACAAATACAATTTAATTAAACCTCCACTATATTATTACTGAAAGATTCAATTAAATAGGTATACTAGGACGATGTTATAGTTTGGCAAAGTTTCAGCTAAATTTGGGTCAGTCAATCGCCACCATTCAAACTATGAGACACTCAGGGCTCCCATAAACCGTGATTGCATATTTAGAGTATATGAGATTGTGTACATTGTTAATGTGTTTATTAAAACAGAAATATAATTCTCTTAAAAACACATTATAAGCGAAGACTTTCTTAGATTATTATAATTTGGAGAGATTATTAAGTAAACATTCAAGCCCAATTTTCTTTAATAAGTAATATTATTTTATAAATATTATACCTAGATGCAGGATAGAAAATATCAAAGAAAGCATTAGGTGAATAACGCGGTGGTGATATAAAAAAAAATAAAAAACGATTGTTCATTGTGGCGTGATTGTTTTAATTGAACTGCATCTAGATATACTGAGAAGAGAGAATATTAGCTCTGAATATTGTACTAATTAATAATTTCTAAATGTAATTGAAGTAGGTGCAAGAAATGGAGAGACTTTTATGAGTCAATTATTAAATAAATCGTCTGTGTGTTGCAGACCGGAAAATTTATTCTTATAGAAGTATTGAACAAGTAGAAAA
This sequence comes from Colias behrii, assembly GCA_029959065.1. Taxonomy (NCBI): domain Eukaryota; kingdom Metazoa; phylum Arthropoda; class Insecta; order Lepidoptera; family Pieridae; genus Colias; species Colias behrii. The sequence goes on from JARWMC010000009.1 coordinate 5,503,052, forward strand.
CAGTGAAAATAGTGTTTATCAAAACCAATACACAATTATTATAGTTTGACTTAAAACTTTCTACGATTGTCTACAGTTTCGCAGTTTGATAATGTTCGTGGGTGAAACGAAGTTCGCGCGTCAGATTAAAATATATACTTTTGGTTATCTGTGCTTGCAACGTATGGCTCGCGCTTTACTTTTTCATATTTCATTCACTTTTCAATATGGCTGTCGATACTCGATTGTGATACGAATATACGATATTGTGATTTAAGTCTGCGTTTTAATTCTCTGCCCAACAGGTTATGGGCCCAGTGTTGATTGCTAAAAGTGTTTTTTGAGTTTAATTCTACATAATAAAGTATACTAAAGTAAAAGTTAAGATAAGTTTCAAAAGTATTCAATATTCATACTATAAAAAGACAATGGTACAGCGTGCGTTTAATTAGAAGATTTCGATTCGACGAAAAATAAGTACAAATACATATTTGTTTTGGTGTATGTATTGTAATTGAAGAAATTACATACATAAAATGGCAACGTCAATTAAAATTGAGCCTCTTAATGGTGATAACTACGACACGTGGAAAGTGCACATGCGCGCCATTTTGAAGAAAAATGATTTATGGGAATATGTTTGCGGGATGGTCCCGCGCCCAGCGCGATCTGATGCCAAATATCAGGAGTGGTCGAAGTTGGATGGAAAGGCCGAGTCGGACATTTTGTTAGCCGTAAGTCCAAGTGAGCTCATTGCTTTAGATGGTTTAGAGACATCCAAAGCCATATGGGACAAACTTAAATCGATGTATGAATCGAGTGGGCCGGCTCGCAAAGCCTCATTGTTAAAGAAACTTGTCTTAACGCGCATGCAAGAAGAAGACGACCTGCGTAAGCACATTGCAGATTTCTTTGACGCCGTCAAGAAGTTAAAAGAAATTGGTTTAAACGTCATTGACGAATTACTTGCTATTTTGTTGCTTTATAGTTTGCCAGATTCCTTTACTATGTTTCGTACAGCTATGGAATCGCGAGATGATTTACCATCAACAGATATTTTAAAGGTAAAAATTGTTGAAGACTATGAAGGACGTAAATCTAAAACTATAGATCAAGGTGCAATGTTGATTAAGCCTCGTCATGTAAAGAAGTATACTCATGAGAATAAACGCCACAATAATAAGTTTCAGATTGAATGTTATCGGTGTGGTGGTCGTGGACATATTGCGAGGGAGTGCAAATCTAAAAACATTAATAAAAATATTTATAATAATAACAAGTTTAAGCAGAGCGCGCAACATGTAGAACGAAACTCAGACAAGGCAACTATTTTGATGAGCACTACCGAAGAGGTGATGTTAGGTAATGGAAGAAACATTACTTGGTGTATCGACAGTGGATGTACGGGCCATATGTGTAATGAAAGAGACATTATAAAGGGATTTTCAAGACTAGATTCAGAACTTCATTTAGCTAATAATGAGAGCATTAAAATATCTGGTACAGGCAAGGTGAGTCTATCTGTTGACACAGGCTGCGAAGAGCGCCAAGTGGATATTGAGAAGGTTTTATATGTGTCCGAGTTAAGAACAAATTTATTGTCCGTGGCGAAGATAACTGACCGTGGGTTTGAAGTTCGTTTCAGAAAGAATGATGCAGTAGTCATAGATAAAAATGATCAGGTCCATATGCGTGCGGATCGGATAGGTAATTTATACCATGTAAGACTAAGTGAAAACAGTGCAAATAATGCTGAGGCGGTTAAAAAGCCTATAGATATGTGGCATGAACGCCTGGGGCACTTAAATGAACGTGACTTAAAAGCAATGGCTAAGCACGGCTTAGTAAATGGTTTGAATTTAAAAGAGGGTGAAAAACTGTCAGAATGTGAAGTTTGTATAAAAGAGAAGCAAACATGTAAGTCCTTTTCTACTAGTAACATGAACCGTACAAGTGAACTATTAGAGATAGTACATACAGATCTATGTGGACCGATGAGATGTCAGTCTTTCAGCGGTAAAAGATATTTTGTAACTTTTATTGATGATAAGTCAAGATGGTGTGAAGTTTATTTTCTTGCAAATAAGAGCGATGTATTAAAAGCTTTTAAGGAATATAAAGTGTATGTTGAAAAATTTACAGGAAAGCAGATCAAAACTTTACAATCTGACAATGGTCGAGAATATGTGAATAATGATTTTGATGAATACTTAAAAAGGGAAGGAATCAGAAGAAGATTAACAGCACCATACACTCCACAGCAAAATGGTGTGGCTGAAAGGAAGAACAGAACACTTGTTGAGATGGCACGTTGTATGATGCGACAAGCTGGGAGTCCTCCTTCATTTTGGGCTGAAGCCATTCAAATGGCGAATTATATAAGGAATAGATGTCCTACTACTGCACTTAATGGAAATATACCATTCACAGTTTGGAAAGGGAAGAAACCCACTGTTATTTATATGAATATATTTGGATCGAAGGCATATTATAAGAATAAAGGTATTCAAAAAGGAAAGTTTGATTCAAACGCTGAATTGGGAATTTTTGTGGGTTATGATTTACAGTCAAAAGCTTATAGAATATATGATCCAAAAGTCAGAAAAATGGTTGTGACACGTGATGTTAAATTTATGAATGAAACTGCATTTAGACATGAATATAAAGAAATACTGGATGATGAAGAGAATATTACAGTTGATTTATTTGAACCTAATGAAAGCCATAAACAAGATGAGGAGAAAGAAATAGAACCCATATTCCCTAGACCAAGAAGAGTGAGAAGAGATGACACAATGTTAAGAAAAGTACTTGAAGCTGAAAAAGAAACAGATGAAGATACAGACAGGGTTATAACTAATAGAAAAAAGAACATCAACTATGTTTTGGGAAAATTTAGTAGAACCACCTTCAAAAAGAGGTAGAGGAAGACCAAGATTAGCAAGAACAGGATTAAAAGTACAACACCAAAAAGTACCACACAAAGACAAAGAAATAGAAGATAGAGGCTCTGATAGTGAAGAAGTTGGAGTGGCTATTGTTGAGCCTACGTCGTGGAGGGAAGTCGAGCAAACGGGCGCAGTGGATGAGTGGAGACGTGCCCTGGAAGATGAATTTCTGGCCCAAATTAAAAATGTAACATGGGAATTGGTGTCTCGACCACCAAATCGAAAAATTATTGGAAGTCGATTTGTGTTTGGTTCGAAGACTATAGGCAAGAAAGTGAGACTTGTGGCAAAAGGATGTGCACAACGGCCAGGGGAGGATTTCCACGAGACTTTTTCTCCGGTCGTGAGATCTTCATCTATAAGAATTATAGCTGCCTTATCAGCAGAATATGCTTTTGATATACATCAGATGGATGTGGTTACTGCCTACCTGAATGGAACATTAGATGAGGAAGTATACATGGAAATACCAGACCAACTTGGCAATGTTCTGTGTAGAATACTGTCTAACCAAAAGATTGGAACAAAGAGAAAGGTTATTAATGATGATAAAATATTGGAGACAGCTAGACGTTGGTATGATGCTTTGAATGAATGTGAGAATGGTGTATGTTTGTTAAAAAAATCTTTGTATGGATTGCGTCAGTCGGGGTTGCAGTGGCATAAGGAGTTAGTTCGAGAGCTTACTAGTATTGGATTTAAAGCAATGCCTCAAGATTCTTGTTTGTTTGTAGCACAAAAGGGTGAATGTATGATGTTGATTGCAATTTATGTAGATGATATTATTTTGGCGACGAATGATAATGTGTGGATGAAGGAAGTGAAGTTTCGGCTATCATGTGCATTTGAGATGAAAGATATGGGTAGAATAAATCATTGTTTAGGTATTGAGTTTACTCGTGATGAGAATAATAGAGTGTATCTTAATCAGAGGTTATATGTAGAGAAAATTTTAGAACGTTTTGGTATGAGTGAATGCAAACCTATTATGACTCCTATGGATATGAATGTTAAGTTAGAAAAACCTGAATGCATGAATGATGATATAATGAATAAGTATCCTTATCAAAGTTTGATTGGTGCTTTGATGTATTTAGCCGTGTCCACAAGGCCAGATATCACATATACAGTTAATTATCTTAGTCAATTTAACACTAATTATGATAGTGAGCACTGGAAGGCTGCTAAGCGTGTTTTGAGGTATTTGAAAGGGACGCTTGATTATGGATTAATGTATGAAAGAACAGGTTTACCATTATTTGGTGTGGTAGATGCTGATTGGGGTTCAAATACAGTTGATAACCGTAGGTCATATTCTGGATTTGCCTTTATTTTTGCAGGTGCTCCTATCAGTTGGCAAGCATCAAAACAAAGAACAATTGCTTTATCAAGTACGGAAGCGGAATACATGGCTCTCTCTGAGGCAACAAAGGAAGCCATGTATTTACAAGACATGTTTGGGAATCTGTGTGTTGAGTGTGAATGTATTACATTATTCAATGATAACCAGGGTGCAATTAAACTTGCACAAACCCGACATTACCACCCTCGTACGAAACATATTGATGTTAGACATCATTTTATTAGAGATGCGTGTGAGGAAGGTCTGGTGTGTTTAAAATTCTTGTCCACAGATCAAATGCCTGCTGATGTGTTGACCAAGGGCCTTAGTAGAAGAAAGCATTTTGAATGTATCAACAACCTTGGAGTTGTGGACATTTTTAAGGAAGGTGCACTTGCGACTTCGAGGGGAGGTGTTCGTGGGTGAAACGAAGTTCGCGCGTCAGATTAAAATATATACTTTTGGTTATCTGTGCTTGCAACGTATGGCTCGCGCTTTACTTTTTCATATTTCATTCACTTTTCAATATGGCTGTCGATACTCGATTGTGATACGAATATACGATATTGTGATTTAAGTCTGCGTTTTAATTCTCTGCCCAACAGATAATGACTTAGGTAATATACCTATACCTAAAGCTGACAATAATATTATTTGAGATGTTATGTTTTATATAAGCCCTACAATTAGCTTTCATAAGTGTATACGAAAGCAAAAATTAATTATGAAACCTGAAACCGTGCTGGATTTTTTGAAAACTATAAAACCTGTGACCTCTGTGAGATGGTAGGTACATAAGTAGGTACCTATACCTACAACAATAGTAGCATGTTTGTGAAGATATAAATGGTAAGTTCTCACGCATTCATAAATTCTAAGTCTGCTATGATATTAATGGACTGAATAATGTTGTGGACAGTGGATTACCTATTAACAAGTCCTCTACACTTGACTGATTTTTAGACTTTCCTTTTCCTTTCTGAGGTCCGGATCCGTCTAAAAGTAAGTACCTATCTATGTAAGAAGTACCTAGGTATAAAGATAATTTAATTTTGAATTTGTTTTTTAAAGTGAAACTTTTATTACATCGTCACAAACTTTTAAAAGCAGTGTTCGGAACCGTTCGAACAGTTTCACTTTTACCGTGGTTTCATAAAACCACACAACATTTTTTTTTTTCATCTTCCATTACAAAAGGGGTAAAAAATATTTTTTTCATTTAGAGAGAACTTTACTTCAGAAATTAAATCTTTTATGTTATAAAGTAAATAGGTAGGTATATAATACTTTCTAACTCACTACTTATTCTTACATCACTTCCTAGTTAGAACCGAATAAGATATTTTCTTATCTAATAAGCTTTTGAGCTTATTTGCTGAAGAAAATTGCCAAAAATGGTAAAAATGTTTTTACTATTTTACTATACACGCCTCTTATATTCACAGAAATATGGTGTACAAAAACAATTTAATTAAACCTCCACTATACCTATAACTGATGGATTCAATTATCTAGGTATACCAAGATGATGTTATATAGTTTGGCTACGTTTCAGCTAAATTGTGGTCAGTCAATCGCCACCATTGAAACTATAAGACACCTAGGGCTCCCATAAATTACTAGCTAGGTACTTGAAAATATATGACAAGAAGAAACTGTCCTTCTCTAGCTCTACGAAGCCTCAATATCGGATGGTAAATAAAAATAATACCTAAAGCATTTTATAATATCTAACTAGGTACTTTGTATCAGTTTAACATAATATAATATTTAAATGAGATGCTTTCTGACTGCTTTCCGAATCGGTGGTAAATGTTAAAAATATGTAGGTATTGACGTTTCAAAAGTGCTTCTCGAAGAAGTCTTATTGAATAAATAAATGTTTGAGTTTGAGTATATGTTTGAGTTTGAGATGTAAATTAAATAAATTTGGAGAGACAAGATCACGAGAAGACATTTCTTTAAGATTTTGTCATTTTCGCAATAAATTTGCAAAAGTAAACACTTAAATCAAAATTACCATAAAAAGACGAAGCATTTATTTAAGCAGATTTTACAGAATGTGCATAGATAAAAAATATATTTTTAGATAAGTGCTAATTAAGACGTTACTTCATTAACACAATCATTAATTATCTTAATATTATATATTACTAACAGATAAAATTCCACCTTAACGTTTTTTTCTATGACTTGGATAATATATGTATTAGGTATTCTTGCTGAATACCGGTTATAATCAAAATTATTACTATTCATATAAATATAATAATCAAATAACAGATACGGCTTTATTCTACAAAATTTTATTCTATAATTATTAGGTAATTATTATAGAGTAAGATCCCAGAACTGTAACAACTTATTTTTTACTTGTTATGTTTGGTCATTGTAATTTGTCTGACTGATTAAATATAACATTGTAATAGTTATCTTGATAACATATCAAAAAATCAGACATTTAAAAATAAATAAAGTTCATTTTTTGTGCTTTAAAGCGTCTGATAAAGTTTTGGCTCAGGTGGCGCAGGTGTCACTGGGAGAGCTCCACAAACATTCAGATATTAAAAAGTACACTAGAGACTACTGTGAACCGAACTTATATGCTTTAGAAAATAAGTTGTGTCTTACGGCTCTGGGAACTTGGACCATTACAATTTACAAGCAATATATCATTGACAATACGCCAAACGAATTAATAGATACCTAAAAACAGTAAGTTGTAACATAAGTACGAGTAACGTTTTAGTAATAATAGGTAGGTATATAATATATATATTATATAGGTTGTATCCATACTTAATATTATAAATGCGAAAGTAACTCTGTCTGTCTGTCTGTTACTCAATCACGCCTTAACTACTGAACCAATTTGCATGAAATTTGGTATAGAAATATTTTGATACCCGAGAAAGGACATAGGCTACTTTTTACCCCGGGACATAGGATAGGTTTTTATGCCGGAAATCCCACGGGAACGGGAACAAAGGGGAAAGTTAGTAATCTATAAATTGTAATGCTGTTTAATAGTTCAGTTATTAAAGATAAGTAGGTCTGTAGAGCTGATTTCCGATTGATTATGAGTAATCAACTAATCAGTCTTTGACATTATCTTAAAAAAAATAGTGGCAAATGTATTTGGCTACATCATTAGATAATTCTTTTATTTTCAGTAGATAGAGTCAAAGATGATGCTTGTTTTTGGGAACAACGAAAAAGGGATGAAAATACGTGGGTACCTACGTAATATTTTAAAATATATTTCACAAAATAAAACATATAAGTACTTTTATTAAGATTTTTAAATAGTATGACATTTCCCCAATTAATGTAGGTAATGAAATCCACCAAAAACATCAATGACAGAATTGGTAGGTAGGTACCTATGTATTTTATTTTCATTTCCTAAAGGAGTAATTAAAGTTATTCAGGCAAGGGTACTAGGTAAGGCATACTAAAATTTTCGCTGTTTAAGGTAGTCTTAGTTTAAAATTTTACCCTTCAGTCTGTTTACTACATCTTTGAATTCCAGTAAGAACACATTGTTTAATATCTATAAATACAGATGATCTTAAAATTATAATTAGTCGGGTAATTATAATTTAATTGGAATCTTACGAGAATATAGAGTTTCAATTTTTTTAAAGGATAATTTTTTGTTCATACTCTTTGCGATTCACTAAAACTCGTCTTTTTAATATTATGAGTTATAATACCTATTCATATTAGTATAAGTATGTAAAGGTAATTGAGGTAAGATTACCTACCTACATACCTACCTACCTCTAGTTATACAAAGAAGTTAAAATTACTCAATGGTAGGTTTAACTAATAATAAATATAATTTATATCAATTTCATACTCGTACATGAATGACTAGCTCTACAAATACTTATCATTGAAAACAGATCTACCACAAATGATTGGCATTAACTTTGATTGAATGAAAAAATCTTTTTTTATATGAATAAACTGCCATTTAGCTACGTTATGATCAAATACAATGTAACATTTCAATTTTTCAATAACATAATGGCGATTACATAATTATGAAAAAATATGAAATTGAAATTCTACTTAAAACCTATAATACCTACCTAAGTTACATTAAGAGCAGGTGTTAAGATCTTAAATACCAAAACTAAGTAGGAAAGTTATCTTAGATACCTACCTACCTATTGCTGAAATTTTAATATAGGTATCTAGGTATGGGAAAGATGCAAAATCGTTGTTTTCCAGACTGTTTTATTGGTGAAGTTTCCAAAAATTATTGAAAAATAAAAATGACATCCTAATTGAATAATAGGTAGGTATTACCTATATAATCATGGAAGGTAATTCAGAAAATTAATTTATATCTGAGAACAATACCTACTGAGAAATAAATGACAATGATTGAATAAAAATGTAGAGCTCGTACATTTTATGTGTATAACAATTGTGTAATAATAATTTATTTATTAATATACCTATAATAGTTCAGGATCCATCGCCCATTTTTGCAAGTGATTACTATCAAGCTAATTTTCCGTGAGTAGCTTTATTTTGATGAGACGACCAATAATTTCCTGTACGAAACTCTCGATTGCGGTAGCTAACAGAGGTAACAAGGATAAAATTTTTTGATTTGATGGTTCTCAAATATTTATTACGCAATTTGTCTGTTGAATTATATAAATATTAACTAAGTGAAAACAAAAAAAATCAGCTGGTTAGTAATCATTTATGATGACCTCGTTTCGATACACATTGGAAAGAGGGGACTCTTTGATCAAACCATAGATTTTGTAGGACAAATATTTTTTCGAATAATTTAGATACTTATCTTGAGATTGAACAAAAAAAAATTCAGTTATTAATAAATATTTGAGAACCATCAAATCAAAAAATTGTATCCTTGTTACCTCTGTTAGCTACCACAATCGAGAGTTTCGTATAGGAAATTATTGGGCGTCTCATCAAAATAAAGCTACTCACGGAAAATTAGCTTGATAGTAATCACTTGCAAAAATGGGCGATGGATCCTGAACTATAAGTAGTTTATAAGTCATGTGAATAAGAAGTTTGCTTGATTGCTTAAATAAAGAAATATATTATTACTAGCTTTCCGCCCGCGGCTTCACCCGCGTTTTCAAAGAAAAACCCGCATAGTTCCCGTTCCCGTGGGATTTCCGGGATAAAACCTATCCTATGTGTTAATCCAAGTTATCCTCTATATGTGTGCTTAATTTTATTTTAATCGGTTCAGTAGTATTTGCGTGAAAGAGTAACAAACACACACACATCTTCACAAACTTTCGCATTTATATTATTAGGATAGGATTTACCTAGGTTAAGCAATTTATTAATAAAATTACCACCATAGATAATATTTATCAAAAATAATGCACTGACTCTACAAATAAAAAATCTGGGTATAATATAATATGCCTAGTATAGATAAAGTTCTAAAATAATAGATACGCCCGGTGCCTGAATAAAAATGTAGTTTTTTTTAATTACTTAACCCTCTTATCTTTAAGATACATAACAGTACCTACCTACTGTACCTTTTATTACATAAACTGATACAGACATTATTTTATCAAAACAAGAATATTATAAAAATGTGCGTCTCCCAGGTTATAAAAGTATGAAATGATCAACTTTACTGCACGCTCCGCCTTTTTCATCATGGTGGTACTACTACCTTTTTAACATATTATACAAACTGACAAAACTAACAAACATACCTTTATCGGCTACAGAACGAGATATCTATATGAAATCTTACATGTATCAAACAGAGATACGGTATAATGCTAGAAAGAGATAGTTATATTTCTTAGTGCATTTCACTGGATGAGATATTCTAAACTCGGCGTGACGCATTTTCAATGCAACTGCACCTCTATTACCTGAGCAAAAGAGTTGTATTTAGATTGTGTGTTTGACATTTGCTTGACATGTGAGGGCTGAAGAGAAAAGATTAGATATATGATTTACGTTGAAGTTAAATAAGGATGGAATACGAGGAGACTACACGGCCAGTCCATATAATATTTCAGATGCATATAAAAAGATGGCGCTAGATGTGCCGTTTGAAGGAAAGTTTTGGGAGAGCTGAGATGTAGAGTTTTAATATTACATATTTCAATACTAGAGTCTAGACAGTAGGTTTAATAAATATAAAATTCATATTCTAAGAGTTACATATAAATATTTTGCCTATATACTTTCAAGTAATAAAATTGGTATCCGACATCCGTTATGATATTGATTGAAGTAGGTATCTAGGTACTAAGCAGGAAGTTTTATTTAATTATGACTTTTCTTTTCTGAAAGTAAATTTTATAAACAGCCGCATCTGAACTTTAAAAAATTGACCCTTTAAGTAGCTCATAATTAGCTTTGTATGTATTTTTTATCACCTACTTCTATCAGATATTTACCTACTTATTTATTATTATTAGTTAAGTATAATAGAGATTAATGTTGAACTATGGATCTATGAATGAAATAATGTTAGTAATCGCCAAATAGTTTACTATGTAGGTACCTATCAAGTTCTAATCTACATGTAAAGTTACATTTACCTATAGGTAAATCATTTTTGACTAGGTATATCAAACGGTAGTGCCTAGGTACATTTAAAGCATGCATGGATGTCAGAGCTTCTCAAGATGTAAAAGAATTATTAAATGAAATCACATGAATGAAAAAATCGAACAAATAAATAATCTAGAAAGCCTGCAGTATATGATAGAGCTGAAGATTCATAAGATTTATCTAGGAAATGATTGTTAATTTTGTGATGCTTGCAACTTCTTAGGATTTTAAATCAACGCTTGCAAAGTTCACGTCTAGTTTAAGTTGTTGAATAGGTATCTACATAATGAGCTTATCTAGATTGCAGAATCATGCCAACGCGTAAAGCTGTATCAGGTTCCGTAGCAGAATGAAAGAGATAATGAGATTCAATGTCATTTCAATGTAAAATATATTCAAATTCACCACTTACTTTGAACGGCGCGGGCGTGGAAACGTCAAATCGGTGACATCGCGTGAGCGGGCACGACGGCGCGGGAACTCGAACGCGCGAAAATGAAAAACCGCGGGTTTTCCGACGAAAAACACATAGTTTCACACAAAAAAACAACGCCATATTTCGGTAAAAGTACGGAGCGATCTGAGATGTGTCGTCCGTGGCCGCGTTCGCATCTAAACGGCCCGAGTTTTATGTTAGATTACAGACGTAACTTTTATAGATCCTCGGTGCTATATAACGCGGTGGGCGTGTTTAGGGGACAGTGGACCTTACGTGGTAATGTTAAGGAGTAGATTGGTGTGGGGGTTGTAGTGCACGGGTGTCATTAAATGTCGCGCGACGAGGGGCGAGGCGGGTGGAGGTGTGTGGGTAAAGTTTTGGGTATTGATTGAATATGAGACGGATTAGTCACTAATGATCAACAATTGGCTGGCGCGAGTCTTAATTGATACGGTGTGCGGTGTGACGGAGGGATCGTTGCTCTTGGTTATTTATATTTACATAATTTTTGTGAGGGTGCCTATATTTGAACTCTGTTTCATTAATTTACACTATTGAAAAGGCACTTATGCTAGTAAATTGAATTAATATGCATGTTTATATCATACTTCTGTATGGTTCTTTTTAACAAAACTAAACTATACTTTTGATATATATTATATTTTGATGAATGAAGAGACTAGTTAAAAGAAGAGATTAATGCAACCGATTTGATTTTTAGTACCTATTTAAAAGTATATTGAACAATTAAAATTTAAAAGCATAGGTACCTACTTATATTGATATTCGTCTAGCTACTATAGTAGGTAAATAAATGAACTGAAAAAGCTTAAAGGTATTGATAACATTCTTGTTATCATTATTACTAAGTTCATAAATACTTGCAACTTGTGACTAAAATAGAAAAAAAACTAAAGCATGTCTTGATATATTTATTGTGAATAAAGATAGGTAAACACAATATGTGACCAACACACATCTAAAAGGTAAGTACATCATTTCTATAAGACTTCTGACTCTAAAAGTACTACAAAATACCTAGGTACCAAATCCATTGTTGTCTAGATGTCCCGAGGTACCCAGGCGCATTTTACCTACTATCGCATTACAATGACAGCTTTTTGCCATAACAAAAAGCTTACGAAAAGATGGTAAAAAATTAGTTAAATCAGTTATAAAAATAAACTATAAATAATAAACAGTCGGTTTAATATCATTATTTTTATCAGTAATTTAGAAAAAAAATATGTAACATAATATCACTTACTTGCCCTTACTGCACTTACATATAGAACATATTATTAAATTTTGTATGTTAGTAGATACATATATTATATTTAAAAAATAGCTGATCAATATTGGATTTATATAAGTCGCATTACATTATTATCGCATTTACATAAGTAGTAACCCAGGGCGGGCGGAATAAATTTAAGTATAGGTAGGTAAACTATATGGTTTATTTAATATGTCCGGCTAGTTTTAAATGTTATAAGACGAAGCTTTCTCAATACAAGCTTGATATCTTATTACAACTGACCACACGCATTTTTACCTCTTGTATTCGATATTTCCGCCTCACAAAAAATAAATAAACTTTAATCGCAGTACAAGACCAGTTTTAGAAGATATTTATTTTCAAATCTCATGTGTCTCTTACATACAAGACATTAATTGAACAAAAAAAAGGTAAAAGTCTGATGTCTAGGTATATGTTAAGTCTATGTTATGTAGACATTTTACCTTCTTGGCAATTGGCAGGTTCGAGTATCTCTGCACTGCGCTATTTTGATTTTATAAACAAAATTGCTTAAGATCTGCATTTAAAAAGTAATGCACTAATTCAGAAAATGCAATCCACATAATCATTTCGATGTCTTTGATTTAGGTATGCATTCTTCATTTGTTTCAATGATCGAGTTTAAGAAAATATAGAGGAATTTATTTTTTGGAAATAATAGTTAACAAAAGATATTCAAATTTGATGCCTTATTCTATCAAAACATATCTCTCGTCTATAAGCTTGTCTAATTCTGATCATTAATTTAATCACGGTCTTAGGAATGTTCAAACTTAACCCTTGCAAGACAAAGGGAAGTTACCGCAGAGTATTAAAAGGTCTTAAGGTTTGCGCAGTTTCCCGGCTTTTGCCAAAAACAAAGCCAGTCGGGAGGCATGGGAGGTAGTAACAGTTTTACGATCGGATGTTCAGCGGGCGCATGCGTGCTGCAAGCGAGCTAGATATTTGCATTGGGTAATTGATACATTACCGTCTGATATTGGACAGGAATTTTGGAGAGGTATGAACTATGTAGTATAAGTATGCTATATGTAAAAATATGTATATTGCATCTATACCTATGAGTTAACGACATAAACAAACATAGGTAATACATAATATAGTGAAGAAAACAACTATAAATATTCAATTCCCCTTTCAATAAATTAATTATGCCATCCCCTTTTGTTTGATTTACAAAGTTCGTGTATTTAGAGAGCACTTTAATAAAACATTCGATTATAGTTTGCTATAACTCATAATAAAAACAATTGAGGAACGCCGCATAGAGCAATGCCGCGTTACTATTACTATGCTCTAGGGGGCAATTATATGGAGGTTGAATCAATGCTATAAATAATATCACGCATGAATGTTTATGTAAAGTAATAACGCGTATCAATGTAGATTCATAAACGTATAGTTCATTTCGAAAATTAACGTAGAGTCTTGTCTCTACTAAAGTTTAGAGGCGCTATCAGAGTTAATATCATAGTATAAATGGCATAATGTAGTTAGGCCAAAAGCTAAACCATGTATTGTGTAAGTAAGTCAAACCAACCTACAATATAAAACAGAACATAGGCAAGTGGGCGATGCACTCCAAACAACATTGTAGCTACGAGAGTGCGTGGTAAATTCTCAACTTTATTTTAATTTAAACCGATCATTTGACATAAAACCGATACAGAGTGGGCATTCGATTATCTATATGTACTTACAAAGAATATTAAACTACAATTTATCACAGTGAAGCAACCAAATACATTGACAAAACGAGGAAAGAGATTCAACTGACCTTAAGTTAGGTATAAACATTGAATGCGACTCGACTTATAAAGACAATTTAAGAGACAACTCAGATACAGTCAGCCATACATGCAACAATCTTGCAAACATCGATATAGATTTTATATTCCCGTTGATATTAAAAATTTTAATATAAAAACTGTTTACACGCTTCTTTAATCGCGCCGTGTGTTTAAATAAGAGGTTTTATTGGGCTGAGTTTATCTGTGTAAAATTTAAATGTATGTATTTAGGTATCTACCCACTTAGGGAAAATTAATAAATTCCTTAAGATTGTATTAAAGATCTTACGCCTCTGTAATATAAGCATTTTTTGAATAATTTTACAGACATTAAAAGCAAAATGATATTCAATATAGCATTACATAGATACCGATTTCATACACAAATATCTTACCTACGTCCAACTCTTTACCCAGTAGAGATTATGACACAAGATTAAAAAATTTAGTTAAAATTTATCGGTAGGTAGCTGTAATTAACATAATATTTAAATGTAAATCATGATTTAATTAACTGATTAACTTCAATTAATATGCAAATTGCCCTCGGAGTCTTATATATCTACCTACATACTCAATCGCAATGCAACTTTGTAAGAAATAAATGAAATAAAATATTTATGAAGCTTGCAGGTGTACGTGTTATCTTACGTGTATCTTAAGGTTCTACTTTGCTTTTCTTGGCTGTATATACGAGAATATATGTAAATGAATAATCCGAATACCTACACGTTTACAAGATAAATTTTATAGTCAAAGTACCTACCTACTTATACAAAATATAAACCTAAGGTTTGTAAAATTGTATTTCACAATACCTAGCTGCTCCCCATATTTATATAAGTAGCTTATCAAGACCAATCCCATTGGCAATGGGTTTTAAAAATATATAAGGGTTAAATTAGATATCCATGTCCTATTGTTTCAATTCCAATCAGTCTGATAAGGAATTAAAAAATCTTACCAAAGTTCAGCCTTTACACAACTCTAAACTCAAAAATCACTGAACTTGTAAACTATGTATAACACTTTCATTTCAAACTTCATATTTTGCACAAAACGACACGAAAACTTCACAAAACATGCCACCGGTGTTACGTTCAAATAACAAATACGATGTTTGTTGAAACTCCAGTATTGTTAGCCCAAGTCAGTCTATATTTGCATGAAAATGACAGCGAACCCTGCGACGTGAAACAAAAACAACAGCGTGCGACTTTCCAAACTCTTTGTGTATTGTACAATTTGCATATTTATCGTCGACTTGAAAGTTTAGGATTACTGCGCTTTGTCAGTCAACCGTAGGTAGGTACTCCTACGCTTTAACAATACTAAACCCGTCATTTATCTGCTTTATTAAGTGCTCTATACTGCAACAAGACTGCAACACATTTACTAGCTAATAGATACGTAAGTGATGAAATTCGTTTTATTTCACAATTTCAGTTGAGTATGGGTTAGTTATAATGTAAAATCTCTCTTTAAATCTGTAATAAAATAGATTTTTTATTTTAAACGTAGTAAATGGTATAGCACCTATATGGGGTGCCAAATTTCGGGTTCTATTTCAGCTAAATATTTTACAGTATTAATTAGTGTGAGAATTGATTCTAGATTAGATTTGAAAATTAATGCTGGTTTACCACTATAGCTCTACATATTATTTACACTATATATATATGAATATTGAATAGGTAGATACAAATTAATTGAAGTAAACATAGGTAGTCTAATAATTATTTTCATTACCTATACCTAATCATTAAAAAGGATGTTTGAACAGGTAAACAAACTAGTATTTTGTGGTATTTTGTGGACTAGGGAATAATTAAATTACCGTTCATATACCTACCTAGTTCAACCTATCTATAAGCGGATATATTTATCATTCATATACCTACTTAATCATTTAATCATAATAATTTGTCTGACCTTATATCGTAATCCAATTAACATTAAATTATAAACAGTTTACTCTTGATAAATACCTAAAATACCGGTAAACGTGTGAAATGTAAATAAGTAAAAGTAAGTATTTATATTTAATTAAAAAACTATACACATTTTGAACCTTTCATTACAAATATTTATTCAAATAAAAATTGATCAGACCTCGATACGAATTCGAATTTATATGACTTTATAATTTTACGAACCTAGATAAATTTTATGTCCCAGCATTGCAGCATAGTCAAATCTATTGTTGTAGGCATGACTGTTATTATTTAAAATTTTTGTATCTTTTTATCTTAAAATTTTAACTTTAGATTATTAATTTATTGAGATAGCACAGAACTGTTTACTTTTAAGTAAGAAAATAGATTAATAAATTATTAAATTCAATCCATTTCTCGATTATTATTATCACAAGCTTTACGATAATCAACAAGTTTTATATAAAAATAGGTGGGTGAAATATTAGAACCCGCCTTTCGATGGTCAATACCCTTTGTTATGTTAATAAGAGAAACTCGAAATTCATTCCTTGGCCTGTTGATATTTATCAATACAGAGACAATCTTGTAAGATTATCGGCTTCGGATCGTTTGACTCGATACAACATCCCAATGTATTGTTGAAGATCAAGTTTATATAATGAGCTTAAAATTCCGATCCTAAAATTTATAGACGTCTATTATATATACTTTCACGTACCTACTCAGATAAGAACAGTATAATACCAACATTATGTAAGGATACTGTGATTTCATGAAAAAGCTTAGCAAGCTTTAGCGATTTTCTTGTTATTTAAAAGGAATAAATCGCAAAGGAATACTAAAGAGACGTACCTATTAACATCTATTTTATGTGTGTATCTATATCCTAACACAATGTAACGGTATACTACGATCTATTCATTCCAAAATTGTATCAATTGATATTACTCGCTACAATTTATTAGGAAATTTTATAATAGTAGTATATTAATCCATTTATTATATTCAGGTATCATAATGTGATACATGTATTATAACTATAGCTTATATAATTATTCATAGATTCATTAACTTAATATTACTAAATAAATTTATTTACAGAGCTTTTCGGTTAGATATAGGCATTTAGCGTCGATTATCTAGCTCTACATAATATTCGGAAGCTTCCTGACTATAATATGTCCTCAAACCTTGTTACTTTATCAATCTTTAATTCATAAAACCTAACTTCAGTTAATTAAAGCTATAAATAATCCATGGAGTAATTAATTCTCATTGCAAAACCTGTGCTTGATTTATGATAGTAATTAAACTACAAGGTAAGTAAGATCTCTGGTTAAATCTATTTGAAAAACAGACCACATTATTGGATTACATAGGTACATTTTACAGGAATTCGAATTATGCCTATAGTATTGGGACTTTAGTACTTACATAATTTATCTACTTGGTTTGGGACAAATATGCTAATGAGATCTCAATAAGGAAAGCATTGTGTGACTACAAAAGGGATTTGGAATCTGGCAATGGCCTGTTGTGATACTTGGTCCTTGTTATGTTAATTTAGTGAAAGCTTGTCTGATTCTTTAGGAAATGAAGGACTGATTTTATCTTTCGGTTATTAGAGAATGAAAAAAAAGTTGTGCCAGCAATAAACTATACCTACCTATTTATAAGATACCTACTTAATATACCTAGCAATTTTAACTACATATTAGTAGATATTCGATAGTATCGATGACACAATTATTGAAAAAGCTTTAAAATATAATATTATTCAGTTACGTAGGTAGGTTATACTTCACGTTAATTATAATCACAAAATATGTCATTTAATTCTAAGATTTTGATAAACATAGGTTAAGCCGATATTAGATATTAATTGTTTTGTAAACACTAAACATGCTTACAATGAATAGCTATATGTATCTATAGATGTATATGATGCGTCAACGGTTTAGAATGAAGTCTGGCAAGGCTAAAAGTTACCTAACCGGTCCCCAAAGTGCACTCGTCTCCATAACTTCAGTATCAGTTAGTCACGCTTGCTGAAATGACGTACGACTCTACATACGACAAAGTTTATTAAAGTCGACTTATTCAAGATTAAATAACCGTCAAATATACATAACATAATTAAGTACCTACAAATCTTAATTTAAATAAAATAAAATAAATCTAATCAAGCAACCGCAAGCAAGAAGCCGTTTGTGGTTTGAAATTAAGATTGAAAAATAAAATTGTGTCTTTAACAAAGAGTTAAATTACGTAAAAATTTATAGATGAATAGTTTACTCTGAAAAACACACAAAAACGGTTGACAACTAAAGCTTATCGCATTCTATGCATTTGAACACATCTAGTTGCGCTTCACTTTCGATTTGTAGAGCCTCTTCAATGACAGCTAACGGATTTACAATATTACAACTTGTAAAGTTTACTTACGTAGCTCGAACGATGCATTGTATCAACAAGTAGCGTGCACGTCACGGAATACCGGTACCACAACACAACAGCCTACAAATATCCTTCCGTCTTGTCACTATCACTTGCGTATCTACGCTCGCGAATGCGAACTGATTTTTTCTCACGTAACAGCCCATTAAAGTCGGCGATTTCTATCTCGCTCGACACCGCGTCGATATTAAGACGCGAGACAAAGAAAGGTTGCGGTTTATAGGTTGTTGATAGAATTGGTATCCGCTTCGTAACGTACCGATGGACGGCGTGATGCATATTTTCGCGATGTGACCTTGTATGTGCATCTATATTCAGACTATTTCCTAATAGCTGTAACCTTTAACCTTACGCATACATTGGATTTAGGTAATATAATGATATTTTTAAAAATTTTGACTTATTGGCATAATTGCTAAAATTAAATGGAAAATATGATTATGATTTTTAAGTTTAGGTACGAAAACTTACACAAAACTAAGTATGAATATGTCTACAAGTATGAATAAGACATAAGTTGATTACTTATGTATCAAATATGGCATAATTGAAAAATTTATACATGCGTACATGGGAAACACATCCACCAACATGCTTAACAGTTAGAACTACAGCATTAACAAAAATTTGTCATAAGAAAATTGAAATCAAACGTACTTACAAGGTCACATCGCGCGGCACAATACCACCAAAAGATGTTTAGGAAATATAGGCGTCGCCAGAGCGCAGCCGTACATCTTACGTTATATGGGCTCTGCCAGCATTGGAGAGCAGACCATCAAACGGTGGCACGCTCCCCGACGTGCCGGCCGCAGGGGTGCAAGGGGAAGGGATTTTACGAATTCTTTTATTGTTTGCTATACAAACACCATCGTTTGGCACACCCATGCGAGCTTTCGAACGATACGGTGGCAAATATTTAAAGATACAATTGATATTTTTGATATAAATGAACCATTGAAATTAAATCAAAATAAAAAAAAAATATGTTTAATACAATTAATTAATAGATTTGTTTAAAATTTTTGCTGTACAGCTAAAAAGCTCTACTTATTTCTATTGTGTCCACCAGCATCACACCTCTTACTCTGCTCTATCATGAAACTGAATATTATAAACATGAAACATGTTCTGTTCAACTCAAACTATTTATTCTTACCTACCTCTTAAACAGTCCAGAAGGCATCGCCAACCCTGTGACGACATTTTATGCTTGAAAAAATCTTAGTTAAACGTACCTATATGGAAAAATAGGTGAATTTTATTACACACTTATTGATAATTCAGCTCAGCGCCTTTCTGATATAATAAATCGAGATCCTCAAGTACTTCGCTGACAAGCGGTTTATTTACAGGCAAATTGAATCCTTGGTTACGCGCCAAGAGGAAACTCTTTCATATATTCATCACTCGGGAGTGCGGAGTGAGGAGATTCGATTTGCCTAATAGCAGCAAGGGTGGCTCACTCAATTACGTAGAGTGAGCTGAGGTGTCCCGTAACACTCAGTGCGTAATTACATTATCTGATAAACTTTTACAGCTCGGCATTCTTGAATTTGTTTAGTTTTCTAAGATTGTGAATGCATACTAAAATTAAGCTCTAAAATGTATAGGTCTTCATACCAATAATTATGTAAGGACAGTCCAAAAATAACCGTAACCATTATCTCTCAACTGCTTTTAATTCGGATTAGTATATATTTATGTAGTATTAGTATATTTATATATATTTTTAGTTATATAGTTACTACTATTTAGTATGTATTTGTATGTATATATAATATGTATGTATGTGTGTCGTTAGTTGTATTAATATAATTAGTTTATTATAATGTATAGTATGTTGTGTGTATCTTGTATATGCATTTTATTGTATTATATAATTACTTCTACTCAATCCAATTTTTTTTTTCTTCTTCTGTTTCTCAATTTATTATCTCGCTTCTTTGCCTTCTCCCCGTGGTTGCCTGGCAGAAATCACTGCATAGTGATAAGGCCGCCCTTTGTGCTTTTGATTATTGTAAACTGTTATTTTATGTACCTGGTTTATTGCACAATAAAGTGTTAAATAAATAAATAAATAATAAATAACTGTGTATTGTAAGCTACAAAAAAAAAATAAAACGAAATTAATTATATTCACAGAGGTTCTATAAAGACAATATTAGTTATTATTTTATAATACGGTAAGTGAGTAAGCGTACCTAATAATAAGGCCCATGGGTATTTACTATTTCTTTTTCTGTAATAATTAAAACCCAATACTTACCAACAAAGTGAATTATAAGTGTAAAATAATAATACCTACATACAGAGATTTGGTTGAATAAGGTGTCAATTGCGTGTAAATGTGATAATTAGTTATGTAAACACATATAAGATAACAAATCATAAAATATGTGCTCTATTAGCACTGTACCTGACCTTTGTTATCCATGCATTCAAATCACACTGAAATGTCATGATTATTACCGTTGCTATTCAATTTGAAACATAATAATATAGTAGTTGCCTTAAAAGCATTCGTTTATAAATAAAACAAAAATAGTTGATTTTATATTCTAAAGTTACATTATTGCATTAAATATCACTGCTTAAGATGTCAGTATCACATGTAGATCTAGACTTGTAAAATATCAACTACATTTTACGATTATAATCAGCCTGATTGGCGCAGATTAACTAGGAAGGTGTTCTGTTATGCTTGACCAATCGCAATGCTCACGTTGTGAGAGTAACAGGAGTTCATCTAGTTTTCCTTGACCCGTGCTATTCTGATACTTCACACAGCATTCGTCCTATTATAACAATATAAGGGGAGGTGTAAACGATCTTTAACAATGGTAAGAAATATAAAGTTGTTTCGGTCGGGTTCATTTATATGCTAATTGGCGTGGAGGCGGCTTATTTCAGAACCGGTAGAGCGATAGAGCGCAGTCGCCTGCCGTATTTATAGTAGGTACTTCGGTTACTTTGTAATGTATTCAGGTTTTAAATAATACCTACGTATCATTTGCAGTAATATACTAGTAATAAAAAAAATTGGTTATTACCGATAAATTATATTTACCTAGAGTAAAGTATGAAGGTAAAACATTTTTAATAAAGTTAGCATTGAAATAAATTTAAATTAGGGATATTTTTTTCGAATGAAGCATTTTATTTATGTAAATTTATAATTATATTAATCTTTACCTTCCTAAAGAAAGAAAAACTTTTGTATTAATATCAATTTTAAAAGCTGTCCACTAGATGGCATGGTAACTAAATTGTAAATATCATTATAAAAATGAGCTCAAAATTAATTAAATTAAAAAGTAGCTTTTTATAATTCTATGCATCTATACCAATATGCATAAAAGTTAGAAAATACATTTTATATAAGGATTACATTACAAATTAAGAATTACCTGAACTCTAGCTAAAATGTAGAGATTACACAATATTATTTTTTTTTTTATTTTGTAAGGGAAAATAATCGACTTATCATTCTCTTTTATTTATTACACAAAATTTAGTAAAGTGCATGATAGATAACCTTTCAATGAAATGTAATTTTTGGTTCGAGATGAACAAAGCAACGTAGATGGCGCTAGTTAAGTTAAATGCCGGAATGGTTTAGAATTTAGATTAATAGGAACCAATATTTCTGTAAAAACTAGGAATCCATAAATAGTTAGTTTATTAGTAGTAGTATAAATTTATTCATTAATAAGTATTCGATGATTCATACATATTATGATAAGAAAAGATTTTTTCCTTTCACAGCTCTTCATATTTAACATTATCCTTCAGTAAACGAAAACAAGTTTGTCCAGTAGTGTAATGATATTAATTTTTATAGGTTCTATTATTCGTATTCCTTTATTAACTTTCCTTTGAACCTAAGTAATAAGAATAACGAATTTTGTAAATGTTCAAGCTCACTCAAAGAAAATACCTACCTAACTAGCTATCTCCAAATAGAAGAAATTTAAAAAATCTATTTTATCTGATACCTACCATAAATAAATTTTTTTAATCCATATTTAAAAACAAATAATATTTATATTTTCTACTTTATACTATTACCTTATAAGGTAAACTGAAAAAATAGTTCATTAAAATGTAGGTAGGTACCTATAGATACAAATAGGTGCTGAATCTAGTAATTACGAAACTTTTGAATAGAAGGATCTACCTACTACCTACCTACATTAATTTTGAAGACATAGATACCTAATTTACGAAATACCCTAGTTTGCAATAGGTAACAATGATATCAATGTTCATCTCCATTTATATTACTGAAGTAGGTATGTAATTATAACGATACACGATACAGTTTTACAAGTGAAAGGCTCGAAAAATTATGAAATTGATATTATTTGTAATCACTCTCAAAACATTAAAAGCATTATATTGTCATATAGAAAAAAATAGGTTGGAGAATGGAGCCTATGTCAGATGTCTAGGTGTAATTTGGTAGGTAGCTAGGTAAAGCTTTTGGGTAAATTCGATGTTTTGGTTTCATGATAAACAAGTTAAACCTTTAATAAAATTTGACTAAAAAGAAATAACTAAATCAAATCCTACTGATATTGAAACTTGAATGATTCAAGGATATTTTCACAATTAGGTAGGTAGGAACCACCTACATTCGTAGATACCTAGGTATATACTAGTTTCCATACGTTACAAACTCAATAGTGCCTATTAAAAATCTTACTGCTAATGTAAAAACGACCAATGAAATTGGTGATTGTGCCCATTTAGTAAGACTTAGATCTTTCGCAATTATTAGAAACTTTCATGCCCATTCCCTTTAATTAATTGCTATTAACACCTACCTACTAATTGCATTATATTGAAGTTAATATTTGAAACAGAAATATTAACTTTACCTACCTATTAACTTTTTACTTAAAACGAAAAATGAAAAAAAAAATGCAGTTTTTCTTTATGCATAGAAAAGAGGGTTTAAACTACCAAGTACCTTCATATCTATATTTAGTTGCAAAAAAGGATTACGGATCTGTTGTCGGTACCTAGTACCTACCTATCTTACTTTATAATTTACTAGCTGCGCTCCGCGGTATCACCCACGTGGCTCCGTTCCTGTTGGTCTTAGCGTGATTATATATAGCCTATAGCCTTCCTCGATGAATGGGCTATCTAACACCGAAAGAATTTTTCAAATCGGACCTGTAGTTTCTGAGATTAGCGCGTTCAAACAAACAAACAAAATCTTCAGCTTTATAATATTAGTATAGATATGATAATCATCATTATAAATTCTACCTACTTAAAATTGAGTAAAATAAATTAAACATTTCTGTAGGTAAACTCAGAATAACTGGGACACCACACATAACACAGAAATAAAATAAGCCAAGACACGACGAAATATTTATTTTTTTCCCTTTCATACATTCTTTTTCTAAATTCGTCAAAAACTGTCGAGAGCACATTCATTTTAATTATACATCGTTACTTAATAAAACTTCACACTTCAGGCGTGATGTTTAAATAACTAAATTAATTAATTTATCTGTACATTGTTTATTTCGAGACCTTTATTAGTTACAATAAGAAGAAATATGTTACTATCAGAAATTTCTACTGAAGTTACAGTTTGAAATATATAATGGAGCTTATAATTAAGAGAGCCTGAAAAGCAATTATTTTTTGCTAAGTATTTTTTGTGAACTTCCATAAAAGGAATAAGTACTTTGCCAACGTTCTTTAAGATTATTTTTTATTTTTTGTAAACATACATTCGTAGATAAAGTTAAATATGTGTATATGTAGTAATTATTTCCAATAGTTTATAGACAGGTATTCATAAATTGCTTTTCAGGAACGAGACCTCTGTTAATATTAATTTTAATATGAATATAAAACCACACCTTTGTCTGTATTTGAATTTGCTTCAATCATTTTACACAAATTATTTCGATTATCAGAAGAAATTTTTCACAATTAATAGTTATAGCTGTTCTCTGGTTTATAGTGCATAAGATTTGAGTTTCACACAAAATAATAATGTGCGAATCTCATTTTTATGCTTAAAATTATTCTAAATAGAATGGTGTGGTCTTATCCTATTAGCTGCAGGTCGACACAGAAATAAGCAGAGATGCGTTGCGCTTATGTAGAAATTCGGTTACCTAGACGAGGTCGCCATTTTGTACAAAACACCTAATCATCTAAATTATTACAGAACAATAAAGATTTAGCGATCTACTAGGTTTACGATAGAACATTTATTACACAGATATACGATAAAATAGGAAAGATGTACGAATAAGTAGCTAAATAGTAACATGACAATTTAAGACTGGTATGACTTTATTCATATCACTATCAATGAATATTTTATATCGATACTTACATTAGAATATTTTCAAATAACTGTACAAAGTACACCTACGTTTTCACGATTTTATTCGATGTACGAGAAGACGAAACTTATTTATGACAATAGTATTAAAAAGACTGTAGATAAATTCGTATATAAATAAATAATAAAATATTTAACTAAAACAAAAAAATATAAAAGCAATAGATCGGCTTAAGCGAACAGTACAATGAGTCAATAGAGGACAATAGTAATGCACTTGCCCATATTACCTAATTAAATTGATTACAACATCAACTTCAATATTTTCAAATAACAGTAACTTAATGTATAAATCTACTGGAACTGAGTTAAAGCTTTTTCAGAAATCCATAATTTAAATAACAAAATGAGATAAGAAATAAAACAGTAATAAATATTTGATCATAATTAGGTATATGCTTTCATAATAGCTTAATTTATGAGAGAATAATAACCATCCTTTTAAAATTTTAAGTATTATGATGCACTTATTTCCCTAAATGGCTGCTCTCTTATATTTAACTCTACGTCCAAAGAACACGTCGCAAAAATATTAATAACTGCCACCAAAGAAACCCGAGTAATTCAACAATTTGGTAACGAATATAAATGTAACTGATTAGGTCTTAAACACTTTCCAAACAGCGTTAAGAATACAACAATAAAGCAGTCTCACAAAAATATTTTACAAATTTATTTTAATAGATAAACTATCTAGAAATCATAATTCATCAGCTGAAAATATTATTTGCATTATAGATACTTAAATAAACTTTCAAATACATCTGTATTACACTAGATTCTATCAATATCAGGAATCGTAACTACGCATACACTTAGTCTGCTTAAAATTACAAGAACATTTCGTAATTAATACTATACACAAATCGACAACACAATGATTATCTTACTATGAGATTCTCTGGGACTCGCGGCGCACCGGCACCGGTCCGGCGAAGCGTCCGTTTTACGTAAACCACGGTACAGCTCAATCGCAATATCTATTCGGGTAACAAGCGCTGGACGTCAATCCTCTTAAGTACGACCATCAAACACAACACACTCGAGTCAATCAGAACTTCGCCTTCCTCGGATTTAGCTGGCTATACCGTGATGAAGGGGGTAAGTCCCAGAGAAGGGCGCGGGTCACTGATGGTGTTTGGCGGGCGCCGCGTGGTGCAGTGCCACGTGGTGCGGCGCGTGGTGGTGGCCGGCGTGGTGGTTGTGGTTGTTGGCGTTCGAATTGTTGTTATTGTTTTGGGCCGCCTGTGCCGCCTGCCTCTGCGAATTCTTCTTATTTTTCATTCGTCTGTTCTGGAACCATATTTTCACCTGCCTCTCGGTAAGATTCAAATTTCGTGCCAGTTCCCACCTCTTCTGCTTCGAGACGTAAGCGTTGAACAGGAACTCTTTCTCTAGTTCCAAAGTTTGGAACTTTGAGTATGGTTTGCGCTTTTTCCGGACGGTCACTTGACCTGTCCAGTCCAAAGGATTTGATGAGCCACAGCCTACTCCAACACCGACTGACATCGACAGCGATCCTGCACAGAGAAAATTGAATTAAATATTTTGTTTTTAATTAAAATGTTCTTTTTAGTTTAATATCAAATCGTGTGCCTAATAAATATGAAGACTATCACCACTAATATTTCATTTGAATGAGCCATTTCTATGCAATGGTGACAAATAAAATTGAATGCACATTAGATTTTCATATAGCGTGATTGATTACCACAAGCGGTCCTTTTGATGAGATCACTATAACTTTGTATGCGACCGCCAACCTCCTCGATATTCGATGCAGGCAAACTGCACCATTTCCTATTATTCAAACGGTACTAAGTATATGTGAGCGTTGTGAAATAGATGCCTCATTGTCTAACAAATGAATGCTTATGCTCTGTCGTAAGAACCTTCACAAGAAACGTCCAATTATTTATTTAACTCCGACGTCTTAGTGGGTTTCAATCATATTTGACACACTTAAAACACGTTAAACAATTAATTTAATAAAGGAAACTAATAAAATATGTTACTTGTTACTTTACGTGTTAGGTAACGCTTAGAAACAATACATTATCGTTTATAAGTTATGTTGCTATAATTTATCATTGTAAATGTTATTTTGCGATTGTCTAATAATCCATAATATAATGTATTTACATGTTTCGCATTTTATGCATTGGCGTAATTTGACGAAAGAATTAGATAAGAACTATTATTTTAGCGTAATAGATTTGCCTACGTTACTCAGTTGGTATTTTATTTTATACGATAACTGCTCCAAAAGGACTTTGAAGACGACTACCTGCGCGGCACGTACTTGTGAAGTTATTGCATTACTAACCTTTAGACGTATGCACTTAAAGTATATTATGGCAAGACTAAAGAACTTCATTGACATTTTTGTATTTAAAGTTGGTTGATTTATTATAATTTATTATTATAATAGTTTATTTATTTATTATTATAGTTTATTTATTATTGTCATGTATAGTATAAATAATAAAAGTGAGGAATTCATTTTAGAGCTACAGTTTATAGATTTAATTTTCTGGATTGACGTTTTTCATAATTTATGGAAAACGAAATGACATAAAATACAAGCAAGTAAAATAATTCGATCTGAAACGCGGTCATATGAATTTAGCAAAAGTAGGACAAGGCATAATTTAGCAAACGCTGGTACATCCAGTTGTGGTGTTTCCACGAACAATACAATTGTTTAAAGGGAACATAATGACAAGTTGAGTTGTCAATTAAGAGGGGATAGGTAGCGATCATCGGTAATAAAAGTGCGGGTTCCGTTCGCCCATAAAAGTTACCTACCCGACCGCGGGCTCAGCGATCTTGTGAGAACTTGTCAAACGTCAAACTTTTTCCTTAATGCAAAGCCACAAGGTTGAAAATCATTCACAGTGACTTCAACTGTTATGACTTTCTGAAATTTTAGGTTAAGTGTCAAGAATTCGCGATTTTAAACAAGATGAATTTATTTTTATATCTGAATTAAAGCGTCACTTTATCTGTGTATTGTTCGACCTTCAATGATAAGTTGTTATTACGAACGAGGAACTAATTTGTTAAAACATTGTTATGAATTTGATATTCATGCCCAATTTGATGTTTTTAAAACCGTAAATATATAATATATAAAATAAAAAGGACGGCAAACGTCAATTGCTTTTAATTGATTTAAAGCTGGCTTTATGAATGATTTTTATAACAATTAGGTACAATAATATGACAGTTAAACTAAAATGAAACTACACTAATGAGAGTCATTCTTTACTTTGTACAAAGCCATAAATGTTCAAATCAAAGTCAATGTCAACCTCAGGTGGGCCGTAAACATACAATCATAAAGTGACGTGAACACCTCGTATAACTTTTTCAACAATTGTTTCCTTTTAATGGGCCATTATATGCACGTTTTACTCAAAATTATGTCAAGTTACACGTCTGCTGTAACAGAGGCGCGATAAACTCATCTTTATGGTTAGTCAGCAATCGAAAGCAAAGCAAACTCTCTAGCGTGTACAAACGTTTTATTACTATAATAATTGACCGTTGTTTTCTCATTACTACTACATTTTTCGGAGACGAAACCGGTGTTGTGGCATGCCAAATTAGTAACGGTTTATGATATCATAAAATTGATTGACAAGAAGGGAATAAATCTCAAACGTTTTGAATAGAATGCATCTGTCCCGTCCATTCTAAGATATGGTTTTATAGCCTCATCAGCTTCTAATCTATTTATTGAAGCACAATGTTTGGTTTATTGCTAAACACCATTTATTGTCTTACACTCAGGTATCGTGTTCATTTATTAGTTATACCTACCTACTTTTTTATTGGCGTCTTATTTTACGTAAACTTTAATTTACTGTCGGTAGTATAGCGCCGTTTTACATTGCCTATAAAACGGTGCTTACGGTTCGTTTTTAAACATTTGTAGCACGTGTTTCGTTCATTCATCAAATTTATGGTGCTGTGTGG
Organism: Colias behrii; assembly: GCA_029959065.1. NCBI lineage: Eukaryota > Metazoa > Arthropoda > Insecta > Lepidoptera > Pieridae > Colias > Colias behrii. Next base: position 5,532,195 of record JARWMC010000009.1, read on the forward strand.
GAAAATGTTTTGATTGGTTGATTCTTTTGGTATTTAAATTATTTTATCATTATTGGTATGCGACCTACTATATTATATGAATCATGTTGAATTTTCTTTATTTTTTTGTAAATGAATTGATTGTAAGAGCAATTATTAAGGCTCAAAAATGTTTATGCGCTATTTTAAGCATATTGATAATAAGGGTCACAATCATTTACAATCTACTCAGAGCAACGATCACTGCGCTATACGCCATTATGAGTGCAGCAAATGCAACGATAGCTGTGTCGCACTCTTGCAACGCAGTGATAATACACTCCCACAAGCACGATTGCCACGCGCCTGTGAGCGTGAGTCACGCAAACATCTTTAAAGCGTTGTTGCTGTGTGCGTGTGTTCATCGCCCTCTAGTGGCAAAAGGAGTACAACTTTACGTGTAGAGGGGTCAAGGTTGACAAATCCACCAAAAATGATTATTTCAAAAGAAAAAAACATCTTCACTCCATCATCAAAAAACAATCAAATATTTTTTTTATATATAAAAATTAAACAACTCTGCACAACAATTAAGCAGTATGTATTTAAAATAGATGTCGAACTTAACACTCGTATCTATTCGTATACAGGTATTTGTTTACAAATTAAAGAATGTTTTGGCTGCACATGTTCAGGGCGATAAGTTAGTTAAAAGATTACAAACATGACGTGAGGCGACCTAACGTCAGAAAACGTGAGTGTAAATTCGACATCAGACGAAATAAAACGATTAAGAAATAGACTAAATGTAATTACTAACCTGGTAATGCACTAGGAGGCGGATAAGGTGCACTCGATACTGTGTCAGGTGCATAGTTACGTAGGCCATAAGCATCATGTGAGAACCCGGATGCTTCTGAAACGGCAGCTCGTCGCTCTTCTCCCCCAACGTAGGACAGAGGCTGGTCTCCTCGCGGAGCGCCATATGGATAGTTCCAACAAGGTTGTGAGAAGCCCTGATGACAACCATCGGCATAAGGCTTGTATTCTCCACCGCTCGCCGGCCAAAATGGCAAAGCAGATTTGCGCTCTCTTTCAACCGGGAGGTTATAATACGTAGGACCAGCTGGATACTGATGCTCGAAGGAGGCAGCTGCATCAGGCGGGTAACCCCACGACTGCTGAGCGTGTCGTATGACGCCCGGTTCGGGTTCATATCTTTTGGCTGGTATATGCAGAGGCTGTGGTGGGTTCGAACCCACGGAGGCCGGGGAAGCACTGGAGGCAGAGGGCGGAGCCGCAGCTGGGGCCGCTGGAGGCGAGCCGCCTGGTGGTGACGGGTGCGGCTCCTCGTAGAGCGTGCCGCCGACACCGTTCATCATGGTCCACCAGGCTGGCCCGGCGGAGTGCCCGGAGGCGGGCGCTGGCGACGCGGCAGCCGCGTCGCAGGGCGCACCGAGGCCCCCGACATGGTTGTCAGGGTACAGGGTGGCGGCCGGGCAAGCCACGGGGGAGCAGGAAAGGAGGCCGGCAGTTCACGCGCGCCGCGGGCACATCGCAGCACGCGCACACGCGACCACAGAACAGCGGCACATGAAAGTCAAAACGCGGTTCCCAATTTAGCCAGGCGACCGGACGAGAAACGACCGCAACGGTCTGAAATACTACTCGAGCTAACTGGAAAACTGTAGGAACAACGCACGTCAATGTTATGACGAGCTCCTGCAGCTGTAACCTTATAGAAATAAAGTCCAAATAACACTTCAACGTATGTTAATTAATTTAATAATCTCTATGATTATTACTCCTTATTGGAAAAGTTCATAGGAAGTTAAAAAAGTTCGTATTAGACACTAGTTGCGAAGTAGTTTACAGCGAAGTAAATTTTATGAAGTCACGAGTGTATCGTAAGGTGTCCGCGTGAACAGAGAATAAAATATACGCGAGGCGCGCGATCGGCAGCGCGGTCGAGCGCGGAGTGGCGGCGCGCGGCGGTGTGCGACGCTGGGAGCACACAGGCGCACGCCGAAACTCCATCTAGTAGCGGGCGGCTGAAGCGAGCGTTATTCTTTCTCTACGCCCGCCCGCCCGCAATTCGCATTCCGTCCGTACATCGACTAATCAAATATTCGTTTTTTCTCGATCTGATATTTTTTTATATTTTTAAAACAATTACAATATTTTATTTTATTATTTTATTTAAGAAAAAAAATCGAAATATCAGAATAAATTATAAATATAATCACAGTTTTATAAAAATTATAACACATATATTTTTTTAATTTAATATACGACGAATTTTATACGTAAGTATTTAATTTTATAAACTACCTATTAGACATTAGTGTAAAAAGAATTGAAAATGATCACATTCGAAGTCAATGTTCCTGCTCTACGTAGGTAGAGTTGTCACTACTGGGAGCGGACGCGGGTGCGTAGTAAAGCGATTAATGGAAGCAAAATAGCCATAAACTGCCGTTTAACCAAACTGCAAGCGTCACTCGACCATCGTCGAGTTACCATCAATAAAAAACGCGAGACTTTATGACGGCAACTCACTCACGTTTTATTGTGAATATAAACTTAATTTTATCGTCTGTTAATTTCACCACGAACAATCCTAGACTGTAGACATATTAAAATTATAATTATAATCTGTGTCAATGGCAAGGTCGCGGTCTCTGACTCATATTTTTTACTACTTTGGTATTACTATCTTATAACTTTCACTTACGATGCAATCATGATCATAACGTCCAAGTTTCCTACTATTATACTATCTTTAGCACATGTAGGTACCCTTACATATTATTAGTAGCAATTACAAGGTATCCACGTGGCTTAATAAATTCGACCTTACGAGCGTCAAAATAATTCGTAAGACACCTCCCCTCAACACCGTACAACCCTCATTGAAATATCAAAGAGAAACGAACAATGTAGGACACCCAATAAATCGGCTTACAATATTTCACACCTATACAAAATGCATGTTCTGTTTACACAAGAAACAGCTATAAAATATGTCAACTTAACAAAGGAAAAAACATACATAACACGCTAAGTAATGTTATAACTCTTATTACTCTTGTACGTGGATTCTTTCAACACATTATGATAATTGTAACCGCCTTGTCAAAATAATATATGTGATCGGGTCAAAGAATTAATTTCCCACACTTAGCGAATGAATAAAAGCAATTATAAGGTTACAACAATACTTAAACGACTAAGTAAAAACGTAGGTACATTAGCTATTCGTATGGATATCCGTGAACTTTAATTTAAAAGGTTAACATTTTACGACGATATCAGTAAATATAAACGATAGTAGGAAATTTTGATAAATTAGAAATATTTATTAAATTCTATGAATATTATATAGAAGGTACCGTACTTCTATTTATATCTAAAATTGACGATTTAATGTAAATGTTTTATTACTTACAACCCAGTGTTGAGCATATAGCTTTCGTGAATAGTAAACAGAAGGCGACGTTATCGTAATTTAATCTATGCGCAGATGAGGCCGAGTACAGACGCGTTGAATGACAGACACAAACATAGGAACAAGTGCGCCTGAGCCGCGCCCGTCTATAAATATTTACGTTAGGAAACTCTCCAGGCCAATGGTCGGTGCGCTGCAAGTAAATAAGAACGCATTCTTATCTTTACATTTGCGTATGAAATTCATATACCGTGTAAATATATTAACTACACGATTCAAAGAGCGTGCGTCTGTGCAGCAGCTGTCTGTGCTGTCTAAATGAAGCATGAACTTTTAATCTAAATACAAATGGATTTAATATTAAAAATAATATTACCTGAAACCATTTAGTAGTATCGAGATTATTATTAAACGCCTGCATGTGTGCGTAAATGATTATTAAAAATCAGGACGCAATTTAAAAACTCGTTGCACTCGTTGTGAATTAATTTCTGTTAAACAACCTTTCTCTTATCACTTGGTACGTAACATCATAAATTCACGGTTTATGTACCTACCCTGGATCTTGCTATTTATCGATCAGGCTACATGATCTCCGAGATTAAATTGTGTGTAAATTATTAAAATTGTTTCGTGATATTTGGACTTCATTTCTATAGGAAAGCTCTTTGTGGTAGGTATTACAGATAAGTAATACGTAAATGAATTTTAACTAGGTGCCTATATTATTTAATAAATAATTATGTAGTATCATCTAAAATTACATTAAAAATATTTATTCAATCAAAATATCATACATTTCCTTCTATGGTTAGATAAGAGTCAATTTTTAATTATCATCTCAAGGTTTCTAGTATGTCATGAGTTCACGACCAAGTCAAACAAACACCATTGCCAAGATAAAATTTATCGTGGCTTAGAAGAGTTATTTATTCTCTTTTTCATATAATTTACTGTGATGATATATATTACAATGTCTACGATAGATTTATCACGTAGCTTATTTTAATCTACAGAATATTTTTTTGTTTAACACTTTTATCGGAAATATATTTACGCAACAGCACAACCAGAGTAAAACCATGACTCTACATTTATATTTCTCAATATTTCCAACTCTAATATTATCTCCTATGATTACATAGAATCCATTATGTTATTAACATATTTCCTATATACATTATACATTTAGCATATATTAAAGTATAATTATATTATTTCACAATATTCACCTTGTCGTAAACTAGCTAGCGACGTCTGCGTGAACGGGCACTGTAACCTGTAAGCAAAATGTTAAATACAAAGTTATAAATAAGATAACTATTTAATATTTATATAGGAATAGATTTTTAGTCCATATAAGCACATAAACATTTGGTTTTCCAACGCTTTTCACTATTTAATATTACTTATTTATTCAAGTGTATTTAAATTATTATAGTTCGCTACATAATAATACATAGGTACACATTATATAGAGTACCATACAGTTAAATAAAGCTCTTAAGGAATATTGGTTACATAAACAAAGTGTGTTCTGTATATGTGTTAAATAAATTTTGAAATCAATAAGTAATACGTTATAAGGTTAAAAGCAGAGTGTTTTAAATGTACAGAAAGGTGAACACATGCCGGTCTATTTCGAGATGCCGTACTCCACCCATCACTCGCATTGACAAAGCCCTGCCATTCCCTACTTTATTTGTTGGCCTTACTTCGATACGAATATAAATAAATCCTTTCTAAGTCATTCGATACGGCGGAAAGTCACGAAGTTTACATAAAATAGGTGATTTGCGCCGAATGCCACGGTTTTTTCCAACCGTCATCGGGGTGTGGAACGCACCAACCCACTTATATTTGATCGAAAAAATATGTTTACAGGATTTTTTCTTTAACGATCAAGAGACTTGGACGTGTTAGCGATCGTAAAATGCTGTTTTGTGTTTTGTAACAATTACCCGTGTTTCCGTAGAGCTTGATTTTAAACAGATTTTCACGTGCTTCGAAAATAAATGGCACTATGATTAATGATCTTGCTATAGACCATTTGTTTACTGAGTAACTATTACATAAACCGAGGTAAGTTTATTTTATTTAACAAAAATACCAATTTTTATAAAACAACCTTGTACACAAGTACAATTTTGAAGCTCTACATAATGTAAACTTTGTTATCGACCTTTCAATTCTATATGCCACAGCCACGCTCCTATCACGATCGTAGTCTGAAGTATTTTTTTTTTATTTTGATTCAAGTATGGGTAAATAGCAGCATAACTATGGCACGGAGCACTCGACGCGACATTTACGACTCAATTCCAAAGCAAAGGCAGCCGCAGCCGGCGACTATTTTCATTACCAATTTAATTAGATCTATCGCCACCGCTACGTTAAAAGAAAAGCTGCGCGATATTGAAGGGTCTTCTTACATTGGATGTATGGAAAGGTTCAATGGTGTGGTGACAGGACGAGTTTGGATGCACATATCTCTGCCTGTCGGGTCTCGTTATCTTAACAATAATTATTATTTTTGTTTTTTACAAAACGTTCCCACGCTTATACAAAATGATAGTTTAATATTTTACCTTCTGTTATAATACTATGAGCTGTCCAAGAATGTAATCAATACGTTTGCGCAAATTTGAATATTGCGAATAACATGGGATGATATATCGTAGCGTAAACAGATCTGTTTACGTAACATAAAGACATATTTACAATAACAGTAGGAGGGGAGTGTGAGACTGTCCGAGAGTTTAATGGCGCGAAAACTGACTGGATCATATTATCCCTGAGTTTACGACATGAAAGCAAACGGCCGATTCATTTGCAATTCTAACTGCGATTTAGCAACGGTTCAACGGCGATTTTCCTACAAACATCACAAACGAATTTCATATTGAACATTATTCCTGAAACCAGAAATAAGATATTTGGACTCTATCGCAGCGAGTACTCCGAGAATGGCCGCGTAGCAAATATTTAACTACGATGTAATATCAGTATGTGTATTGATTCATGGGATTTGTTATTCCATAGATTAGTTTAACCATATTTTGCTTTATTCATGCAAAATGTGGTTAAACTATTATATTATATTTTTTTATTATGGAGTCCAACGAATTAACATATAATACATATCGTAACGTATATCTTAATTCATTCGACTCAACATACCTACCTGATAGCTTGTCGTAATATAATTTATATCTTATTTGAATAATAAAGTGGATGCAATGAATTATTTAATAGCAAAAGCCATCGACCACCTAATGTATACGAGCGCAGAAAAGAAATTTCCCATCGGAACTCCCTCGATCACTTACCTACCAGATTAGGTTCTACGCACTTGACGTACATACTAAGCCATGTGTTACTCGGTGGTCTAGCCAATCTGTATTCGATTCAATCATGCAGCTGATATTATCGTCAAGGACAAGATTTGTGATTCGTTCGATCGCCCGGAATAGATCATCCGTTCGATATACGAGTCAACTGATGAATTAGAATGTCAGTTTGTAACATTTTCATGTGAATAACCCAATTTCAAGCGACAATTATTGATCGCCTCTTTTTTTTATTCATTTAAAATATTTTTTTTCAATTAGATCATTATTTCTAGTATGGATATGTCGGTAATATCCATACATACTAGAAATAATGTATCTTTTTATAAAAAAAACTTGTTTACCTAATTATCCTTCTATGTAATAATATATTTTATTAATAACGGAGCTATTTGTGTAATTTAACAATTAATATACTGATTTATTAATATTTGTCTGACAAGTTCATGCAAGACGATGTGATTAAAATGTCCCCGTCGACATTACAATCGCTACAATGTTGTGTGACTTTTTGTATATAATTTGCTCGGCGATAAATTAAAGCATTAAATTAACATGCCGCGGCAAACTTAAACAGTATAATGGTACCCTTTCAAACCATAATTTTCTTAAGTTATTAACCATGTGATACAATAAGTTCTATGTCTTTCAGAGGGACGGCTTTTTGTCACACATGATTAATATACAAGCGTAGTTGTTATATATACAAGTTTTACCTATATAGACATGCACGTATTCCTTCTTCAGATTTTACGTGCATTTTAAAGTAGGTATATAAAAGGTCTTTAACCTTAAAACACACATATAAAGTAAATTTTAAGGCGTAATCCTAACGTAATAAAAATGCAAAAAAAGCACAAACTTTGACAACGAGCACACGTCTTCTCATGCACATTTTATGCATTTCGTGCTTCTACCTGACTGTTTTATATCCACAGTACAAATACTCGTGTAAACAAAATATTCGTTGACATATTTTAATATCGTCCCAAGTTTTGCAATAAAAAGGAATAAATTTGGGAAAGGGAAGTGAAGTAAAGTAATAGTTCAACCACAAATTGAAATATGTACGCACTGCGTGTTACATGCAAATAAACTACCTATTTTTATTGCTAAAGGAAAGTTGTAGCATGTTTGTAATCTCCATACTATATTATTTCGTTTGTATATTCAATATTTATATATATTAAGCAATATAAGTAATAAACTGCCCCAATTTTTTGTTCTCCAAAAAACGTGTTTATATTATACGCATCGCGATCAACTGTCTAGATAAATATGAAGCCATAATAGAAAGCAAAATAAAAACAAAAATAAAAGATCAAATTCAAACCTTAGTATCATGTTCTGTGTGGCGTCGTCGCCTCACCTGTTAGTAAGGGCCGACCGCGAGGCTCACCGCGCTCGAACCTTACCCCCTACACGTCTGAAACAAAAAATACCATAGTAAGTTTATTTATTTATTATATAAATAAATAATATTATAAGACAGATATTTGAACAGAGGTTGAAAACTCATGAACTAATAAAAGCTGTTCAAATGTAGAGATCCACTTACCACGTTTAGGACCTATTAAAGTGGTAGGTACATGCAGAGACAGTTTGATCAGAAAATAATTGTCGTAACAAAAACTAAGTTTAAGAAATGAAAAAAAGAATAAAAAGGAGAAATGTCGAAAAGTTCTAATAAAATAGTCAAGAAAATAAGTTCATTCTAAATAACAGTAAGTATATACAAATACAAAAATTAATCTAAACTTTGTAATATAACTATTGAAATAAATTAACCAAATTTTATAACGTATAACGTTACAATATTGTAAACTATAGTGTATTCCTTGTATTCCTTTAGTTCATTCTTAAGTAATTTTATGAACATTAAAAAGCCTACACAGTTAATACTCATTTAAACCCAAGACGCTATTTTACTAGTAAATGTTTAAAAGGGTAACTCATTACCTATTTGCGACATTGTATTTAATGGAATACATAACAAGACACGGTTGTTTTATTTTTTTTTTTCTTAAAAATACAATGGTAAGTATCCATATGATTGAAGTTAATACGTCGGTAACTTAAACATTTACAATAAACATATTATATTATACCTATGTCCCAGAAAGAGAAAATAACAACTTTATTAGTTTAGCATCCCAGCAATATATATTTCAACCATTTCGTTGTTTTAACTAGGTATATATTAAGAATGTTTAAAATAGCTCATGCCTTCTTAACGAGAAGATCCTTTTGGGGTGAAGTAATTTTAAGAACTGGTGGGGCACGATATTTATCTGATTCTTCGACACAGCACAATAATCTGTGGGGTAATTATAGAGTGGGTTATGAATACGTGATGATATGCCTGTAGGATTATATTTAAAATATGAAGCGAGATAGATATCATAATCATAAGAAATAGGACCATTTTAAGCTCGTCTTCGTATGACGGTGGCAGATGAAACTTGAAGATCTCATACTGTAAGTAAATGGTAAATATATAATAAGATATATATTATACCTACTGATCGTTAAATAATACGTAATTTATAAAATTGTATACTTTAAAGGTTAATTGTTTGAATAAATAGGATCGTTTTAAACTTCCTTACCATTTTTCAATACATTCCAAACGCATAAAAAATGAAGTGAATTTAAAGAGGGTCGTAGAAAACTCAAGAAATCTCAGTATGAGTGCCCACGAGTGCTGAATTTATTTTATCGTTTGTTCCACTCAAGGAATAAGACTGTCAAGCATTCCCAATATTTTCTCGTAATTTGTCTTCGTATTTTTTCGTTGTGGTCATAAAATATTTACGGGGTTTGAATGAATACAGGAGTGGTGAGGTACACGGTTTCCACTTCAGTAAATTAATTTATGTCCCGAAGAAAATATTATTGTTTACAATATACTTAATCAGGGGAAAGCGGTAGTCAAATAATTAGAATAATGTGCATTTATTTCACACCTACATGGTAAAATAATTGTGTGACTAAAGTGACTGAAATTTTACCACATGTATTTGCTCCGAATCGTAGTTGAGTATTTGAATGCATAAGGTTCCATAAAGTATCTATATAAAATGTACATAAGGAGTCATACAAATGAAACCATAGAGAATGATAAATGGCTCCACGTCAGAATGTAGCGAATTACATCCTTATTTGGGTACATTGCACTTGAAGGTTTCGAAGAACTGCAGTATCAAGGATCTTGCAAGTCGTTACAGATGCAACGATGTGCTTTTAGATAGCTGCCTCGCCTCGACCATAATTAGACAGGTTGTTGACTGCGATAAACCGTGCCTACATGTTAATATGTTCTTGTTAACATAATAAGTATTTACTATAGCAGAACCACTTCAAGCAAACCACCACTAATTCACATCCTGACTTGTTAGCGCGAATTAAAATAATGAAGACAACTCAGTACAAAGTAAATAGTTAGCGGTCGCGCTTTGTAATCAGACAGGTAGAGTATAAAATAATACTCATTAATCAGTATAACTTGCTAATGCTCCTATTATAATAAAAGAGGCGAAAGTATATTACTTTGTAACTAACCTACACGGCTATGAGAATAATTGTAGAATGTAGAGTCTATAATAATGTCACACCTACACTCGAAACAGTGTTCTTTTCAATAACGACTAACAATAATAATTAACAAGACCATTAATTAATAATATGTAGCGCTATGGGTAGCTATTTTGTTGTTGTGAATAATTTAACCCTTTCATATAATTTCCCATTATTTTATACTTTAAAAGCTATCTTGTTCCTTATGCACATATCAAATGAAATTAAGCAATTTGCTCTGAGAGCCAAGATACCTTAATATTTATTTTGGCGAGTGCAAAAGTGCATTACGTGAAGTTTTATGGAGTTGAATGTCATATTTAGGGGGCGGAGATAAATGCATCTCTTTGTTTTGCAGGTTTATGTCCGAGTTTATTACGACATCGCTATGTAACTGCTCGCTGAGAATAATCTTTATATTTACATAGAAGTAATGCTATAAAAATCCAGGACATGCTGCCTTCTAACCGTTGAATAAATTATAATACAGATTCATTGAATAATATAATGTTTTAATACCTACATTTTATCCTATAGGAAGGTTCCTTCAGTTATTACGCATCAGATAAATAAATACATGTGAATGCAAATATTGTTTCTATTGGCCTTACTATCAAGCTAGTGGTTGTATTATTATCTTAGATTATTATTTATAAACCATATTAATTTTATTACAGTTTTCTAAATTCATTTTGTTTTAGAAACTCTTTTACTTCGTACGTAGATATCGTAGCCAACTTGGCATACATTTCGAAATTTAATTTTCAGTGAATGCGAAACCCAAGAAATTGCATTATATCGGTTATTGCACATTGCAATATGAGATAAGCAGGGAGGGAATTTGACCGCCCGCTAAGTTTCAATATATTCTGACGACATGTGTCCACGAGTGGTTTTGTAGGTACACTTTTATTAAAACAACTCACTTTGTTTATTTTGGTTTATATTATTAGTATTCCTTGTTATTATTAAGATCACGTGTGTGTGTCTATTGCCTTGCATAGACATAAAATAGTATTACGTTTAATATTTTTATATATGAGAATGACAGAAAGTATAAACAAAATATGTGATTTACATTCTAATAAGAATTAAAACGAAGAAGAACAATTAAGAAACATACACTATCTATTAAATAGGAGCACGTACGGAAATCTTAAATTATCTCACCACCATGGCTTGCATGAAAAAATCTTGTTACATTGGTTACATCTGGCCTGAAAATGATTTTAGCTGCGCTCCTAATTCTGCTACATTTGCGATGAGCTTAACAAGAACGAGCGAGCGGCGCGCTTTTCATCTCAGAAGCGCAACATTTACATTTTCGTCTCATTTATTTGCTATTTCGGGTCAACTCAGCCCTCCCCTCCCCTCGCACACCCTCGACCTCCCTACAATGAATAAGTCTTTCCGTGCGTCAGACGAGAGTAAAAACGGAATTGGGAAGGAACGCTCTATAAAGTCTAATTAACTTTGAAGTGAAGGCACAAATGTAAGGAAATATAAAAAGGTCCGTAGGAGAGATGAATTTACAACGAAGCTTCCTCACAAATTCTTGTAAACAACACAAATTAGACAGGCATCAATGAACATCCTTTTAAATAAAAATAAATCTTGTTAATAAATAAACGTAAATCAAAACGACAATATTCATTTAGCTGACGCTTGCTAAAAAAGGAAGCGGGGGACGTGATAGGAATTTAATGCATTTCTGTTTATATTGAGATATTTTCAAAGAAAAAACCCTACGTTGTTATTCAGCGGTCGTCTCATATAAAAGTAATGTATCCCTTTTGTCTCGGGGCGGCTCCCGTTTCCTAATAGAAATTATTATATTGCCACCCCCTTGCTTGTCATTCGCGGCCTACCTTTTAGCAGGAAGCAACTGTTTTTCGTGATTCAACTATAAATTCGACCATTGAGTCACTTTTTAAAACCATCAAGCTTCCAAACCATAATGGCATAATTAAAGATTACAAAAAATATTATATAAAAGCACATACCTAACCACTGTAATTAGGTTAAAGCATCTTGAAGTAGGTATATACGAACCCATAAGCATAGGTAGTTGTGCTAATATAGAGTTCCTACAGATAATTTTATACCTGCGTAGTGCGTATATTTATTTTCACTTCTAAACTTACCATCGTATCTAACAAGTATCTAACCTAACTCTGAGGTAGGTAAATATTTTACAATATATTCTACAAATTACTTCCATATCTGAATGTTACCTACATATAGGTATTTTTATGTTGCGCGCACATCTCGGGCCAGATTTCTGATAGAAAAACGAGTGAGGCCCAAACCGCCCCCGAATATAAATCGCCTTGTTATATTTTCCGGGACATTGGGATTCATGGAGTTTGTGAGCCCTGACGACAAGCTTCTGCGAGAATAGCTACGTTTCCATATATTAACGTCAGACTTTTTTTCTATTATTTATGATAAGACAATTTATCAGTTGCAAATTATTAGAATCAGGAATATAATAACTTTATATGTTTATTTAATTTAAATGCATAGCATTCATAGTTTTCATCGAAAATTTCAGCTTAGATAAAGAAATATAAAATTTGCTTTTGATATTCATTAATTTTCATTACTTCTTTTAATTAATATTCACGTTCTGTTTTATCATTGCCAAGACATTATCCACCATTGCCCCAAAATATTATTCAGAAATATAATGCAAATACAAACATCGTCAAAATATGCATATCAATGTATTTCTTCCCTCTTTAGGCGAGGGTGCTTAATAGCCCTTATTTCGTCCATCACCTTTGTAATTATAATGCAAAATTATTTCATAAATATACAGCATTGAAATAAGAAATGTTTGTTTTTTTCTTCGGATTAAACGTAACATAAAGTCCAGGTTTACCTGCTTTCGGATTATACGTAACATAAATTCTAGGTTTACCTGCATTATACCTTATTTTGGTAAAATAATTATAACAGTATCTTAATTATGTTATAACCCATTACCCATTCATTATATATTATAGTGAGGTGCTAACAACTGATTGCTTTTAATCCTGTCAAGTAAGTTAAAAACAAGTTCTGTCATTGAAATTAAGAAATAACAATTTGCATTTAAATTAGATTGTCGTTTTTCCATTAGATAGGTTAGTTAGAAAACAACGACTTCAACACATTTGACTACATCTATAAAACATTTTTAAACGTAGTGAGGGGGTATACTTATGCATTTTTGTAAATATTTTTTTGTTTTCTATTAATGCAGACTCTAACAGTAGATAGGCATACCTACATTCTTGTGTGTTGAACTGACTTTACTACAATATCGCATATAATGCATACTAAATCGTTTCATATTATTCGATGTTTTAAAAATAATACAGAACAGGACTTTTGGGCAAAATAATTTTGAATGACAATGAGTTGATAGCGGGTTACAAATGAACAAAGAAAGGTACAAAGGACGGTTACGCAACACGACAAAGGGTGAAAGGCTCTATGAATATGAATGAATTGCTTGGCGAAATTGGGCCACATTTCAACTTTCCCATTTTTTGCCGACAGTGTGACCTATTGTTTATAATTTATCTGGAACAATCTGAAGAACAGGCATTGCAAAAAATAGATACAGATTGTGGAATATAAATTAGAGTAACGTTAATAAAAACAAACAGAACAACAAAAAGTGTCATCGCCGCATCTACAAAATTAACGAAATTATTTAGTTTAAATGTTTTATAATTCAGCCAGCTCCCTAGTGTGAGAAAATCATTTCAGTAGAAAGTTTTACTGCCGCTTTTGTGATTCTCCGGGCGCCTAATTTTCTCGATTTTCCCAGTTCCCTCGACCGTTTGGACCGGGTATTTATTAAACGGCCGGGTAAGGGCGTAACTTTGTGCGGACCGCAAACTAAGCCCGGCTATATGCTTCTCTAAATGAAGATTTGGCTTAATATCGAGTGTACGTTGAAACGTATGTGTTGTTAGGTACTTGTAGTTTCTGAATATATTTCTAACCAAAAAATTTTTCCAACTGATATTTATAGCTATTTGTTAAAAACAGTTCGTAAATATAAATAAATAGTCGGCATTATTCTCATATTTTTAAACTCTATCTTTATAATATTATTGGTAAGCAGTATTAGATAGAGAGTTATCAGTAACACAACTATAGATTATACATACCTACCTACAAAATATAGATATTAGTTAAAAGACTATATACCTATTTGGTAGAAAACTTTGTATTTGAATAATAAATGAGAGATATGAATAAAGTTTTCAATTTACCTATCAAAATAGCGCATCTTTCAAAACAATTAGGATAACTTCTAATAGAGCATATAATATATAATACAAGAATAGTTATACAAGAATATCGCATCCATAGCTTCCAACTCGCCGGAAACCTTATCTCAACTCAACTTAAACAACTTACATCGTACAACTTTTGTCATAACGAATCCCGGGATATGTTTTGAAAGCTCTAACAGTAATCTCGATTTACTCACGTTCTAATAAAGTATAAATTCTAATGACCTAGATAGGTGGATACAGCCTTTTAAAAAGGCATGTAAGCTGAGCTAGATGTGTCTACGTAAGTATAGAAGTTTCAGTTTGTATAAAACTTAAACCAACCGCATTATAATCTTATAAGTCCACATTCATTTCAGACTAATGATAAAAAATAACTAGATGAGCAGGTGCTTAGTTATGAGCAGTTAGTACCTACTTAAAGAGGTACAAAAAAAATATAAAATCATCATTACAGATTTATTTTTTTAGCTGTATCTAAATGTATTAAAATAATTGCTGTAATTTAAATATTCGTAGTATATAGGCAACGTATTCTGTATAGTTACCTACATTGGGCTGAGGTGTAATGAAAAACCGTCTTCCATTCTACCGAGATGTGGATGTTGAAAAAAACGATTTAATTCATAAAAATACGAGACAGACGATTGTCAGATATGTTTGCGGAGGGCAAATGTGCCGAATCGCTGAGCGAGTAAGACGATCGTAAATCGTCGAACCGCCGACGGATGAAAATAAGCGAGCGACACGATTCACTTGGAATCACAAACAATACTGTCTGTTCTTGTTTATTTTGCTTTGCTGGATATATCATTGTTTTATACGTTTTAAGACTTGAATGATTCAATGATAGCCTTGTTGCCATTCCTAAATGATACCTATATATTATAATTAATTTAGTAATTTGTGTCTCTATCGACGTCTCTACATGAAAATAATAAAGACGTTTTACTTTGTTTAAGGGTCGATTTTTTAATCCTTGGTTAAAATTTATCTGTCCAATAAAGTATTACACGAACATTTTAAAATGTCACCTGTAAACTGTCATATTATATACCGACAACTAGAATACATTTTTGAAATGGTAGTTTAATACGTTATTCGATGAATAAGTTTTAACCAAGGATTGAAAAATTAGCCCTAAGAGGAAAAACATGTTTATAAAAAATATACGCAATGTGGTAAACTTAATAGGTATTAATTAAAATATTAATTATTGACATTTAAAAAAATATAGCTAATTTCTTACAACAACGGAAAATAAAATTGGTTTTATACAATTATGTAATTTAATGAGTTTTATGGCATACAAAACGAAATCTCTTGCAAATTTGTATTTTCCAATTTAATTCCACCCATAAAAACACAGGTGTTTTAAACAAAATACGTTATATCGATTACGTTCAAATTGACATTGGATTATAAAAATGCAATAATCATAATCCGTAAGAAGTAATCAAATTTCACCGTTATGTTATTAAGATAAGGTGGATATTAGGTTGTCAGGTTGGTCGATTAGTTTGAAAAGCTCCAATCGTGCCGGTTCGGACGCGCGGCTTTTATAAATACACCGTGCGGCAACCATGTTGCCTTGCGCGCCAATCACAGAGCATCCCGACGAGATGGAGCATGGCGGATACCTATGGGCATAATCACTCCCTATTATTATATCAGATCAAAGGATGGCCGTCTGGATTCGGCTTGGACCACAATCAAGAATTTTAAAATGCACTGAGGTCAACGGCGACACTCAACGATCATTTTACCGTGTTTACGGAGAGGAAACATGGATTTCGTTTTAAATTTATTTTTAATTCACATTTATTGAAAAATTCTGTATCAGAATTGAGACATGTTGAAAATAAGTTATATTTCTTAGCTATGAAAACATAGTTTATGTAAAATACTAGAATGTAGAGACTCTCATTAATAGGTCTAATATAATATTATGTTGTAGAGTTTTGATAAAGTTTTTATATTATTCTTAGGCTGTAGAAATATAATACAAATGTCTCCAATAAATGAATTTATTTGTTATTAACCTATTGTTATGTTTAACAAGCGAGCAGAATTTTAAACATCCACAACTGGTTTTAATAAATTAGGTGTTAACTACTTACTCATGTATCGATAGAGCTAGTTTAATAGTTGTCTAATGACAAGATAACGAGTCGAGTATGAGTGCAAGTAGATATTTACATTTAAACGAGCTTGATAAGTCTGTGACTGAAATATGGTAACAGATGTTTAGGGTGAACGACCCTCAGTACACTCCCGCGGCCCGCCCGCTCGTCCGTGATTTATACATGCGCCTACGCAGCTTGTAATCGATGTCGAGGAAAATTTCTTAATTTGGTAAGAGTAATGGTCCCTGCGGTAAATGAAGTCATTAACTGAGGTAATTAATTGAATCTGTTTGTATAAAATAATGTTACGATATACAATATAACGCGGGCACCCTTTTAATTTTATATCGAAGCTCACTGCGATCTGCATTATCATAAACTGTCATTAAAATTTTAAATACAACCTGAATTTCTTTGAAAAATTTTACCTCTCTTAATATCGCTCTTTTATTCAAGAATAATGCGGTAGTTAAGCAGATAAGTAAGGAAAATATAAAAGAGAAAAATTCCTTCCTTTGTTTCCATCGCGTTGTTATTTGGACGATTTAATAGACAGGTTGGAGGGCCGTGGATTGCTCGAGGTGATTTAAGAAAATTACATTATAAAAAGTAAAAAACGAATGGCTAGGGTGGGCGCGGCGTCTCTCAAAGACATTATTATAAATTTACCAATTTAAATTCAAATATGAGCCCGTCCATCCGACGCTCGAATCGAATTGTATTATGATCCAATATCTCATATTTCGAACCCATTGTTGTTGTTATTTTATGTTAAGATAATATAATACCCATGCTACTTGTATAAATTGTAAGTTTAAATGAAAACACGGTCTTTAAACAACAATATGCTAGTCAGTATTATTTACGTTTTACTACCGTCTATTCTCAAATTGGAAAAGAAAACACGAGTCGAATCTACGAGTAACTGAAGTTAAACAGTAAAAACTTTCTTTGTTACCCGATACTATCGGTAACTCCTCGAACTTAATTCTCATTTCAGAGGAAAACTGCGAACGAAGGGTTAAATGACATTTACGAGACCCAATATCTACCTTTACCTACATTACTTTAGATTAACGTTATATTAAAACATGGCAGCCGGATTAATTTGATCAAAATCGTGGGCGGTATGAAAACTTTTTAAATTAAAGTCAGATACGGTTAACGCTGGTAGATTTAATCTTTATTCGGAATATTAATATTCGTTTTATAACTTTATGTGGGTTTGCGTTATGTAAGTTTATTTTAGGAATTTCCTAATGTATTGGAAAATAACGTATCAAACATCTACCAGTTTCCATTACTTATAGAACATCATGGGATTTTACAATAGGGAAAATAAGTATTTGTTTTTTTACCGAAATTCACAGGAAAGACGAAGTTTTATAAGTAACTATACTTCTAATACTTTTACAGTAACTGTTTTAAGGAGTTTCTTAACTTTATTCTTGTTTTTATATAGCTACCTATATTTCCTAGTTAGTTGTGAGCATACAACATAATTTCAAAAACTAAATGTATTTTAAATTCAAGACTCTACATTTTGCTTTACCAAAGATTTTACGTTATATGAGCACAGCTAAAGCGGCGTTAAATTATAAGTCTGATTCCGAGCTCCGGGTTGCAATTACGAAATATCCAAGCGATCCAATTAAAACGTTTATCCGCAGAATTCCGCAGGCAAGGAAACTTTCCAAGATTCCTTCATCCACGCTTCGTCGGCTAATGACTTCGGAATTCTTAAGATATCTCTCACTCGCAATGTTACTCGCTCTACGGCACGTTGATATAGCACTTATATCGATGTAGGTTATTACATTTTTATCGTACAATATTATTACATGAGTATTTACATGCATAGAATCAATTAGTTATATGTGCGTCTTTATCAGTCTACATCCTGTAGTGTCGTTTAGTTTTAATCGATTTATGGAAAAGAAAATTATCCAGAACAATTTTGCGTATCTTGTTCATAATTACCCTGTGCATGTGGTAGATAAATCATCGAAATAATGAGATGTAAACATCGAAAAACCGTCTTTACGTTGATCTATGAAAGTAAACAAATGGTTTGGACTAAGTAAAAGGATAAGGAAAGTAAAGCTATTGCGGTGAGAGGGGCCATTATCCTAAACGCAGAGCGCTCGGCACGCATCCACCATATTTAACTAAGAGTAATATAAAACAATATGAGTGTATCGCTTAAGAGTTCGCTACATAAAGCTCGCCCCGAGAATAAATGGATTACTTATGTCCGCGGTGCTCCATCTAGCGGGGGGCTTCCGAACTGTATGAGTTATTGTTATTGCGTGGATTTCCCCGCTTCCGATGTGTTGCCACTTACGCCCCTATCGTGAGGAAACTCGTAAAAATCTGAACGTCTTATTAAATTGATTACATTTACAAATGTGTACAAAAAGGTACCAGTAAAAAAGCATTTAATTCATGTAAGTATCAATCCTATACTTTCAAATTATACCTTCATACAAGTAGGTATAAGTATTTCCACTTATGAGATTTATTAACGCATTACAAATAAAATAGATTGTATCAAACTGTATAGTGCGTAAGTATAATATGTTCTAATTTGTAGATCCTGAGATCGTGCCCTTGATATATGATGATATTGAAGTTAAAGTACAAGCCGTTAATGTTTGTAAAATAATCTATTCTGGGAGAGTGATAGTAAGGTCTAAACCCTTCGTTACAAACGCATATTTCATTGAGAACATTAGAACACCCGCGTAGACGCTACTGCATCAAGATAGTTAAATGCTTACATTGATCATTGTACTGATATCACTCAACTACTGCTCATATCAAGGGATCTTGAAGATAGTGCGAATAAAAACATACATAATGATATGATAAATCAATGTAAAACAAATCTGCAAATATAAGTAATATATTATCTAGTTAATGGTAAGCACGCGAGCTCTATTCATTGTCGTTTTAATAGCGCAGATTTCATTATGTTGTTGAAATTCTCAAATAAATTTAGACATGACAGGAAAATTAATTATTTACAAAGAAAAAAATTTACCTACACCTACCTACTAATTAAAATGGGTAAAAAAAATTGCTTCATATAGGTAAGTATTATGAACACTGCAAAATAATAACATAAGTTTATCGACAGTGTTCTAATACATGTTTACCTACCTATTGTCTCCATAAAAACGTTTAAAGAACGGCAGATAATGGGTAATTTCAAATTTGTTCATACGTGGGAATTAACTTGCCGTGAAGTAAAATCATAAACTTGAAGCGAAGTCCGTATCAGTTTTTAATAAGATTATATATCCGAGACCACACAAGATGCCACAAGACTGGTTACTTTAACTTGATAATTCAATTCAAACATCCATTAAGATGCCATAAAACTGACTTTGGTATTATTTCTTTTAATGCAAGCTCGCTTGTGATACTCGACTCTATGATGAAAAACTTATACGCAAGTTGATAAAACGCAAAACTTCATAAATAACAAGTCTCCTATTTTTTACGTATATTTTTTTTTTATATGCTAGAGGTTTTCTTAATTAGGTCCATAGGTAGGATATCTACATTTAAAGTCAATAAAATGGAAAACATTTTACCATTACCACTACATTAAATTGCAGGTGTACAACGTACACCTGAATAAGTAATTCATACCTATATAATTTCCACCGAACCATTCATAGGTATATAATTTTATCTTTTAGTACCTACCTAGACATCCAAGTTTAAAATTATAGGTTATACGAAGATATAATAGATACTGTTAGTAATTATAAAAATTTAAATAAAGCTGATGGCACTTTTTTATTTTTATTTTTTTTCAAGTGGTGAAATCTTGCCTAAGATACCCACGGCTCCCGAGGAAGGAGCCATGGGTTATGTCGGATTCCTACCGACTCAAACCCCACCGTGTACCAACGCGCTGCTTTAGACGGGATGCGGGTACACATTCGCCATCTTCCACATGAACCTGATGGCACCCAATTTATGTTATTATTAACACTATCTTCAATTTTTAAATAAGAAAACTTTCTCCTGGAAATTGAGGGATAATAAACATAACGAATTAAACTAGAGATAGAGATACATAATTGCCGATAAACACGTAGGTATTTTAAAAAATGACGAATAATCCGGATAATCCGGTAATCATCTATAATCCGGTATAGAAAATTTGATCTCTTATTTTATAATTATTTCAAAAATATCATTCGTTAATTCATTTACTTTACCATTTCCTACAGAACGCCGCTCGCCTCCGGTTTTTTACCCTTGAGTAAAACGTTTGAACCAGCGCCAATTTAACACACACGCACGCACTCTGTTTATTTTATTACTGGATTTTAAAAGCAACATTAAATTATTAGTCAAAGCTATCATTTTAAACACAACACAACTGCATTAAATCTAACGGCGTACTGACTCTTTGCAGCTTTCTCTTTACTAGCAAAAAACTAATTTGAATTTTAATAGAGAATTAGGTCAGAATTTCTAAGAATCGTACGCACAATATGAACAACCATAAACCATAGTTTAAGTAAATATATATACATATGTTTACACAAATAAATCTTTAATAAATCTAGAAAATTAGTAAATACGCCCCAGTGAATGCTGAGACACTGATTATCTATACCTATATAATATGATAAGAAATATTATTGTATTTTAATTGAAAACTATATGAAGTAAGCTCGTAATTAGTAGTTAGTTATTCTTAGAAGTACTCGTAATTTGTTAAAGTGAAGGATATATTGCTTACAATTGATTAGAGTATTTTTTATTACTTTAGTGGCCACATAATTTGATGTTTTGACGTAGGTAAGTAAGAATTCCAATATACTGTGTGCTTATTATTGTAAATAAAATTGAAACACATTTAAACTGTGACTTTTAAAAAAGTACATCTGTGTAGGTACGTACATAAATTGACATAAAAAAAGCTAATTTTATTAGGTAGAGTACCTACTTAGGTTAGCTCTACTGTGGCTCTACCTATGGCTAATTATTTATTTTACCTATGTAACTAGTAAATACTTATCAAAATAATATTGACATATTGTGTTATATTATAATAAAAACTTTTAGCCCGGTTTTCTCAAAATTTAAAGTAAGTACCTTAAGAATAATGATCCTTATACGGTTATTTGTTACAGCGCCACCTTGCGTGTACTACTTGAACTTCTATGATTTAATACGGTCCTGCGAGCTTTTTGGAGCTTTCATTCGCATACATTGGAGCATAATTGAATTTGATCAAGAATTCAAACTTGACACTTTTTGTTTAATTTAATATTCCTTAAATTATGTTTTTATTTTTTAATTATGTGTTTAAAAATACCTTCATAATAAAAAGCGCATTTATGAAAAAAGGAATAATTTTAAGTTTAGTTTAACTTACTTTATTTTTAAATGAAGAACCCATTTTAATTTTATTATATAGATATAAATCAACAAATTTCAAATTCTGGCTTGGTAAAAAATAAGCTAACTATTGCTTCTATAAATAAAATGAAATATTTCAAAACTAACAGGCAAAATAATTTTAAACAAAAATATTTTGCATTGTTGTTACTTTGATTTATCCGAAAAAATAATACATTTAATGTAGCAATATAGAATAGTAAACCAGTAAAGTTTGGTTTCAACGCCATCTCCTTAAAAGTAAGCGAACTAAAATCATTCAGCGACATCAGAGAATGCAAACATTTATTCCAATTTATTATTTTTGAGATTGATTTTTTGCCATGCGCTTTGTGAACAATAAAACTGTTATTAATAGAAAATATCATCAAGATTCATCCTGAAAATTTTATATATTTTGTGTAACATGTTGATGTAAGTAAAGTTTCTTTTAGGTTTCTGCTGGCGGCTTGGCACGCGTCGTTAAAGGAAATTCCCATGGGGATGAGTTGATTCACCGTTGTTAAAAATTATCCTAATTATTTGGACACAAAAATACGTATCATAAAATGAAAAAAAGACAGCAAATACATTTTCCCATATTTGAAATATTAAAGTAGGTTATATTTTTCATCAATTTTAAATGCTCAAAATGCATAAAAAATATTTTCAAAGTATAATGGAGATACCTTTTTCATGTTTTGTAATACTACCTAATAAAATAAATATTTTAGAATGAAAAAATTAATTAAAAATCAATCCCTCAACATACTTACTTATTGAGATACAATAGTGAAAGTATTTTGGTACATACATATTATATTATATTATACCAAGATATAATTTATTATAAGATTGAAATCATTCGTCGTTTTTTTTTTATACAAAAGAACCAAAAGTTTTGTATACCTGAACTTAGAGCCGTCCCAAATATTACAAAATGTAACGCACACACGTTTAAAGTTTCACTGTGTGTTTATAAGTGATGCTATACTTGTTCCGAGGCGGCGCCATATTTGTTTATCATCTATCTCTTTTACTCGTGTGTGAAATTACATTGGTTGGTGAAATAGATATTATAACATTATTTCTTTTTCGTAGGTAATAGGTAAAAGCTCAAGTTCAAGAAGGGGAATGAAAATTTAAAAGCTCTACATTTTGACGTGTTTATATTATTGCACTTATATTTTTTGTTTTTCTGCTCAAAAGAAACAATTAATTTCACAAAATTATTATTTTCCTTCAGGTATTTAAAATTGCTTGTTTTTTACCGTATAAATACAAAATACAAGAAAATATAGCAAAACAAAAGTAAAAACAAACAAAGACCCAATGAAAAGTTCTAGTTCCTTCATAGTTACTTAATACATAGGTCTATTTGGTCTACTACCTAAAAACATTTTCTACTTACCCAAAAATTAACACGTGTATGAGTTAATTTACTTGTCCCTTTTACACCATCTTGAAAAGATCTGAAACAAAAAAGTCTCCGATAAAGTTTAACTGATATTGCATACCAAGAGCCAATAACCTACAGGTACATGAGCATTTTTTTTTAATAATTTGTAATCAGTAAACATTATTTATATCAGTGTGGATATAGAAACAATCTTAAAAGTTGATAAGTACCTATAAACTTTCGTAATATTAAATACATAGTTTATTATGGTCGCGTTTCGATTCTATAATAGTTCATATCTCTACATAACCACAGGCCGCTCTATCTAATACTTATGTAGGTATAGCCTATTAGTCTCGGTATAGATGAGATAGGCGTAATTTATATACGTAGCTATCTCGTTACTCAGATATCCTATATAAAAGCAGGTATACACGGCTACATAGACACCAGATACTAGACATAAATTAACTCTAGACTGCACTAACCGGGAATATTTACAACCACAGCGCAAGATAATCTTTACTAAGTGCACATTTTACTGTCTTCGCGAGACCTCAGACACTACTCCGCTTTATGGTAAGTTAAGCAAATATTAATGGCGGCGGATTTATGGCTGCACTCAATTATACTATGCTTTTGTTTTAAGTTCATAAGTATTGGTAGCTCATAACAATAACCATTTTGTTTCATTTGAACGGTTGAACTGGACGCAGCTGAATTTATTTCGATAGATACTTGAGCTACCTACTTGAAAGCGTCAATTACTTACGTACTACAAAATCTGTACTTTTACGCTACCGTAATACCCGACCAACAACACCAATATGTACATATGACTTGAAATAATGAACAATTAAATGATGGAAAGTATTTCTTATCTTGTAAATGTCGAAAGTAAAACTAAAGTTGGATTGCTAACCTCGAGGAAGTTGAAAAGCTCTCATACAGAGAAAAAATTATCAAAGTCCCTTTAAGTGAAAATTTTACAAAGATAAGCAAAATTCGTATTAATTTAGACGCTTATGTAAACGTCAATGAACTTCAACTCTGATAAAACTAAACCAATCCTCAATCTCTATTTTATAATTTGTCCAAGATAAACGCCGTCATTGCACTAGCAAGTTATTAGTCGATAAAATTTAATTTACAACATATTTGCGGAGGTTAAGACCAGGACCGAGGGCACTCGTCCATACTCATGATTGATACGCAATAAACTCAATTTATTACTATACCGCTATAAACGCGATACTGAATGCCTAATCATCTATTAATCGCAATTTAACGCATCGACACTGTCAAATAATACTAAGGAGCGAGCAATAAAAATTTATTGCGTCATGAGGAGCGGTTTCCACTTTCACGCTTTTAAATTGTCTTCCTTGTAGACATTTTCTCTTAAATATAGATATGCAAAATGAGCATATCTATATTCAACAAAAAATCTTAATTATATTAGATTGGAGATGCCTAAAGGTAAACTAAGATTTAAAGGTATAATAAGTAGGTATTTAATAAATCAAATATCAAATTAATTAGAAATAATCGATAAAGTTGTATGACAATATAATTCAAAATTGTAAGACGCAATAAATAAAACCAGCTACATAAATTATATATTTTAAAGAGTCAATCATTATTTGCGTAGCATGAAAAATCAATTAAAACACGGAAAATGTAATAAATTCCAATAAGAACCACGAAAGTGACATACAGAACCATTACGGTAGCGATTGTTTCATTGTTTATCGAATAAAATTTATAGTGGTTGCAGGTTTATGAGAGAACTATAGCCGGTCGATGACCTTTAAATCACCTGATTACGCTTTTTAATGACTTTGCGGCGTATTTGTTAATATTTCATTATACCTATATACCTACCGATAATTTTTGATTGTTCGATTGGGTTTATACTTTACCGTAACTTTTATAGTAGAGCCCTGAAAATTTAATGGTTCTATTGCGATAATATAATTTTCTCGTTATTTATATACTTAATCATTGCGTTAAATTAATTGCAAATATATATTTTCTTAAAAACAAAAACATGGCTTGAAGGTACGCCTGTTTAAACTAACTTATCGCTATGCCGCTACCGTGGAACTATTAAATAGGAAAACCTCGTCACCAAAGTAACAGCGACGGAATGTGGAAGTGTAACCTAAATACAAGAATAGTCCAAGGAAGACACAATCCGTTCCATTCAAAGGCTCAAGTCTTAGCCCAAACACCGGTTGTTTAGTGATGTTGTAAATCAAATCATCAATTATCGACAAGCGTTTACACTCGTGACGCCGCCATGTAAACAATCCGAACATTAAAACTGCTACCTACATTTTACGAGTATTCAATTTGGGGGAAAATCGATTTTATTCGCTCGATTTCTAATCGATTTATGAATAAAATTGCTCGTAGACGCTACGGCCTACGTATGGTAAACGCAGGCTGAATTTTAAACAACGAAGTGGTTACAGCCGTTGCCACAGTTTAAAAATTCTTTAAAAAATAGTGTATTTCAAGACTTACCAATCCTCTATATCTAGTCGAAGTATTTATATAGGTATTTAAACTAATGGCAACTGAATCACGGAAAATCACTGTTATGTTAAAGGCAATACACAGCACTTGAGTATCCAATTAAAATAATGTGTGAGAAAGTCCTCACTGCACTGCAGTGTATCGTTTAAAGTCGTCATCTAAACTGAAGTCATGCTAGTCCACAATTGTTACATATTTATGCCGCTAACAAAACACTAACAAATTGATATGTTTATCTACAAAGGACAATAAATTCATTCGTCCCCGGCCCACCCTTTAGTGAGGGGATCCACCCTTCTGATTAAAAAAATTGCAAAATATTACATAAATAATAAAAAAGCCAGTCTTCCCCTGGTTCTTTTGTGATAGATATAATTTTGGCCAACTCATAGTTCCGAGGAAATGGTCTGTAATGCTTAGAAAATTTAAAGGCCATGCATTATTCATGACTTGTGTTCAGGCGATGTTTCCAGGCGAAAGGAAAATGGTCCGTATTTTATTAGGTCATTTTTTACCCGCGTCTCTCTAATATCCTAGGTATTCGTATTGTTTACGAATAATACATAATATTATATTATTTAATTTAACACATCTTTAAACGAAATCATTTTTATGCAATGTTTATGAGAACAAAAATCTAAGTGAGCTTTTCTATTGAACTCGAGTTATTTATAGGAGTTTATAATAGAATAAATACTTCCCGCAATATATATCTTAATATTCCCTTCATTTTATGAACCTTATTTTTAACAATGCCAATAAAATTCAAATCTTTTATCCCTATTTGTACGTTTTAATTTCGGGTTTGATAGCTTGATGGGAAAAGTTATAATGGTTTGAGTGTGTAACACTTTCGTGAAATAAATAGACTCGAGAGACTTGTAAAATCTAATAAATGGAAACGATAAATTATACCGTTAGGTACTTTTACGAATAGAAGGTTTAATTAAAACACATCCGTTGTCTGAGAAGTAAAGTAATATAGGTAGAAGGTATAACTAGACATGGCGTAGAAGGCATTAATATATTTGTTTATTTGTCTGTCAATAGTTTTTGCGACTAAAAGTTAAACTTAAAACTTTGGTAAATATAAGCTTAATGTACCTATGATAATTATTATAAGTAATATCGTTTCTGTTTACAATATTTTCACTTGAAGAGTGAAAGAGTCATATGCATTAATAGAGAACCCTTAGAGAACCTTTCTCAAATGATAGAAAATAAGCATTGAATTACTTATATTTTAATTATAATCGACATGAATGAAATGAAATTGAATGAAATGACATGAAATAATTTAACATATTGTTAACCTACAGCAAAAATACTTCAATACATTAATTATTTTAAAACATTTATATTTTGTGCTCAAAGGTTCAACTACACGAAACGCGGCAGTTGCCTTTCATTAAAGCATTTCGAATGCCCTCCAGCGATTCGAAACACGTTCAGCGTCCACGGATGGCCCTGTCTCTAAATTTAAACTGCATTTTTTCTTCCCAGTTAGTTGGAGCACTAATTCTGTATGTTTACGACTCTGTCCGCCAGATCAACCCGTTCCAGATACCGCTCCCACGCCGCGAATGTCCCTTCGCGAGACGTGGGCGGCGCGAGCGTTGCTTTATATAAAATATGTGTATGTTGCCATACCTATCGTAAAGTTGATAAAAAAAGGCTTTTTGTTTCGAGTTTCGGACGTTCTTATTTCAAAATGTAGAAATGTTTGAGATGTAAATGTTCTCGGTTCAGTATATGTATAGCTTACGGCTAAATAAATAATTAAGAATATTATATTAAGTCGACTTTGATTATTAAGAAAATTCACTAACAAATTGACAGTGTTACTTGATCAAAGAAATTAAAAAAACGTAAAAAGACTCAAGAGATAATGCAAAATAAAAAGGTATGATTTGCAATATATTCACGAAAACATAGACTTCAAACTAACTAGTCCATGTTACAAAGTTATCACATGCTAAAATATAATCTTATAAACAGTGTACAAAGCATAAAACAGTTTGATGTATTTTAAACGGGCAGTAAAAATATTACTACAGCAATAGACTTCGGAAGTAATAATCGCAAAAACAAAAGTGTAAGTCAATGAAACTTGAACTGTAGATCATAATCACGCTGTAAATCGGCCACGAGTCTAGCAATCGTACTGGTAAGTTATTCGTTATAAATCCAAACTTTTATGTACCACTAAACTGTTTTATTGGATATTAACACGTGTTGAATGAGTAAAAGACTAAAACATTTGTAGAAAACACCGATCATTAACATATGAGTGTGATGAATTACTATTCAAATACCTCCACATTATAGTTTGGTAGTAAAGAGCATATATCATTTTTATATGTTTATGAATGAAATTATTGTAATTACGTACTCAAGTCGTTATTATTATTTAATAATAGTATAAAATTTATTAACGAGCGAATTGAATTTATGACACAATTCAGCGTTTTATTTGGGCAAGTTTATCTATCTGAATTACAATGAATCTTAGTTATTTTAATAGCTTATTTAGCATTTTTGGAAGTTTTATTTCTTAAGCAATTGAAATGATACAATATTTAAAATGCTTTATTTAAACAGTTCTTAAATTGTATTTCTAACTCATAATAATAAAATTTACATTTAAACGTCAAGATGCTCTACTATTCAATAAACTGTAACTGAGTCCAATTTCATGAAAAGACTAAATGATTTTGAAACAATAAATTCTTCCAATTAGGCATAGTCAAATAATTAATTTAATTAAGTCGTTAATAAACATAATAAAAGATTTTATGGTAACATTGTTTGAAATCACAATCAAACAGCGAAATTAGTGTTACTTAACACGGCATCAAATTAATAACCGGCATAAATCAATTATTCGTTTCAAACATTCATCGACTTTTAAATCGTAATAAAATGTACAAACGGCAGTCAATTTATTTATTGCCTTAAAGTTGTAAAACGATATTATACGCCATTATGACGTGTGTTATTGGCATTTATTTCAACCATTTTACAGGTAAATTAGCTTGGAGAAATTTTTGCATATGTAGTGGTGTGTATATTACTCAGATCTTAGAGCGCGTTTCCACTATATCGTTCTGGCCTATACAAAAATGTTTCGATATCCTAACATTACTATTTAATTTTATACTTATTCCTAGCAACACTTTTGTTTTCAATAAAAACAAGTTTTTATTTGAAAGAAAATGGTTTTGACTTTATAAAAAAAAATATATCATTCAATTTTACGTCCTTGAGCAAACGACAAGGCGACTACCGTGAAACAATAAAATATCGTGTCCATAATAATTTGTTTCATAATTAATATTTGACCATAATAATTACGAAATAAAACAAATAAATAAATCGTCACTTGATAGTGGAAAGTGGAAACACGCACAAAACCAGAATAAACCAGTTTACGCTGTCCGCAGGTGCCACGTGCAGTCGTTTGGTACCGTTAGAACATAAAGCACATTTCATTCAAAAATTATAATTATTATGTACGTAGTTTAATTGATAAATTTTGTATTTGTTGATTGTTGTTATTATTTGTTATTATAGTTATAATATTTGTTGAAGTGAATTACATGTCCCGCAGCCGGAGGCCCCAAATGAAAACTCAGATGTACTTAAAAACTACATTTAATAGCTAAAATGAGACTTTTACACCCATGTCTGCACGATGCAGACCGGAGTTAAAGAATGAATTTATACAGTTTAATAATTATAAAGACGTAAGCTTGGATGCTAACTAAGGGAAATCGCATCCACATTCTATTCCCGTGCGAACGGCGTATTCAGCAGTTTTGTATGAAGGCAGGGCCATAACTAGTGTTTAATTTGTGTGTAAGTGTTGTAACTTTATATTGTTAATTCAATATGGCTCCAGTGTTAAAACATGGTCGAGGCAAGCCTTTGACTTCTCAAACTAAAGAATTAAACTTTAAATGTCGTTTCTTTTTCAGGTTAGTAAATTTTTCATTTTAGTAACATTGTTAATGTAAAAGTTATATGTATGTTAAATGTGCAAATATTAAAATAAAGTCTCATCTTTTTCAGAGGAGAAACACATATAGTTTAATTTAAAATCCCTTATTATAAAATAAAAACTAAAAATAAAATGTTGTTTTATTTTATTTGCTGACCATACACTACTACAAACGCAAAAATTTCTCCAAGCTAATTTACCTGTACCATCAATGACCGCTTAATATATAAGCAATTGTTTTACGAGACATTTACTACGATCGATTAACAATTTTTTCCTATACTTACTAATGTTTGAAGCATTGTAAATACTCAGTACATCGCTCTTTACTATGCAATACTTATACGCACTAGGTACTTACTGAACAAACTAAGGAAATAAGCGAATACAAAGTTCACGCATTACAAAACGCCTTAGGTACCTATAGTCACATAAGCAACAATGTGGTCCAATATACCACATGCGACGGACCGTATAAAGTTCTTGATTTATTTATTACAAGCTCGAAATGTCAACAATTGAATGCTTTAAAAGTGAAACGGAAAGGATTGAAAGGGTGTCCGAGCTTTATGCCTTCCCTGTTATGCAAATCAGTACGCTGAAACCGAAAGTGTTGTTCCACACTAACAATAGGGTATCTTGCGTAACCTTTTCATAAATTATCGATACGCATTAGGCAAATTACTGATTCCTTTGTGTACAACGTCTAACCAAAAAAAACTTGTTTCAGTGAAACAATAAATACAATTATTACACTAGGCATTCTGATTCATGATCGTGTGATTTGCATAATGTAACCTTTTTCGGTAAAATATTTTGAGTTTTGTGGGAAACGAAAGCCATTTCGTTTTCAAACTGTCTCCAATTTGCATAGAAATGATAGTTTTGAGGCAACAGTGTACCGATGTGGGTGCGTGATTTTCTGCTATGATCATCATTTACGTTGCCATAAGATATCGAATAGGTACGAGTGTTTTACATATATTTTGTGAGTGCGGTACAGTTTGTACAGATTTGTATTCAAACTTGTTCATGTTATTCCATATTTATATTTTACTGTCGCGACTCACGATATAGGGGAAAAGTGGAGTCAATTTGTTTATCGGTTATAGCTAAGGGACGACAGCCGATGACGCGGTATCAGCTCTATGTAAAGCCGATCTACATGTAAGTGTCACCTTTAATGCCCCATTTATAGCTTTTTGGTTGCGTTGAGTTAGTGGCGACAACACTATAACGTAACACGTAAAAAATCAATAAAGTATACACAGGATTTGCGCTTGAAAGATTTTACGTCACCGTAGCACTAACACTCTGCAGTTACATCATAAAAGATAAATCCTTAAGAAAAAGAAAATAAAGATATCTAACTCTTTCTGATAAAGACGTTTATCTGGTTTTCCACTGAGAATGTCAACCGCAATAGGTCGGTCACAAGATGGCGGCGTAACCACACGGAGCGCTCATCAGGGAGATTGTCATAAAATAGAAACAGTCCGGATCACGGGCTGTCCGGACATGATTACTATGAATCATCATAAATCACTCCCGCAGAGACCCGCAGGCTAGCTCTAATTGCGTTGGATCTAAGTAATAAATCAAACAATTCGGGTGCGGGCACATTTTTTGTTATAGCACAATGTCGGCTTTATATCATAAATTTTCTCTGAAATTTTCGAGATTAATGTCGTGGCTTAGCTCAATTTCAGAATACCTTGTTTTATATACCTAATATTATCATCCAAGTTCGCATAATACCTAAATCGCGTATTAAATATCTAAATGTGTAGGCATATTATAAACTTATGTAGGATAGATATCTCATAAAAATTGCTTGTAGAAAATTTGCTCTACATCATGCGATCCAATTTTTATGTAATTCATTTAAATCTTCTGCATAGTGCATACATATTACATATCAACTTATACACATTAAACAATATCCTTTGTCAGTCTTTCACAATTTACATATTCCGGATTGTATACAACTTGTTAATTAGATAGGTGTATAAAATATATGAAGTTTATATGTAAATCGCAATTTTATTTATGAGGCCAGACATTTATTCTTATCTACGTTGGCCTTTGACAAAGACCAAGTCTACATATTTATAAATATATTAATATTCAATTAGGGCGTATCGAGTAACCTTTAGGTTAAATTATAGTATCACAGATTTTCATATTGTTTAAATAAAAATCTACATTCGTGTCTTTGCAGTTTGCATTAAACAGATTAAAGAATTATTTGAATAATAAAAACGAATCGCTAGGTTTTATATTATAGAGCTGTTATTCTCAAAATAGATTGTATTCAGTATCAATCAAGTAAAACAAATTTACTCAGGAAGAAGCAATTTTCGCGCGCCGACCACATCTGATGAATTAATCCATCGTAATTGAGTCTCGCTGAGAAAGCAATAAATGACTATTGACTTTGCCAATAAACCCCTCAATTAATACCTTCTGTACCTAGAATGGACCATCACAGCTTCATTTCCTCTTGTATGTACTTAAGATGTTGTTTATTTTATCCACCCTTATGAAATTGAGTGTTGTTTGCACGTAATATATAATTAATAGTATTTATATACAACCGCTCGTAGAATAATGCTCAACATAATATAATCTCTATCTCAAGTAAATGTTGTATTCATGCAAATATTAAACGTTTACATGTACCTAATAGTCCGGGATCCATCGCCCATTTTTGCAAGTGATTACTATCAAGCTAATTTTTCGTGAGCGAGAGTCGTGAGAGATCATAAATGATTACCTACTAACCAGCTGATTTTTTTATTTTCACTTATTTAATACTTATATAATTCAACAGACATTATTGTCCTACAAATTGCGTAATAAATATTTGAGAACCGTCAAATCAAAAATTTTTATCCTTGTTACCTCTGTAAGCTACCACAATCGAGAGTTTCGTACATGAAATTATTGGGCATCTCATCAAAATAAAGCTACTCACGAAAAATTAGCTTGATAGTAATCACTTGCAAAAATGGGCGATGGATCCCGGACTATAATTATATGGATAATTTAATATGTTTCTAGATATTGCCTTAGGTATTATAAATATTATGTACCATCTAAAAGTAAAAAGTAACAGTATAAAGAACACATTTTCTTTGCCGTTCCTTTGAGACCGTATTTTAGGCGAGCTATTATCTTTCGGTGAAGTCATTCGCCAACAACGCCCTCGGACCATAAATAAGTTTGGCATTTTAAGAACCTAGCCTAGTATTTTACGTGCATTGGCAAATACTTAGGTACAACGCGACAATAAACCCTTCGAATTCCTGAACGTAGTAAACAATTACAATTCGCCTTCGCAAATTAAACTTTAAACCTATTTAATAGCGGTTTAAAATCGCATGTGGGGCAAGAAGCATGTGCTTGCAACCTCGCAGCCAACAATGGCGACTCACGATTCGAAAACAGATTTATGATCGGCCACGATAACGGGCTTGCGATAAAAATTTTGCCGTTTCAAGGAGCACGTATACGTAGTAGTAGGGGAGCCCAAGAGGGGATTTTGGGATTTACTCGAGCGCGTCAGATTACTATAAGGGACGGTACCTTAGCTATTCATTAGTACCTCTAGTCAATATGAGCAGTTATGGTTGGTGGGTGCGCTCAGGGGCCCCGCTGGAAAATTTGAATAATCCATAATTCCCTAAGGTTGAGCTCGAATCGTCAGATTAGCGAAATGGGGACTTCTTATATTGTAATTAACCCCCCCATATATTAATCTGACGCGCTCGAATAATATTACTTTAATTTTTTACCCTTTCTTCATAGCGATTAAATCGCCACTTAAATCGTCAGATTAACGTATACTTTTTTTCAGTGACGTCCTGGAGCATGCAAAATATCAATATCTAACGCGCTTGAGTATTTCCAAGCCAATTTTTTTCTTTTTTAAATTAAAAAAAATCAAAAAACCCTTCCCCACCGCTAAAAGTGAAAACATTATAGGACCTTTTTTTCTCGCTATGGTATAATCTACCAATTCTAATAGGTTCCCGTGACGCTCGAGTAAATCCACATTTAGCATCCTGGGCTCCCCTACTATAGGTAGGTAGCAGATCGCACACGACTCCGTTCATACTGACGAGCAAATGGTCCCTTTTCATGCGAACGTGTAACACGAACCGATTTAGTAGTGCACTCACGAATTTCAGTCGTGGATATTTAACAATTAATAGCTTTTAGGATATAGTTTATAGTCACGATTGCGTAGCATGCATGATATATTATAATCCGTAAAACTGGACTGTGGCACACGGATAATTCTCATGTTTTTTATCCGTGAGACGGTTAGGGAGCCAGGTGCAAATTTGGTTAACTATTTCCTCTCAAGAGATAATTCGTCAGACGCATGAGAGTATAGTATTATAAAGCCTCGTGAACGTCAGCTGGCGCTCGGTTGGGGGGGTGAGCGGTTGTAGCCTCCCACGCACATAGGAAAAAAAATACATTCATTCATTCATTTCCTCTCAGCTAAAAATTTGTCAAATTGTAGCTAACCCAATATCTCAACGAAAAAAAATAGTCAGCTGGTTACAACATGGTGTATTATACGTCAGCTGGTGTCTCGAACATGAAAGTTAAATTTAAAGAAAAATTTATTTTCCGTTATTTCCTCTCAAACAAAAATTTACCTGATGATAGCTTATATGTAACTGTGGATAAATATATATGTCAGCTGGCTGTATCTTGGTGGAAAAACCGTCAGCTGATACGGGAGGCTACAACCGCTCTTCCCCCCAACCGAGCTCCAGCTGACGTTCACGAGGCTTCATAATACTATACTTTGATGCATTTTACTAATTACCGCTTGAGAGGAACTTGGTCATAAAATCTGCTGCTGGCTCCCGGACCATCATGTTTTTAAACCATTTATATCAGTTTATTCATTCCATAGGTACCTAGGTATTTATTCATTATATTATTAATATGTTATCATGAAAATTATTATTTTAGTTCATCAAACAGCTATGCGCTTCATCTCATAATATAAAATTATTTAAAACTATAGGTATTATTTCATATACCTATTAATAATAGGTTGTTCTTTTTCCTCGTGTTCAACCACTTCAAAAGTAGACACCTTTGCCTCTTCAATAATAAATTATAATGGAAATTATCATAAGAATTCTACCATCATTTTTTTTTTATTTTCTTATCATATTCTATTCATGTATTAATTTATATTTGAAAAAATTTACAGCTACTTAAAATACTTGTTAGGTTTATGTATACATAAAACAAAAACTATACTCACATAAAATTTGTAAATCTCCTTAAAGTATAACACAGAACCATACTTGAGTCATAACTATGTAAAGAGGTTAATAACATGCTCTTACGCTCTTGAAAACCAATGTCTATGGAGCACTGATAAGGGAGCCAATAGCGTCTATTATACAACCGAAAAGTATTTCTATCTTTAGAAATTGTATTTCGAATCGTATTTCGAAGTTATTGTAATGATAATGCCGCCATCTTGAACCGGCGTACGCGCCTGAGCGCCGCGAGCACCGCGAAATTACAGGCGAGCGCGCACCAACGCCTGGCGTATAAAAATAAAATAAACTTAAAACAACGTCATATTGTGCACGTGTGAGTGAGCCGGTATTTATTTATAGGCTAGTAGCTATGTAAATAACGAACATCCAAGCTCAAGCTGCGTTTCTTGTGGTTTGCGAAACGTCTTAATTCGATGTCTCCAACCATTTCATAGGTAGGTATGTAAATTTCTTAAAAAGAGCTAGTCTAATCTTATACATTACTAGTGGTCCGCCCCGGCTTCGCCCGTGGTACCTACATGTTTAAACTATCCTATCTCTCAAGTTGGATCGAACTGCACATGGTGTGCGAATTTTATTATAATCGGTTAAGTGGTTTAGGAGTCCATTGAGGACAAACATTGTGACACGAGATTTATATATATATTAAGATTTAAATTCATACAAAAATTAATCAATTTTAATTTTAAAAAGATATTTTTGTATTTTTGCTTAAATAGTTAATCTCTATAACTCTACAACTCTACGATTCCCAAACACAAAATAATTCTTTTCAGATGCTTTTACGACCCGCATTTAAACTGAATTTAGCTTGGTCAAATTGTTATTAAATAAATTACAAAACATCTAAGCCTATTATTATTCCAGATATAATTTTCTTATGTATGAATACTTCCTATCTATTTATTCCTATTAATATTATAAATATAATTTTTGTAATCCTCAACCATTTAACAAACGTTATAACCTGCTAGAGTGTTATAAAGGCGAATAATTCATCGTATAATAAGAAAGCTTTATAAGGCCCAACGCAAACTCACGCTTTACGGGATTAAGGCAAGCGAGATATTGCGATATTTCAGTGAGCGCACGGCCGGTCGACGACCCGCGTTCTGAGCCCAAAGTCGTTCGAGCTTTCAGGGCTGCGTATCCCTTGCAAACTATATACAACACGTATTCTTTGAAGTATGTAGTAATTTAACTTATATAAAATACAGAAATATAATGATACCTAGAGTAAAATAAATCATATTTTTAGTAACTAAGGCACTACAATTTATAAATATGAATTTATATTATATACCTACTATTGAAGCAGTTTTCAATAAACATTTTTTATATTTTTTACGTATAAATTATGAGACCAATGAGAACAGCAAGTACCTTCTTGGCTTTAGTTACCATAAAACTCGCATGACAGGCTACATAAGCACACGACTATATTTTAAATTATGACAACCTGTTTATGGCCCACTATAGATAATCCAGTTAGTGCTCCATTCTATTAAATCGAAGGAGCAAAATTCCTGAATAAAAGATTAACGATAGGTACACGTCGTTGTACAGTTTTTGATAGCCCTGACCAACTCGTCCGGTTTTTAATTTTACTCTGCAGCTGACAGACGCCTGTATAAACACACCCTAACCATACAGGAGGTAACGTAGCCAGCTCCGACAGAAATATCGACAAATACCAAATACCGACCACTTTGTTAGTCATAATTATTTTTACGTCTTTATTAACCTTCTATTTCTGTAGTACCTACTACGGTCTACTAATTTATTCGTCATTATTTAACGAAAATTCATATAACTTAATGGAATGACACATTTTACAGGTAGATTTCCAAATCATAAATGAAGCCATAAATTTTATAAATAAATGACAGTTTTAAATTAAAATATTTGTATGGTTTTTGTCTTCCTCAGCTTCTTAGTTATTGATGAAAAATAAGATACAAAAACTTTTGTTAGCAATTTATTTTGTCATGATAGAGATCGTGATCACGCAGCCATTTTTTCTTGTATTATCATGTAAGAACGAAATAGTTATTCGTATAAATAAGGGCTCCCCTTCAGAGAAGAGTCATCCCCCGCCCCTTTGAAACAATAAATATGTCAGTGGAAGATATTACAAGACGTTAAGACGTTGGCTCCATCTTCGGGTAAATTATTACTCTGCAACTTTTCTGATGAGTTTCGTGTTGTACTAAATAACTTTTTACTTTTTATTACCTTGTTGGATTAAGCGTAGGTCTGGTTTTATTTTTGTAGGTGGTAAGACGGTACTTATAATTAGAAGTTGGTATAGAAAAAGTAAAGTTTTATGAATTATACGCTGTGATAGGTATTGATATATATAGATACTTGTACCTTGAGGTAATAATTACAGTATTTATTAGTTATTCTTCAAACTAAACATTTATTTATTTATTTTAGATTTAGGAATCTTCTATAAAGTAGTATAAGGATTAATTAAAATTTTCATTCATACAGTTCTTAATAACTGTCACATTCAGTTTACAATTTAATGTGATAGAGAGAGTTACAGTAAATTGTAGAGCTATTTATTTAATTTAATTATTGCACACACAAAGGAAATAGAGACACATAAAGTACAGGTAAGAGGAAAACAAAGTGTACAAACGGTGGCCTTATCGCTAGGTAGCGATCTCTTCCAGGCCACCGTAAGTAATATGTAAGGAGAGACGTTAAAAGGAGGTGGGTGAGCAAAAAAATAAGGCGTTAGGGAGAAAGAAAGAATAATTATAAATATTCAATGTATATAATATATATCACATACAACAAAAAATATTTAATATAATGTAATTATAAATATTTAATAAATATAACATATAGAACAAGTATATAGTAGTAGGAATATAACAAAGAAGAAAATAAGATAACAGTAAGGAAATAGAGGAAGAAGCTAAGCAAGAGAAAGATAGTGTGACTTAAGAAGGTGTTTAAAACTCCTTAAGGATTGCGCTTGACGTACTTCTAGTGGAAGTTCATTCCAGAGTTTGGCAGCACGAACAGCAAAGGAATGACCATAAAATTTGGTGTTCGTGACAGGGACACGCAAAAGTAAAGTTTTGGAAGGACGAGGGAAAGGAGAGATAAAGAAATCAAATTTATCTTTGAGATAGTGAGGAGCTTTAGGATCAAACAGGACAGAGAAAAGAAGATGAAGGATGTGGGAGTTACGGCGGAAGCGGATGGGAAGCCAGTTGAGTTTTTTGCGATAGTCTGACACGTGGTCAAACTTACGCAAGCCAAAGATAAAGCGAATGCAAAAATTCTGAAGGCGTTCAAGTCGACTCAACTGGACTTCGGAAAGATCAAGGTAGGAGGAATCAGCATAATCAAGGTGGGAAAGGAGAAGGGAATGAGCTAGCATTATTTTTGTTGGGATAGGCAGAAGGTTACGCAGGCGCCGAAGTGAGCTAGCGGAAGCAAACACCTTCCTACTAACCTCCTTCAGATGAACATCCCACGACAGGGTCTGATCCATTAAAATGCCCAAGTTTTTAACGTGGGTACTGTAACCGATCTGTATGCCATCCAACAAAACATCCGGAAGAGTTGCCCAATCAATCCTTGACACGTATGACGCACTCCCAATGATAATTGTCTGTGTTTTAGATGGATTAAGTAATAGTCCAAAATTCCTGCTCCAGTTTACAATGGTAGACAAATCATTGTTAACCTTGCTGATTGCATTGGGCAAGTCTTCCAGAGTCGCTTGGGTGTAGATTTGGACATCGTCAGCATACATGTGGTAGAGAGAAGTTAAAGATTGAGTTAAAGTATTAATAAAAATTGCAAAAAGGAGGGGTGACAAGACGCAACCTTGTGGCACGCCGGCATTGATATTGCGCCAAGACGAGAAAATGTCATCAAGCAAAATTCGCTGCCGGCGTCCATGTAAATAACTATGAAACCAATCACACGCAGATGGAGATAGGTTAAGCGAGCGTAGCAAACCCAGCAGTAAGTCGAAGTCTACAGAGCTAAAGGCGTTGCTGAAATCAAGTAACGTGAGCACTGTGAGTTGCTTGTTGTCCATGCCGAGTCTAATATCATCAGTGATTTTGGTGAGCGCAGTAGTCGTCCCATGACCAGGACGGAAACCGGATTGGAAAGGATTCAATAAATTATGTCTATTAAGGAAACTACTGAGTTGTTGATGGACTAATTTTTCAAGGACTTTGGAGAGGAAAGGTAAAATAGAAATTGGTCGGAAATCACTGTAGGAAGAGGGTTTGGGCTTTTTTGGTAAAGGAATAACCTGAGCACTTTTCCAGGCGGAGGGAAAAGAACCCGAGGAAATGGAGCAGTTTAAAATATGAGATAAGATTGGAGTAATAAGGTCAAGGATAGGGATGATCATGTTACGACTGATGCCATCACTACCGACTGCATTAGACGACACTGACAATACGCTCTTCTTAACATCCCCATCAGCGAATTGGCTGAGATGAAACGGTGGAAAATCAGGAATTGGTAAAGAAGAAAGATTATGAAGTGTGTTTAATTTTGTATTATTATCTAAAGTGGGTGGAGAATCGGAGAAATGTTGATTTAAAAGTTCTATATTTAAGTTATCAGGAAGAGAGTTACTACTTTTATTACCAATTCCTATGGATTTTAAGAATTTCCAGATTTTACTGGAGTCGCCGTTCTCGACAGATGAGTGAATGTGGCGTCGTTGTGCGTCTCTACAACATGTATTGCAACGATTCCGAATCCTGACATACTTTTCCCTGTTCAAATCACTGTTATTCGACTTAAGTTTGGCTTTAGCTTTCGCTTTTAAATTTAACAGTGACTTGAGGTCATCCGTGAGCCAGGGAGCAGGTAAATGCTTAAGTTTGACTGGTCTGAGGGGTGCGTGTTGGTCGTATAGCTGAGTCAGAAGTGAAGTAAACACATCAACTTTGGAGTCAATGGTATCGGCAGACAATATAACAGACCAGTCAATCTTACCGGCATCACGGTGAAGACTTTCGATGTCTATCCCAGCAAAATTGCGTCGCATCACGAGTTTGGGTTTAGGTTTGGGAGAACGCAAATTGTAACAGAGGAAAATAAGGTCGTGATGAGAGAATGCACTAGCATCATACTGACCATACTTTAGGACGAGGTTAGGAGAGGAGACAAAGATTAAGTCAAGGAGAGAAGGAGAACAGTTTGGAATGGAGTGAGTAGGTTTTAAGAAAAGAGGATGTAGGTTGTTGGATTCAGTAATAGAAAGAAGAGTCTTGGCTCGGGAATCATTTTTAAGGAGGCAGGTGTTAAAATCCCCCATAAGGATGGAATGCTCATAGATGGGAAGTAATGTTTCGAGGATGGTTTCGAAGGAGTGGAAGTAATTAATGGAGAGGGAAGGACTATAAAACACACCCAAGAGGAGTTTTTTATGGGATAAGGAAACTTCAACAATGAGATGTTCAGCAGCGTCAGGGGGAGGGGGTTGCGGCGATACGCTTACAATATTAAATGGAAGGTGGGACCGTAGATAAATTGCAACGCCTCCCCCGACCCTCCCCGTGCGGTCATTCCGTATCAAGTGAAAACCAGGAAGTGAGTAGGCGGAAGAAGGAAGGCAGGGTTTGAGCCAAGACTCGGAAATAAGGATAGCGTGGGCATTAATAGAGTTGAAGGAGGAGAGGAAATCAGGATAGAGTGCAGGCAAACTTTGGGCGTTTATATGGATTACATTGAAACTTTTCAAGCTGGGAGGGAGACAAGAGGATAGGTAATTATTTAACGGGACAAAGGAAGAACTGCGAAAACTATCGTCACTACTATCATCTTCGGATGATACAGACATATAATTAAGATCACTAGATGAGTCGTCGTTAACCATTTACAATAGTATAAAGTATAAACACCTTTTTTAGAAACACTGAAAAGATTTAAGAGTAAAGTAAATTCTTAAAATGTATTAAATAGATACGTGCTATATATAAATAAAGTAATAGACAAAAGGATAATAAAAAAATAATAATATATGTATATATAATATATATGTATATACACAACACATTTTAACTTAGGCAGTTAAAACTATTTACTATATTTTTTTTTTATTATAGGTAGACCTTATTTCGTGATGTTAATATGTTTAGGAAATAAGATCTATATTTTTAAATACATATTTATAATACTTTAAGAAAACATACAATTGACGAACGCATGAAAAAGCAAACGTCCCGCATTAAACAGCGCTGACAAAACAAAAGCTCTAAAAGACACATTGTAGACATGAACAAAGCAAACAAAATAATTTCCCGCAAAAAAATCAGGAAAAAGCGCGCCGGAGAAAAACAACGACCATAAAAGAAAGAGCAGAGTT
This sequence comes from Colias behrii, assembly GCA_029959065.1. Lineage (NCBI taxonomy): Eukaryota > Metazoa > Arthropoda > Insecta > Lepidoptera > Pieridae > Colias > Colias behrii. Next base: position 5,573,976 of record JARWMC010000009.1, read on the forward strand.
GGCGGGAGAATGCGTCGTGCTCGCTCAGCGCCGCCATTGGTCCGTGGGGGCTCCCGCTCCCCACACCGACCCACGCGCCCGACCGGCGACCGTAACTCACTCTTCACTTGTTTTTACGGCAGCCATTTTGTGACGTTCGCTCGCGCGGCGACCCGCGCTAATCCATACACACACATACAAGCAAACCGGTAAGGTTTAACTGTGTGTGCGTGGAACGAATGCTTTTTAGAGGTAGGTACGTCCGCGTCGTTTGAAGGTTGGTAGCACCGGAATGTTGAATAAATTTTAAATATTTCTGTCTCTACATATAGCTATGTAACAATTATTTGAATATTTTATTTTAATCTGGTCTATGTAGGTACCTATTTGTAGATACCATATTTAATTGACTTGCGAGTTGTGTGTAAATAGAACTTAGAAACTTAACAAAGTCAATCAAATTAGGTATTTTGTTTTGCCTATGACTTCTTCAATCATTGGTTCTATAAATATAGGTATTATTTATTTTATTTTATTAGAAATATGTTTATTGAAGTGAAATTTCTATATCGGGGTTGGAAAAAAATTTAGTGTAGGTAACATTTTTTCGTTACACGTGACATTTTTCCGTTACGCGCCATCTTTTTCTTATCCCTACCACGCGTGATTCGACGTATTTCTGTAAAGTTGCATATAGTAAATTATTTTTTTAAAAATAAGGTCATAAAGAAGTTTCACTTCTTACGTGTGTAGGTACACTAGTACACGCACACATTTTTTTATTAGCCTGTACCTATTTAAAAAACATAAATAATAAAATCAATATTTAAATACCGTGGAACACTGGAAGAATTATAGAAATAAAATAAAATTGTAGCTCTATATTTTAGGTTGGTAGAGAAATTAACATCTTTTATTATTATATTCTCTTTATAATATAAATAATATGTATCATTGTTTTAATTAAATAAGCTCAGAACAAGAAAACTAATAGTAGGAATTTGAAAAATCAATTAAGCTCATCTCCTAATTAATTAAGTTCTACCTACAAGAAATTTTATTCCTCTATCTTAAAACTACCGCATAGCACACTAATAGTAGAATTCCCATGATAAATTCTTATAATATTTGTCATAAAATGTAACACTATTGTATCATTATCAGATTTATTTTTCATTTGGTTCACAACAAAAGTCGCTGATGAGGTAGTGAAATGGTTTTTATAGTGACCGTTTATAGCTGTAAAAGCGAAGTAGGGTTATAAACTAGACGATTGTAGCGATACAACCCTTGTGTTAATGGTCTAGCTTCATTTTTGACCTCTACAATCGATTTATAGCATTTATTTTTATTGATTAGGTATACCTAATAAAAATTTATCGCTTTTTGATTGACTCATATGACAGATATACTGCTATATTGGTAATATTCGTTAAATTAAATTAGTGAACGTGCACTTCGCGTCCCACGCTCCCATTTAATTATTATAAATTAACTAGCGGTCCGCCCCGGCTTCGCCCGTGGTACATATGAAAAATAGATGTTGGCCGATTCTCAGACTTACCCGATATGCACAGAAAATTTCATGAGAATCGGTCCACCCGTTTCGGAGGAGTATGCAGACTAACATTGTGACACGAGAATTTTATATATAAGATAAATAGCTTGTCTTTTTCCAAGTTCCCATTAATATTTAACAAATAATTTAAATCCTTTCAGCGATTTGTATTATTTTCAGCACATTTACTCTGACCGGCCACTAGATCACATTAAAAAATAATAATATTTACACAAATATTATCACTTACACTCTACAGATAACAAAAATACCTTTCTCTAACCAAAGAAAGTGCTTGCTCCAAATAATGCAAATTACATTATAAACGAACAAACGTAGGTACTTTAAAACCGAAGTATATCCAAACAACAATAATGAGTGGAACCAATTCTCGTAAACAAAGCTGGTAACATTGTATTCGAATGAGTAATGTTCTAGTGATCACTACACTTAGCATAATAAGGCTAGCGTAAAATTGCGTGTAAAGCTTCAACGATTCTTGTGCGAACAACTTTTAGTTTTTAATTTAAATAAATACGGTTTAGTGTGAATACAAATGCAATCTAAAAGTTGGATATATGTATGATAAAATTATACTATTTTATTTCGAAGACACACGCCACTTCATGCATTTTATTTTAAGTAGGTAAAGTTAACTTGACAATTGTCAGTATTAAAATAAGATACTACACATTTTATAACATAGGTACTACAAAACCACTGAGTATATACTTTTAATATTTTTATATAGGTAGAGTGTATAATGTATATTCAGTAGTAGAGTGTATAATGTATTATCGCATCACAGTCACTTATTTATTTACCTTATAAGGAAAACAATGTAGGTAACTACACACAGAAAACAACGTCTTCGTTTTAAAGTATTTGTTTTGTAGAGTATCTAAATGTAGAGCCATTACAATGCGATCCTATCATTAAATTTAATATCGATTTCACCTGAAAGATTGATGACTTTTTGAGCACCGTTCCCAAAATATAAGCTTGAGGGAAAAGTGGGAACATACGGAAAAGCACCATATGTTGCGATGAGCAAGGCAAAAGATGGCAGGAGTTCAAAAACCATTTGTTGAACGAAATTAAATCTTATTTCCAGGCCAGTAAAGATGTGTCGTTTTATAATTTAGGCACCTTGGTGGTGGATAGGTCCACCTCGAAGGTGACATCCAAACTGTCGATACATTTCACAATTGTCGTAAACTCGAAGACGGAAGGGGAGCGCAATAAAATTATCATTTTATGCCGTTCGACGACTGAAATGACACGGGAATGCTGTAAAACTGATTTATTGGGTACATCCCGGGAGTCACATGCTGAATTTTTGAAGAGGTCTTTGTTTTAGACTAACGGCATATATGCGGATCAAGAATAAACAGTTAATAATATTTTTATATAAAATATTAAATAACTATAAAACAGTTGAATAATTGTCATTTCAATATAGGTAGCACAAATTCTACCATAGGTTTAGGTATATTATACAATACATTTTTAGTGAAACTGTAAAATAACAGCACAATATAAATCAAATAACAATTGCATACAGTACCTACCCATTTCTAATTTTAAATTTAAATATCCTACTTCCCTTCCCCAGAAGTACTAAATACTTAAACTGACGCAAGTGCAGCGGCTCTATTCAGCGGAAAAGCTTTTACATAGAAAACCTTATTCAATTAAAGTAAAAGACTTATACGATCTTAGCACGTCTATATAATTCAGAATCTAACATACTGAGATTAAATTAGTTCCCGCAGAAACAGATGACGTCACGAATAGGCCACGATTGTCGTTTTGACAATTTGATTAAGACACCACTGGCCAATTTTATTACCCTGTATTTCCTGATTAGGCTCGCCGGTCTTTACCTTGTGGATATCACATAAAAGTGGATTAGATCGAGTCTAAATCTGTACCTTAAATATTTATAAACATGAGCAATCTCATGACGTGATTTTTTAATTTGAGTTATGCGTACTGACCTATTCAATGACAAACATTTACACATACATTAACATTTAAAGTCTTTTTTGTAAAGGTAGGTAGGTAGGTATATAAAAAATCTGAGCAGCAAACTTTTATATGTCTAGTTTTAAGTTTACCTAATGAATGAATTTGAAAATAAAATTTAATGGTTCTAAACAATAAATACTTTTTCCTAAATTCAAAGCTTAATAGCTTTGAATTTAGGAAAAAGTATTACATAAAACGTGTAGTACTATCTCATAACAATTTATAATTAAATAAATGAATTCTTCATAGACATAAACTTCTTCAAACGTTTTTAAATTTGTATGCAAATATATGAGAGCGAATGGCCCGAACGCTAGATCGCGAAAATACGCATTAAAACAAACACTGCAGTAAAAATAAATCTAACTGCCTATAAAAATGCCATAACTATCACTTAACGCTATTGTACATGCGTTTTATCTCCACGGCAAACGAAATGCAGAAGCAACAATGTGTGTGCATCATTCACATGCATATTTGCTCTTATTTAATGCCTCATTTTGGCGCCAGCCTAGCTCATAATTTCCTTTAGCTATTTTAAAAAAGAATAAACTTTTTCGCACTGTCTGAATAAATTTAGGCCGTTCTTTTTACTTACTGATATAAAATGTTTTTAAAAACATTTCGGTAAACAAACTAAAAGCATAAACGAACTTATCATCAAGAATATATAGGATATCTATTTAATTGAACATTGTTGATACCCTTGTCCATAAGAACTCACCATACGAGTAAAAGCATTTACTGATACAAGATACGTATAAAATATTTATCTCACACCAAAGAGCTGCATGATAATAATGTAGAGAGTTTATTAGTCTTGCCGCGACACGTTATCGGCTTCAATTAAATATCATCTTTATTGGGAATCGCTGGAAACGCCCCGCGGTCACTACGATATTTTGTTTTATTTTTCATCTTGTACCCAACGGATTTTATGTATTTTATTTGACTTTAATCGCATACAATGTTAATCCGTAAAAAAATAAACAAAAATTTTATACCTAGATATTAAACAGGATTTTCATAAATATCTTAAACTGTCTTTAAAACATTTACCTATATCACCAGGAAATGAATTTGTAGAATGCGCCGCCTATATCCATGAATCTGAAACAAAAAAAAAAGATTATCAAAACAAAACCAAACAATAACAGTATTAATAAATCACTACAAGCGAAAAGTCAAAACATTAAACTTTATTAATACTTTCTCAAATAAATCACAGACTAAAAAACTGTTGATAGGATTATTTATTTATTCGCTAAGAAAGCATCATGAGCCATAAAAACTGAATGTGAGTGAACCCGCGGCCTCTGTAACAATGAATACGAAAAAAGCATGGAGCAAAACGGAGATCGCTTTTCTTCAATGGTTACTTTATATGCAAATTCTTCGCTATAAAACTTGGAACCCTTCTAGTATTATGTAGAGTGCGCAAGACTTGAATCCGATGTTTTATGTATTTGCGAATCGACGCTATTTTATTGGTATCGAATATCGATTTCGTTTCTTCGTTATCGTGAATTTGGAAGTAATACCTTAGTTATTTATGTTATTGAGATTACGTTTCTGTCGAATACATTAAGGTAGAAGTTCAATCTAGTTAAATATCCATGCATTTTTAATAAAATTATCATTTTCTTGGAGTTTCCCTAATTTCCTTATAAATTAATTGCTTCTGCAGTGGCTTCCGGGTATAATCTCATAAATACGGATTAAATAATAACATCTAAAATAACTTTACGACTGAAGCTTTAATAAAAATCTCTTATAACATTCCGACATCGTGTATCATAATATAATAGAGGACGTTTATAATAACATATCTGGCTACAATCGTCAACAATGTACCCAACTATCCAATTACTCTTCATATCTGTTTTTGTTATTTAGAGACATTTTCTTCAAGCGAACCGATTGAATCTGTAAATTATTATACTTAATACCTGGGCTCGTTTTTTTCTCGATAATCTTGTAACTAGAAACGCGTTGGCTACACTATAAACTTCATAACTAACGGCCGCGCAGGGCCATATCGTATGTATATTATGAGCTTTTTCGTTTAAGCCCGAACATTCAACTGTAAAGTTAAGATAGCCATAAATACCAATATATACTTTACAAATTCTCATCCGTGTTTTGTTTCTCATAGGGTGCATTTTGCTCAAACAATACTCGATTAGTAAAACGAAAAAAATCTAGCCACGATCCGCCTTTTGAATGTTTTACTTAATACCAAGGTGTGTAGATATAAAAAGTCACCTCATTTATACTAAGTAAGTATTTTATGTTCTTAAATTCTCCGGTGGAATGGGTTTGTGTGAACGTACCCACAGAAATGCATTATGAAGATCTAATTATTCCTAATAATAAAATAGAATTATCCGTAATTTACTCAATACAAACCTTTAAACGTTTTCTTGAAACAATTTACTGCCTCTGCCTTTTCCGTACGAGTCCGAATTTTCATCATTAATATTTTACTTCATCGATTTCTTTTGGTAGCGTGTACCGATACTTTAAATTGTGTATTGTAATAATAATAATTAGGAAAATATTGATATTTATGATTCATCTTATAATCGTGAATGACTATTATAAATAATACTGAACTTTTACTATTATCATAATAAAAGTCCTACGCAGATCTCGTAGCAATCGTAGCGTGGAACTTTAAAAGTAATAAATAAATCGTACTTTAAAAGTAATAAGTAAAAAGTAATAAATCAGTAAGTTCCTTCGTTCTCATTATGACAAAGTTGCACGAAACAACTAAATTACCAATTGGCTGCCTGTCTGGATGAATTATAGTAACATAAATTATTACAAGAGAGAGCAGTTAGTATACTATATATTATTATATTATAGATATCTAGATATTTGTCTGATGAACTGTAAGCCTTATAGCATGATATTACTACGGTATGAATTTATATTGTGGTATTAATAAGGCTTTTTATGTGACATATTTTCTTACAATATGTATATCTTATCCTAAAGGGTATTGACCAGATTCAGAATTATTCGAAAATTTAATGTTAACATGACATCATACGGCATTTTAATGGAATTTTATGTTTTCGTAGGATCCATCGATTTCAAGTTTATTTAATAAAAATTCAATTCCTGATATTTATTTGCATTAAAATACACATCGCACAAATACTTTAATCAATTTACACCATTTTAAAACAATTAGTTTTAGGTATACCTACAAAAAGACGTGTGGCACTCGGGGACTGCCGCGGTAAAGCTATTGCATAGCATGCCTTCAAGCCACACCTCCGTGTCCGTCGGAGTGAGGAGCGTGAGGTTTTTTCGTTACGGAATTTCTCGATTCGGTCCCCGCGCTCAAGGCCCGCGATAGAAGCTATGCAATAGCTTAAAAATAGAGACAATTTTTTTTCCAATGTTTTATATGGAGCATAGTTATAAAATGTTTTTCGGATTTCGTATAGATATAGGAGCATTGGTCGTAACGTTCATGATTGAATAGCAGCGACATTTGGCTCGGTTGGGGCCGGGGTGGCACGATCGCATCTACGTTAGCAATTCTTTTGTGCACGCCCCGAATTGCCGACATAAAACTTCCAGACCAGCGCTGCTACGTGACGTCTTCAGACTTTTTACTGTCCGCATCACTCGACAAAAGTTCTTATCAGGCACCATGAATTGTGCTCGTTTTTTCTTTGGCTCGGGCGGAATCGTAAAGTACCTTATTAAAGATGTCTTGAACAAATTCAAGAGGGAGCTGAAACTTTCGCAATTAATGTTTTTCAAGACTTGGGCAAAGTTTTTTTCATCACGCACAGTAATAAAGGCCCCCGCGGTGGGATATCGTAAAAATACCGTACAACTTAATAAATAAACTTGTATTCGTGAAGATTTATCACGAACCACATATTGCGATTCGTGACCGAGCCTCAGGCATGTTTTTACCGCACACGCGGGTATCGTTACATTAGTAAAAAATAGAGATAGTATATCATAGACACGAACCGCCTCCTATGTGAGAAGTCTTTGTATGTAGTGATTTACCATTTCTTGGTAAAATATACCGCTACGTGAAGAATCTCAGGGCACGGGAACAGGCGTTCCTTCTCGGAAATGATTTTGAAATAAAGATGTCTGTTCAAAATTTAATCTTGATCCTTAAAACTAAATCTTGATAAAGTGACGTCTTCATCAATAAATCTAATAACATGTCCAAAAAACGTTTTTTCGTTATATTTTCACAAAATAGCAAAAGCGTATGTTAAATTCGGTTCACGTTCGTGCACAGGTGATGCGAAGTAAAGATACAGGTTGGATCAAGTTTTATTGTTATTTCCACTCTACGAATTGAATTTGAAACAAGCGAGAGGGGTTTCGGGATCGATACTAAACGTTAGTAAGCCCCTAGATGTACGGCTCTTGATTACTAAAGTATCGAGATATCTGTAGTGAGGGTGGGAAACAAACCTACCCTTTCATTAATCGCTACACATAAAGGGTAGGTATTATATTATATGTTTGGGTATTATCGTAAACAATGGCTTAATTTGTTCATGTTGGCGCTTTACTTTTTATTTTATTGGTGGTATTGGTTAAATACTCTAAAAATAAAATCTAAATTTATTATTACTATTAACATGAAGCATTTGAAATTTAGCGCAATACCGGCAATAGCTCCATTTTAAGATATTACTGTTTTATATCCTTGACTCTTTAAGCATTATAATGTAGCAGCCAAGAGAGAGAATGATGCATTAAATAATATTTCAGGAAGTTTATGAATTTCCTTTAATTTTAATTTTGTTTTAGTGGCAGCTTCGTGGGTTGGGCTTACTCAGGCGCTATTATGTGAACCATTTTATCTTCAATGTAATCTTGTTAAGAGGGCCTCACCCCCCACTCCTCCACCGAACCCCGCTAACATCCTCCAAAGCAATAACGTTGAAATCCCCGGTTTTCGGGGCTTTGAGTAAGCCACGTTATTTGGATTCCGCGCGAAATTAGTATTTATTTACACCTATTAAGATTATAGGTATATAACACTTTCATTGGTGTAATACCTCGACATTTGATATAAATACGTAGATAAGTTTTATATCTGCTTTGTTTCTTTTAATATCTGCAATTTGATATCAATGAAGTCATAAAATCTGTACATTTATGATGCTGTCGAAATTCTGTCATAAAGACAACTTTTCACAACAATATTGTTCAATCAATGAACATTAATCTTTTGTATAGAAATTTGTACAAATCCATATAAATACAATGCCTGGTGGGCTAATAAGTAATTTTAAAATTCCCGAAGTAAACAATTGTTGTGGATGTGTGAATGATATAAAAACTGCTGCAGCGATCATTGCAGTGCTAGGAATTGTTAGTACCTTTCTATATTTCTCATATAGTTACATCAGTTTACATTTTATCTATGTATACTTTAGGTATAAATAATTAAACGCACGTTTTAGGTATAATTACTTTTATTCTAAACTAAATGTAATATTAGACCTATATAACCAAAAATAAACCTCAAGTCATCAACCTCGGAGCTTTTTCAAATGAAAGCCCATTGCGGTTGTTTTTCGTAATGATAGTTAAAGAACGAAGCTACAACAATTATAGTTCTGTTTGAATTGAAATAAGTATAAAGGTGTATAAATAATTCGTGTCCCATTGTAATAAATAAATTATTATGCACATATTTCAGGTGACAAGTCCGCTAGTGTCATGGGCGGTGGTTCGTCACGCGTACGTGATCCGAGTGTCCTGTTTCGTGTCAGCAAGCTCTTCAAGACCAGACGTGGTTGATATCAACCTTAGCAATGTAGTGAGTATCCTGTATCACGCTAGATTATATGTCAAATATTTAGCTATATGCTACTTACTAGGTATGCTTCTACGAAAAATCTGTCGAACTTCAATGGCGAAAAAAGAAATAGAAATTCTGTAAGCTTCGGCCGTAGACAGAGTAGGTACGTTATTCTCCTATACATTTTTAATAAATGGCATTTTACTGTAAGCTTGAACACATGTAGACATGTCTACACCAACCGGCGCGGCGTTATTGTTCAAGTTAATTAGTTAGTTTCAATGTTAATTTCAAAAAATGACAATTATTGTATCTGCTATAAAAAATATGTAAGTAGATACCTATATCCGTTAATATTGTACAAATTCATTACAATTTTCCAGCTTAGTTTTGGATTTGGCGCCAATGCTGGACTCGGTCCATCCTGTTTAATCAAAAACTCAACAAAAGTACTGCGAGCTGATGAAGAAACAGAAAATAAAGATGATATGAAACATTCGGAGTTTGTAAAGACTGTGCGATGCGTCGGATGGATTGTCCTGATCGCGGACTTTATATTTCTATTGCTGAGCATCAATTTGCTTATAAAGATGGCTACTGTAAGTTCATAAGACTAACAATACAATAAACTAAAGGAAAAATTATTATAAATTACTTTAAAAGGTGAAAATGTGTTATCAATGGACCTAATATTAAGTAAATAGGCAATAGCAATGTAAAATTATCTACCTATATTGTAGGTACCTATAATCTTTATTCTCAAGGATACAATTGTCTATCGTTAAATTTAAAAGTGTAAGTTAATTGTACTGTAAAAGCTTTTTGTTTCAGGGAAATGGTCAAATTGCAGCAAGATATTTTATATCGTCCGGACTAATTTCAATAATAATGTCTTTTATCTATGGAATGCTCTATGTGTCAGCTTGCGTTTATATGGGAGGTTCTTTTCCAGTTTTTGAGTTCGTATTCGCGCTAGTTGATTTAATGAGTACGTTTTTATGAGATATACCTTAATTAAATCATATTAAGTATGTAGGTACTGATTGCAGTGTTATAACTTAATATTAAAGTACCTTATATATTAAAATCTTGCAGTTAGTTATCTGTGAACAAACCCATTCCCATGAAAGCTTAATAAATTGTATCAACATTAAAATTATTAAAAGTTATCCATCTATTTATCATAATTAGGTACTTTTTATTTTATATTTATTATGATTTACAGCGTGGACATTCTGGCTCCATTTCTTAGTAGTAATGCATACTTATTCTAACCCTCGTCCACCAAGATTAACGGCTAGAGAACGGATTAGTAACTATCTACTGTCTCTGTATAAAAAACTACCTTCAATACCTAGGTAGGTATGTGTATATTTTTATTAATGTTTTTGTTGTTTTTCAGTGTGGTCCTACTTTTTAATAGTAGTGTATTCCTACAGACAGAAAGCATCATGAAGGAAAGTGGAAGGAAAGCTATTATACCTACACATGATAAGTAAAACGCTTGAAGGAACAACAGTGGTGCGCAGATTTGTAATAAGTCTATTCAGTTCTAGATTTGTAATCGTTTATTTTGTATGAATGTAATAAATGTTTTAATCGTGTAATAAATTTTGTTTTCTCTCATATCGTAACACATTTTAGTAACATTAAATAAAAAAGTATCTATGTAGGAAAAGCAATTAGAAGAAACAAGACTTCTCCGATGCGTTCTTTCTGTATCAATGCAAATCATAGGTATAATAATTAAGGTCATTGCGCTGGTTTTCGTCCACTTATAGGAGTTGCCAACTTTGTGATGCGAAAAAAATATTTTGGAGCACCCTTCCTAAAACATATAATATTTTTATGTAGTCCTTATATAGTCTTCTTTAAGATAATATTAAGTGAAAATAAATCATTTTGACGTATCTTTTAATATAAATTATTTTCTGCAAAAGTAGGGTACCTATATGCTAGTTTTCGTCCAAAAAAACTGGTTTTCGTCCTAGTGTAAGCTAGTTTTCGACCACCGTGTAGAAAAAGGAGGGTAGGTCAACTATTATGTTAAAAACCAATTACAGGTAAATATACACTTTTATTTAATCAACATCACAATTTCTCACTACCTTACAGGTTTAATTTTATGTGAATTTTACTAATAATAATCAATATAACTAGTCAACACTGAGATCTATGTAGCACTTGGCAGTCTTTATATGCGTAAGTGATGACTGTTTAATCATTCGTAATAAAGAAAGGAATGCGTTCCTTACAATGTAAATGAATAAAGTAATAATTACAGGACTAAGAAATTACATCAAAAAACAGAAATATTCATTCTAACAACAAAAATTTTAATTCTAATACTTTGTTTATCAAATGAAACGTACCTACTATATTAAACACTGTCTATACTAACACACAAACTTTTCAATACGTAAAAAAGACGAAGAGTAATGCAAAAGAATAGCTATTTTTAATTTTTGTCCACTCCAATACTCATTCATGGACGAAAACTAAAACGTTTAAAGCTAAATTTAGTTTTCGTCCACTTCTTTAAATATTTTTTTATTTTGGCAGCACTGACAAAGCAGTGGACGGAAACCAAAAAATCTAAACAAATAGCAATAAAGATCACTTCGGGAGAAACTATTAAGTATTTTAAAGGTCCGATAAAGTAAAATGACCCTAACAAATATTCACGTAGCTGTTTGAGTTTCCGTCCACCTGGACGAAAACCAAATATTTTGAGAATTTGGTAACCTAGTATCCGTCCACTTAATTTTTCGAAGAGTATTATAAAAAAAGTATGATAAACACTTATAATTGCGTTTATTAAGCTTAAAACTAAACATACGTACCACAAACATTACGTAAACTAGCTAAAACAGTGATTTAACTTTCCATGAACTTTTCTCGCCGGCAAATATTTCTCTCGCGCGATGACATCTGCAAGGTACGGATGCGAAGCGGCCACTTTTACGTTAATTTTTTGAACTCTCTTCTTGTCAAATCAAATTTTCATGTTGATAGTACTGTTGCTTCAACATTATGGACCGTAAAAAGTGCAAACTTGCGCGGGAAGGTAGGTTTGTATTCAAGTTTTACGCACGTGATTGCAGCAGATCAGTCAAATGGACGAAAACTGAAGCTGGACGGCAAACCAGCGCAATTACCCTATTTTTGATATTTATGTTTGTTTTAAGATGGCTGTTTGTAATTGTTAAAATTGAAATTTCAACATATTATTTATTTCACACTACCTTCATTCTTATATTTTTTATTTGTTAAATGCAGTTAAATGTTTACAAAATTTTGCTCCCATCTTTCTCGATAAGCACAGAAGAAATATGTAATATTTATACTGTGCTATATAAGTCATATTGAAATTGTCAATTTCAGCTTACTATTCGTAAAATATAATAATTATTTTGTACATTTATAATAGGTATTATGAATCACGAATGAGAGAAAGTTACGGTATTTTAATAATTAATGGGATATTTTTCTAAATGGTTACCGGTAGTCGATAGATTCAGTTATTGTACAAGAAATTTAAAGTGTTCATGTGTTCTAATTACCATAATAGGCATGGTAGGTACATTATATGTATGCATAAATACATATTTTCTTGATGATTATGTGTATGAAACATCTATTGATTGAGGTTTTCTTCTAGTTTACAAGCATGCATACAGCAGGAGTGCTCTGTAAGCCATTTTGTGAAGAACTCTACACTGTATCAAGTCCAATAAATATATCAGTAACTACATTCAGATGGATTCTGTTCGTTTTTGAATTGATACTTATAACGAGCTGTTTTGCATTTTTGCTTGGTATTTTTTTGGTATGATATCAATAAGTTTTCCTGCTAGACTCTACATTTAATCGCATTTTTGTTAAGTTATTAATTCCATTTAAAGTTATCTATATCTGATATCTCAATCTATGATCTACTTAAAAGTATCTAAAATATTCCCTTTCAATAAGGACATTCAATGATTTCCAGGATGAACCTCTAACTGCGGATATTCTAATATTAAGTGCAATATTAACATCCGTGATATCCATACCATATTCAATTTTAATGTTAATCCAAGAACAGAATACTGAATGCCCATGGTTTTCTTCACAAATATTTCATCTTGTACTATATTTTATCAGTAAGTATTTTTCTAAATTATGCCTTCTTAAGACTACAAAATAAAGTTGAAAATACTTTTAATTGATTTTTTCTTACAGTGTGGTGTTATTTTGTTATCATCATCAACTCTTATAGCGCCGAAATGTAGGCGATAATTTTAAAGTATCATTCAATTAAGAGAGAAATAAATATTTGAAAATAAAGTTTTGGTCCTTTTTTTCATTTGTGATACAATTGAAATCCTATTATTCATCCGTGAGAATGACAAAAAACGCCAAGCGTCTGTTTTAAGAAAATTATACTTTATATTGTGAAGTTAAAAGTCTCAGCAATTAGGAGACCACACAGCAACAGACATGTGTATTTTATTAGTGCTACTTCAGAATCCACTTCTATAATCTTATTATCTACAAAGCTCTCATACTTTTATCATATTCATTCATTTAAATATGCACCTCCTTTTATTTAAGATGCAACTTTACCAATCTTTATTATGTAGGTAATAAGACAAAAAGAAAGGTTATGTGTACAAAAAACTTTTACGTAGTTTAAACTTAAACTTTAATTTTTAATGCTATAAGTTATTTATGAATATGCTTCTTTATTAAAGTAGGTACAATGGAAACCCATTGTAGTATAGAAAAATCTTAGAAGAAAAACTTCTTCTAAGGTTTTTCTATATTTTCTTGTCATTATTTATTCTTCTTCTATGGAAGAAAATGATATCAAATGATTTATTAATTACTAGCCTTTGAGTTTTTCACAGATCACAGAAATCTCTATGGAGTTTTTACTTTCCTTCTGTCAATAGATAATATCTAACAGATATAAGCTTCTTGTATCTAACAGTCAAAATACTGTCAATATAATAGAATTTTATATAGAATTGGAAATATACAGAGAATATTTTGGAATACATTTTTATGAGATAGTATTTTGATAATTATTAATATTATAACTCGCAATAATGGCGATTTTCGAACCCTTACCTTCAACGAATCAATGTTGTTTCTGTTTAAGTTTAAAAATTGGTTCAATACTGATTGCTTTGCATGGAATCGTAAGTTATTCAATCTGTTTCTATAAATAAAAGATACATAATTATAAATATGACTTTGAATGAATATATACAGTAGCAATTATTATTTATAGAAGTTTTCTCTACCAATTAATGTTTCCTGAAAAATAATCATGAAATCTCTTGAACTGTTAGCGAATGCTGATAGCTTTACATGATAAGATAGGTAATTATTTTATTTTGTAAAAGAACTGTGCATTTCCATTAATGTAGATATGTTTATTAATACCTATATTCTTATTTCAGCTTTGCGCAGGCTATTCAGCAGTCCCAATTTTGAGTCCTGTTTGCGGTGAAAGTAATGAAATAATACCGTTATTGACAAAAATATTTGGTTATTTGCTTGGTGTTTCTGAAATACTTGTTTTTGTCACTAGTATTATTTTTCTTATTGGAATATTTATCGTAAGTTCTAAGCGTAAGTTATACGTAAAAAAATAAGCAAAATCTTAAAAGATCTGCATAGGTAGAGCAAATTTCATCCAATTTTATATTTTTCAGGATAAAAGGATAACAGCAACTCTATTTTTATACGCAATGACATTTTTTCTTTTAACAAGCATAGCATTTTTTGTGATGTGCATAGTGGCAGTACATTTAGATAGCCGCTGCCAAATGCACACCAATCTATTAATGCACGTTGTGAGCTTTTTAAGTAAGTTGCATTATTACATTAATTATTTACTTTTGAAAATGAAATGGAAGAAATACAGCATATATTTGTCATATTTAATTTGTTTTCAGTTACATTTTACTTCATCGTAGTAGTAAAAAGTTACAGAGAAGAAATGTCAGATTAATAAATTAATTTGGCTCATTCAAACAGTCATTCTGCGCCACTTTTTGCGTAGGTAACCAAACCAACTCATTTTTATTCCTGTGTATTAATAGCATGGCTTCGTTGTTATAATCTTTAAGGAAAAACTGAATACTTAAATATTTTCACATATTTCTAACCTTATAATATTATTTTATGTCTTAATAAAGTCCTGATTCCTGAAACACGATACAGAGTTTAATTTCGCTGCCAAAATTCCCCGTCGTGGTTTAATAAGAAGATATAAATTGAGCCGCTGTCTTTTGAAATTTAAGGCACGATATTAAGCTCGGTGCCTCGGCATCGCGGATGGAAAATGTTAATTAAGGGGTCCCGTAGATTTGGTCAAAGAGCCCGCCCCACAATCATTAAGGCTGGGTCCTCGCATCAGCATAAATGTCACTCGCGGAGGTTTTAATTATCGCATTGGGCCCGACCCACCGCTGACTTGATCTCGTAAAAGGGTTACATTTGAATAAAACGAATTCTCAGCACCCTAATCTCATGCCTACTTCTAAACGATTCGATGCTTTTAGTCACCGACTTATTTTGATCGTTAGATTACGAGTCTTAATGAACAGTGTTATATGATTTTGTAGATTTAAGAGTACCTAATAATATAACAGATAACCTAATGTTGAATTCAGATTAATAAACAATTGATAATACTGAATTGCATGCCAATATACCTACTAGGTACATGCTATTCCAACTAACAGTATAAATAGAGCCTAGCCTATCACGCGCTTAAATCGCTATAGGTATTAATCTACCCATTCATACCTAATTATGAATGTATTCAAAGTACACAAAAAGACTCTTAAATGTCAGTATCTATACAATTTTCTCCAAAGCCAACCATAAATCCAAAGAAACTTCAAGCGAAACATGAAAAGAAAATATCCAAGGAAAAACGGCTAGAGATTATTCGAAATTTTCTTAGAAATATATCCGTCACGTCTCCGTCCCGGCGGGGGCGTAAAAAGAAAAGTGTATAAAAGCAAAAAGAAAGTTACTTCCATGAGATAGCGTTTTCTCCGAAGGCACCGTTGTTGGCTTTTATTACGGAGAGCACGTGATGCGTACGACGATCTACTCTCTTAGGTATTGATACGGGCACAATATTCTTTTGTGCTATTCTACGACATAATATATGACCTTTAAGAAATATAGCTTCTCGGCTTTTGAATTATATAGGTATAATTATCTGAACATGTTTGATATAAAATATGATACCTCTATATACTCGTTTGAATTCAAAGGTGAAATAGAGGAAAATTATTATGAGTCATCAAGGCAATTAAATTATAATCGCTTTATCATTTGTGTAGATAAACGAACATTCATAATTAATTAGTACTATAGAAAATTTTAATGCTTATCTATCACCGTTAATATATAGATACAGTTAATACAGTTGTTTTGTTACTTGCACATTTATTTGCAAAATTCCCACATAACAACATTGGTTCTGAATTGGCCATACTCTACCTATATAAATTGGCATGCTAAATTTATGCATGTAATAAAAGCGAATAAAACATGTGTATCTATATATGCGAATCCTTAAGATCAAAATACCTTTAGAGATTTTTGGATATTCATTCTGTTGGTACTTTTATATTGGTAATATATTTTATCAATTATTTACGATTACATTTTGTATAACTGCATTGCCTTTCCGGTTTTCTTGTATAAGTGCTTGTAGCAGTACTTTTTACGATCAACAATCAATAATGGATGGTGTCATTTATACTTACCTATATAAGTATCAACGTGTTATGTGGGTTTATAATATACCTATAGGTACATACATATCTAATAGGTATCTAGGTACATACAATTTATAAATCATACCTATTTATAGGTAGGTAGTAGGTAGATATAAATAGCTAGCAAAAAACTAGAATTTGCTTCATAAAATCTACTTTAAAACTACTAAATATGCAAGTTATTATTTAAATATGCATACTAGTAAATATATAAGAATAACTTTTTAATCTACTAGTATAAAAATGTACCTATACCTACTGATTTGAATGTCAACAGGCTACTTTTTTAGACAATAATTCATGAATTAAATTAATAGTAGGGTATGTTTCATAAATATTTATTGCCTAGCAAAGGTACATTTACATTGTTAAATAGGAAGGTACTTAAAGTACAATAGGTAACTAAGAATCTAAATAAAATTAAACCCGACGGTAGCGAGCCGACGGCTTTTGGTTTCAATCAGGAGAAGGTAGTATGACTACTTACATTGTTAGGTAGCTGGTATTTAGAAAAATAAATATTACTATATAATTCACGGTTTTTTTTAATTAGTTTTGTAATTTATAATTCACAGCTATGTACCTGTATAAATATAGAAAGGAGCCACATATCCAGTAGGTAAGCATCTGTATAAGATCTCATTTCTAAAATATGATACTTACTCTAATAAAATAATTTAGATTTAAATGTTTGTTTCCAACTTATTTTAGTACCTACCTATTGTAAACATAAGCAAATAATTATTTATTTGTAAGCAAGCAATACGTAGGTATGCCATTTGTAGAGACATGTTTAAAAGTATAAAAATGCCTCTACCAATGGCTCTACATTCAAGAGCAAAATAAATAAATATTAAAAAATCAAATATATAATTAATGTTTTATAGGTGGATCGGTATATCGTTTCTATAACCTAGTGTAGTAGTCATGTTCAATAAAAAATTCAATTTATTTATTTATTTATTTTACTCTTTAATACAACTAAACAGACTTACATACTAGAACATACAAAAATAAAAGCAAGGAGCAGTTTAGTGTATTTGGCGGCCTTATCACTTAGTAGTGATCAATTCAATGTCCCTATTACCAAACAAAATAAACAAAAATTTTAATAAACTACAGCTGCCGCAGGTAGGTAATCATATTTTTCACTCATACGTATGTATTGCACATGGGAGAACTTCGTATTCACTTATACAATTATAAAATAATTACAGTTCCCCACAAAGGGACGAAACTCAATTAAAATAAAATTAGCAGCGCCATCTCTATAATTACCAGGTTAAAGGAAATTGTGTTGGCAATGAGCATGCGCGAATCAAAAATGGCCGCCGATCAATAACAGTGTAGCCACCCTATTCCCCCTGTATAGAGGGAACCATTCAAAATGCGCAAAAATGAACCCTATTACCGTGGCGTAGGAGCTGATTTGCATTAAGCTGTTTCTAAATCTCGGTTAGATCTTTTGTTTGAGCCTATCTTGCTTACTATACGAATTTATTTATATAGTTTAGTTATCTACCTAAATCCTATACCTAAAGCTTTTACGTCTTTGGTCTCTAATTTGTAAAGTCAAATGATTTACGTTTTGGAAGCGACTATTATTTGGATTAGTAAGTATTGTCTAGGTATAAAAACTCATTGTTTGTGATTTCGCTTTATAAGATATAACAAACTAGGTATTTACCAATAAATACTTTACCCATCTATATGATAAATGATAATATAGGTACTTATAACATAGAATAAAGTTATGCTTAACAAATTTGGCATCTAGGCAATTTTTGCTAGAGAAACAATAAGCACATACCTATGTTTTAATTATTTACTTACACAATTACCTATGTGATTGTGGTTTGGGGGTTTTATAAAGTATTTCATTCTGGCGTTCCTTAATTTAAGCGCAGGATAAGCGCTTATCCAACAATACCTAGTGATGAAAGATCGAGATTATTGTGCTTAACTTGGAGAATAATGGCTCTACAACCGAAAATAAGTACCTACCTATACCGAATCAGAGGAAACAATAATATTTTGAAACAACTAACTAATAAGTTAACCATGATTACCGACTAGATATAATAATTTAGAATATAAGTATACCTACTGTTAACAGTTAACTATTTTATACCAATTTAAAAATATCGGACGTGACTCTACTACTCCTGTGGACTCATATATAAGAAAATAAAAATAGACCGTGTAGGTACCTACATAACGTGGCAGGTAGGTAGTAGGTAAGTACTAAGTAGTCCGTCTACGTAGCTAGATATATTTTTTTTTGTACAAAAAAGCCTTACCTGTCAGTATGTGCCATATCTGTTTGCTTCTACAATTTTTTCGATTTTTTTTTAATATGTATGATAGTTATAATGGGTATATAATGGGTATACCTATTATACACCTATTTTGCTCACGATTTTACGCCATGGTTATATACTGCTACATATGTAAAATACAGGATATACATACAGGATGCTATATAAAAGAGCATGGCTACGTAACAAAAAAATGTTTCTCAAAATCCGTCCAGAAGATTGTGTTAAAACAGACAAAATTTTTAAAACAAATTTTTGGCTTTTGTTGCTGGTTTATTTATAAGTAAGTACGGTCTACCTATGAAAGTACGTTTAGGTACCTATATAAAACTTTCTGTTTTGATACTTGATCGCGACAAATTATCATTTGCTCAAAAATCTAATGGAAATATATTTTTCAAATAAAAAAAATTGTGTGAATGTTTATACATGGTTTATACTTTATACCCACATACTTCATCACGTTCAAATATAGACCGGACTCTCAGTGGAGTTTCGTTTGCAAAAATAGCGGACTTAAATCTGACTTCTGATATATATTGTATAGATCCCAGACATCCTATAGACAGATGTTGCCAACCAGTTTTGTGGTCCCCCTCTCCCCACCCCGGTAATTAAATATGACATACAAAGATAAAAATAAAAATTTCCAAAACATGCCGTGTGGGGTATCAAATGAAAGAACTTATTGAGTAGATCACGAATATATAGGATACTATAACATTTCTTAGACTTTCTCTAAGATTTTTTAGAAAATTTACGAAAATGCTCCATTTTTGAGTTAACTTTAAACCACTATAGATTGAAAACTCATGAATATATTTTTTAAATTATTATTTTCAATAATTAACAATAGTCCATTGTTTACGATTCAATAGTTCGTACAGTGAAATAGTTGCATGGGGGAGTGGGGGGAGCATTCAAATATGGCGAGTATATTTTCAAGTTTATGCCAGAAATAAAGGCCTAATACAAAAATATCGGTGTCAGGGCTTAGAATAATTATCCCTGCACTGTCGTTGTATTTGACGGAATGAAAAATATGGCAGAACATTCTTGAATCAGCTTGAATTCAGTGAAAGTTGCGCCTTGCAATTTAAAACATTTTGTGGGGTCATCAAATCCACCACATACCTACATATAGCTCACTTATATTATATTACGAATCGTAAACAATGGACTATTGTTAATTATTTAAAATAATAATTTAAAAAATATATTCATGAGTTTTCAATCTATAGTGGTTTAAAGTTAACTCAAAAATGGAGCATTTTCCTAAATTTTCTAAAAAATCTTAGAGAAAGTGTAAGAAATGTTATAGTATGCTATATATTCGTGATCTACTCAATAAGCTCTTTCATTTGATACCCCACACGGCATGTTTTGGAAATTTTTATTTTTATCTTTGTATGCCATATTTAATTACCGGGGTGGGGAGAGGGGGACCACAAAACTGGTTGGCAACATCTGTCTATAGGATGTCTGGGATCTATACAATATATATCAGAAGTCAGATTTAGGTCCGCTATTTTTGCAAACGAACATCTCCTTGGAGCCTGCTCTAATATAAGAATTTTAGACATGCAGTGGAATTTCAGTTATTTAGATAACTGCCCTCTAGCGGAAGAAGCTAAAACTATTATTTGGATACAGTACCATCTATGAACATTAAGCGGAAGTATTATTCCCGTCAGACAATATTTTCTGTGGTCCCGTAAGTGGTGACATCTGTATTTTTATTAGAGAACTACTACAGCATTTAGTTTTCATAAGTTATTGGTAACTAAATATTGCCATTCAATTTTCATAGATGTCAGTTTATACTTAAAATAAATTTTAATGAAATATTATTGCTAAATTAAAATTATTAATGAGACCATTTTTGCCTACTATTAAAAATTCTGAATTATTTATTAAGTATTTGAAGTTTTTATTAAAAATATCATTTAAAAATTTAAAGTTTATAAAGTACCTAGGTAAATTAAAAATTTCATAAATATATTTACCTATATCATCAATATTAAAAAAAATATTCAAAATTTATTTTTTAATTTAATTTTAGTATAAAACATTTTGCATTTCTGAACTGTAGGATAATGCAAGAGTCAGTTCAAGCGTAGTATATTATTATTAGTCTGTGGTTCAAGGAGAATATCACAGACATATATTAAGTAGACAACGCAAGTACCGCAATCTGTATGAAAACCAAGCGTGTCATATTTTTTGTACTGACCTTGACGCGTTATGACGTCACGAGCGCTTTTTAGTGATGGTAATTTCATTTTACGCTAAATCGATTAGGACGCCACTCGCGCAGCGATTCTAGTATCGTCCTATCCCATCGAAGTAAATCGAAAGAAATCAGATCAAACTAGATCTATGTCTTAGAGGTAGTCAAATAAATGAATCGTAATCGATTACTAAATCGATTCAAGACAGAAAAATGATAATTACCATAGACAGAGGAATGATAAAATAAAGTTATAAACCTTTTAATATTCTAACAAGTAAACTAATGTGTTTTAGCTTTTTCTTACATATGCCCATTGAGTTACCATGTACAACGTAGGTACTAGAGAGGCCATCGAAAGAAAGTAATGAAACTGTCAATCAATCAATCTTTATGTCCCGTTGCATCGATCCATTTTTCTTTTATGTTCGGGTTACTTGGAAAACTGAAAAAACAAACATAGTATAAGCAATAAGGAGTTTTCTTAAAAAACTCCCAAGATGACACTTTAACTAATGGCGTCCATGTCATAATATTTATTTTTAGTACCTTTGTATTAAAATACTTAAAAGTTCTAGGTCTAGTCAAGTATTAAATGACAAAAAAAATCTAAGTATGCCTTTTTTTCTGAAAAATTGCTCCTTCAAATTATCATTTTTCTGTTCGATTATAAAATCGATTAGAATCGAGAACTGTTGCATCAAATGAACATCACTAACCACAAAATTGGACAGAAAAATGAGAACAGAAAAATGAGAAGACGCTATTCATTGCTTATTATCATACGACGCGATCTTTACCGTGCCAAGTAAAAGCCGCAATGTATTCCGAATCATTCCGTATGGTTTGGTATCCATGTTTGTCACGATCGTTTTCCACAGATATTCTTTATTTGATTTTAAAATAAATAGTGCATATTCTGATTAGAAAATTACTTACCGGTGGAAGGAAACATCTCCGATAACTCGGCCACTCACAGCTGTGGAGTTTCTACAGTTTATAACGGCGCAATTCGGCATTTTACTTTATTCAGCTTCACGTCTTTCCTTGGCGAACTGCAAGCGCGGACTGAGTGTAGGCCAGCGTCAAGTAAGTTTCATAAACTTAGTTTGGACACGGGAAGTACATACACTCGCTTAGTCTATCTTGATACATGTCTGTGGAGAATATATTGAATAAAAAAATAATTTTCATTCGTAAAAAATCACTGTGTATGCAATGGAGTACCGAAGATGTGTACTATCTGTGCTGTCATTGGTCGATTTGGACGCCATTTGTAAAGGGCCGGGTATAGGCCCCGCCTACGCACCGCCTTCTATTCTGCCATCTTTAAATCGAGGTTTCCCCATCTTGTTTCGGGGAGGTGTGGTGATAAACCGACTCAATTATGCATGCGTACGCTCGCAACCATTTTGTATGAAAGGAATGGACTCTACAAATTGTAGAGTCCATTCCATTCCTTTGTAGACTACAATTCCTCTTAGTAATGATTGACACTATCGATACCTACTATATAGGAAGTGGATAGTAGGTATGTAGATTGTAGATAATAGATCATATGGATAATGGAACGAAGGTGAGATAGGATAATGTACCTAACAAGGTAAATGAATTTCTGAAGGAAACTAGTTTTACGTAAAAATTATGTGATTCGTCTACTTAATTAATAATAATTAACTACCTACTTAGTAATAACTAATAAAAATAAAGAAAGTACCTACCGATACATTTATTCGATTAACTAAGTTCTTTAATTATTATTATTTTAACGTAGATAACGTAGACGTAACGGTTGCTGATCACGTTCCATACAACTAAGTGTTAAAAATAAAATAAAACATTACAGTTATTAGATAGGTAGGTACCTATTTTATAGATAATTAAGTGAAATTGTTACTAGCTCCTGGACTATACAGTCCATGTTGCAGGCGGTCATAATTTGTGATAACACGTCACATAACACCACAACTACAATTTTACTGTCCATTTGTAAGCGTTTACGAGAAATAACAAGCCTTTAGAGCCGCTCACCCGATTTATTGACTCAAAAGTTCATAATGTTTGAAATTATTGGCGTTCAATTGGCCATTTGCCGCATCTTTATGTTTGAGTGCTAATTTGTTTTGTAATTAGGTACCTATGTAAATAGGTGAATCGTTTAATATATTGCATTTTACTGTTCTTTATTAACTTCGTATTCGTAGTTACCTATTTAGGTACCTACCTACTTAGAAATCTAAATTACACACTATCCGCTCTAGCCTTATCATAGGTAGTAAAAATAATGTAGGTGCGTATGATAGGTACCTACTTATAAGATAATAATAAGACCGCATTATAACAGGTAGGTATTTATTATTTATTATAAAAAAGACGTGTGGCACTCGGGGACTGCCGCGGTAAAGCTATTGCATAGCATGCCTTCAAGCCACACCTCCGAGCCCGTCGGAGTGGGGAGCGTGAGGTTTTTTCGTTACGGAATTTCTCGATTCTGTCCCCGCGCTCAAGGCCCGCGATAGAAGCTATGCAATAGCTTAAAAGCTTAATAGGTAAACACGTCACATCTAATGGATAACTTGTGGTAAGAATCTTCACAAAGGAATCTCAATAGGTACCTACTTAGTTAGATACTTAGATAGTATATGATTTAGAAATCCCTATAAGACCTTTATAGACCTACAATGTTCAATTTTCATAAAGACACGCATGTGGACTCCAATATCGACGATATATGGAGGTAGGTAGGTACCTACCTATTAGCTACTTTTAACTTCTACCTGACTGATATGCCTGCATTAAAAACTCATTAAGAAAACTGCATCCAATTTTGGGAATAGAGCGATCACTGAAATTGACTGATACAATAGCCAACACCCACAGGTGTAAGGCCCTGCGCAGACGGCACACTTTTTGTGCGATCGAGTCTGCGGCGCACAAAAAGTCTGCATGGCGCGCAAAAAGTCGGTCGCGGATTTTTCACAGACTCAACGCACACGACGCACATCTTCGATCATTTTGTCGGCAGAGCTGTAGGGACGTAGACGCTATGGAAATCGTGTAAAGTGTGCGCCGTCTGCGTTAGCGCGCGTTGAAGCAAACGTTCAATTCTTTTCACACACTTTTGTGCGGAGCGGCGCGGTGCGGTCTGCCCGAATTACACGGATTTTTTGTGCGCCGGACTTTTTGCGCGTCGTGTGCGTTACTGCATATAATTTCATAGGTTCTATTTTCACAGACTAAAAAGTGCGTCACGGATAGTCTGTCGTCTGCGCAGGGCCTAAACATTCATAGTAAGTTAGGTATACATACACAACTCTTAAAATATCTCTTAAATAAAATGTCAAGAATAAGGAAGAAACTTGTATTAACTTCGTCCTTCTGAAAATATTTAAAAGTTTCTATCTGATACAATCCTATATTCGTATTGGTACCTACACCTACATAGATATATCGGTACTAAAGCGGACAGCTCCACCGGCCTTAGTTTAATTTCCCGCTTAGTTAAGTTTACTGCGCGCCGCTGATTGGATATTGATTAGAACCACCGTTTCACTAGTAAATGGTGATTTTTCTAAAATAACATCGTACCACTACAAATTTACACTCACTACGCGATTGTAATTACCGATGTGAGCTTTACGACCCATCTTGATTAAATAAAACATGGCATTAAATGGTTTTTAAATGGATTTTCTAATAGTACCTACCTATGCCGGTTTTTATGCTAAGTGGTTTTGTTGCGATTTATATGTAAGATGTTATTATACCTTTTTATTAGCGTTTATCTTTAACGCAAGCTTTCCTTCCGTTGGTTAACATTCAACGGAAACTTCTAATTATTTTCTACTGAGGCATAGACAAGAAAGACTGCATAAGCTCTATCACGCAACATCAATTGCAATAGTTTGTTTTTATAATATTGTTATGATTGTGATATTTCACTACAGTTATCAATTCAAATTAGGAAGACAGGTATACTTACGTATTATTAATTAAAAATATATTCTGTATACCTACGTAAATAATAGCTCTCTATATTTTTTATTTAAATTATCTAATGAATAAATCTAAGTAGGCTGGTAGGTAGTAGGTACTTTATAAAATACTAAGTTGTAGATACCTAAGCTGATAATCAATAATGTTTAAAGTACCTACCTACCTACCTGTCTACCTATGTCTAAAGACAAAACCTTAGTTAGTGTAAGTAGGTAACACTAACTAACTTAATACTCAATTTATGTGGACAATGGACATATCTTATAGTTAACTATAAGAAATGTCTACATAAATTGATTAAAAATAAATCTCCTGTACAGGTAAATTAGCTTGGAGAAATTTTTGCGTTTGTAGTAGTGTATGGTCAGCAAATAAAATAAAACAACATTTTATTTTTAGTTTTTATTTTATATATATAAGGGATTTTAAATTAAACTTAATATTTGCACATTTAACATACGTATAACTTTTACATTAACAATGTTACTAAAATGAAAAATTTACTAACCTGAAAAAGAAACGACATTTAAAGTTTAATTCTTTAGTTTGAGAAGTCAAAGGCTTGCCTCGACCATGTTTTAACACTGGAGCCATTTTGAATTAACAATATAAAGTTACAACACTTACACACAAATTAAACACTTCAACAAATATTATAACAATACAAATAATAACAACAATCAACAAATACAAAATTTAACAATTAAACTACTAGACCGGAAGATATTGACACAAAATTTCGAGTCATTTGTAACAGGATGGCGGTTCTACAGGGGTCTTAGTACGCAATGACAAAAAGAAAAACGATGGTGTGAACGCTGGTACTGGCGGCTTAGTCGCGTGGGCGTTAGTCGAACTCGTCGGAAAAATAGCGAAGTCAAACAATTTGTAACACAAAAATTTTAGAATTTACCGATAGCCCATAAAAAAGAAGTAGGCGGTAGTGTCATGCCATACTTTTCCGGTGTGACTTACAGCCCGCCATACCGACGCGAATGTGTTGATTTAAAAAAAACAATTCAACCATTTGTACCAGGCTAACTTTTGCACAGGTAAACATCGTCGTGCAGCCATTTACGAAAATCGCCATGCCATACTTTTCGGACGATTCCAAATGGTCGCCATACCGCCGAAAATATGCAAATTTTTTTTTTCGCCGAACCATTTGTACCACCCTAAATTTTTTTTTCAACAACTCCTGAATGATTATAAATAGAAGTGTGATAATGCCATACCTGTGGGAGGTGGCGAATGTGTATAAGATTTTTTTTTATTGTAAGATTTTATTCGTATTTTGAACGATTAGTAACAGTATGGCACTAATTTTTCCTGTAAGTTTGAGGTTCAACGAATATAAATACAAAATTTCAAAGATCTATATAAATTAATACTAAATTAATTTTTCAAGTATGGCAGCACTTTTTCCCCCTACTAGAAGTATGGTAAATATAATAATGGTCACATTTTATCAAATACTCTCCAAAAATCCAAATGCAATACTGGTACAAAAAGTTTGGCGAAAAAAAAATTTTTGCAGATTTTCGGCGGTATGGCGACCATTTGGAATCGTCCGAAAAGTATGGCATGGTGATTTTCATAAATAGCTGCACGACGATGGTTACCTGTGCAAAAGTTAGCCTGGTACAAATGGTTGAATTGTTTTTTTTTTTAAATCAACACATTCGCGTCGGTATGGCGGGCTGTAAGTCACACCGGAAAAGTATGGCATGACACTACCGCCTACTTCTTTTTTATGGGCTATCGGTAAATTCTAAAATTTTTGTGTTACAAATCGTTTGACTTTCGCTATTTTTCCGACGAGTTCGACTAACGCCCACGCGACTAAGCCGCCGGTACCAGTGTTCACACCATCGTTTTTCTTTTTGTCATTGCGTACTAAGACCCCTGTAGAACCGCCATCCTGTTACAAATGACTCGAAATTTTGTGTCAATATCTTCCGGTCTATACGTAATAATTATAATTTTTGAATGAAATGTGTGCTTTATGTTCTAACGGTACCAAACGACTGCACGTGGCACCTGCGGACAGCGTAAACTGGTTTATTCTGGTTTTGTGCGTGTTTCCACTTTCCACTATCAAGTGACGATTTATTTATTTGTTTTGTTTCGTAATTATTATGGTCAAATATTAATTATGAAACAAATTATTATGGACACGATATTTTATTGTTTCACGGTAGTCGCCTTGTCGTTTGCTCAAGGACGTGAAATTGAATGATATACATATTTTTTTTTATAAAGTCAAAACCATTTTCTTTCAAATAAAAACTTGTTTTTATTGAAAACAAAAGTGTTGCTAGGAATAAGTATAAAATTAAATAGTAATGTTAGGATATCGAAACATTTTTGTATAGGCCAGAACGATATAGTGAAAACGCGCTCTAAGATCTGAGTAATATACACACCACTACATATGCAAAAATTTCTCCAAGCTAATTTACCTGTAAGGCTGTAACAGATACGAGTGAACTAATCGATTGGTGCACGGAAGTTCCCTTCTATAATTACCTGTGACGTTTACATAAGGCGGTTTGTTATTATTGTTATTACAGTCTACAGTCGAGGTAAAATTACTATGCAAATCGTTATTAGGTACATACGTACCTACTTTAATTATAAATAACACTCGTAATACTTGACTTCAATTATCATAATAGCTATGTTATTTTATTTAATTGAAGCCATACGTATTCTCATAATAAATAATAAACTAGGTACATACTTTTATTTGTTATGTCCCGGGATATTAAAATTAAAGTGTAATTATTAGCTTTGATTCATTTATTTTACGGTTCGTTCAATAAATGTAGGTACCTACTAACTACTTATTACAAATACCTACCTAATGTGATAAATGTTTATCTTCAAGCATCGAACATTTAGTTATTGCTATTATTATTTATTTATTGTTGCACAAAATAAGACTCAATTGCAATCGCATATTTAATTGAAGCATAGAATGAAATCACGATTATTATTTTGTTTGGAACTAGGTACCTAAATACCAATCTTCTTTTCGTCTAGGTAGATACCTACCTAAGCATAAAGTAAGCTTTTTCTTTATTTCAAAAATATGAATGAATATATTTTTATATGTTTCCTAAATCAATCTATAGGTAGGTAAACTTTACTTTAATTTAATAAAGCTTAGAATTTACTATGTAAAAACATTGTAAATTTTATTAAGAACAACTCAGAGACTATTTATCTTATTGAGCTTTCGTATCTAGGTCGTTTATATTCAAAGAGCCTTCAAATGCGTCCATTTACGACCACCAATACAAATAAAGTATTAGTTTGTTATAAATCATTTAAATCTGTCTATCACGTTTCGCTAAATGAATAACATCCACCATAAAATCATATTAATGTAGCGTATATCTACCCACGTGCGTTGGGACCAACGCGCTTTTGTACTCGCTGTCTAGAAAGTTCTTAACACTTTATATATAAGGTTCAAAATTAAAGTTCTCACTTAAGAAAGAAAACTAAAGACATAGTTTATTGCTCTTTATGTATCTCGATATAAAAGTAGACACCCAAGCAGTGGATTAAGAACAAGGAATTGCTTGCGCAACATTGAAGTCGTAAAGCGATTCCGGAGGTCAATTTTTAATTGTTTACGATTTGTTGTTATTATTGTTATATGTAATTGTAATTATATTGTACGTTACATCGGGATAAATAGGGAATTTTTAAAAATTAAGCTCTATTATAGTGCGAGCTCTACAAGAGAGCTTTTAGAAGATATTCAGGCACATGCTAGGTATGAGTCCAAAGGTTTCTTTTTTAAATAAGTATATAATTATATGAGATAGCTATGACGAATGACGAAATGAAATACATCGGTTAGGTATTTAAACGCAATGTGTTGAAATGGAAAACATAAAATCATAGGTAGAGAATGCGGCAATTAGAAAAAAAATTCATTTATAGCTTTTAAAGAAACTATTAAGTTACTATTAACTATTATTATTTTTTATTTTTATCACAAGCATTAAAATGCACTCTATGTAAAATTTTAAAGAAAAGAAAAAATCTATCATATACACACACAGGGCGGGATTCGATTATTATTTTCTGTTCATTAAAAATTTTCAAAGAATTCCAAATTTGGTACCAAAGGTATACTTACAAGGATTGTTATGAAGAAGAGGAAGCTTATTTTCTCTGTCTAATTTCATAAAGAGCTACTTTCAATAACCCTGACAATAGCTTCAGGTCCGAAATAATCTCTATCTAACGTTTAAACACAGTTGACAGATATATACTACGTACATACAGTTAGGAAACTAAGCCCCCCCCCCATGAAATTATGACGGTTACCTATCTTAATCTCGAATTTTAATATTCCGAATATCATAATCCAGAAAACGTTTGGACATTTTT
Source organism: Colias behrii (assembly GCA_029959065.1). Lineage (NCBI taxonomy): Eukaryota > Metazoa > Arthropoda > Insecta > Lepidoptera > Pieridae > Colias > Colias behrii. The sequence goes on from JARWMC010000009.1 coordinate 5,604,097, forward strand.
TCATAACCCCGAATTTGAAAATTTCGAAGTTTTGTTTGCAATATAATCGCAACTCCGAATTTCATTTGCCCATTTCTTTATTTGTACGACGTTTTACAATCCAGACGAATGAGTTCCAGACATACGAAATCTAAATGCACAAAATCCAGATGGCCGTAATCCATATGCACGAAAGCCAGATTTTTAAAACACAAATTTTTGAAATACAGTTGATTGATATCCAGATAAACAATGTCCAGATTTTTGAAATTCAAATAAACGATATCCAGCGAAACGAAATCCTTCCAGGGGGTCGCAGCACGAACCTAACCTAACCTACTGAATAGATTTTAACACTTTAACCTTTCTGTAATGGGCAAGTAAAACAATAGCGAGTCGGTTCTGGCACTCGCCGGCCGCTGCCGCGGCACGCTCGCTTCGCTCGCTCGGCTCGTGCGTGAGGGGTCACAGTTCAAACCTAACCTAACCTACTGAGTCGAATTTGACACTTAAACCTTTCTGTAATGGGCGAGTAAAACAATAGCGAGTCGGTTCTGGCACTCGCCGGCCGCTGCCGCGGCACGCTCGCTTCGCTCGCTCGGCTCGTGCATCGGGGGTCACAGTTCAAACCTAACCTAACCTACTGAGTCGAATTTGACACTTAAACCTTTCTGTAATGGACAAGTAAAACAATAAATTTACTTACTGACATGTTTATTTTCAGTCGATAGTAAAGGTATAATCACGATTGTATGGAAATCAAATAAAAAGATTATGAAAATCTGGCAATAGTTTATCTGTTATACGATTATATGGGAACCAAATAAAAAGATTATGAAAATTTGGCAATAGTTTATTTGGAAAATGGTACGATGGGAAACAATAAAAAGTATTCTGAGAATCTGGTATAATGAGATCTGTATTATGAAAATACGGGAAACAAAAAAATACTTTTTAAAAATCTGGTTTTGGTGCATCTGGAAATTGATTCATCTGGGAAATTAAAAAAGGAATTTTAAAAATTTGTCATTCATTACATCTGTCTTTTAAAAGTTCTAACAACCGTTTTCGGGGTTTTAATATTCGGGTAATAGAAATTCGAGTTTTTAATAGGTTACCAATTATGACGTATAGCTATAGGGCTGTTACTTTTTGATATTTAACCGACTTGAAAAATAAAGGAGAAGGTTATCAATTCGGCCTGTATATTTCTGTTTGCTTTTTTTCACAGTTGATTTTGTGGTAATTTGGAGATTAAAACCCGTTAAAATACAAAAATGGTGTAGCCTAAATATGAATTTACAAGAAGAAACAATCCGAATAAATACAGCTTGTAAAAGTAAATACGTTTTTATCAGTGCTATATTTCGAAATCTAGTTTTGTTATGGACGCCGAAGGCTATTTAATGTACCTAAATTATTTATAATGCTTGATTTTACATATATTCAATAATTATTTGTATTATACATATATTCAATAATTATTTTAAACCAGAATTTACAATACTTGTATGTAGGTATACCTACTAAATTATTTTTAAAACGATAAATTAAATTAAATTAAAAAACACAAAATATGCAAAAATAAATTAAAATTATTATTATACGAGCATAGAACCTCTACCTTTTTGTTTTAGGAAGAAAAAGAAAATAGTTTGACAGGCTTAGTGCTTGACAAAGTGGAGACGCCACGTATCGATAAAAATACAATAATTATAATATCTATCTTTTTCTTCCCTAATATTTACGTAATTATGCACATAAATTTAAACAAGATTTTTTTAAGGTTTCCTTTTTTTATATTTTCGTGCTCTTCTAGATTGCGTAAAAAATAGATGCGATCTTTAAATAGACTGGACTCCTAATAGGTACTATTTGTAGCTATCATTTTGATAGAAAATATGTCAACATAATATAAAACTCATACTGCCATATCTATAGAAATTAAAAAATAGTCTCTTTTTAACTTGTAGTCAGATATGGTATTTACAAATATATTTATTGAAAGGGCTACAAACTGAAACAATCGATATTTATTTAATGTGAATTGACATCACTTTAAACTTTTTTCCATACTATATTCAAAATCTGTGGATGTGTCACCCGCTACTATCGATCCCCCTCAATACCCTTGTAAACACGCTTGATGGGGGGGGAGCCATTTCGAACATTTTGTATGAAGTTTCCTTACTGTATGTATCTGTATATTGTGGTTTAAATCTGTCTTGTAAATAAATTTCGGTATCACTTGAGGTAGGTACCTATGTAATGGCGCAATAAAATTAGAGATCCTATACAAAACTAATAGGTATTTGTTACCTGTACATGTACGGAAAAAGGCAAATATAAGTAACCTACTAAGATTTACTTAATACCTATGTGTGGCATGGATAGGATTCAGGGTGATAACTGATAAGCTTTATGTACATTAACCTTTAATATTTATATTGTAAAAATATGCACCATCTGTTGTCTCGGATATAATCATCATTAGAATTGTTGTCATAAATGGTAATTGGTACGTGTGCACAATAGAATATAAAATACTTGATATAGGTAGGTAATATTCTATAGCAATTAACACGTCTTGTTAACAAAGTCTATATCCAACTATGTGTACATGTCTAGGCAATAAGTATAACCTATACCTACTTAGATGTTTTTTTAACGTTAAAAATAAAATAATGGGGGGAAATGGTTGTTAAGAGAGAACAAAATATAGGTACCTAGTAAAAAAATAAGAACTCTACAAATTAACAATGTTAGATTAACTTAAAGTAAAGCTTTCTGAAAATCCAATTGGGGGAATGGTATGAAAGTGACTTATTTAGTCAAGCCGGTATAACAAAAGAAGCAAACAGCCCAATTAGCGTAACAATCTGAAATCATCCTCGAATTATAACAAACCAACACGCACACACTACCCAAAGTTCCCGACGCATTGTTTTCCGAGAGCGATCCATGTTTGTTCCACAAACAGCGCGCTTGCGGCTGAGCAATTATCACTTACCTGTGACACGCGATCACAACACTGCACAGATTTATAGTCGATAAACTAGTATCATCACTTTTACTGGTGTTATAAATTAATTACACTATTATGGTTCGAGCGCGTGGTGGCGCGGCCGGTCGCGGCGGCTTCGTTCGGCGGTATGCGCGACTAGGCGGGCGGAGCTACGAGTCGGGCCTCGACTCTGCGTACTGCAAGCGCGCGCCGATGTATCTGCCGGTGCCTGGCTCATCCCTCACATCTCCAATTCGACTCGCTTATCGCTTTTCCAAGGAGGGTGCCATTCTTGATGAATCAAGTGTTTGTTTGCAAAGCAAATGCGGCTCGCATCTCGTTTTATTAAATTCGCTCTACAGTCGGGTATTCGCTCTACATTGTTCATAGTGGGTAGGTACTTATATGTATGATTGTCAGCTTTGAGTGTTGAAAAGTCACATTTTCCATTGTACTATAACATGTTTGCGGCGATGTTTTAATTGTGTATAATTGTTCAAAAATAAAAGAATCGTTCACAAGGTAAATAAACTGTTTCAAAGTCACTATCAGCAATAAACATTCCCGCTTACCTACAGTATCTATGCCGGCCATAATTAGCAGCACTAGATGCCGTTAGTTATAAAACTAATAAACAGCGTTCACTTACCCATCGTGGTCAAATTATTCTAATCTCTATCTGATAACGTACTATGTAGAAAGCCGCCAACCCGACTGTGACTCCCTGTTCTATGGCGCTATAAACGCGCACGACCCGAATTACATGCTTATCATTGTTAAAAAAGATTTTCATTCATTATTTTCATTCGTTGTTCACGCTTTAGCACTGTTCGAAATTCTTTGTTTTATTAATTTTACTCTCAGCTCAGGAATAATAAAATCATAAACAAATAGTTAGGTAAGTAAGTATAAAGATCTGTAACTACATAGCAACAAATTTTCTAAAAATGGAGATCTAGATGTTCTTGAGACTGATTGTCAATATGGCCATGGGTCATGCGACCAATTGTTTTCTTTTTTGTGTTCTATAGCAACATATTGATCTATGTTTTATACAAACAAACATATAGGCTTACCAAGATAAAAGCAATAATTAAGTTAAGTATTATTCAAAATGTTATAGCTACCTTGTATACCTACCTACATCTCAATTAAATTTTAACTTATGGTTATAGCTTGGAAAAAACCTAGACACATTATACCTTATCAATAAGATAATTTAACATTAACAAAGGAAACTAAAATTATGGCTCAGTTTATAAAAATAATTGTTATCTCTTTTTACCACAACAATAATTTTAGGTGTTTATTATCATTTAATGATGCGCTTTTGTTTTATGGTTTAATGATATACCGACCGTTCAGTGGATAGAATATGTACCATTATATGACCTCTATTTAGTGATGTTTACATTATTCATATATTTTATATTACACTTTGATCTTGAAAATATAACGGATGCAATTAGATATTGACAAAAACTATAAGTCATCATATAAATATTACGGATTAGTAAATGCACTTAATAAATTATCATTTGATAAGGTAATAAGTCGGTGGTCAGTCTACCATGATGTTTTATATTATTGAATTTAAGTATATAGTCTATATACCTACCTACCTACTAAGTAATACCAATGTAGTTATGTCCATTCATTTTCCAAAAACAATTTGAATACGTTATTAGGTAATTGTTTATGTATCTTATGTAGCATGTCTCTACCTACGAATTAAACAAGAGAAATAGAAATGGTTGATATAAGATTTTCTTCAATCTGTGATTTTCTTCAACCTAAACAAAAAAGCTTTTACAAAACACTTAAAAAAGGAAAATTATTCATCACCTGCACAAAATTCCCTTATTAATTCCACGACACATCCTAGTCGTAAATAAAAGTTAAAAAACCTCTAACATAACCTTTATAGATAAACAAAGATAATTCCCGTTTCACAAAAAATATTATCGAACCGCAAAGGTAGGATAATTTATTATAATTTATAAGCGTTGAGATTTCCTGAAGGTAACATAAATACTTAAAGGAAACGTGTAACGGTTTATGCAAAATTTCGTTAAACCCGTTACCGAGATGTATATTGTACCTACACTTATAGTTGTTAGGATATTGCAGAGTGGAGACTACACGTGCCACATTCCTTTGAATATTGACTCAAATCCCGCTTCGGCACAAACTTACTTGCGTTTTGTATCAACCGACAAAAAGTCTCCGTGTGTTCTTTATAATACCCATAATAATTATTAATCCTAGTAGGATTAACTATAAAATATTAACATCAAATGCGGTCCGTGTTATGTATTTTAATTAGATTTATTATTGCAATGAATACGCAGATTTATGTTGTTAGTTTGAACTGAAATTGCATCATAACTCCAATGCACATAAACACTTTTTAAATTATGTAGGTAAGTACCTATTAGGTATACAAATTCTAAAGTTCTATAAACGTATTTTTTTTATAAAACAAGAAACGAACTTTGAAAAAAGTTTATTATTGTAAATGTTGAATCTTTTTAATAATACCTATTAAAATGTTATTAATTGATAATTACATCAAAAAAGGGATGTGCTTACTTATACGATAAACCTCAAATTTTCCACGTAAGTACCTGATGAATTAATGTTATATTAAATATTACCCTCAAAATTTCAAATATAATTTGACATATTTTTATTACATTGAAAACCTTAAGTAATATAGGTTCCTAATGATAAGGAGAGTGTAATGTAATACCTATATGTGAAAAAGATGCATCTGTCTATCCAATTTAAAAGAAAACTTATATAAACCTCAGAAACTTCAAAACGGCAACTTTATAACACTGAAAATATAAAATACCTTGCTCCAATTTCTAAATATTCGTTTAACGTTTTATTCTTCTACAAAAAAAAAATGGTCACCTTGGAAGAGAAAAATTACATGAACTATGAGATTCGTTGCTGACGCTCCCAGTCGCTAGGTATCGATATTGTAGAATGGCGCGGCTGTTTGTAAAGTGCGCCGCTAATTGCTGACGGCTTACAGCTGATATTACACCTCGGCGCAACCTTAAAAGTGAGCTACGTCAATATTTTCATATATTTAAGTATGTATTTATTTTAAATGACGTCTAAATATTAACTAAATTTTTCATTTTCTATCTCTTTGATTAATATATAGGATGTAGTTGCTGATTTTGGATACATAATACTGACGAAATTGCATCCAGATGCATTTCTCTTAAAAGATAATATGAATCCATAGGGATAGAGTTCAACATAACTTCTGTTATATTCTCATAATAAGTTGATCGCTCTATCTAGGTAGAGCAAAAAGGTAGAGTTTATAGGTATTAGTTGTCAGAATAATAGCTGTACAGTTTACTTTGTTCAATGCCTACTTTTTTCAATAGGTTACATTATTGTGTAGAAGATCAATTATTATTATCAATAATAATAACACAATATACCTATAATATGTAGAGCTATCTGATATACCTACCTAAGAATTATTTTATAGATAACCTAACCTAACTGGATTAAAACTTCTTAAACCCCTTCCAGACGACACAATTTTTCGTCCAATTTGACTAGATTGGCAATCAAATTGGGTCGTCTAGACGGAAATATGAAATTCAAGGTCATTGGGTGGTCGGGATCGGCCGATCAAATTGGGTGGTGTGGACGCTAATTGGCCAATTTTTACTTGTAATCTCTTCCTGATGCGTTACTATTAATCTCTCCTCAGGACTAACGGCTTTTCTCATAACAGTGTCTTGTGTAGTAATGTATGGGCTTACTAGAGATAATAATTCATTAAAAGTGTCATGGTCCATCCGCATAAAATTTGTGAAATCGACACTGTCCAGTTCTCAAACAATATTTATATGACTTAGGCGATTTCTTTTAAGCAACCATTCTTTGCTCCATATCCTTTTCTTTCTTCTAAATTTGTAGTTACAGCCAAAATCAGCCCCAATTTTTGTTTTTTACTAAGAGACATGTTGCAAAATAAAAGTCCAGTCAGTAACGGCAACGGAGCAGAACTAAAATTGGCGATTTAATTATGTACGTGTGGATAGACGATCAAATTGGGCCCGATTCAATCGGCAATCAAATCGGCTGATTAAATTGTGTCGTCTGGAAGGGGTTTTAATAAATTTTCAAAAATTTGAAATTCATAAATTGGATTTAATAAATTATTTATTAATACTGTACCTACGCGCGCTGTAAACAAATTTTCTGCTGTAAGTTTTAAACATAAACTCTACCACAGTTGACAGATATATACTACGTACATACAGTTAGGAAACTAAGCCCCCCCCCCCATGAAATTATGACGTATAGCTATAGGGCTGTTACTTTTTGATATTTAACCGACTTGAAAAATAAAGGAGAAGGTTATCAATTCGGCCTGTATATTTCTGTTTGCTTTTTTTCACAGTTGATTTTGTGGTAATTTGGAGATTAAAACCCGTTAAAATACAAAAATGGTGTAGCCTAAATATGAATTTACAAGAAGAAACAATCCGAATAAATACAGCTTGTAAAAGTAAATACGTTTTTATCAGTGCTATATTTCGAAATCTAGTTTTGTTATGGACGCCGAAGGCTATTTAATGTACCTAAATTATTTATAATGCTTGATTTTACATATATTCAATAATTATTTGTATTATACATATATTCAATAATTATTTTAAACCAGAATTTACAATACTTGTATGTAGGTATACCTACTAAATTATTTTTAAAACGATAAATTAAATTAAATTAAAAAACACAAAATATGCAAAAATAAATTAAAATTATTATTATACGAGCATAGAACCTCTACCTTTTTGTTTTAGGAAGAAAAAGAAAATAGTTTGACAGGCTTAGTGCTTGACAAAGTGGAGACGCCACGTATCGATAAAAATACAATAATTATAATATCTATCTTTTTCTTCCCTAATATTTACGTAATTATGCACATAAATTTAAACAAGATTTTTTTAAGGTTTCCTTTTTTTATATTTTCGTGCTCTTCTAGATTGCGTAAAAAATAGATGCGATCTTTAAATAGACTGGACTCCTAATAGGTACTATTTGTAGCTATCATTTTGATAGAAAATATGTCAACATAATATAAAACTCATACTGCCATATCTATAGAAATTAAAAAATAGTCTCTTTTTAACTTGTAGTCAGATATGGTATTTACAAATATATTTATTGAAAGGGCTACAAACTGAAACAATCGATATTTATTTAATGTGAATTGACATCACTTTAAACTTTTTTCCATACTATATTCAAAATCTGTGGATGTGTCACCCGCTACTATCGATCCCCCTCAATACCCTTGTAAACACGCTTGATGGGGGGGGAGCCATTTCGAACATTTTGTATGAAGTTTCCTTACTGTATGTATCTGTATATTGTGACTCTACCTTGCATGCGAATTCGCTGGCTTTATGGATGGCAGTATTATGACAAATATAGGTACATTTACCAACAGGTATTGAATTGTATAAAATTTTGTCAGTTAAAAATAGCACAGACAAACAAATATTGTGATGTAACATTCATCTTTACCTATAGGTAATTATTGTAGAGAGGTAGGAATGTAGATAGGTACCACATGAAAAATACGTCCTCAGCATTCCGCTTCGAAGCGTGTTCCATTTCAAGAATCCCGTAATCAATATAAATATGTAAACATAGTAACAATCAAAGTCCGCTATCTCAAGTGATTCCACACGAAGTGGATTGTTTTTCTTGGGACCCCGATTGGATTTATTTCAAGTTTTATGACGTCTCGCATCCCCGTCGTAAACTTTAATACCAACCTCGACTGGCTACTACTCTCTAGCTTTGGAATATTTTATTATTACGATAACGTTCGCCGGTTCATATGTGAGGTTAAATTTCACACAAAACTACGAGACGTGTGTGTAAGTTGTTTCGTTGCATGTTCATTGATAAGCTTCACTGTTTTGGCCACTTTTTAGGTAGGCATAACAAGAACAAACCAGGTCATGGCTATTATTGATTAGCATAATTTACCAGTAATCAGCCGTCAAAAAAGTTGTGCCCACTGCTTTTTGTTTTCACACCCGATTCGACACATCCGACGCGATCCTCTGTAAACAAAGAATAGTCGGCAAAAGGGTTGCTGATAGAAAAAACAATCAATCCAGTAGCCTTTGTAAAAACTTCTTTTGCATACAGCAACGTAAATATTTATCTCAACAATATTGAAAAGGAAGCGTGACAAACAATCACAATATGCCCCCAGTTGGCTTTCACTTTCAATTTTTTTGCTATTTTTAGGAAACCCTTCCATAAGGCTACTGTGTGCGATGCTCATTTGCATAATACCGTACAAAACAATAAAATGCGTGTTTATTTGAACGCGAAAAGTGAAAACGAAGTTCAAGGTGATCGCTAACATAAGTGTTCAGTTGTTATTTCGATTTGTGATGCATAGCACGCGAGTGTTGTTTACTAGAGATTGTTTAAAAAACATGAAAATACAATTTGATAATTTCAGTTCGTGAGGGCAATCACATTGGAGATAACGCTCAGTCCATTTAATGGGTTAGTTATGTGCGCACAATTAATGAAAGTAAGTAAGTTTGTATTTGTTTAATAAATTAAATAGTAGATATATACTAGGTAACATATAATCACAATATACAGTATTACCCTATAAAATTATAGCGTGTTATACGTGTTTTGCTAATCAGAAAGGACGATAAGTTCCAATAATAATTCCTAAACATGTATATCAATTATATCAATTCTATAACCTCCTATAAATCTAATAGGTGAAAGACTGAACCTAAGATCAAGATAAAACGGAAGATTAATGTAGTTAAGCTGCCTATGGTAGGTATAAATCTACGCTGTAGCCATCGAGTAGGCAGGTATGAGGCAAATCTCGTCGTCCTAGGAATTCCTATAATAGATTTCATCTTCGAACCAAAACAGGTATTTACAACTTATGCTATTTACAAATGACTTTCGATTATCAGATCAGCTGATAGAACGACATTGGCCTCACTTTATGATGCCCACAATACTTCACAAATTAGTCAAACGTTAACTCGGGTTGAATTGCTCTTGGGTGCAATAAACGTTGAGCCGATCGACCAAATGCAGTTTAAAAATTATTGATACAACAAATTGGCATTTAAGTCCTTTTATGAGAGATAAAATCTCGGTAATTTTTATATCTAAAGATACGCTCTTTTGCTATTGAAGGGCTGGATATAGTGAAGATCTGTTAATAAGTCGTGCATACATGGTATGTTTACACAGTTTGTTACATCATTTTGAACCAGCTTAACTTATCCAACTCTCAATGTTTAGTGTGCATGAGATTTAAGGACCGATATTTACAATCAAATATTTGATGATTGCTGTTATTTTTGAGCGGCGGCGTTTTTGTTTCACTTCGCAGTTACGCCAAGGTGTTACTGTCATATTAGACTTGTGATGTTTACTAGCTCTTGTTTAACTTATCTCAGTATATCTTAAGACGCGTATTGCAAATAATTTCAAAAAGTTAGATATTTGCTTCAAAATATAATAATCTATGTAGGCTTACCAAAATAATGTCTGCCATCTGCAGAAGTACCAAAATATGGTCTCATTGCCATTCATTTATTTTAATTATTGTTCCTTTTATGTATGTATAAAAATAACTACAATGTATTTATAAGAGGTAGACCAAAGTAGAATTAAGTGTTTGTTTTAAATTGTAATACAAGATTCCGCGAATAGGTAATGCGAATAAATTAGCAGTTAAAAATTATAAAAACACGAGCTCATTACCTTCTTTTAAAAAAATCATATTCATTGTTAATTAATGCTTGATATGAAGGTTACTAAACGAAGGAACTTAATTGTTAAGTTTTAAATATAAAAATAACTAAATTCACAAACACGACTAGATCTTTTGATAGGGCTTGCGAATATGAATATGCGGTATAGGTACTAGTACCTATATAGGTAATGTTTATATATTTTGTATGAGTGTAGTAAGTATGATATGTATTAAATTGAGTGATTCTGAAATCTGATCGGATGATAATGTGATTGAGGTATTTGAAAAGAATAACTTATCATCAAAATCAATTTGCTAACCTTTCCTCCATTCTGGTATTTGTTTTATTCAAATATCAATAACGTCTTTAATTAAAATTAACGCTTTTACAGCCCTACTGAATTCGGTCAACGGCCCAAATAAGAACCATAAATGGTATTTAAATTCCACGTCAGCTGTGAGGTAGTTCCATAATAGATGCGGTTTGGTTTATAGCACTCATATAACTGGCCGAAACCCGCACCTCGACCCTGTTAGTCCAATTTAAAACACTACAGAGTGAAGTCGATGTTTTATTTTGTTTTAATATTTCATTCTGTTACTATTTTGTGCGAAATCAACCGCGACATCAGTACACGTAAGTTAATTCTACATACCTACTTGCATTCCGCATAATGTGTTACATGTGACTATATTGCTCAAATGAAGTCACAAAAATTCTCCACGTAATATTCATATTGGTGCTAGAATACCCATATCTGAGTCCCTACTTATTATATGCTTACATAATATATAGATAGGTACCTACTTCTAACTAAGTCTAACTCTATTAACTCTACACATATCTCTATTCTCGTTACATCAGTAGGTAATACATACTTACCAATTTGTTTGCTTTTGTTGGCACAGCTGAAAATCTAGCCGTCGTTGAAGAATAAGCAATGTACCTTTCTACTGTTGGAATCATTTTCAAATTCGAGTCAGTAGTTTTAGCTTCAACTCCTTACAAACGTACATAACTGTAAAAATCAAACCTAAATAGGTATCTATATCTAAATTATGCTTATATGGCCCTGCGCAGACGGCACACTTTTTGTGCGATCGAGTCTGCGGCGCACAAAAAGTCTGCATGGCGCGCAAAAAGTCGGTCGCGGATTTTTCACAGACTCAACGCACACGACGCACATCTTCGATCATTTTGTCGGCAGAGCTGTAGGGACGTAGACGCTATGGAAATCGTGTAAAGTGTGCGCCGTCTGCGTTAGCGCGCGTTGAAGCAAACGTTCAATTCTTTTCACACACTTTTGTGCGGAGCGGCGCGGTGCGGTCTGCCCGAATTACACGGATTTTTTGTGCGCCGGACTTTTTGCGCGTCGTGTGCGTTACTGCATATAATTTCATAGGTTCTATTTTCACAGACTAAAAAGTGCGTCACGGATAGTCTGTCGTCTGCGCAGGGCCTATCTGTAATAAATATCTACAAATTCTAAAATAAACTTTTAAAGAGAAAAGCTTGGTAAAGCTCTATAGTATAGCTCTATAATGCTTCTGTATGTGTTTGTTGTTATATCTGAAATACTTTCTCAGATATTTTTTTTGACACAACTAACTGTAGGTAATGACTGTTTTTAGGTACTTATAGATACATACATTAGTTAATCCAGCATAGTCCTATCTCTGAATTTTAGCGTTTTTAGGATAGCTTTAAACTGACAACGCTATCTTAATAACTATTTACGACTAAGAAACTTGAATAAGAAACTTAACACTTCTATTATTTTAAAATTAAAGGTACCTAACCATTGATTATCTACGTAAATATACCTATGTATAGGAAATTGTCTCTTAGGTTCTTTAAATTCTTCTGGCAAGCATCCGCGTCGCGCCTTTTTCAGACTTCTTCTATGAGCGTTTTTGTACCGTCATAATAATATTATGTTAATATAACCACCGGTTCTGAAAAGAGTTTCCAAGGAGAAGATCCTGCTAGGTAGCCCTTTTCAATTAAATTGTTGTTGATATACATAAAAATAAAAAGCATCAAGTAGGTACCTACAATAAATCTGCATCAACCATTGCATACAGCAACGTCAAACTTTAAAAACCACAAACTTTTCTTAACATCTGTTAGCACTCAAGGAAATCTTGACATAACATCAAGCTAAGTGCATTAGCGTGTACTTTAATGCCTTATACCCCAGACATATCAACATTGTAACATTTTGTATTAAGTTGCAACTTTTTCTTGGTGTCCTGTGAGAAAAAAATAATGACTTGCATAAAATTATTATTTATGGTACCTACTCTATCATAGACAACTATGCACATTGTTTAGGCGCTATTTCATTCTACTATTTAGACAAAGTTTTTAAGTGTGTCTTTATTGTGTGTGTTAAGTGATCGTTATAGTACCTATTATCGGAGATAAGCTTAAAATATGGATTTACATTTGCATATAAATTGTATGACATAGCGTAAACTGTATAATCAAATCGTACATTAATTGATCATAAGAATAACTGCTAAATACTCTAACACGAACGTAATAACTAATTAGCTGTCGCTATAAAGTTACATGTTTAATTTATAGCATAGTTTGAAATACCAGCGAGTTTTCTATTTAAAATCCAGTGTATATTTATAAATAATATTTATCAAGCGAGCCGGATCCTCTGCGGTATCTCGTTTTTAATCGGGGTGGGTATTTTTAAGTCGATAAATTTGGATGTCATTCCACATGTGTAGGTAAGATAAGAGTTGGGATCGTCCCCGCCTCCCCGTAAGCCGTCGTAAAATATTATCCTGATGACATTTATGGCCGCTTTGAAATAGGTACCGTGGTAACATTTCTTGAATGTTATGTAGGTACCTATTATATATAGCAAGAATGGGTAGATATACGTGTAAGGTTAAAACTATACGAGAGGTTTTTCTGTTGGTAGGTATACCTAAGTTAAAATAACTATATAAATGTGCGAACAGATCTACCACATTAATATATAAGTATTTGAAAGAAGAAGGCTTTTACCAAGCTTTTTATTATTAGAGTAACTATAATGTCTACGCGTGCTCTATATTTTAGCGTCTCTTCAGTGATCATTGATATACCGTTTCATTCAAAAATTAATGAATTTATCAGTAACTTATATTGCTGTACTTTAGTGGTATAATATAGGTACTCTAATAACCTTTAGTGGGTCATTGAAAGTTAATCATAAAGCAGTTAAGACCGCGGACGTCAAATTAATGCGATGTAGGAAATGTTATAAAATTAGTACCAGATAGCTTTTAAATGACTGTTTAAACAATTATAATGAACTAGCGGTCCGCCCCGGCTTCGCCCGTGGTACATATTTACATTTTCTCTACATAAGAACCATCCTCGTATACTTTAAGGAATATAATAAAAAAAGAATTATCGAAATCGGTTTAGCCGTTCACACGTGATGCCGTGACAATGCGAAACGGGTTTCATTTTTATATATTATATATATAGATTACCTGCTAAATATGTTTTATAGCGTATACCTATACATTCGCTCATGATTTATTTAACAGATGTAAATAATATACTTTTTGCTTTCATAATTAATGCGCTCTTAGTATATAATGAATTCAATGTTTTTAATATGAATAGGTACAGTATAGAATATAGATTATATTTGTCGATATTTTTTTTTAATTTAAAATTGTTTTTGACCGACATACTCGTTCTATTTAATTAAATATTTATAAGTGGCTCGAAGCATGTATGAATTTCTATTTGGCTTAACATTTTAGTTAAAATTCAAGCTGACAATGCTAGACATATTCATATACATTTATACATTTATACATTTAACATATATACATTTAATTAATATGGAGGTTATTGAAGTGAAAACTTCTTTAGCGGCGTTGGGTATAAAATCTTAAACTCGCGTCAGAACACGTGGCCTGATCGAAAAAGCGTAAGACGGATTTTTTTTTTTTTTTAGCCCTTATATTCCATGCGTAAGACGGATACCATTCCAAAATATCAAACATGCTGAACGTTAATAATCAAGTTTTCACTTCTGCCGGCACTCCCGGAGTGCAACCCGTCTTTTTTTTTTATCGGTCTATTCTCATAATGAAATAGGTACATTTTTTGTCTTTTAGTTTCACCTTCATAAAATAAATGAAGAGAACAAGTAAAAAATATAATAAATTGCGAATGAAAATCATCGACTACGGGTGCATTAATAGCTCTCCAATTCTTCATCATTACCCTCATAAAACGTCACTAATATCCCATAATACATTGCCCTCTATATCTTTATTAACAATTCTCTCGCCATAGATTCTTTTCAAAGCATTCACCAAATTTATGTCCAAAAGTTACGACGCCCTTACAACTTTCCTTTTATACAAAACTATCTTCTGAAACACTGTTTTCTTTATGCGATTTAATACGCTATATTTTCGTTAAGTGACTTCATAGGTGTGTACAATGTTGCGAATGACGGAAATAAAAAAATCATGACGCATGTAAGTGCGAACATAATCCTCTTTCTATAGGCCGTTGGTGTAAATCAGACACGTCTCGTTTTTTGCTTTAAGTTTAACAGTAACTACATATTTTATTATCGGATTTATTAAAATACAAAACGGGTTAGGGCATTATGAATAAATGCCAACAATGTAGGTATGTAATCTTTATAAACTAGTTCGTCTCATCGGACCTTATATATTAAACAACAACTTATGTATCCGTACATCATTGTTACATCTAAGTGGAATACCCACAAAAAAGTACCTACGTTTTGTGGTGACGAGGGATGGACAGTGCAAAGATTTATCGATTTCAATATTCCACACGATTAGGTAGGTACCATGGGTGAGAAAATATGGGAACCTGTCCCCATTTCAAAATTCTATCTGGCGACCAGATTCTTTTTAGATATTTGATGATATAACGGCTTATAAATTAACTAGCGGTCCGCCCCGGCTTCGCCCGTGGTACCTACATATTTAAACTATCCTATCTCTCAAGTTGGATCGAACTACACATGGTGTGCGAATTTTATAATAATCGGTTAAGTGGTTTAGGAGTCCATTGAGGACAAACATTGTGACACGAGATTTATATATATTAAGATTGGCAGCTATTACCTATCATTGCCATGACAGTATCAGGTATCGACGTAGGTGCATTTGCAAGTAAATTTTTTTTAACACATTTCCTGCCTCATGTAGGTCTGTCTGCCTAGTAGGTACCTACATAAGCTATGGCATGGAATTATGGATGCAACAAAAAAAATCAACCGGACGTGTACAAATCCCAACATTTATTTTTACGGACGATTTGTTATCGAAACATTGCAATAATGCAATAAAAATCAGTTTTGAATCATACAGAGCAGCGTCCCACGACCGTTATCATCATAGCCGCAATAAACTCATTAAGCCACATAACCGGCTAATCGAGCTTTCCAATCATGAAATTAAAATTACGTCCCCTTTATTGCCGGCCGTTACGAGCTGCGAAAAAAGGGGGCATAAATAAAAAAGGGAATATAAATAACACACCTTCAGGGCACGCTACGAAACTGAGGGTAGAGGCAGTCGTAAATTATTCGCTTATAGCCTCGCGAGCGATCAATACCATTCATTAAAGAAAAATGTATCTTAAAGGTACCTTAAACAGCTTTTGCGATTTAGGGAGATAAATAAAGTTGATTTAAACACGATTTCTGAACCGATACGATGCGCTGGATACAGACTCGTAACTTATTTATAATACTTACAAATATGAGGTGTAATTTAAATTAGCTAATTCCGCTTAATTATGTTTGAATAACTTATATTTTAAACCAAAACTGGTACGTCTAGTATAAACTCCAATGAATGCGAAAAGTAAAATTTGCTTTACAACATTGAAGCAACCTTAGATTTAAAATATTATTCATAGGTATAAAAACGATGTGAGCTGTATAAACTCACGAAGCTAAACAAGTTAAATTATGGATATGTTTTTAAAGCAGATGTGGCACAAGTTGGCCCCCTTGAGAGATTTCAGAGTTCAACCAAACTAAGTTCTTACTTCTACTGTTTAAAATAAAGTGACCGCCAACGTTTAGTTAACGCCACAGATTTTACCTAGGTACCTTCTTTTCATATTGGAAATCGTTAATTAGTTACACAACTTACCTACCTGCAATTAAAATAACGGCTAATTCTTTAATTAAATGTTTTAGACTGCAAACCTGATAGGTAAATGTCTTCTTTACATTAATGTCTCTATCAGGAATTAGCTCAAAAGACGCATCTTAGAGCTTTTTCATTTGAACCTGCTTTTAGGTAATACCTAATCGGAAAATTCATTCAGGATGTGATTAACTAATAATATTTGGATTGAAAGTAGTTTCCTAAATAAGAATTATTACCTATATCTTATATTTAACCATCGATTAATCCTTTAATCAGAAAACCAGTAATAATATCAATATGATTCAAAGTACAACAATAGAAAACTGTATTGTCTATGGCATAATGGAGGCACATTAGTTATACAATTGAAACAAAGGTCGTTGGCACGCTCCTCAATAAAGCGCTTTACAAATCTTGCAATTGTACCAATTAAGTCGAACAGTTGAAAGTGAAACTCACAAAACCGGGCGGCATCGGCAGTGCGCAGCGTTTTCGGTGGATTTACATATTTATTGGGGCACATTTTATGGCAGCAGAAAAAAGCTCGGGTCGTTTAATGGACAAAAAGGGTGGCTCCATGTATATTTATTTTGTCGCATCCTTTTTACGTGCAAAAGGACGTGGCTCTATATTTTTTCGGCACCAACGTGGCACATTTGGCGACGCTCTTTGCATAAAAATATTGGATCGTAAACTCTATCCCGCCTCACTCGACGAATCGGAGCGCATGTGTCGCTGGGAAAATATCGAAAATGATATCGAATACCGTTTTATGGACGCGTTACCATACGTTTTAAAATAATCGGGGATACGTGAGTGACTTCATATTTATGCGCTATTTATATTTCATACTGCACCTGAAACCTTTAAATGAATCATATCTCAAACAAATTAGATTTCACTGCTCATTACTTATTTATTCTTTATTGCGCTGGAAGATTACAATAGAGCAATATTTACCAGAGACATAAACACCAAGATTAACAGAGTAGATACTTTGCAGGACCCTGTTTAATATGAATGAAGAACGTTCAAAATTGTAGACATTACTTAGCCATGCAAATCTAATCAAATAATTTCCCAAGTGACCAAACATCTTAGAACAAGAGGGGCGTTTCTATATAATTGATAGCTCACAGTATAAATTACCTTCTCACATTACGATCAGCCTCAATCCAAATCAATACCGTTCTCTGTCGTTAATATATTTTGTTTTAGCTTTTATTAAAATACACTTAATTTATGATAGCTTGGATGAAATATCGTTTTCCTCACCATAATTTATACTTTACACATGTGATATGACTTACGTTTTATTATTTTACAGCCTGGGTGGGCTGAAAGATTAAGGACTTTGTAAAAACTTTTTGCAAGTATTCGTTTTTCAATTCCAAGAACGATTATGTATTGTATCGACATATTTTGCACAACCTTTAAAAATGGAGGTACGAAATAACATCGTAACTTACTTACTCATATTATATGGTAAAATCTAATTAATACATAGATTAAGGCACTGGAATAATAATTATAATCACTAGGCATTGGGCAGTAATGCAAATAGGTAGACCTATTTGCATAACTTTTGTAGATTTTATATCAATAAATATAGCTAATAGTTGTACATGGCATATTCGTGCTACGTTAAAAGCGCAAAAGCTTGTTTACAGTACACCTACTTACTGTATTGTGGCTGCTATTAACCAATCTTAAACAGTAACTTTATTTCAAGTGTTCACATCAAATTACAAATGGTCGACGTCACCAACGGAATGCACCCAGTAAATCATCAGTAGGGTTGTTAAACCAGCCTTTTAGTGCTCATGAGTGTTCCCGTAAGCCGTAAGTTGCTGTATAGTCCCTCATAAACTTGTAATTTTGTTGTAACTAAATGTATAGACCTATCCAACACGTGGTTTTATCTGAAATGCTTTCAAAGTGCTAAGATGCCTCATATCTGTTGTAGGTATTATGGTCCGTAGAAGAATTCTAAATAGATATATTGCCCTATTTGATGGCTATTGACAATCGTAAAAATGTCTTCTCGATTTATTGTATTGACTAAAATCACATTATTTATATTTAAACGATAATCAAATAACTAAAAATATGATGGGATATAGTAGGTTATATTAGATTAGGATTTCTATTTCAAAGTCATATACATAGGTAGTAGATAGTTATCTCTTTTTTCTATAATTTAGCTTCTCTACATTTTCATAGTGTGAACGAGACAAAAAATCTAAATCAATATTCATTAATCAGCGGATTAGATACCCATTTTATTTACGAGCAAATCTAAAATGTACGGAATTTAATTTCATTAGGGGATTTTAGTGACACCCGCTGCGTCGAAGCGGACAACTCGACATATTTCACTCAGCTGTCAAGAGCCGACCAATCACAAACGAGGATCAGCCGTGCGTTCCGAGTTTAAAAATGGTGGAGACTGGAGATAATTTTATTGTATATTATTTTGTGACAGGTCGTTATTTTGAAATTTTATCGGTTCGTGCTTTCAATATTTTCTCAAGTGGTTCTTTGGTATCTGTTGCATCTTTAAAAATTTAAAATGTTCTTATTTTTTATTCATATTTGTAATTTTATATTTTTTACTTTGTATCTATATGTGTTGTTATAGGTACCTAATAGGTTCAAGTGGGACAGCATTTTACTCCGGAGTAAAAACGACACTTGTATTAGCTACGTAGAGCTGTAGCATCTGTAGCGTGGATAGTTCTGTACCTACCTAGAATATGGAGGTAGGTATATTCTTTCGTGATGCCTAGGTACCTACATAGTAAAAATATTTATTTTTGAATCTTTTAGACATTAAAGTTGGTGTCATATTATTTACCCGGGTATTTCATATAAGAAAGCATAGACTTCACCGTACATATAAGTATATTTTCTCCAGCAAAGTCAACTACTAAAAACTTCCATAAAACAACAATTTCGAACGGGCCATTTCGCACGGAAAACACAGCATCCTGGGGGGTAAGGGGGCAGTGGGGCGGACTAGGGGAACAACTGAAGCCTGCTGCTTTATGCCCCAGAATTACGACTTAGACGTTTCAAACAATAACTCTCCCCATAAATACGGGACCGATTTCTTCACGCGTCAAAGATTCGTTTTTACTTATAGGCCCGCCGAATTTTTTATCGCGAAACACAGGGTGACTTTATCGATATGCATCTTTAAAAGTATATTTCAGTTATTTAACTTTTTTATATGGATCAGGTATCTTCTTTTTTAAATGTAGACATACAAGTGTTCAAAACCCATAGAAAATCTCACAGTAGGTAAGTACATTCTATTTAGGTAAGTTTCATACATTTTAGAGTAGAGCCTAGTATCTAATATGTGGTAGAGCCTAGTGATATTTTTTGTATTAGTAGTAGGTATATCCTATAGGTATCTATATTTAAGTTATTTTATTTATCAAATATTTATGACAATATCAAAGATTAAGTTGCTTATAGGTACCCACAAGATCCACAATTCAAATCCACACGACTTCTAATTTAGATACGTAATAAAGTACACCCTAATAAAAGAGCGTATTTTCGCGAAGACCGTAAAAATATGTTAACGTTCACGTAGATAGGTAAAAATTTTGCTGGATCAAAACAGCTTTGGAGTACCTAATATATATCTAGGTTAATTATTATAACTTAATTTGATCTAAAAGTTTATGGTCGATTTTTATTATTAATTCTTTATAATTAATTAACAAGCTTTACGTGTGCAGCTTCGTGAACGTATTCAAAAGAAATTGCCATGGGCATGAGATGTTTTACCCGCGGTAAAAAGTAGCATAGGTACTTTGCAACTTCCTAACTAGGTAAATACAAATTAAAAAATCATATCATAATAATTTTTTAATTTCTTCGTTTATTTTTCCCACAGTTTTCCTTTGATATTTAGTTTTTCATGATTACATTACATGCAATAATAAAACCTGTTTTCCGAGTTTAGAAACCTCAAGACTTAATTATTTATGATCGGAATTAGTCAAAATTAAGCTGGCAAGCAAATCTATGCATAGATATTGTTTAATTTTGCCAAATCCAAAAACATGCGATAAAGCGAAATCTCTCTCGACTCGAAAAAGGTAGGTATGTTCCAACAATAATACCTATAACTTTTGTTTTTCAAATAATATATAATTGTATGCTATTGATTACAACTAGATTAGGGTTATACCCCATGGGTAATTTGTTCCCCTTATTTATAAAATAAACAAAATATCCAGCTTATTTGATCGTGCTTCACAAACATTTGCGTGTTAGCCAAAGGCACTATCAATATTATTGGGACGTGAGCTAAAGTAATAGGTTTATTTCTACCTGTCCCTATGCAATATTATCCATAATCATCTATCTATTCTTTAAAAAAAAGTATTTAACGTAATTATAATTATGATAAAATTATACCTACTGACCGGTTGGCTTGGTTGGTAGTGGCCCTGCCTTCCAAGCCAGAGGTCGTGGCTTCGATTCCCTCCCGGGGCAAATATTTGTGTGATGAACATAGATGTTTGCTCTATGTCTGGGTGTTAATTATCTATATAAGTATTTATTTAAAATTGCACAAACAAGCGAAAGCTTAGTATGGGATCAGATCGTGCCGTGTGTGAAAATTGTCCTGAAATATTTATTTATTTGTAAAACATAATATGTAAATAATAAGGTTCAAGAATTTAATTCGTGACAAAACATTACCTATTTAATGGAATTGTTTATACAGTTAAAAACCTTTGTCTGTATTAAATTAATATACAAACCTATATATGTACAATCGTTTTATTATCTATTAGGTATTATTTCCATTATTAAAAAAAAATCAATCATCATAAGTATCCCATAAGAAAATACACTCCACTTAACAAACTGTAGTGTTTACAAATACCGGCATAATCTCCACTTGCGACTTCGACCACAGGCGCCTAGGCTCCCCTCAATAAAGGTGGATTAATACTGCCAAAAGCCCAACTTACTTAATAAATATAAAAGGCTTCTCCGCCCGAGATCGTAAACCGCCCTCTGCGCTCAGCCAAGATTACTTACACCGTGACCAGGGGAATAAAATCCCTGTATTTCGCAACACAAGCGACTTCCTTCGTTTCATAAGGAAATTTGAGGGACCATCATACATTGGACATGCTATTATCAGCTCTATGTAGATTGCTTCGTTCACTTGCCTTGCTTTCTTTCAGATAAGGTTTTATGAGCGCTCGGTAGAAAGGATAATGTTCCTCTTTAATGTAAAAGGGAGTTGTGTAAGCGTTCAAGTTTTGCGGTCAAAATTGATAAGAATTTATTTTAGTTGAAATAAAATATTGCAAGGAAAGCGTTCTGAAATCGTCTAGTGCCTAGAAATTAGAATATAGGTTTATTACTTTTTATTCAAGAAATGCTCTAATTGTTGTTGTATATTATCAGAATATATGAAATTTAAACCACACTTAGGTACCTATGTTATAAACGTGCTTATTTATGTGGATGGATGGATACCTAGATTTGTACGTGCCTTTGTTTTATACTAGTGTTGTAAAGCACACAACAATAGCTGATTAGATACCTACGTATGAAATCTGGTGCAGAGAAAGATCGTAGTCACAATATAAGCACATAGTATTCAGCTTTGTCTTATCACACAACTTTTCATTTATTCCATCGCTATTTATTGAATTCTAAAATACAAAATGAAAATAAAGTTTCGCATTATACGTACCATATATTCCCATATTATAGCCACACGTCCTAAGG
Organism: Colias behrii; assembly: GCA_029959065.1. Classification (NCBI taxonomy): domain Eukaryota; kingdom Metazoa; phylum Arthropoda; class Insecta; order Lepidoptera; family Pieridae; genus Colias; species Colias behrii. The sequence continues at coordinate 5,626,833 of JARWMC010000009.1, forward strand.
CCCGTCACATGGAGATAACAAAGTTGCAATAATTTATGACGGTACATTTTATTGCGAGCTCAGTTCGCACATGCGCCGCTTTCCTCTCGTAAATGTAACCCTTCCCGGTCGAAACGTATGCGTAATTTATTATACCTAATTATATATTCTGAAAGGTTTCGGTTAATTGCAGAACCAGCTTCGTTGAATCCAAAACGAAAATTTCGTTGGCGAGTGTCGAGTGGGGATCGGTGCGTCGGAGCTTGTGCAACTTTAATTAAATAATTTATCAAAATAATTCCATTGTGATGTGCGGATGGGATTATAAAATTAAAGGTACTTTTTTAAGGGAAATAAATTAACCTTAAGCTTATCTATACTAATCTATACTAATATTATAAAGAGGAAAGGTTTGTATGTATGTATGTATGGTTTTCACGCATAAACAACTCGGCTGATTTTGATGAAATTTGGCATAGACAATCTTTAGACCCTGAGAAAGAACATACTTACTACCTACCTACCTTTTATTGCGAAATATGTACCACGGGCGAAGCCGGGGCGGACCGCTAGTATACTATAAATAAGTGGGTACAGGAGTACCTATTTGAAATAAACTATTGATAGAAATCATTAATAAGATAAGTGTCTAACTATAGGTACATAGATGCTGAAAAAAATAAAATTGTTTCATAATAACACATTAACACTTTTTATTATAATAGAGAATTTCTTTAAACTTTTCCAGATGAAATTAACAATAAATTCTCATATTTGCCTACAGAACCATAAACATGAAACACACATTCGGAACCGCGCCGTGTAGTTTCAATTAATAAAACATTTTACGCTCATTTAAAGCAACTAAGTAGCTGTAGAGAAATCACCATAAAAATAACACTTAATTTCAGTTCGCAATTACGAGGCAGTTAAAGGGCTGGCTGGGACCCGACAGGGCCATTACATTACCTCACTTAACATATGAACTAGTATAGTTCTTACGCTCACCGCTCGTCGTTAACCGCTAAATGCTCTTAAGCAGACTCTAACTTTATAGATTTCGCACAAGTGCCTAACTAGGTACCTACCTAAAATTTGCACAAGTAGTCGAAAACTATTCATGCTTAGGTATATTAACATAAAATGGGTAAGTGGTACCTAGGTGCCTCAGATAGTATAAAAATGTAGGTACAGTTGCTAGTAAGCAAATATACATTTTTCGAAAGCTTTGATTTTTACATAATATGCCGGGAAGGTACTTAGACATTAAAATATTCTTCATAACTTTATTATGTCTACTTACGTAAATTAGAAGAACCTATGCTGCAAAGATGTTAAGCTTGGTAAGTTTCGATTAATAAATTTTATTGAGTTGAAACTTATTACGTAAACTAAAACTAATATCTAACTATGTATTTAATTTAATAGCATATAATTTTCTCTTTAGTGCCTACTCAATTTATATTACATCAATACATGGTATGAGTATTTCATTCATAAATATTTCAAGTGCTCAGTATGTAATTTATGTGTTAATTAATGCAGACTTGCCCGCATTATAAACAATCATTTAAGACGATAACAACTTTACCCCCCACCAACACAATTAAACTGAGTAATTAAACACACGTGTTTTTCATCAGTACATATTTATTTATTGCAATGATATGTGATGTGAATTTGCCTCTATGTCTTAATATAAATAATTACGATACAATAAGAGTAAGGGTTTTCATTACAATTATTCAAAATATAGGCCGCTATTAGACTACAAGCCGGCATAGGAAGAAAATATGGGTCAAATGAACCACCAGGGGACATATCTAGAACGATAGAAGAGCATAAAATAATAAGATTCATCACTATGCCGTCACTTGTAAGCTGTCCAACTGAGTGCAGATGAGAATTCAAAAGTACAGGTAGACTCGGTAAATTTTGGTCATATATTTTTGTACGGCATTCTTAACCATCGATAGATCCATTAAAAATAACAAGAAACCGCTCAGTGCCGTACAAAAATGGTGGTCCACCAAGTCGGAATTTTTATTTAATTTCCGAGAGTTACCGGGGGTAAATTTGGTCATTTGACCATGTACGGCATCTGTGTCATACTATTGCTATACTGCTTTTAATCCATTATTCCGCAACGCCGTACAAAAATCATGGGGACAAGGGGAAACAATCGAGAGTTGCAATCCCCTCTCTTTTACCACTCCAGGGGGTCATTTGACACAACACGAAATAAATTTATTTTTAAAGTATTTTATTCATAGATAATATTTTTTCATGTGCCGTACATTTTCGTTGGTTCAAAGGGGAAAAATCTGAAAAAGAAAAAAATCCATATAACGAAATGTTTGCTTTATATTTTTATAATAAAATATAAATATACATTAATATTAAGAAGCTCGAGGTGGTTAATTATCACCTTGGAAATTCGGAGTCAGGTGAAATGGACTCCGTTAAATTGATGAACTAATAAAGAAGTTATGAACGAAAAGATGTGAATTATTTGCAATTAGCCCATGAATACAGGTAAAGTCACAAGCAAATGCTAGTAATATATACATATTCAAAATGTACAAGTAAAGCGCTTTCAAATGATACCAAACACGGCATATTTATCTTAACTTAATTTTTTTACTCAGTATGTTTTGTCGGCTAGAAGGCGCCACATTAGATTTTGTGAAACCCCATATTATAGCCTTAAGCTAGCTGGTCGCTGGTTATCCAGTGAACAATTCAGACGCTTCTAATGATATATCATTTGTCGAATTCTGATAAGTAGTTTAGAAGTTACGAGGGAATAGATGAACATACATACATGACCTGTCAAAATCATAACCCTCCTTTTGCTTTGCCGTAGTCGGGTAAAAATATGTTAATGCCGTGCTGTATCAGATGGCCATAAAGCACCCTTAAAATTGTAGCTTTCGTCGCTTTCATCAGCCTAAAAGATGTGGTCTGCACAAAAATGTACGGCATCGTTTATTCCTAATTTATCTATGTTTATACTATTTAAAACAACGAATAAAGTGTAGAAAACTATTATATTTCATTAATCTACGATGTTTAAACTTTTACAAAATTTCAGTTTTTGCATTTCTCTATAACTTTTTTTAGAACGGTTTCTTTTGAACGGCAATACTATACAACAATTGAATTTTACAATATCATGTTAAAAAAAAAGTTCCCGTACAGGGTCAAATGACCTTACAGCTCTTTATATCAAGAATTCGATGAAATTAAGATGATTATTGGTATACATTTAAAAGAACAATTATTTTTTGACGGCATTGCTTCTAATAGTACTTTTGAGTGCTAGATAATGTTTTGGAACCGAAGCCGTACTTAGTCAAATGACCCCCTGGAGTGGGGAAAGAGAGGGGATTGCAACTCTCGATTTTTTCCCCTTGTCCCCATGATTTTTGTACGGCGTTGCGGAATAATGGATTAAAAGCAGTATAGCAATAGTATGACACAGATGCCGTACATGGTCAAATGACCAAATTTACCCCCGGTAACTCTCGGAAATTAAATAAAAATTCCGACTTGGTGGAAAACCATTTTTGTACGGCAGTGAGCGGTTTCTTATTATTTTTAATGGATCTATCGATGGTTAAGAATGCCGTACAAAAATATATGACCAAAATTTACCGAGTCTACCTGTACTTTTGAATTCTCATCTGCACTCAGTTGGACAGCTTACAAGTGACGGCATAGTGATGAATATTATTATTTTATGCTCTTCTATCGTTCTAGATATGTCCCCTGGTGGTTCATTTGACCCATATTTTTTTCCTATGCCGGCCTGTAGTCTATATATAATTGTCTTTTGTTTAAATAATAAAATACATACAGGTTATTCTGATAAAATACTTATAAAAGTTCATTAGGTATGTAAACCAAAATTTACTGTGACTTGAAACTATGTATACCTATTTATAACTATTTCAATAATTAGAGAACGGATTTCCACAATTTATGTACATATCTAGGTAATTCGGTGCATAAATATTTTTCATTTATAGATTATATTATAAATACTTCGTATTAATAAAAATCTTATGGGTTCAATTAAATCTGCCCATCATTTTGGTACATATACATTTACCTAAATTATGGCCAGTGTAATATTATTTAAATATTGAATACCAGTAGAAACATGCTGAAATTTTTTAAACACTTTACTAATTTAATGTTTCGTGATCTATATAAAATATATTTTGCAGAATACTGTATGGCAAAAGCATCGATGATCGAGGAAGTTATCGCAAGCTGTTGCCGTCGGCCGCCGGTTGCGAGCTTCGCCCAAAAGCGCCCAGCTTTCTGAAACATTGAAATTATATCTTTAATGGAAGTAAGTGTTTGCTTTATTTTAACAATTATTCGTTTTGATTTTATTATGAATAATATAATATTTATATGGGCACGTTAAGTGTTAACCCTCCCATTATATAATTTAAATTAAATTAAGAAGTATTTCATAGAACACACAGCTAATTAATTGCCATTCAATTCTACAATTCAAAAAGCGTCTTCCGCATCTCAAAATGCGTTATTTATTGCAAGTTCCCAAAAAGTCGTCATTTTCACAGTTAAGTGAGACGGTGATAAATTCCAGCACATATTAGTGCGTCATACCTTAATGCGATCGAATGACGAAATGTAAGAGCCTTGATAACGAGGGCTATAAAGTTCTGTCGAGTCGCGGGGAATTTCACTTGAGTGCTTTCCAGGGGCTCGATTTGATAACGAATTTGGAATGTCGAATGGTATGCACGGCTTTCAAGCTGATATATACCTATTTAGTATTTATATAGGCACATTCTTCGTTTCAATTTAATGTAGCGCTTTACGCGCCTACTTAATTTTATATGGGAAATTAAAAGTTAGTTATTACCGAATTAATGACTGCAGAAACTTTTATTTAAATACTATAGTATTTTTTACGTGTAAAGTAAAAAGGTAACTAGGTACTGGATTCGTTCGATTTTTATTTTAGGTCAAATATAGAGCTAGTAGATATAGTTACGTATAAGTAGTATCAAGTTCGTATTGATACGAATTGATAAAATAATATTATATTTTTTCGTATCAGAGCTACGTACAAATGTTAGAGACACGTGTATATTATGTGAAAGAATATTCCCACGGAAAATATATCCAGCATCAACTCCAGAAGGTACGATTCTACATCATGTGGTTGCATACTGATTACTGAAGCCTCAGTATAAATAATTATACCTACTGTTGTCTAGCTATTCATCTGTAGGGTGTTGGAGTCACTGCACTTTATCAAGTAGGTAATTTTCCCTAAAGAATCTCGTAGGTATAAATTTCAGTAGGTAGATATCTGTTTTTGCAACAGTTACCTACTAGATCTACCTATTACAAAAAATCCAAGCTATTTTATCTCACGTTAAAGAAATTAATTTATAAAATAGTACCTACCTATTTTATAAATTAATTTCTTTAACGTGAGAAAATTTTGAAACGTTTTTATAAAAAAAAATGTTTCAAAATTGTATCAAATCCTTTTCTTCCATTCCAGATATACTGGGAATCGAAACAACGGGAGTGAATTTCCAAGATTTCACAAATCACAAAGGGAGAGTGACTTTAGCGCGTCCTTTGTTCCCGGCCTGCAAACTATGACGCATGCTGTCACTCTCGCACAAGGATAAACCCGAACCCGTCTCTTTCTCTCATTAAAATATGGCGGATGCTGCGTACCTCGGGGAGGCAAGCCGAACGGAATGAAGGGTGGACTGGGGTCTTCACCCCATTCTCTTCTGAAATGAAGCGAATTTTAGGATTTTCAGAGGGAGAATCAATATTTATAAAGGGCAAACTTCGTTTTAAATGATGTCGGATAGCATTAAGATAAGAGATGAAAATTGTTTAGGTATTTAACTGTAAATGTAGGCTAATTCATTGTATTAGAAAATAATATTATCAATAAAAAAATAATTAAGCTATTCTGTGACCTACTTACTTCTTTCTCGACCTTTAGTTATAGTTATGTATACCTACCTATATAATAAATTGTTTTATAAAACCATTCAATAAAATCTTCTATGTTTGTGCTCGAAGTACTTATTTTTATTTAATGTTGTTGCAACTTAACATAGGTAGCTACTTAGAATAAGTACCAAAATGCAATACAATTCTGCAACTGTATCTACCTTATCTAACACATTATTAAATGACCAATAAAAGCCTAGAACATTTGTACAGTATTATACATTAAAAATAGAACCTTTAATTAAAGAAAGAACCTCCTATCCAGGTAGGTACCTACCGTTACCAGCTACGTGATAAAACCGTCCTCTACTCGCCGAGCTGAAGTAAAATAAACTCCTTCAGTTTTATTTAAACCTCACACGAAGAAAACTACCATTAATCCGTTGATTAGCAGTAGGGGGATTTAATTATTGCTGCCATGTAATTATCCACAACGCTAACGTTCGCAGAGTTATAGGCAACGTAATGGATCCTGACTATTTCCGCTAAGTAATGTATGGACATAAAATTTTTCCAGCTATTGAAATAACTGTGCAATTGTAGAAGAATTAGTTTGACAAGTCTTAATTGAAAAGATGGATTATAGTTGTGGGCTTGTGGCTCCGTATTTTAATTTAAATGCGTTCTTTTAATCTGTTTTCAATTGTTATCATAATTTATTAGCTATTATAATTATTAGCTAGGTAGGTATTATAATATTAGATAAGGTACCTATACTTAGCCAAAAATCAAACCTTAGAATGACCTGCCTACAATTTTACTGAGAAACTGAGATACTTTCAGGTTACTTCAGGCATTTCATTTTTATGTGGATTTCATATTGAATAATATTTAGATAGAAATTAGAAAGCTTCGCGACCCCTCAAGATAAGAAAATAAAGAAATAATAAAGATTAGGTACAATATGTGACAATATTGAACTATGTGTTAGGTTCTTATTAGAAAAGTTAAAGTAGGTACCTACCTATCCCGAAACCCTAACTACTTATAGTAACCTACTATTATCTATATAGGTACTAGCGGTTCGCCCCGGCTTCGCCCGTGGTACATAATATTTACGTTTTCTCTACATAAGAACCATCCTCGTACTTCAAGGAATATAATAAAAAAAGAATTATCGAAATCGGTTCAGCCGTTCTCGAGTTATGCGCTTACCAACACATTTTGCGATTCATTTTTATATATAAGATATATAAAAATGAAACCCGTTTTCCTAGGTCACGGCATCACGCGTGAACGGGTGGACCCGCACCGGTGGACCGATTTCGATAATTATTTTTTTATAGGTAATATTTCTTGAAGTACGAGGATGGTTCTTATGGAAAGAAAATATAAACATGTACCACGGGCGAAGCCGGGGCGGACCGCTAGTACTTATAATTAATGCCTATAGCTGCATTAATCTGCACATACCTACTTTAAAATTCCTACTTATCAAAAAGTCTTTAATCTCTGCAACGGACTATTCGTATAGGAGCTATACCAACGTTGACAAGAGAGAATTTTAGTATAGTTGGTTCTTTGATATACTGTTCCTCTTGCTATTTCGGTTAGAGTCCGGGCTGTCTGGCTGGTCGCAGTGGTTGCGTTTAGTAGTGCGCATCTTATCTGCACGGGATAATTTCCTTAATTTTAAGTCATTTTTTAACGCGTAATTTTTAATCTTTTGCCTTTAGATAGATCCATCAGACATAATTTTTTTATTGCAAGACGTTTTTTTCGTTGTTAAATAGGTGCCAGACGCAATTTTTTATTTCGCTTTTACAAAAAATTCAAATTATTTTAGTATGTCTGTAATTTTCATATTATGTTCTTCAAACATAATATAATCTAAAATTAATTAGCCAGACGCTAATTCGATTGTTAAGTATTAAATAATGTGTAGGTATAAATAAATAAAAGTAATGAAGCATGCAGCTCATCAGCTAGTGAATTTTAATTATGCGACAGGAAATAATTGCAAGAATACAATATTATTTACACTTGTTCTTATAAATAAAAGTAAAAATGAAAAAAAAAAACATAAAAGTGAAAAATATATTAAAATTACGGTATACATTCAGACTGAAGAGTTTTTGAAATTGGAAGCTTGAGACAACTAAAAAATTAGTTTCAATATTGATGTACACACATACACACACACAAACACACACACACCACACACGACACACACACACACACACACTCGCATGTTTAACCCTTAATTTGGCACTGTATGTACCGTCATACATGAACTTGAAAAAAAAAAATTGTTAAAATAATTACATCTTCCGTGTGGAAAATTAACATTATTATGTTGCAACACTAACTGTTATTGGGTGGAAAAAATAAACACACATGTAGCAACATTTATTTTGACATAAATTGAAAAAAATGACTACCCGGCGGACGTCAACTGTATTGTCCAAGGTATTTATTCTATTGTTATGAATATTACTTAGTTTAGGACAGGTGTAATGACTAAAATGTATGCTTTATTGTGTAATGGAATAAGTGTGATAATAATTGTGATGTATCTATTACATTGAATGGTTCTATTTTGATCACTAACATGATGTATGACGTGACATACACTGCCAAGTTTGTAACGAAACACCCGCCATTTTGTTTGTATGTCACGGCATACATTGCCAATTTGGGGATGTTTTTTTTATTTACTTGGTTTTATAGCACGCTATATTTTCTTTGTCGGCAGCAAAAATTTCTAACTCGTGGTGGTAGAATTTTAACGCTTGTGCCTGCTGAGCATGCACTCTCTGACGGTAGCGAAAGTTCTGACGATGAATTACGTGTGCGCACCCCGCTTTCTGCGACATCTTCTTCTGCACCTTCTATAGATAGCTCAATGGAAAGGCTCAATTTTTTAGATGATGATGAAGACCCCCCCCCCCCGACCAGAATGTTCGACTCACACCAATTTTTCGAAGCGTGTATTCAAGCCCGTCCCTAGAACCAAATTGTAAAAAAGTTTCAATCCTGAGTGACATTCCGTCACTCCCATTAACTTCCGCTTCTCCTGCAACCCCAGCAACCCCTGCACTTCCTGAAGCCCCCGCACCGCCTGAACCAACAGCAAGTGGCTCCATAACTGGCTTAGTTGCAGCTCGCATAAGGGTTTCTTCCAAGTCGCGTCCCAGAAATACCAGATCGCAACGGCCCACTGTTTCTGCTGTTAGACGACCTAAACGAATCACCAAGTTCACTCTGAACTATCAGTGGAAAAAAACGGTTTTTCGACACAAGGCAACTGTAGAAGAAGACTCAGATCACACCGACATATTAAACGAAACTTCACTCGGTTATTTCTATAAATTCTTTTCCCCTGACGCTTTAGTAGACATCGTAGAGCAAACAAACTCATACGCAGTATTTAAAACTGGGCGTTCTCTTGGCTTGACCGAAGATGAATTGCGAGATTTTTTAGCAATTCATATTATAATGGGTGTTGTTAGTTTGCCATCGTACACCGATTACTGGAGTTTGCGGTACAAATACGATCCCATAGCCGATTTGATGTCTCTAAAACGGTATCAACAAATCCGTCGTCATTTGCATTTTGTTGATAACAATACGCTATGACAATGTTGGCTATTTTATGGCAATGACCAGCCAAGGTCGTTGTAGGCTATGTTCAAAGCTAACGTCAGTGTTATGTATAAAATGCCAAGTCCGTCTGTGCTTTGTAACTGGAAAATGTCCTAGGAATTGTCGATTAGACTACCATGTGCGGGTTTAGTAAAGTTGGCCATTTCTAGGCGTTGTCACCTTGTTTTTCTTTTTCATTCTAGTAGAGGCCTTTGCCCAGCAGTGGGAAAGTAACATTCTGGTATTATTATTATCCTTTTGTACTGTAATTGGCAGTGTATGTCCCGGCATACAACACATTTCCTCAATGTTTTTATGGGCACTTGGCAATGTATGCTGTGACATACACTGTTTTTCAGGAAATCTGAAGTTCCTATATTTTTTTTACTATTTTTTTGTAACACCTATAAATGTCTACAATAAATTTTTATAAAAATAAAATTGATTTTATTACATTTTATTCTTTGCCAAATTAAGGGTTAAGTTTGTATTGAATTTAACTAAAGTAGTTAGCATGAATTTATATACGTGTATACTAGCGCAGCGGTCCGCCCCGATTTCGCCCGTGGTACCTACATGTTTAAACTATCCTATCTCTCAAGTTGGATCGAACTGCACATGGTATGTGAATTTTATTATAATCGGTTAAGTGGTTTAGGAGTCCATTGAGGACAAACATTGTGACACGAGATTTATATATAATTGTTATCATCATCATCACTACACATAGTATAAAACAAAGTCGCTTTCTCTGTCCCTATGTCCCTTTGTACGCTTAAATCTTTGAAACTACGCAACGGATTTTGATGCGGTTTTTTTTAACAGATAGAGTTATTCAAGAGGAAGGTTTATATGTATAATAACATCCATTAAATAGCGGAGAAGTACTGTTATTTTTGAGGTTTCTAATGTGATGTCGTAAATAACTACATTTTTTCCGCTTACATTGCAAACGCAGGCTGAAACGCAGGCCCTACGAGTTTTATCAAAATAATGTACTAAGTATTGTACACATTGAAAAGGTCTACAGAAAAGTCCGTGATGGTATAAAATGTCTATCTCTTATGGATAACCCACAATAACTTTTTTTTTGTCATTTACTTTTTACGACAAATAATAGCTAATTTTCGAAGCGATTTTAACCAATACAGCATAAATCCTTAACCAATAAAATACCTTGAATACATTGTTCATTTAATATAGATCTATATGGCCCTTTACACCATATGATTTAAGTGAATATTTTCTGTAATATTTTCGAAGATATTACAGATTTATGGATATGGAGGAGTATGGATATATATGGAGTTTCTTGCCGGTTCTTCTCCGTAGATACTGCTTTCGGAATCGGTGGTAAATTTTAAAATATGTAATGACGTTTCAAAAGTGTTATAAAAGTTCTATAAGAAGTCTAATTGAATAAATAAATGTTTGAGTTTGAGTTTGAAAAATTGCGGGACGTAACGTTTGCGGCGGTACCGGCCGGCCGCCCGGCTATATAATATATTTTATATACCTGTGCGAAGCCGGAGCGGGCCGCTATGTTTTTTTAAACAACGTTCACAGTTTTTCTGTTGTGTATTTAGTATCAGCATTGCGAACCCGTGCGAAGCCAGGGCGGGTCGCTAGTTAAGTAATAAAAAAAATTGTTTTGTATAGAAGATTGTTGATGTACCCTAATACATAGTTTATTTTTTAGCCTAAGGAATAAAATGTACCATGGAAGGTACTTGTTCCCACAACACAGGGAATCCTAGAGTAGGAACAATTCAATTTCTATGCATCTTATATTTTCGGAAAAAAAAGTTATCGTTTATTGTTATTTAATTTTCGCGGCCGACCCTTTCTATCTCTCTTGCACTTTAAACTATCTCTCCATATACACAATCATCAAATTGTTATGCTTACCTACTTTCACTACGTTTTTATTTGTACATATTTAATACTTAACAATCGAATTAGCGTCTGGCTAATTAATTTTAGATTATATTATGTTTGAAGAACATAATATGAAAATTACAGACATTCTAAAATAATTTTAATTTTTTATAAAAACGAAATAAAAAATTGCGCATGGCACCTATTTAACAACGAAAAAAACGTCTTGCAATAAAAAAATTATGTCTTATGGATAGATCTAAAGGCAAAAGATTAAAAATTACGCGTTAAAAAATGACTTTAAATTAAGAATATTTTCCTGTGCAGTTAACCCCTTACCGCATACAAAGCCATATATGGACGACGAAGTTCATGAATTTTTTATAGGCTAACTATAAACAATATCTAAAAAAACTACCTTACATCTTAAACAGCATTTCATCGAGAATTGGAATGTAATTAATTTATACAGTGTAAATATTATCCATCAGATATATTATAGATTTAGTCTAGCGCGTGCGACGGTTTGGGTGCGCGGAAAAAACCGTGATTTTCAAATTAAGATTTCAATATCAAAAAGGTGAGTAAAGCCATGAAAAAAAATATTACTTCATTCTTTAGTCTTTCTAAAATAAGGTTAAACATTTGGTTTGGTTGTTTTTTTGCTTTAATCATGTTTTTTTTGTACTTTTCCAAATCTGTCACATTTGGCTTCGTATGCATTCCGTCCAAAATATATTATGTCATATGTGGCTTGGTATGCATTCAAGGATACTTTCACTGATTGTTCCAGTATCGATCCTGGACACTTTTATCTCACTGCTAAGCATGTAAATATCATATCATCATCAATAAATACAGACTCATACTATATGCCACTGTATGATTTTTAATTAGCCGTTTCAGAGCAAATGCGAAAGTCAGGGAAAGCTCTTATTACCAAAAGACGTGGTCGTCTCTCAAAAACTTAGGAACATCGGCATCTCTGGAGTCTCCTCAGTATTCCTGACTCGCCAATTGCCGCAAAAAAGCTACGAAAAACTCCTGCAAGACATCTAGATTTTCACTTTGATTCTGTACGATCTGATGGGATTAGTCATTACCCAGTTTGGAAGAAGAACGCCCGTCAGCTATGCCTATATTGTTCCAATTTCGTTCCTTCACGTTATGTGAAAAATATAACGTGTTTTTATGTTATAATGACAAACGTAGGTAATTGTTTTAAGCAATTTCACGAAGTATAAGTTGGCTGTGATTCTGGGTGTTATTTAGGTATCCATATAAAGTACTAACATTTCGCCCGCGGCCTCGCCCGCTTTTTCAAAGAAAACCCCGCATAGTTCCCGTTCCCGTGGGATTTCCGGGATAAAACCTATCCTATGTGTTAGTCCAAGTTACCCTCTATATTATGTGTGCTAAATTTCATTGAAGTCGGTTCAGTAGTATTTGCGTGAAAGAGTAACAAACAAACACATACACATACATCCACCCTCACAAACTTTCGCATTTATAATATTAGTAGGATAGGATTTATGTTAAATATATGTAGTATATCAGTTGACTTAGCATTCAGGATACAAGCCTAAGTTTAGTTTGGGGCTTAGCAACCATGTGTGTGAAATTAGTCCGGAATATATTTTTATTTTATTAATTAGTTACTTTTTTCTAATTGCATACGAAGCCACATATGACAGAAAAATTACAACAAACACTGCATACGAGTCCATATATGGCGCCGTTTCATATTTTCTATAATATAAGTAAATAATTTTTTTTCTCAATTTGATCTCATAATGTAAGGTCTAATAAACACTTTTTTGCAAAAAAATAATTTTTATTTCATCTCCTTAATAATTCATGCAATAAGGGGATAAGATGCGCACTACTAAACGCAACCACTGCGGCCAGCCCAAGAAGCTTATATCTTATACACTGGAGATTTCGGTATGAACATTTGACGTGTAACAAGAAAATTGTTGTGTTTTATCACTTTCACACCTAACTTGGTATTGCCACTGTTAATACGAAGTTTTCCCAAGGCTACTATGTTTTTTTTTTTTTTTTATTGCAACCCCGGCAATGGAGCAGGCGACCCACTTGATGGTAGGTGATAGTCGCCGCCCATGACGTTTCACAGCATTAGGGAACGTATTGCCGGTTTTGAGGTGGAAGAAGGCTTTTAAGGTGGGTGTAGGCTTTTTTCTTGAAGCTTCCCATGTCATATTGGTTGGGGAACACGGAAGGTGGTAGTTTGTTCCACAAGAGTGTGGTTCTAGGCAGGAAATGCCGTGCAAAACGCACAGTTGTCGAACGCCATGCATCGAGATGGTGACGATGATATTTTTGTTTGTGCCGAGCAGTGCGGTATGTATATATGCTATAGTATGTATGCTGTAATATTCTGTGCAAAAGGTTAGTTTTTGTACCTACATGAGTTTGTTGATAAATTGCCAACAACGTCATTCAGAAGCATTGTTGGATGAGACAATTATTATTTATGCTAAATAAAATATGTATCTGAACCAATTATTAAAAAGCGATACTCCCTGATTATGGGTAGTTACCATAATAAAATTGTAGCAACTCTCACTTTGACAATATGGCATAAGTGTCAAAAAAATTGCGTCGCTTCGAATATTTAAGTTAATATTGTTGCGTATTTAATAAATATTTTCCGAATATAAATAATGTATTGCATTGTGAAAGATTGCAGAAGTTTTTGGACACCAAATTCTGGCATAAAATTTCACAGGCAAGTGTATATTTACGCTATTTACAATATTCCTCAATACTCATGCATTTACCTGTTTAGAATCATTTTCATGGCAAAAATCGTCAATTTTATCATCATTTTAGTAATCAATCATGCTAAATATCTTCTATCTATCTTCTTTTCCTAATAATTTCATCATTTTTCAATAAACCAATTTAACAAGTAGGGTAACCATGATGACGAGTTTTTACGGATAGCGAAGAGAAAATATTGTAATAGTTAACAAAATTATGATGAACATTTAGAACACCATTTCAAAGATTTTTATACTAGTAATGAAACAACGCACGACATCGATATTGCACTCACATGTGGTTTTATGTTTGTTCTTCTTTAACATAGAAATTAATAGTTCTTTTAACTTACCAAATTTTTTTTGTTTTACTTATTTCAGCTTTCCAAAAATGAAATAAAAAGAAATAAATGGCTGTCCATAGTGCCTATCAAGGGTAAAATTTATCAACATGCCAGAATATGCACTTTGCATTTTAAGCCTGAGGATTACGGTCCAGAAAAAAAATACCTTTTGAAAAGTGCTATACCTTTTTATTTACCACATTCTTGTTACTGCGTCTCAACTGTGGATAAAGTAATTTTAATTATACATATTATAATTAACCACCATGAAACCATTAGTAACCGTAAGTACAGCTCCTGAAAGACATACGAATTTCTGAGAACTGTAATATCGTTACCACACATCAACACTAGCGATGCAACTCTCCCTTTGGAATATTGAAAAGTTTTAGACTGAAGCTTGAGTAACCAAAACGATGTTTTAATGTATGTAGCACTCATTTTAATTAAAAAATCGTAGTATGAGATCAAAAGAAGCGTTATTTAAAACTATCATTCTCTACCAATTAAAATGGTATGTACCTATAAAGATGATAATTATTCATGTAAGTTGACCAGTAATATTATAATATAAATACTGTTAAAAATATATGTCGTTATTATTTATAGACCATGATTTTTAGTTTTTTTTATTTCGAAAAATCATGAATATACAAACCAGTGTGGTCACCCACAGAAAGAGACAAAAAACAACACTGACGTCATTCAAGGTTATATTTTCTTGTGACAAGTTAATGGTCATAGTGCAATCTCCAGTTTATTAGATATAAGCTTCTTGGGCCAGCCAGACAGCCCGGACTCTAACCGAAATAGCAAGAGGAACAGTATATCAAAAAACCAACTATACTAAAATGACTTTTTTTTAAACGTTACTAGCTGCCGTACCATATACGCTTGATTTCATTTGTGTGCAATAGATGCCTTTGTCCAATTGCCAAGGGTTCTCCCCTTTTGACCCCTGTTTTTGTATCGAGATAATTGCGTAGGAGGTCAAGCAAATATAGGTACCGTTAATGCAATCCATTGAGATGAAATCACGTATCGTCTCTTGGGTTTATTTTACAGCACAAACATAAATTATTGGATTTATTAAAAGATCTCATGCAACAATATATAAATATAGGGGAGAAGGGCCCAAAGGGGGCACCTTACCGAAAAATTTAAAAAAATGAAGTTTGAAAAGAAGTTAATCCATTTATTTTTTTGCCAAAAGTTCCATTGATAAATACTTTTGAATGCTAAGTGGTTAAATTTGTCAAAAGTTAAAGTATATAATAATTATTAACAGATTACTAAAAGCCTACGATTGCCTGCTTTGCCCGAAGGGGAGGCTTAAAGCGGGCTTTCGTTTAGGGCAAAACGGGCAGTAGTTGGGTAAAGCGGGCAGGCCTGGATTTAAACAGTAGATTTCAAAATATACAGCCACAAATAATATACATAATAAATAGAGTAAAAGACACAAAAATATTTTATAAGTTATGTATTTCAAACAGTCATACAATTATTTTTAAATGTATATATGAAACAAAGGAACTTCTTAGGAACTTTAAACTTTTAGGTACAATATTTCCAGATATATCTGAAATAATATTTAAAAAAATAACGCCCTGTTTACAGTCTACCATTATTTAGTCTCTAATAAGCGATACAATTATTTTATATACTAGCGGTCCGCCCCGGCTTCGCCCGTGGTACATGTTTACGTTTTCTCTACATAAGAACCATCCTCGTACTTCAAGGAATATAATAAAAAAAGAATTATC
The DNA here is from genome assembly GCA_029959065.1 of Colias behrii. NCBI lineage: Eukaryota > Metazoa > Arthropoda > Insecta > Lepidoptera > Pieridae > Colias > Colias behrii. Next base: position 5,643,195 of record JARWMC010000009.1, read on the forward strand.
GAAATCGGTTCAGCCATTCTCGAGTTATGCGCTTACCAACACATTTTACCGATTCATTTTTATATATAAGATTTATTTATAAATCCTAAAATAATGTAATAGGTAGGTATACAAGTTCCAAAAATTCTTGTTTGGACAGCCCGTAAAATAAAGAGTCCATGTGGAATACGTATTCCAAAAGCTCCATTTCTTGTTCCGTAGAAAAGACAGTAGTACCTAAACCTACCAAGCTTTACATTACACGAACCCGATTTAAGATGTCTGCAATGTCGTTCTTGGAATCCCATATTTAGGTAGTTGTTACTTTTTTGACAGCTTTTCCTAACTCTTGCACTTCTCGTTTTGCTTGCTGCATAGTTGAGCGTTGCCATGAGGCTTGTGAAGTTTTACGCTTATATTTACGCCGGTTATAAGCGGTCATCTGAAAGGAAAAAGCAAATTAACAAAGGAATGTAACATTTTAGCGGACGGGGCAAAGCGGGCGGGTGCCCGCTTTACCCTGCCCGCTTTGCCTTTTTCGACATTTGAAAGGTTCAGACGAAATTCTACCTCAAAATTTTTAGACACGTGGATTTTTATGGAACCAAAATATGGCCAGATAGCCACTTAATAACTAACAAATTTTGGTTAAAGGATTGTAAACACCAAAATAAAAAGAACACATATTACATACCTTGCAATATTTTTCAAAAATCGTCGAAAAACATTTATTTGTTGCAGCTTGTAAATGCGTGCTCGCAAGCGAATCCAACGACTGCCGCTAGGTGGGAGGGGTGCGGGGATCGTGCTCAAGAGTCGCGCGCGCGCCATTATTTAAAATTCCGATACTATACTGAGTGCCCGCTTTAGGCTCTGTGCCCACTTTAGGCCCCTTTCCCCTAAACTTTAAAGTGTTGGTAGGTTAATACCTTTACTTTTTATACCTATAAGGTTCTTACTTACTTACCTACCTACTGAGAATTTATTAGATACCTACCTCTCAACATTCTATGATTTAATTGATTTTTATGAAACTTTCGTGAACAGGAATTGTAAATAATGCCTAGGTCACAAATATCACAAAGAATTTTGTTATTTGAATCTCCATATATTAAATTATTTAATGAAATACCTACCTACTCAGATAGATACCTACCTACCTATAAATTATACCTAACTACCTACTTAATCATAAATTATGACATAAAATATATTAAGTACATACGAAACACTCAGAAGCTATGTTTTACATGTGATCTATCTACAACCAATAAATGCAAGTTTTGGTTCTAGCCAGAATCAATATTGGCACAATAATTACAAAATTATCACTTTATTTTTAACAGCGCCATCTATGACTTACATCTTAAACATATATTTCAAATTTAAAAAGCGCCATCTAGTATAAATCAGCAACAAACCGGTTATGTAATTAATGCCATCTATCGGAGAAGTTTAAAACAAATCTAAATTAACGCAATCATGAAAGCATAATAAACTTTAGCTTTAGCGACAGATGACTCTAAAATATAAATAGGTACCTACACCAGTAAAATATTTATTATTCTGAATTAATTATCTGAATATTTCCATATCGCGGAAAATAATCCTATGATTTGATGCAAAATGAACAGAAAAAACCGAAATGAAATGGTGCGAATTATTTCCGCGCATATATTTTGTGTACTTACACAAAAGTACAGCAGGTACCTACTCCAAAAGTAATAAATAATAATGCGCATAGAAATCTTCGTCACTGTTCGGCAACTGTCATATTCCCGGAGCGTCCGAAGATGATATGTATATAGAGTGGTTAAATGCATTTTCTTCATGCATAATTTAGTCAAATTATGTGTTTTGTGCTAAAAGAGATTAATATTTATTTGTAAGTAACGATTTTGTTTCGATAATTCCTTGTAAGTAAATAGCGAGGATAACCCCACGATTGCGAATATATCTTTGTTGGATTGATTTACTTGGAACATTTTATAGTACCTACTTTTAAAGTGTCTTACTGAAGCTGGTGTAATGATGGAAAAAAAGAAGGTTAAAATAACACAAAATTTATATTGTATAAAATATGGTTTTCAAACACAGGTTTACATTTAAACCATATAAATCGAATCATTAAAATCTCAGTTCAAAAATATTTACAGTACTGATCATTATTCAATATTATGACAATTACAAAAAAAAAAAAAAAAAAACAATCAAAATCAGGGATTATCTTTATTTCTGACATTTTAGATACATCGGAACTTTCATTATGCTCTTCTTAATTTTCACTTTCCCTACTGCCATCACCTGTGTAAATCATTTCATCGATTAATTCAATTCACCTTTAAAATCAAAACCAAGAAGGGTATGTAATAGCAGCTCTATATAATTCCACACAGATAGAACACGTGCAGTCACCAACAATATTTAAAGACGACTGGCGGATTTTTGAGTTTTTTGACTGACAGGCTACCGTCACCTACCGCCCGATTTGTTTTTGATTGTGTATGACCGTGAATTGACTTCTATTTCTTTTGAACAAGGTGTAAAATGCAAGTGCATTGTTTAGGGCTCTTACGATTCAATAATTCGAGTGTTTTCGGAAATACGACAATTAGCGAAGATTTGCATGCGCATTATTAATTTTGTAGTAGGGTAGAAGCTATAATATTATGAGTCTGGGGTCCATATTTTGTGTAATGTATACTTGTTCAATAAATGATTTTTGTTTTATTCATTTTAACACAGTTTTATTAGCTACACGGTGGCTACACGGTATGTTTGTATGTAACCGAATCCTTAGTACCGATAATTCCTAAACACGAATAATGCCATCTATTGTTAGTTTTATGATCGTTTATGGGTTCAAAGATTTTTATTTAATTTGGTTAGATATTGATAGATGTCACTTTAACCAAATTGGACAAAATTGCCAGACATTCCATGAATCTCATGAAATTTTAATTTTTAAATATTAAATATACAAAGTGTGGTGCAATTAATGAATAACCTGGTATCTGGAGGTAAAGGGCGTTGTGGCGGTTCAGAAAATTGAATTTTACGTTTAGTAAAAGTCCCTCGGTTTTTGATATTTTCGAAAAATAAAAATACTTAAATTACACCCTTTGCCCCTTCTTGTTGATGATGATGATGTTATTTTACCCGCAGTGCTCCGCTGCTGACTGCTGTTGGTCTTAGCGAGATGATAGGTAAATAGCGTATAGCCTTCCTCGATAAATAGGCTGTCTAACACCGAAATAATTTCTCAAATCGGACCAGTACCTAGTTCCCGAGATTAGCGCGTTCAAACAAACAATATTTCCTCATTTTACTTTTGAGTTGAACTTCTATCTACGAAACGAACAAAATACTAGCTATTTTGTTACCTACTTAACTAAAAAGTTAAAAGTTTAAAATTAAAACTACTTAGGTATAGGTTGGTACGAACGAACCTACCTTCGAAGTTCGAATACCATATCTACCTAATCTAAAGAATTTGTATTTGTATAATGCCCACAAACAAAACTAATAATAAAAAGCTGAAGCTTTTAAAGCTAAGTTTATAGCTTTATTGTGGTTATAAATTATCGCAACAATAGACATGATTATCGGTGGCATTGTTAAATACCACGCTATGGACAAAAGATGACCGCTGAAATAAATATGGATTGTAAAACAGGGATGGAGTCTTCAATATTGAAACAATTTTTAATTATTATGCCTAGGTACTTAGGAATCCAAAATGTTCGAATGCTTGTAATTTCAGTATGTACTTACATACCTATTTTAATTGAGAATAATGAAAAACAGTGACAAGATAAAGCACCTACCTGCCTATATACCTACCTACCTAGGTAAATTTTATATAATTTTATATAATTACTTACCTACTTCGATAATTTTTAAGACCAAAAAAAATTAAGACATGATGATTTATGATGAAGTTATTGGAGAAAAATAAAATGCAAAAAAGGTACCTAGTAGGTACATAATTGAAGAATATATCCAGCCAAACTAATTAGATGGGTAGGTAAGTAAAATAACTTAACAGGTAAGTAATTATAACTTTGAAGAGTTTGAGACAAGAGTTTTCTATGTTACTAGATAATTTTTTCGCCCTAGTGTTTAAAGGAAAATCACATGGGAAAATTGGTAGAAATATGTTGATTACCTGTGTGTTATTATATTTTAGTAAGCCAGTTTAAAAACTTACCAGTACCACCCTGGCCTCAGATTTTGCGTATTTCTATTGTTGATCAAAATTCAATGAATGATTTTATTAACACCATTCTAAAGGGTTAACGATTGTAGGTATGTAGGTAAGCAAGAAAATACACGAAACGAATTAGATTTAAGACATTCAGTTTACATTTTGAGGTGCGTGGAGGCGTGAGTGATAATGTGGAAACAAAAAATAAATGTAGTGTAGTGAATGAAAAAAATAAAAATAAAAAATGTGAGTGCTGATTTTTTTTAAATAGGTACATAACGTGTGTCAACTTACCATGGCAATAATTCTTTTAAAGTTTAAACACTTTGAAGTCACTTAAACAGCAGGTAGGTATGCGAATTAATTAATTGAACTAATTTTAAGCTTTTTAAAAATGAAACAGCTCGAAATAACCAGAAAAATGGGTGAGCTTGTTATGTAGAGACGTGACAACACAGTAAAAGGGATCGAAAGCGCATGTGGTCGCCATTACAAAGAAAGCACACTGCTGACGAATCAGCGAAGAGAATTTTGCCGCCATTGCGATAAAGGCGGGCTTTCACGTCAAACTTTTATCGAAATTATCGAAATTATCGCGTACGAAAAGGGAGGGCTACGCAACTGAACATGAGAAAATAACTTTAGATAATGTAGGTAGGTATATTAGACCTACACGAGTATAAAATCTTTAGCTTCAAATATTTCATCCTAGTTTTATAGCTTTCCGTTTCTAGGACTTCTATGGAAACTGATAGTTAATTTAAATAGGTGAATTAGGTGAACCTAATAAAAGCGTACAGCTCTCTAAAATAAATTAGTCGGTTATTTTATCATACAACTAGCGACCCGCCCCGGCTTCGCACGGGTGCAATGCTGATACTAAATACACTACAGAAAAACTGTGAACGTTTTATATAAAAACATAGCGGCCCGCTCCGGCTTCGCACGCGCGGGTATAAAAAAGATAGCCGGGCGGCCGGCCGGTACCGCTGCAAACGCTACGTCCCGCAATTTTTAAATCTGTAATATCTTCGAAAATATTCACTTAAATCATACGGTGTAAAGGGCCATATAGATCTATATTAAATGAACAATGTATTCAAGGTATTTAATTGGTTAAGGATTAATGCTGTATTGGTTAAAATCGCATCGAAAATTAGCCATTATTTGTCGTAAAAAGTAAATGACAAAAAAAAGTTATTGTGGGTTATCCATAAGAGATAGACATATACCATCGCGGACTTTTCTGTAGGCCTTTTTAATGTGTATAATACTTAGTACATTATTTTGATAAAACTCGTAGGGTTCAGCCTGCGTTTGCAATGTAAGCGGAAAAAATGTAATTTTTTACGACATCACATTAGAAACCTCAAAAATAACGGTACTTCTCCACTATTTAATGGATGTTATTATACATATAAACCTTCCTCTTGAATCACTCTATCTATTAAAAAAAACCGCATCAAAATCTGTTGCGTAGTTTCAAAGATTTAAGCGTACAAAGGGACATAGGGACATAGGGACATAGGGACAGGGAAAGCAACTTTGTTTTATACTATGTAGTGATGATGTCAGTTCTTAAAATAATTCAGCAGTCCAATACCTAACTGAAAGGAGCGGTAAAAGTGATGGAATTATGAGCGGTTCGATAGGTAAATAGTTCGGCAGATCATAGCGAGCGGTGACTCAATAAACATTTATCTACTAGGTACTTGCCCAAACTTTTATAAAATGTATATATGTAAACATGTAATTGGTCTGTCCATATACGCTTGAAGTACGCCGTTCCTCCAGCTGAAGCTAAAAACATTCCACTCGGACAAAAAAGGAAGCGGCAGACCGTCGATAGCCAAAGGCCAAAGCTGCTCTTATTTTACATGCAGCTTAGTTTTAACTGCTGAACTAGGTAGTTATTAAACTTGCCATTTATAGGTCATTTTTAACCTTTTTAACTTACCAAAATTGCTATTTATACAACTGCCTCTTTAAATCAATGCCTTTAACAATTAATCTGTTTCGTAGTAGGTAGGTACTTACCTACTTAGTTTATCACAGAGAAGGCCAATTTTCGATTGCAGCACAATTATTATTGTAATACTTTTCAGGATTTGATCTTTATTAAAGGCTCTAGGAATTAGGATAGGTAAGGTAAGTAATAATACCTATGTACCTAGTACCTACCTATGTTTTATTTTTTTTCGCGGTTCAATTCCTGACGGAATATCGATATTCAAAAATCTAACGATGCCGTTTTAGTTTTCATCAAAATCAGCCTCATGGTCATGACGGACTATTTTCAGCATTTTTCTCTACCGGCGTTTTTTACCTAGTTGAAAAATTCACTTGTATTTAGTTATGTAGGCTATTGTACTACTACTTGCTACTTAACATAATATTAGATTTATTCTTGTTATCAAGAAAACATAGGTGATGAGATTGCAAAAGTGACTCCTCGATTAGAAATAGGGTATCCTTCTAATTTTTTTGGCTCTTTCAAGTATTTCCTTTATTTCTTAAATTAAGATGTTAAAAAGAGGAATGTTAAGAATATCTACAGTCCTGTGTATATCATTTTAATTTAATTTAAAATATCCATTGTAGTAACTAATCTGCACAATAATTGTTCCCTGAAAGAAATTTCTCTATAATTATAGATAAGGCTCCATGAGCGTGTAGACACCTAAACGTTAAATTATTGTTTATACCTAGTAGGTCATTAATCTTCCTACTAGTAGGTAATATTTATATAAGAAAGTATTACCACAGATAATCATAATAATTGATGATCTATGTAAAACTAAATAAAAAACTATCTGATAAACGCGAGAAGAATGTATCATTCATTCTACAAAATTGGAATACCTATGTTTAATGTTTATATTTATTTCACGCTAAAGCCACTAAATTTAAAACATAACTCTCCTTGGTAGAGTAAAACCAAGTTGTACGGTCTACAGTTTGTTTAAACAAGTAGAGTAGGTATGAAGCAAAAATATTCCCATGTGTAGGGTACTGGGTATCTCTTAGTTAGACAACATATCCTACAATATAATATTATGTATTTAACAATAAAAAAGACGGTAGTGAGCAACACGTTCGTAGTAAAAATAAAAAAGCAATAAGGATCTTGCGATAAAAAGCGGACGCCCGTAAACTGCGTGTTGGGAGTAGGTATACCTATTCTACTTTCAATTTATGGAGAGAGACTAGAATTTTATGTGCGACAATGCAGTATTAGACTGGGGTAGAAGCCTTTAAAAATAATGAAAAGATAAAAAAAATCGCAGTCGGATGAAACCCATTAGAAAAGGAGGGGAATATGATGAAAATAAAAGGAAAAATAAATTACGGTCAATCCGAGTTCGGGAAGTGGGAGGGGGGAGCTTTTAAGAGAAAAGAATGGTTTCTCTCGATTTCCGACAAAACTACAAGTCCTACAGAAAAAAGTTCAATGGCAAAGTTGTGGGTAATTAAAAGTTCTACAACTTTTGTATTCACAATTTTTTCACATAACCTCAAAATTTAGGTGAAAAATTCAAAAAACCAAGTTTTTGGTCTTTTATTTTTATCTACTTGAAAATTTATTGTTTTTCTACGAAATTTGGTGAAAACTTAATTTATTATGTCCCAAATACACTGTAATTTATTTGATTGAAAATATTTATTTTTTCGCCTTATTTTGAATTAATACCAAAAAAACAACCTAATTTTCAATCGAAAAGTCACCCGTCAAAATATCAGTTTTTTTCAAAAACTGGGGCTGCCTTTTATTCATTGAAACCTCTACTTTCATATGGTGTAAAAAAAAATAAACACCACTATAGTAAATGTTCTCAGGAAATGCATACAAACAGTGTGATAATGAGCTTTTACTAAATCAGGCACACTTCTCGAACTCCATATTTTCTCTTGTATCGGCTTTTCGGTAATATTTCAAAAGAAAAATAATTATCTGTTCTAAGTTTAATATTTTACAGCATATTCAAAAGCAAAATGATGTCGATAAAAACATTTCAGGTAGTTCGAGAAGTGTGCCTGATTTAGTAAAAGCTAATTTTCACACTGTTTGTATGCATTTCCTGAGAACATTTACTATGGTGGTGTTTATTTTTTTTACACCATATGAAAGTAGAGATTTCAATGAATAAAAGGCACCCCAATTTTTTGAAAAAAGCTGACATTTTGACGGGTGACTTTTCGATTGAAAATTAGGTTGTTTTTTTGGTATTAATTCAAAATAAGGCGAAAAAATAAATATTTTCAATCAAATAAATTACAGTGTATTTGGGACATAATAAAGTAAGTTTTCACCAAATTTCGTAGAAAAACAATAAATTTTCAAGTAGATAAAAATAAAAAACGAAAAACTTGGTTTTTTGAATTTTTCACCTAAATTTTGAGGTTATGTAAAAAAATTGTTAATACAAAAGTTGTAGATCCTTTTATTACCTACAACTTTGCCATTGAACTTTTTTCCGTAGGACTTGTAGTTTTGTCGGAAATCGAGAGAAACCATTTTTTTCTCTTAAAAGCTCCCCCCTCCCACTTCCCGAACTCGGATTGACCGTAATTTATTTTTCCTTACATTTTTATCATATTCCCCTCCTTTTCTAATGGGTTTCATCCGACTGCGATTTTTTTTTGTTTCAAAAATTATCTACTCTAGTCTATATGTAGTTACTATAAACATACTTCCTACAAAGTTTTTCTTGTTGACAATTATTTTTACATTGTTTCTAATGCAAGCTTCGAACTCGGGCTTAGGTCTTAGATCAACTTAATGATCTAAGGCTTAGGTACATGTACTCGGGCACAGAATAATAACTAGTGGCTAGCTAACTCGGGCCACAGAATAATATCTAGTAGCTTGCTCGGGCTTACATGTAGGTACTCGGCCTCGCGTAAAGTAATTCAATCGTGTAGACCGTATTACCACTCGTTAGTAAGAAAGAAACCGTATATTAAAATAATACGTAATATTGAAAATTTAGCCTAATTTTACATCGAAGAATCTCATATAAAATCATCACAATTTTTAGGTTTGTGGTTTTGTCTACATTTAGATGATGTAAAATATAACTACATTTCCATGTAATAGATTTTTCTCAGTAAAATGTAAAATTTTCCTATAAAAATTATTGTGCTTTTTCGATACTTTACTTATCAGCTATAGTCGGATTTTTAATTAGATGAAGCCAACCAAGAAGCTTATATCTTATACACTGGAGATTTCGGTATGAACATTTGACGTGTAAAAAGAAAATATTGCCCAGTTGTTGTGTTTTATCACTTTCACACCTAACTTGGTATTGCCACTGTTAATACGAAGTTTTCCCAAGGCTACTATGTATGCTGTAATATTCTGTGCAAAAGGTTAGTTTTTGTACATGAGTTTGTTGATAAATTGCCAACAACGTCATTCAGAAGCATTGTTGGATGAGACAATTATTATTTATGCTAAATAAAATAAGTATCTGAACCAATTATTAAAAAGCGATACTCCCTGATTATGGTTAGTTACCATAATAAAATTGTAGCAACTATCACTTTGACAATATGGCATAAGTGTCAAAAAAATTGCGTCGCTTCGAATATTTAAGTTAATATTGTTGCGTATTTAATAAATATTTTCCGAATATACCTAAATAATGTATTGCATTGTGAAAAATTGCAGAAGTTTTTGGACACGAAATTCTGGCCTATAATTTCACAGGCAAGTGTACCTATATTTACGTTATTTACAATATTCCTCAATACTCATGCATTTACCTGTTTAGAATCATTTTAATGGCAAAAATCGTCAAATTTATCATCATTTTACTAAGCAATCATGTTAAATAAGTTCTTTTCCTAATACTTTCATCATTTTTCAACAAGTTTTCAACAAACAAAGGTCACTGGGCACCATAGTACGAAAACTATACCCACGCTGTACAGAAATGAAATAGGGTGGAATAGACAGAGTAATGTCTCTAGTTTACGATAGTATGGGTCGCATTAATGTGGGTACTGTCAGTCAGGAATAAAAAAAAATGTATTATCCAAGTCTATATATTTTTTATTAATAATTATCTTTTTAATTACATATTATTAATTAACTTTTCATTATTTTGCGTCATCAATTATTACTGTTAATCAAATATTAATGTAGGGACTATGGACAAAAAAAAATAAGTACTTAAAAATAAACTTTTATTTTATGATTTATTCAATGTGGTCAATGTCTATAGAGGTACAATTGTATCATGTAAAAAGGCCGCCGGTGCATCTATTTGTCCTTGATGTCTGGAGGTGAAAAAAAAAAAAAACAAAAAAAAAAAAAAACGGTGTCCGATTGCTAGCAAGCCGCTGAAAGTCATCGAATTTTTGGGTGCGTTCAGCAGATAATTCGCAATCGATAATTAGCGATTAGTCTGGTCGAATGTACCCAGTGATTCAATTCATAATTGAGGATGTCGTGTAAGGATATCTCACAAAAACATAGATTTTTTATTGTACTGTAACTTTTTACTCCCATAGTATATAAAGAAAAAAAATATATTTTATTGAAAGTGGGGTTTCACTTAACAATTAAAACCTAGTTTGGTTTTTGTACGAGCATTTCACAAAACGGGTCAGATTGTGCCCAATGTCCTTTAACAAGTAAGGTAACCATGATGATGGGTTTTTACGGATAGCGACGATAATATATTGCTAAACAATATTATAATGAACATTTAGAACACCATTTTAAAATTTTTTATACTAGTAATGAAACAACACACGACATCGGTATTGCACTCACATATTGTGGTTTGTTCTTTTTTACATTGAAATTTATACTTTTTAACCTAATATTTTTTTGTTTTACGTATTTCAGCTTTCCAAAAAATGAAGTAAAAAGAAATATATGTGCCTATCAAGGGTAAAATTACTGAGGATTACGACCCAGAAAAAAAATACTGCTATAAACAGTTTTTATTTGATGTTTTTGGCTTGAAGTTGACCCGTCGAAGCAACGCGTTTAAAAAGAAGATCTGAGTAACTTACAATTTGGTAAACAGCATCTGATGCAAAACACAACTTTCCTCTATTTACAAAGGATGTTAATGATGTATATCGGTTAATATCCAAGCTTTGTAGCCAAAAGTTATCAAGCGTTATTTAAAACTATCATTCTCTACCAATTAAAATTGTATGTCGTATAAAGGTGATAATTCTTGTAAGTTGACCAGTAATTATAATAAAAATACTGTTAAAAATATATGTCGTTATTATATTTTATAGACCATGATTTTTAGTTTTTTCTATTTCGAAAAATCCTGAATATACAAACCAGTGTGGTCACCCACAGAAAGAGACAAAAAACAACACGGACGTCATTCAAGGTTATATTTTCTTGTGACAAGTTAATGGTCATAGTGCAATCTCCAGTGTATTAGATATAAGCTTCTTGAAGCTAACTGACGTTTACTGTGTTGTCAGTTTTTGATGAAATAAAAATAGCGTTGTCACAAAGTGAATGATTGATAAATCCGGAATGAATGAAATTGCCTCGATCGTCTAGTTAATATCTAGTGTGTAACAATATAACATCAAAAAATAAACACAACAATGACAACAAACACAACGTGTTTTTTGTCAACATTCTACTAGTAACTTAGGTACCTATATCTTATATAGCTTTATATATTATAAATATAAATAATGTTATTTATAGTTTGAAATGATTAACTATTCACTTTCATTGTTCATTCATCTGATTGAATGAGAACTGAATTCCTCATCTCTTTAAATATGGCAACATTATTTTATAAAGTGACATTAGCTGCTGTCAGATATCTTCGTTTAATTAAAAATCCGACTGTATCATTTAAACAATACCTAATTATTTACAGTGTAGGTATTTGAGACCTGAAAAGTTTTCACTAAGCTTCGTGAAATTATATTAAGACAGTAGGTATGATTAATTATGGATACGCTTATCAAATTAACTAGGTACCTAGGTAGGTAGGTACTTATCTATTTAAGTATATGCTCAGCAGTCAGCAGTCAGCATATAAAATAGGTACCAACTTATGTTCAAGGAGACAGCATTTGTTGAAAATGAAGATGAAATCAATTATTTTTCCATTCGTAGTGTCAACTTCTAAAGATTTTTGTTCGAAATTTCTCCTATAGGTTTGACCTTAATTTAAAATGAATACAAATAAGAAATGTGTATAACATACCTATATATTATGTTCTATGTATTTATGTGTATTACATTCACCGCTCCCTCTATTGTGAGGCCGCCACAAACCTACAAGATCCCATATAAAATGTAATATCGATGCCTGAACTGATTAGTTCTGCTTTACGTGATCCATCGTAAAAGACGCGTAAACCACCAATTTGAGATTTACGATATCGTAAATCATGATTGTTTACTTGTATTGTGATAAGGGAATAAGGGAATAAGTAGGTACAATGGCAGTACTCATAAATCAAATTATAATAAAAATATTGTTATGTGTGTAGGCATAAAATGATTCATTTCAATATTATCGATTCATAAGAAAGATATCTACCTACCATATCTTTATCATAAACCCTTATTCCTGGTAACATATATATATCGACATGTTGAGGAGTTCAATTTTATGCAAGAACAACCGATGTCTACTTAATTATGGCTTATACCTAATAATAATAATTAATCAGATGTTATGTAAGTAGTACCTACTTAGAACCTATTTTATTTTAGTCAAAATTAGTAATTTTAAAATAAATGAAGTTTTCTATGATAATAAGTTCCTTCGATGATGATTAAAAACTGATATAATTATTTAAAAAAAAAAACAAACAGGTAAAACTTAGAGGTAGGTAAAACATGTTTTTAATTTTGTCAAATAGCTAAAAATAAAATCCAACACAATTCATCCATTTACTATTTAAAATATCCACAGATTCTGTTTTTATGTGTAGACTAGCTGTGCCCGCGACTTCGTCCGCGTGGAATAGTGACTGTATAGTAGTTACTTACTACTTAACTTTTATTGAGTAAACACGTACAACCATAATTAATTAAAAGAACTGTTAGTAAAATTTATGACTAAACTGAGCTAAAAAATAAAAAAGAAATGCCTAATTAATTTTTTACGTAAAATTTCTTTTAAATTATGTCATATTATTTTTTAGGCACCAGGGTTGAGGGGAGCAAATTTATTTACCTTCCTTTCTTGTATGTGTGTTTTTAACAATGTATCGTGCAGCAACTGAGCGCCGAGACAAACGTCAAAACGCAAAGGAATAGAATCCGCTATCGATACTAATTTACATAAGCGTATGATGTTTTGCTAAGGATTTGTTCACCCTACCAACGACGACGACGACCACGAACAAAATTTTCATTCAGTCGCAATTTAACAAAATTGTGCAAAACACAATTAAAAATAAAATATTAAAATTTCCTGTCGTTCTGGTGCCTGGAATTTTTTTTGAGATCAATGAATGAAAAAATGTATTTTTCGTAGAAACGGTGGCTCCTAGAAAAAAATGTATTTGAAGTTTTTTATACATAATTTTATGATCTACAATTTTGGTAAAAGATGATTATATGATTAACTTACCGTCTCGCCGACAATCGCAAAAAACCTATTTTTATATTAATTATCCTCGAATTTTTTTTTCTTTTCGAGTACCAGTATGACGGGAAATTTTAATATTTTTTTTAAACCAATTTTGTCTGGAGGACAATTTTGGTCGTAGTCGTCGTCGCCGTTGGTAGTGTGACCGAACCATTACTAAAATATCATGAGTTTATGTAATCACAATCAACTATTACTATTTCGGGAAAGATTATTGAAAGAGTACATGAAGCTCGAAATTTAGGTATTGTGTTTGATGAAAACCTCAGATTTGAAAACCATTTTAACACTATTATCTCTAATTGCTTTTACAGGCTTAAACTACTATATCGAATTAGACCCTTTTTAAGCACTGAGCTTCGTATACGGTTGTGTGATTCTCTAATTTTATCAAAATTCAATTACACTGATTGTATGTATGGTTCCAGATTACTCGTACGTACTAAAAAGGCTATACAACGTGTACAAAATAGTTGCGCGCGATTTTGCTGGAATATTCCTCCGCGCCATCACGTCAGTCCTTTTTTGAATGAAGCTAAAATTTTAAATATGGAAAGCCGACGTCAAGTGCATTTTTCTAAGTTTCTTTTTGGGATTATTATTAATGAGCGTCCAACGTACCTTTACCAGAGGCTTCATTTTTGTAGGGATAAAGGACGCAAATCGCTTGTCAATGAAACCAGGGGTATGAGTCAAAAGCTACTTATTGTGCCCAAACATCACACAACCGCTTTCAGAGGCAGTTTCAGTTATAATGCTACGAAGTGTTGGAACAACTTGCCTCCACCCTTACGTAACCTTCGTTGCATTAATAACTTCAAAAATAAAGTTGCTGCTTTTATTTTTAAAAAACAACCGTAACCTACTGTAGAATGTAGCATCTCTCTTTTGTGTCTATTTATCTGTATGTATGTTTATTAATTTTTTATTTTCGTTATTATTTATTACTATTTTCTTAATGTTCTAGTATATGTACATTCCTATGCCTTCTATTTATATGTATAATATTTATAACGTGTAATATTGTTTATTTTATTAATATAATTTCTATCCCTCTATGCTTCGGTCTGTAGCTGTACTTCAAACAATGGGGGCCACTGAAAATCAGTGCTGTGCTGTTGAAGGCACAGCTTAATACTGAGTTGGTCCCCTTTTTGCTAAAGGTCTGCCACACTTTTGTCTTTTTCTGTGTTTTTTGTATTCCTTATTCTTTTCATTATATCTGTTGTTGGCTTTTGGCGAAATAAATTATTCTTATTCTTATTCTTATTCTTAAAAAATTAGCGATAGTAGTTTCTATTCTTTAGCGTTATTCTATTCTCTGACATTAGTCTTGGCCTGCTGATCAGCTTAATCGATACTCAGTTTTTATCAAATCCAGCACCAAATTCAAATCAGATCTTTCCTGTCTCACGCATGTAGTAATTAATTACCGTTTAGACCATGCAATAAAAATTAAATTAAAAAACACCCAACGCAACGAATAAAAGTGCATAGAAAAAGGAATAAATAATTTCACAAACTTCCCGACGATCTTTAAAAATAAATACCATCTATACTGATATTATAAAGAGGAAATGTTTGTAATTATGTATGTATGTATGGTTTTCACGCATAAACTACTGGAACGATTTCAAAAATTCTTTCACCATCAGAAAGCTGCATCTTCACTGAGCAAAATAGGCTAGGTTTTATCCCGGAAACGGCCGCAGGCGGAAAGCTAGTTTTAAATATTTATAAAAATAAAAAACAAAGTCGTCGGGGCTGCCATGCCATCATTATCATAATACATATATCATATTTTTTCTTTTATAATGGTACTTAATTTTAAAGATCGTCGGAAAGTTTGTAAAATTATTTATTCCTAAAATTTTTTCTTCATTGCGTTGGGTTTTTTTTATTAAATTTTCTTTTATAATTTAATTTTCTTATTTTCATGTAATATTTTCAAGTGAGCGAGACCGAGCTATCAATTCTACCTCCATATTACATTCCTACATCATATTGATATCTATAAGCTTTTTGCTCCTTGAAATCTTTTAAGTTGGGCCGTAACCGTGCACAAATTGCAATGGACCACAGTGGCAAAAGAAGTAGGAAGAAGGTATATTTAGGAAAAAATATTGCCAAGGGCCAGGCCCATGTGGCTATGAGTAGAGTTCAAAATTTCCAGGGTGTGGCTATCCTCTCGCTCCCATGTCCCCTCTTCTTTCACAGACTTCCCTTTCCACCCCTAGTAAATGGCAGAACCGATTTTGATGTAAACCATATCTAATTGTATCTATATGTACACGTCATATCCTGTCGTTTGATGCTCCATTTGGTTTATTTATCCAACAACTGTCACCCCTAAAGTAGGACTGTTGATATTTTTTTAAATATCGGATTTTCGATGTATCGATATTTTCAAATATATCAGTATCGGAGTTCGGTATATCGAAAAAAATATCGATATTTCGAACTTGAAATTTCTTATTTCGGCTTTATTGAAAAAAAATCGTAAGTCAGCTCAAAAATGATTACACAATTTATAGTCTAGTAGATTTATTAAACAAATTAAATTATGAATGTACATAAGTATTAGGTTATAGTTCTTGGTAATTACTTTTTAAATTTAAATAAGACAATTATGTATACCAATACCAATATTTTTCTGTAAGTTTTTAAAAATACTCTTTGTTTTAAATATGTTCAGCTGTTTGGCTACTAAGATTGTTACGCACTGAAAGATTGATTGAAGAAGCAACTCGTTCAGAATTCAGATGATAAAAAATTGTCAAGCGACTGCTAACATTAAGTTTACGATGATTTTTTAGATTAAATAAATTACGGAAAAAAAATTATTAAAAAAAATATCGACCATCGATATCGATATTTCAATACCGAACTATCGATATATCGTCCAAAAAATATTAGTAATAAATATCGATATTTCGAAATAATAATATCGATATTTCGATATATAGATATTTTATCAACAGTCCTACCCTAAAGTGCCCTATATAATATGTAATAAACGGATGAACCGATTTCTATAAAACATTACTAACTAATTGTAATTCACACGTTGCCCTTTCATATTTTGATATGCCGCTTGAGTATATTATTTGACCACATTCGATTATTGTTCATTCCCACTTTTACCTCTGTAGTCTAACAAATGGATAAACCGAATTGGATAAAAATAAAACTAACTGTACTTCACCCGTTATGCACTTTCATTTGATATATGTCTCTTAGGTATATTTGACAACATTCGTTTTTTTTCATTCCCCCTTTTATCTATATATATAGGTATAGTAATAAGTAAATGGATGAACCGATTTTGATTAAATACGTCTAATTAAACTTTACACGTCATGCCCTTTCATTTCATATGTCACTTGAGTATAATTGACAAAATTCATTTTTTTATTACCGCTTTTATACCTATATCAAATACATGGATGAACCGATTTTGATAAAACGTTCACTTTCATTTAATATATATCACTTAGATTCGACAACTTTATTTTTTTTCATTCCCACTTTTACCCCTATAGGTAGGTATAATAAATGGATGAACCGATTTTGATACACTTTATCTAAGAACCAGCGTCGGAAAATATGCTGCCTAACAAAAAACCGCATCTAATTCGGATTACCTGTTAGCGAGCTACGGTGGAACAAACAGATACACACACACAGACACACATAGCGGTCAAACACTTATCACTCATCTTTTTGCGTCGGGGCTTAAAAATATATGTAATACGACATAATTTAAAGGACATTTTATGTATAAAATTTACCTAAAAATAAGCATAATTTTAATTTGACCCCTCCCCCCCTACTACCTCAGCTTACCCCCCCACCCCCACCCCACCCTTGGGGACTTTCGATATGATCACCTGGACATTTTATAGAAATAACTGTAGCGTATAACAGATAACTTACGTTTTATCGTACACTGTATAATAGTGTACCATAGAAATTAGAATGCCTTAGCAAATGTTCGCCGTGAATACTTAAATGGTCATAACTTTTTTATTTATAAACCGATTGACATGAATTAAACACTAAATGTTAAATGAAGATTACCACAATATATTAGTGAAAACCGCATTTAAATCGGATATGCCGTTTCTGAGATTAGCGTGTTCAAACATACAGACAAACAGACAAACGGACAAACAGACAGACAAAAAAATTTTTAACGACAGTTTTGGGTTTGGGTTCGATTTAGTAATAACCCCTGCTAATTTTTTGACGTGACAACGTCTTAAATTAGGTTGCGACTGGGAGTCACTTATGAAAAAGTGTAACGCTTGGTAACGTTACGATGAGTCACCGAACGAGAGAGAGGCCCGCGGTCTGCCGCGCGCGCAGCACATAAATATTCTACCGAGAAAAAGACGTTGTCACGTAAAATCTTCGCCCGTAAAACCGACTTTACAGGCAACCATTTTTTTTTACATATTTTCATTGTACAGACACCACTTTTCTAGAATTTTATTATATGTATTGATGATGATATATGCACTATGCACAGGTGTAGGTATGCCATCGTCTATTTAAAAGCCTCAGTTAAAATATTTTTCCTCGGCCAGTACCTAATTTTATTTACAGCTTTAAATCTTCCAAATTTTTATCTCGAAAGAAGCAGCAAATGAATAGATAGTTATTCGCATAATTATGCTCTTGCTAGTTGCTATCGTGAAACATTCAACTGTAGGTAATGTTGTTTAGATTTAATGGATTATTTGTCAATAAGGTCTAAATTATCTTAGAATCTTATTTCAATCAATTTAAATAATAGAGATAGGTACCTACAGGAAAATATGTCACATAACCTTACGTGACCTTACCTCGTTTCCATAGTTTAATGTAGTTTTATTAAATAAAACGTGATAAAATTGGATATAAACAATTCATTCGAAAGTAGTTGGTAATTAGGGTTACCTACTTAGGAAAAGAGTAGGCAGGTTGGAACCTTAAAAAATACTTACCTATCTAGAGATAAACTACGATAACATGGCGCGCCCCTCCAAAATTCAAAACGTTTGAAAGTATTTGTGAAATTCATAATAAATAATATAATATAATAATAAAAATTAATAATTTAATTATTATATTATTATAAATAATAATATAATATTTAAATATAGGGTGATTTTTTGCTGGTTTCTCTTTGGCAATACTGTTTTTGATAGATCACGCGTGAATCGTGTCTTGTGTCTTTATCAAACTTGTTCAGTTTGGTCTATAATTTAAGCATGAATCGACTTACGAACGAACAACGCTTGCAAATTATTGAATTTTACTATCAAAATGCATGCTCGGTTAAGAGAGTGTGAAGTCGGTTAAGAAGTGCGCGATGCACTTCTTCGATTGGCGATTTTTTTTTTGCCCAAAATGGAAGAATTGGACATGCCTCACATGTGGTTTCAAAAAGACGGTGCCACATGACACACGGCACGCGAAACAATAGCCCAATTGAGAGCCGCCTTCGGCGAACAGTTTATCTCACGTTTTGGGCCCGTCGATTGGCCGCCTAGATCGTGTGATCTAACGCCTTTGGACTATTTCTTATGCCTACAGGGATAAACCAGCAACGATTGACGCACTGGGAGCCAATATTGAAGCATTTATTCGTGATATACCGGCCGATATGTTGTAGAGAGTGTGCCGAAATTGGGCCTTGCGAATGGGCCATCTAAACCGGAGCCGCGGCCAGCATTTGCATGAAATCATCTTCAAACATTAAATTATATTGATCGTTCTATCGATTCCATTATAGATTACAACAAATTTTTCAAATTTTTTGTGTTTTTCTTTAAAATCAAATCCTAACCTCTTAAAAAATCACCCGTTATTTGTATTTCACTACACACATTGAAACAGTAATTTGGAGGGGCGCGTCATGTTATCGTAGTTTATCTCTACCTTATGTCACTATCGTATAGGAGCTACCAACGTTGACAAGAGAGAATTTTAGTATAGTAATTGGTTCTTTGATATACTGTTTCTCTTCGAATTTCGGTTAGAGTCCGGGCTGTCTGGCTGGCCGCAGTGGTTGTGTTTATTAGTGCGCATCTTATCTGCACAGGAAAATATCCGTAATTTAAAGTCATTTATTAACGCGTAATTTTTAATGTTTTGCCTTTTGATAGATCCATCAGACATAATTTTTTTATTGCAAGACGTTTTTTTCGTTGTTAAATAGGTGCCAGACGCAATTTTTTATTTCAAAATCATTAAAATGTCATCGAAATAAGTGAAATTCCATCAACATGAGTCCCCGTGAAGGATATACTATGTATAATATTCATTTTACTATTTACAATTTTTAGCAACAATCTACCTACCAAGTACCTACCATGGTGCCTCCTTTTCCCAACGAACCTCAAATACCACAGTCAAATACCTAGGACGTTAATGTAAACTTGATAAAAACCAAATATCATCAAATTCATATTAATACCCAAAAGTGTAATAAATATGAAACCATCTATTAAAAATATTAGTTTACTAATTATTCAATATAAGTATTAAAAAAGGATAATATAATATAAGTAATAAAGTGATTAACTACTTACCTTTTAAGCTGACTCATGTTGTAATTTCACTTATTTCGATGACATTTTAATTATTTTGGAATAAAAAATTGCGTATGGCACCTATTTAACAACGAAAAAAACGTCTTGCAATAAAAAATTAATGTCTGATGGAATTATCTAAAGGCAAAAGATTAAAAATTACGCGTTAATAAATGACTTTAAATTACGGATATTTTCCTGTGCCCACTTATAAACGCAACCACTACCGCCGGCCAGACAGCCCGGACTCTAACCGAAATAGCAAGAGAAACAGTATATCAAAAACCCAACTATACTAAAATGACTTTTTTTAAAACGTTTATAGCTCCCATACCACTAATAGGTAAAACTTATTAGTTATTAGGTATACAGGAAAATGCGACACGATGATTTTCTTGATGGACGATAATATATTATTGAGCATTTTTAGTGATTTTGTGTTTTTCCCCACATTAAGTACCTAAAACGATGGAGTGTCTCAATTCGTAGCATGTAGTTTGCCTTCATGATATTATAGATACAAAGAGGGGATTCTCTTTTATCTAATAGATAACTAATCAAAGTATTCTGTTCCAATCTCATCATCATTCTGAATAAGACTAGGTACCTAACAGATAAACGAACCTAAATATGTAATACCGATACCTACCTACCTATGAATTGCATCTCAGTGGATAAACCTTGATTTACCCGATCATTGAATTTCTGCGTAGGTAAGTATATAACGCAGAAATTCTATGTTAGTCAATATCAAATGTTCCATTGTTAGTATATTCTTACAATGTACGTAATAAAATATCCCAAAACCATTTTATATCCAGAATCTAATTTCGTGTGACGTAAAATTTATGGCCGAAGACCACTTGGCACGTATAGCATTATGCAAGATGTGCAATTTTCTAGTCGATCTTTATTTCTCCTTTTATGGACGTCTACTTGAGTAATGAAAAACGATAAAACTGCGTGGGGATAAAACGAGGGTTGTTGGAACCTTCTACGTTTATCGCTTTACAACGAATGGTAGAGCTCTATTTTATGACCCCGCCAATTTCACTATTATATAGAGAATGTTAGATAATATAATGGCTGTTCACGACTCACGTACGTTTATATAATTTGCATGGGCTTCCACAGTGTAGGTAAATTTTAAGAAAATTTAAATACTTACTTTGTTTTAAAATTATATGTCTAGCAAATTCCTAATTCTTTTGACATGTACCTATAGCAATAATATTATATAGGTATACAAACAAGATAGGTGATTTTTAATATAATACGTAGGTACCTAGTCACTAGAGACTGAGAGGCAGTTTTTGTATACCTACCTACCTACTCAATATATGTTTATTTTTATCTTATTATTATTTTTTACTTTTCTAGTGAATATTCTAAAGAATCTGTGTTAAGTGTGGCCGTTATCAATATCGAGCATAAAAAAGTTTTCGTTTTGCGTTTGCCTAGTAAAGTTTTCGTTTATACCTATCTAGTATCTACCTACTATCTACTAATATAGTTAGGAGCTCCCTTAAAAATAATAATAAAATGAAAATTGAATATGGTCGAACAAATAGGTATGTTAGGTAAATGGTAAGTACCTACCCACCTACTTCAAATGTTACAATTTTATTTATGTTTGTTAAAATGGGTGGATGTTTGCTTACTCCTTCATGCATAAATCACTGAAGAGATTTCAATTATACTTGGCAGTGATCTACATATTATATCACATTAGTTACACACATTGTTACACATGAGCTAAGTCAATTTTATAACCGCGCGGCACAGCCAGTAAAGAAATAAGGAGGTCAAAAATGTCGAGAGCCCAAGTTGCATGGATAGAGGGGTCAGCTTTGCCATCGCCATCTAAATTATTTATTTCAGACACAGTAATCCCTACAAAATGCAAGATGTGTTAGCAAAATAATTTAAACTTATGTAGGTATCAAAATATACCTAGGTAGTAGGTACACGTACAGAAGAAGGTACCTCAATTCAGCCCGGGTCCGGGTATCTATACTAATATTATAAAGAGGAAAGGTTTGTAATTATGTAATTATGTATGTATGTGTGTATGTATGGTTTTCACGCATAAACTACTGGACCGATTTCAAAAATTCTTTCACCATTAGAAAGCTGCATCTTCACTGAACAACATAGGCTATATTGCATTTTCAAAAAAAATTGAGATCCTTACCAAAAATGCAATAACGTAACCCAAGGTGTAAAAAATTCTGTCATCGCGTGCGCTGCGGAATCTATTGAAGGTAGAACAAAAAAAATGTTCTACAGACTCTACAGTAATATAGAATGGATCAAATCTACAAGAAAGTCCGCGATACCATAATATGTCGGGTCCGGGTATCTATACTAATATTATAAAGAGGAAAGGTTTGTAATTATGTATGTACTATGTATGTATGTATGGTTTTCACGCATAAACTACTGGACCGATTTCAAAAATTCTTTCACCATTAGAAAGCTGCATCTTCACTGAACAACATAGGTAGGCTATATTGCATTTTCAAAAAAATTAGAGATCCTTACCAAAAATGCAATACCTAATGTAACCCAAGGTGTAAAAAATTCCTTAAGGCTGCAGTCTAGCAAAATTGTGTTTTCAACAAGCTATTTTAACATTTTTTCCAGGCTATAGTGATAAAAATGATAAAAATATTTATTTTCTTGATTATCAATAAGTGTTATATTCGTAATGCGCGTGAATTTTTTCACATTTGTAAAGTTACTTTATGTTACCTAAATCAGGCCTTCAAGATAAGTCTCTCTCCCCCAAAGACATTTTCGAGCCAAGTTTGTGCACTCACTACGTTGCAACCAATTACAATTTACACAATTTGATCAGCACATAAATATCCTTATACAGTCGTTATTCAAATCTGCTGATTACAATTGCCGAAAAACTCATGATTTTCCTAATTAGAACGTCATAAATTCATTAAATTTTCCATTTTTCAAAAACTATTAATAAATACTGCTAAAAGTAATTTTATTCGAGTCGGTTGAAGACCAATAGCTATGTCCACACTGTGCCTTTTTTCGTTCATCAAGGGCATGCGTCACAGCGCAGTCAATAGCGCACACAACGCATGCCCTTGACGCATGCGTTTTTGACAGTTGAATGCACAGCGCGCGCTGCGAAAGACGTTTCCCGCGTCTGGTGGATTTCTGTGCCACAAAGCGTTCAACAACTAGATGAATTGTTTGGACACCTTGAATAAATATGAAAGAGACATTAAATTGTCTCCAGTAGCTAAGAACTAGGGATGTAACGATACCGATACCGATACCGATATATCGGCCGATATATCGGCAAGCCGATATATCGGTATCGCCGATAATAAATCAACCGATACCGATATTTTTTTATTAAATTCTTTCTTTTCTTTTATGTTTTTGCATTGTATTCATTCATATTGTTTTATTTCTGTTTCTGTAATAGTGTTAAGGAAGAGCGGAACCTCCTGACACAAGCATTTTATTTGCTTACTAGGAGTGTTCCAAACACAAATTTGTTTATGTAAAGGAAAGAAATAAATAATTTTGAATTTTTTTAATTTTTAACGTGATAATGTTTTTAAAATCGTTTTAGTCGGGTGACATGTTCATAAACTTGTGTCACACCAAAACCTCACGAGCGCGATCGCAGGTATAACGAGAGAGAGACGGACCGATCTCCCGTTTCATCTCGAGCGCTGCCACTGCATTATGTTATCACGTAAACATCTCGATCGTAAACCTACTTTACAAACAACCAATTTTTTTGATATCAAATAATTCAAAAATCCGCGCCCAATGAACGATGCGGGAGGCCGCCCGCGCGTGCGCACTTTGTTTTCTGAAAAAACTCTACCAATACTGCCGTCCTTAAACTAAAAAGCCGTTAACCCTCAAATGGTCAATTTTCAGTTTTAAATGTAGGGTGATAGAGTTCAGAATTCTCTATCTTTCTGTCTAAGAATCATTAATAGTTATAAATATATGAAAATATTGTAAGCCGTTAAGTAACACAATTTTCAGCGATTCCATAACTTGAAAGCGTCTAACCAACACTACTTCGCTAAATTTCCTTTAAAGTACCTTAACCGCCAGATTTAATAATTATTTTTTAGCTTTTTACTTGACTAAAAGTACGTTATCAGATTATACTTGACTATAGGGACGCAAAAGGACTATAACTGCTTTATGATATGCTTTCATATAACGATTCCAATGGAAATCCTTACCTTATTTGCAGTTACTCGCCCTTAACGCTTTTTTAGTTAAGTAATTTTATTTAGGAAACATTCTAATAACACTTTTTTGCTTAGCTACAAAGCAGCTAACCCTCATTTTTTAACTAAAAGGCAGTTATCCGATTCTGGTGATGCATCAGTTTTGGGGATGAGAGTGATGATGAAATAATGTCGCTCCCAAGCAGAGTACCGATTGTTTTTTATTTTCTTTTACAAGACGTATTGTTTCTGATCAGGTTTACTAAGTTTTAAACAATCTAGCAGCTAAATTACGGAAAATATAACAAGTCAAAGTTACGAAAATTTGGTAGGTAATGGTTACGACAGTGCGAACTTTCAATCGTACTTCTCTGTTTAGACTCTGATTTGTCTCTGTAACCGAGAAAGAGAAGAAAGACAGTCTGTACTATTTAATTTTTAAAACTATTTATTAATTATGTAATTTACCCCTTGGGTGGAATTAGTAATTGACTGTCAAGCAATGTACTAGAGATGGTGATACAAAAATTGTTAGGAGTACACTACCTTTGACCCGCTGACGGGGAGTCCATTTTGCAACTATTGCTATTTTTTCTTATCTTTATATGTATTAGATTATTAAGATTTGTATTTTTTACATTGTAGCAAATAAAAAGTTTTCTACCTCCTGCTATTTTCCACATATTCTGGTATAGGTATTATATTTTCTGAATGTGGATGAAAGAGTCTTCGAATCATTTGATAAGCGGTTCTACATTATTTATTAAGAGCATCCCACATGTAAGAGCTTGAAGCCCTATTGAAACCAGGGTGTATTTTTTCAAAAACCTTGTGCACAAGTCTTAATTTTTTTTCAGGAAACGATTTATGTTTACATTGTTTGTGGTTCTATATGTACTCACATATCCGTGACTCGTATGATGGCTTCGCAGAAGAATATTTAAAAAATAACGTTAAAATTGCAATTCTAAATGAATATACGGTTCCAAAAAAGAAAAGCGAGAAGATTTATCTCAATCTTAACCCCTTAACACGTTCACTGCGGCATGTCCAGTATCGGGCCATCAGCGACTACACCACAGTGCGGCGCCCAAAATCGCAGTTTTCACCGTGGTGCGGCGAGGTTTTTTATATGTTAATCAATGACTAGAAAAGAGACAAATATATTTTTGTGATCACAGTTTGAAGTAGGACTCAATTTCGTTTAAAAATCGTATGGCAAAATATTGGACACAACGCATAGAAAAGAAACCGTTTCTTTTGTGTGCGGCATGTCAAATATTTTGCCATGGACAAGCACCTCATGCCGCACTGTACTGCGAGCGCGCCGCATGTCAGTCTCGCATAGTGATGCACCAGGACCGCACGCGTCGTTATCAAATTTTTAAATGACATTGATACCTTAGAGGCTTTAGTTTTTTTACTTTCTTTTATTTCGTAGCATAAATGCAAAAATGTGATGACAGTTGTGAAAATAATATAAAACATTAAAACAAAAGTTACTGAACAAATTAAAACAAAAGTTACTGAACAAATTAAAACAAAAGTTACTGAACAATTTCCTGATAGTACTCTATCAAGTACCTTGTTTTATATGTGTTTTTTTTGTATCGACGATCTCGTTATCTGTTAACAAACAGACTGAAATATACAAAATTGATTTATATCGATATCGATGTTTTATTTTACAGTGTTTCCCATCGCTATTACTGTAAACATGCCGTATCATCGCAGTGCGGGATGGCAAATAATTTTTCACAAAATCAGGGGTTTACATTTTCCCTCATATCTTTTAAACTATTGGGTCAAACTAAAAGCTATTTATGCGGTATATACTAGACTATATATACTATTATCTGAAAAAAAAATTTTTGAAATATCTTGAAATTTCATGAAATTATTAACCTTCAAAGTCAGAAGGTGCGATGTGATAAAAATGGCTCATGACGCACAGTGGTGAACTTGCCGATGTGAAGTATGGAAGACATGCCGCAACAACGGTAAGTTTGGCATTTTAGGTGCCGCAGTGTACGTGTTAATGAGCCACTGTAATGAAATAAACGTGAACATGACGAGAAATAAAGGTTAATTTTATCGAAAACTTAAAAGAGTCATTTAGTAAAAGAGTTTAAAATACTTGTTACTCACAATAAGACGCTAAAACCATTAATTTAGATAGTGTTTAAATCCTTAATACTTAAACCTAAAAGCTTTTGATCCTTTTCCTTTCCATTGGTTGACCTAGAGGATGTAATTCTCGAGAGCAAAGCCTCAGACAGCAGCAAATTTTTAACATTAGTAAGATTAAAATTTAGTACAACTATATAGAATCATAGTACAAAAGCATCCAAAAGCCCTTAAACGCTGATTATAAAGTTTTTGAAATTTAAATTAAAACGAAAGTCATAGCTTAAAAGTAGTTATAGTAGCTTAACGACGTTTTAGGTAAGCATTTTATTACTAAATAAAAAAAATCACAAAATGAAAATAAAAATACTAAATTACTTAGCTAAAAAGTCGCTATGGTATGTGAACGGCCGTCTTGTCCAGTAAATAGTTAAAATTTTCAGATTATATGCTGAACTAAACGAGAAAAAGTGAATTTAAAAATAAATTATAACAGTTTCTGGGTAAAAACTAATATTTATATATAATATAATTAAATGTCGATCGATGTATCTCACAATAATTATTGTAAGTGTCATAATTTTTAAGAAATAACGATTTCCGTGTTTTTTGCCATTTACTCGAAACTCACTTCGTGGGCTTAACGGCTTTCTAGTTAAAGGACGGCAGAATAGTAAACTTTTATTAGGTACTGATTGTATGTGTATTACTTAAAGTTTAACTGACTTCGTAAAATAATAATACCTACTAAAATAAATGGTTTTGTTGTTTTTTGATTTGGCATTTTTATTTAAAAGAATACGATTAACAGTTGTCTCTGTTAAATGTTGGTAACTTTTTATGCATAATTCACTATTTATTTTTCTACCAAGCCATCGATATCGGTATCGGTATCGGTATCGCCGATACATTACTACAAATATCGGTATCGGTATCGTATCGGCAAAATCATGTATCGTTACATCCCTACTAAGAACCTAAGTGTTATAGCTAATTTTATTTCACTAGGTATTGCTTCACGTAACTTGGTGGACTGTTTTGTAATTATTGGTGTAACCAATTTCAAAAGTATATAGAATTTTTTTTCAGACACGTGTAAAATTTTTAAAAAGAATATCTTTATCTTCTCGTAGTTCTCTCATAATCACATTACTTCGATTATTGTAATAGCCTCGTATCCAAAACTTTCGCTTGGTTCTTTTTTTTCTGGAATTTCTTATGACCAAGTATCCAGCACATATTCCACTAAGGGCCGATTTTTCAATGCCCAGTTAAACAGCTAGATAGACTTTATTCTTCAGTTAACAAAATATTCAATTTTTCAATAGACGAATAGGACTTATCTATCGAATAACTACGTTATTTGAGGAATAAATCTATTTGCCGCTCCAACGGCCAGATAGCGCGCTATTCGACGGTTAGGCGTTTGAGTTGACAACTGACGCGTCAAATTTGGGATCATATTGAAATTGATGTTTTTGATAGTACTGATGACCATGCCATTGAAAATTTGCCGAACGCTGCCTTTAAGTATGTCGTTTCCATCGTAAAATATATAAATTGAAACACAAATTTAACCAAACTCTTTACTCGAATCAAAACAACAATCAACAATCATAGAAGACAAGAGCAATACAAGACAAACTTTTATGCACTCCTGACGTGAGTCATAATGACGGTTGTTGACAAATTGCAAGAGTTGACTCTATCCCGCTCTAACCTGACTAATTTAATATGTTTGTTTCGCTTCTCCGAGAGCAGAGCTGCCAATATGGAAATATTTGGTCAGATAGTTATTCATGAAATAAATCACGATTGAAAAATAGGCGAGCCGTTATGAGTTAGATAAATAATTGAATAAATCTATTCGAGGGGTAGTTATTAGACTGTTTATCTCGGGATTGAAAAATCGGCCCTAAGTAAAATGCTGTCGTCGCACATGTTTCCACAAGCTGACAAACTACGAATGAACTAAATAGTAAATATGACTATATTGGCGTTGCATTCGTTTTAACGAATGCAACGCCAATATAACGCATTCAATATTGAAAGCGACAAACGAAAGTTGAATAGAAAGATGAAGACGAAAGTTGAAGATGAAAGTGCATAGTGTGGACATAGCTAATGAGTAGGTATTAATCCTTTAGCAAATAAAAACAATTAATTTTGATGATTCTTTGAATTAAAAAAAAAGTGTGCGTGTACTAGTGTACACACGTAAGAAGTGAAACTTCTTTATGACCTTATTTTTCAAAAAATAATTTACTATATTATGCAACTTTACAGAAATACGTCAATTACGCGTGGTAGGGATAAAAACAAGATGGCGCGTAACGGAAAAATGTTACACTAAATTTTTTTCCAACCCCGATAAAGAAGTTTCACTTCAAAAATATTTAGAATAAATAGGAAAAATCCTTGCGAATTACTTTAGTCGCGCTCTGTGGTCGCGCTCCTTGGGCCGGAGCGTTCCGACGTGACGTGCTCTACGCTCGATTGTCATTCATACCGAAGTGAAAGTTGCTCTACTTCATCAAGTTTAAGGCTTATACATGCGCTAATAACCTTGACCATACTTGACGGATCTCAAACCTCTCCCGCTGCACCTTCTTTTTTCCTCGCATTTTGTATTTAAAAAGATACCAATCAGTGAAACAAAAAATCCTCGTCAGGGACTGTTGTGTAACTGATAATTTATTAAACATAAAATTTTCAGAGCTCTAAGTCAGCAGGTTACGAAGTTTATAGAGTATTTGCGGAAAAATCGATGACCACGGCACATTTTTTTTCTAGAAATCTATTAACTTTGGAAAAAAGTCCTCGCGAGCAATTAAAGATCAAAGACCATCCTATTTTATATATTTTTTTCGGTATTGTGCTTTATGTTGTACCAGACTTTATAGAGGTTGAACATAGTCGAAATTGCCGGGTAACGCCTTAATTGTCTTATTTTGCTCCTTAAATTTACGAAAGATAATAATATATTACCGGGACAGGGATTTGCCTGATGAATTGAATTTATAATTAATAATAAATAATACAGCTGTTATAGACCCGCGGTATTCAGACATTCGTTTTGCAGGGCAGTGTCGGAGTATCGAATTTGTCAGATTATAGAGTGCTCCCCGGGCCCCTTTATAATCCGGATGCTTTTACGCACGAGCATCTTGTATTTCGACAAATTACGGACCTAATGATAAGATGATGAAGAAGATGTTATAAGTATTTCTGTTTCAGAAGTATTTACAAATCATGCTTCATTGTGTAGGTATGTTAGTGACACTTTTTTGTACGTTTTACAATATTTAATAAATAGGGTCAATGTACCACTAGCTGACCAAGCGCCAATACATGACCGAAATTCAAATATACGCGCCAATTAAGAAAATACGGCAGCCCCAGATGATAGTTTATTGTTTTTTCTATAAAGCAACATCATCTATAAAATAAAAACAAACCTTGCTGCCATTGGTCAGAAATATTGACATTTTTTCAACACGAAGATGTAATTAAGTAGGTGCCCCGTAAGTAATCACATTTTTTACTAAGAGTTTTTTATCGGGAGTTGATTGGGAAATCTTAATTTATCTTGAATGCAATCGATTACTCTTTATATGTCTTGTTATAGGCATAATGTTGAACTATTCTGTTATAGACTTTCGGCTTCATTTTTGGCATGAACAGTTTTTCATGATTTTTAGCGGCCTGGTTATCTTTTGGAGCAACGAAAACAATTTTTCGCCTATTGTTGACCAGTATGGTCAGCTCTTGGTTCTTTATATTTTGCTAAGAAAGACTTGCTTTGGTTTGTGCTTATACCTACCTAATTTAACAAACCATATAAGCCGTAGCTTTATGTTGCATATTTCCAAAAGCTTACCACCGTAAGATTTTTATACCGAACTTAGTTGGTCAGGTTTCGGGGCCGAGAATATTATTAACCTTGAGTTGTCCACTTGATTTCCGTGACCAAGTGGTTTGATTTCATCAACCTATCTTTATTTATTAAATAATATATTTATTTATTAAACAAAACTAATGTTCGAAGAAGGACATTTTGTCCATTTTGAAAATGGTCAACTTTTAGAGTAATGATGGTCAGATATTGGTGATCAGTGGTCAAGTAATGGTGTTTTTAGCAGAAATAACTTTCAGAGTAGTTTTCATAAAACCTTTGAAGGTTATCAAATTGATATTAAGAACAATAGTTACAGTGAGTATTCAATTATCTGTGTCCCAAAAATAACATTGAACGTAAAACAAATAACCCGTTTTTTATATATAGCTAAAGATAAAACCGCTTAAATGGTCAACTAGTGGTACATCCACCCTACATGATCCGCGCGAAAATTCACAAAAAAACCTAATTATAGAATATAGAAATATAGAATCTACGTGAATTCTCTGTGTGAATTCTACTCAGTACAAATCATTGTAATAAATAATGCCTCACCCCGAAAGAAGTCCCATAGACGTGGCGCTGGGGGCGCCTGAAATAATGTTGCCAGTATTATTTAATTAAACTACCTAGATTACTGGAGTTTGGGAATAACACTTGTTTCATGTTTGTATGGAAGTTTATTTTTTTTAAACGAGAGACTCGATATAGAACTATTTTGTCTTGGGACCTTTTGAAGTGAAACTCCTTAATCGGGGTTGGAAAAAAATTTAGTGTAACATTTTTTCATTACGCGTAACATTTTTCCGTTATGCGCCATCTTGTTCTTATCCCTACCACGCGTGATTCGACGTATTTCTGTAAAGTTGCATATAGTAAATTATTGAAGTGAAACTTCTTTATCGGGGTTGGAAAAAAATTTAGTGTAACATTTTTTCGTTACGCGCCATCTTGTTTATATCCCTACCACGCGTGATTGACGTATTTCTGTAAAGTTGCATATAGTAAATTATTTTTTGAAAAATAAGGTCATAAATAAGTTTCACTTCTTACGTGTGTACACTAGTACACGCACACATTTTTTTTTTGAAAAATAAGGTCATAAAGAAGTTTCACTTCTTACGTGTGTAGGTACACTAGTACACGCACACATTTTTGAAGTGAAAACTTCTTTAGCGGCGTTGAGCACTTTTTCTGTAATGGGTATAAAATCTTAAACTCGCGTCAGGACACGTGACCTGATCGAAAAAGCGTAAGACGGATGGATATAAAACATGCTCAACGTTAATAATCAATTTTTCACTTCTGCCGGCACTCCCGAAGTGCAACCCGTCTTTTTTTCCTAGTGAGTACTCTACGTATTAAAAACTCTCAACATTTAAAAAAAATCTCATTTACTATTTGTTTTAAAAATTATAAAAAAAGACGTGTGGCACTAGTCGGGGACTGCCGCGGTAAAGCTATTGCATAGCATGCCTTCAAGCCACACCTCCGTGCCCGTCGGAGTGGGGAGCATGAGGTTATTTAATTACGGAATTTCTGGATTCGGTCCCCGCGCTCAAGGCCCGCGATATAAGCTATGCAATAGCTTAATAAACTTTGTAGAGGGTTGAATTATAACTTCAAATTCAAATTGTCACAACCTTCAACTACGCTGTTTACGTAAAGTGATTAACTATTGAGTGCCATTATTCGAGAGCAACCGGTAGTCCCGGTCCACCCATATGAAATAAAGTTATGTTATAGTAAATAAAGTTATACCACCGGCCACAAAACGCCGCCACCGGCATATTTCCTGTACTTTTCATACATTTTATATGGACTCGCCGCACAGGCTTGACGCAGGTGGCTGCCACACGCTACAAGCCTTAATCTTCTCGGGGCAGCGCTTGTGGCTCGTGTGCGGCGACACTTAGTTATTAAAATAATTACTTAAAAATAATCCTTATTATTAAACAAGAAGGATGCTTCACTCCATCACACAACACACAACTGCCAAGTTAATTTCATATCCAGTAGCTATTGAGATGGGTTTGTAAACTGTTACTGCTTAGAATTTAGATGGAGAGTTTGTCAACTACTCTCCCATTAGAAAGGGTTCTCTTTGCAGTTTTCCTATATTATTATTATTGTTAGGGTGTGGAAGACATCATATAATAATTAATAATAGGTAGGCAAAAAATTAGTTACACTGACTTACTATCATGCACTACAGTGCATCTACAGATCCCACAAATAAATCTCATCACAAATCAAATCAAAATTCTCAAAAATAATGTCACTATTTATTGATATTTAACTATTGAAATTGTTTATGTCTGCTAATACTACAATAAAATATTACCTAATATTATAATATACCAGCTACGTATTCTTACATTAAACTTTAATTTAAAACTTAAAAGATGGTAGGTACACCAAGAACTATGCGCAGGTAGGGTACTAACTTGCTACGAAATGAGTCTTTGAAGCCTTGTGGTACCTAAAATAATGGCAGTTTTATGTTGTTTTCAATTATAAAGTGGGTTTGAAAGATTTTATACTTGTAATTATTAGCTCTAACTATCGATGCGCCGCTTTTCCCGGGAGTGACAAGCATATTTACGAAAACTATTTTTATTTCAATAATTATGAATATAAATTAATAACGAAATATAATAAAAAAAAACTATTTTATTTTATGTATTAACATTATCATCAAACAATTTACAAAATTTTATTACCTATAACATGGACGTATAAAAAAAGACGGACGCCGTTTTACGAACAAACAACGTGAAGCCACCGTAGTAAGCTAGCGATCGTGTAAAGACAATGAACACGTACACACTCCCACCATAGTAAGCTAGTCGGCCGCCATTACGTCGTGAACTACCGACTGATTAACAGCGTCACTGTTTCACAAAAAATATTTAGAATGCCGTCTTGCGTGGTTAAATGGTGTCGCAACATTACAATTGTAAATAACAAAACACAGGGGATTACATTCCACAGGGAAGCAAGTTATTTCTTTTATGTTTTAATGACAAAATTATTACGGCAAAATTTATAGAAAAAAATACAGCCGCCATTGTCATCATGACAGCTGTTGCCATAGTGTTGCCATAATTTCAAAATTTCATTCTCCCAAAAGTCGGGGAGTTGATGTAAAGTTAATTAATTTTAAAATTACGATAAAATAATTTGATACAAAATGCAAATTTGTTTTTGCATTTTCTTCTCACAAAAACATGTATACTATGCTAACCCTTATATAACAGCCATATTTAAAAATAAATCACAGCCAATTAATACTGTCTACGACATCTGTTATATGACAGTTAATTTGAAAATTTCAAGCATAATATGTATACTGAAATCGTATAAAGCATATTTCCTATTTGTTTGGTTATAAACTGACATTTTATTTATTTTATTTTAATAATAATTAAGGAGACCTTACCTCTCCTCCCCCCAATATTGGTTGAACAAGTTTTCATACATTTTCCTTTGGTTTCGCGTCCAGTGGTTGATTTGTCAAAGCTAAATAGTAATTGTATTTATGCATAGGTTCTAATAGTTTGAGTACACATAAAAAGTATATCAAATTGAAAAATAAAAATACTAAAGTGTGGGGTAATTTTATTGCATCTGGCAATCAACCTGGTACACACACATGGATGTGTCGCCGCCATTATTAGGCTTCACTCAATGTTAAGGCGATACTCCGTCCGTCTTTTTTTATACGTCCATGACCTATAAGTAATTATGATCACTTAATGCTCTAGTAGCTGTAATTTTTTTATCACTATCGATGTTTGAAGGGTCGGAAACTGTTTGTGTTGCTCTGCCGCTTTCCGTAGAATTTATAGTCCCAAACGTACCTTCCTGACACTGTTCGTCTAAGCTTTGCCTACTCGATTCTGCTGGAATAATTATTTCATAAGCAGCTTCGGGCAATGTGATTATTTCTTCTTCGCTTTGTGCAATATCTTTGTCTACTACCTTTTTTTTTCGTATTTTTTTTGCAACTTTTTTTTTTGCATTGACTCTTCCCGTGAGACTCAATTTTACTGGATCTTTTGGTTACTATGTTGTCTTCTTTTATAATCTTAGACACAATTTGTTTAGACAAACCTAAAAAAATACATATCTTTTTTATTAATAATATTATTTAATAGGTACGGCTGCTAACTGGAGTAGAATAATATGTAGAATTTGAAATATTCCAGAAGATACGCGTGCCATTTAACTACTTCGATTATTATTTTGCTGCAAGGTGAAATTAAATTGTTTATTGAAAAAATATATTTGTAAAATGGCAAAGTTGATTCTCCCCGTTAATACTACTTATTATTATACATATTATCTAAACAATATTAACAACGCACGGGTAAAACTAAATACTATTGTATGGCAACCTTAGTCCTTAATATTTACCGGTCATGGCGGCCACTCGAGCCGTAACATTCATTATTGGGATCAGAACATCTTTATTTTTCTTTTCCGCTTCACAAAATAACTTCACTTTGAAAATCACCTCTCGAGCCGCACTTTCCAATACTTTTGGCATCGTAAACAACAATCTATATCGTGGATTATTGTAATATTAAAATTCAACAAAGCTCTTCAACCTGTCAAATTTAGTTCTCACGTTCGCCGTGAGTCTCCATTAGTGGCGTGTTTCGGCTCCGAGTGTTGCGGACTCTAGTACCCTATGGCTGCAATAGAATATTAAAACCATAGAGATGAATTAAGATTAAAAATAGTGGCATAGTTTATGGATCATAGTACGAAACTCGAATTCTGATTGGTTGAAAAATTCACCTTGTTTTGCTTTACCAATATGGCGCTGCTGGTGTTATGAGATGACAACATCGCAGTTTGTGTCTTGTTTGTCATTTTTAATGAAATTTCTAATCTTTCTTAACTACCTCAAAGTGCAAGGAAAATAAGTACATTTAATCTAAATTTGTGATATTTAGAGACGCGGCTCAATAGAGACTTGTAGTAATTCAAAGTAAATTCGAATGCGTCCCTGAGTAAAGTACTTAGGTAGCTCTTGTAAAAATGGCGGGTGTGTTATCTTTATGGTTTCTGTTTTCCTTTCTATAGGAGAAAGTCAAAGTGGATTAAAGTACGTGAACACTGAACAACAAATAACTGTGTTATTTCTTATCGTTTGTGCTTATAGAAAAACAATATGAGTTACATATTATTTTGACATTTAAAGTGTAGTTGGTCAAGACGGCGCAGGTGTAATCGTTTTTGATGAAATTATCAGAATGTCGCGTTGGGGCAGAGGCCGAAGCGGCAGCGTGGCCGTGCCGCTCGATAGTGCCCTATTTAGAGAAAACAGTAACTGTCCCACAGCTGCCCGGTCCGCGGGTACCGTGGGCAAGTGGGGTATCACAAGCTTTACTTCCATTAGAAGCGCCCCTTACGGTAAACATTTTATATTTGTTTTTACGATTGAAGTTATTTAATTCTTTTATAAAGTATTTAACCTATCCGTTATATGCTATAAATCTTGCCATTAAAATATTCTTATTGGTAAATATCATTGTTTTCCTCTTCAAATATGCAGTGATCTAACAGAGCTATGATACCCATTGAAATCTTATTTCAGCCTACCAAAGTAATGTTCACAAGAAACCAGTTCAAGACCAAAATAGCCCACTGACAGTACCTGCTGTTGAATCAGAACAGCCACCTCCAAAACCCAAGAAATTTTTCAAGTCACGTAACACTGAATTGTATCCTCCAGTACCTCAAATTACATATGCTCCTCCAGTTCATCCTGCACCACTTTCTCCTGAACACACTACTAAAGAGAAAAAGACAACTAAGCGAAGCAGATACAATAGAGATTCATCATCACCTGAACTACCAAGACGTAATTCTGAAAAATCTCGAGGTAAAAAGAATGCAGTTGCTACTAAAGCAGCGAAAAAAGAGGATCCTACAGCAGAAAATTCACAACCACCGAACAAGCGTTACTTAGTTAGAAATCGTGATAAAGTGATTAATTATGCAGAGGATGGAAGCAACAGTCCGATACCTGAATTTACAAGATATGAGCCATTACAGCCCAAGGTTTCAACTCCAAAGGCTAGTCCACTAGTAGCCAGTGCATCACCAAAGGCTATTCTTAGCCCTTCTCCAGTTAAAAGCGAGGTAGCAAGCCCATCAACCAGTAAGGAAAGTAATGAAGAGCGTAAACCACCACCAATTGTACTTCGTATATCCAAAGGAACATCTAGAATTGTCAGTACAGATTCCAATGAAGGTTTCACCTCCCCTGGATCAGACCGGCATTCATCTATGGATAATCATTCCGATTTAGGGTTAGACCATAAGAAGAGTCCTTCCGTGGATGCTATATGTTCACCTAAACATGAAGGACTTAAAATTACCATAAAATGTTCTGGTTTCAATCAAGAAGGTAAGAAAGAAAAGAAAAAAGAGAAGAAAGATGGTCACAAATCTCACAAAAAGCATCACAAGGTGTCTTCAGATGATGAACCTCTAAAGAAACCTAGCTCTCCACAACCTGGTTCAGATGCTTATGAACTTTATAAAACACTTGCTTCTCCAGCACATGAACCAATACCAGAAAAGAATTCAAACAAAATTAAGCAGATAGACATTATAGAATCCCAATTGGCTAAATTTGATTCTACCCCAGACGACACAAATGAACCTCTTCCTGAGCCAAAACCACCTGAAGTGGTATCAGGTAGATCTCGACGAAATAGACCCAACATCAATTATAGTGAAAATGATGATGAGGTGTATGTAGCAGCTGGAATATCTAATAAACATGGAGCAAAGACAGTAAATGAAGTTAAAAGAGAGTGTAGAAAGACAAGAAAAAAACAAGAAGGACCACTTGATCCAATACCTAGCAAATTGCAAGATGTTCCTCTTGAACTAGAAAAAGAATCTGAATCTCCCATCGAACAAAATGAATTGATTAATATTTTAGCAGGCTCAGATAAAACTGAAAGTATACCTAAGTTAAAAATAAATAAGAACAAGAAAAATAAGCATGGCCATAATAAGCACTCAAGCCCTGATACAAATGAAATGATTGATATTGTTAATGAAGTGAATGAAACTAATGAAGAATTAAATTCTGAGCTACAACCAACAGAAGTCAAACAACAGGAAGCTACAGAAGTGCAAAGCCAGACACAGATTCAATCTACTGACTCTGCATATAATAGTTGTCCCAATGAACTATCAGAAGAAGAAGTGCAGAAGCAATCTCAAGATGTGTTTAAGTCACCTTACTCTGAAGATCATAATGAAGAGAAACCAAGTGTTAAATTAGTAATCACAAAGAAAAAGGGTTCTATATTCAAAAGCAAATCTTTGGGTAATGATAATCCTTCTCCACTGCCTGCTCGTAAAAGACGACATCTTTATAAACATGAATGGGCAAATGATGTAAGTATTTATCTTGTACATAATATTTCTATACTTCTCTAGATTATATGCAAAAACTTTCCAGGTATAACTAATAAATATTCTAAAGTTATGATAGAAAGAGCAATAAAGTTTTCTGGATTACAAAATCTTGGAAGATAACTTATTGATTATTATCAGTTTCTGATAAAAAAGAAATGAAGCAACCATAATGAATTATTAAGAAATAAACTATTCCTATTGAGCAATTAATCAGTATCCATATTTTTATATGCAATGTTATTACACTGATTCAAAATTGATAAAAATTGCATTAAAATTTACTCTAAAAACAATAGTTGTATGTGTGTATGGTGAAGGTTATTGTATTACTTTCTTTATGATTGAATATATGGCTATAACTTCAGTAATTAATAAAATACCTAATAAAAAATGAGACATTACATTGTTTAAATCCTAATATATTTGCACTAATGTAAACTTTTGACATGTACATTGTAAATGTTGACTGTAGTTAAAAACTAAGTAGACTTCCTGAAATTGAACGGCGGTATTCTATATTTAGTGTTTTAATAACCTAATCAATTGTTCATACCATACTTAAGTTTTTTAGAAAAGACAAAGACAAATATTCATATATAATATTCTTTTAATGAAGATATTAAAATAACATAATTTAATGTAATATATTTTCATGCCTCTTGAACACATTGTTATGTACTTATTATGTTGTGACTTGAATTTAGTCACATTGTTTAATAGGGAAGTAAGGCTAGATAGGGTACTTACTTTTTTTTGATTGGAAAAATCTTGTATACATACAGCATTATATGCTTAGTAATGTTTGAAAATTTTCGCTTAAACATTCACTTACAGTTGTCTCTAAAACTTATTCAGCTCTATGGAGTTTTAAGAGTGCCAGGAAACTGTACATTATTAATAGATGTAAATATGAAGACAATAAAGAGGCAACATTAAAAATTAAAATCAATAATGTATCTATCAATCAGTTTGTCAGAATATAATGTTAAACGGGACTTTAAATATAAAGAAAATTGCATTGATCTTAATTAATCTAAATAATCTGGATAACTAACATCAATTAAAGTTTAATGATGAAGTACACTCGCAATAATTCCTAGTAAATGTCTCTTTTAAGAATCAGGAAATTAAAAATCATCTAGTCAATAGAAAAAAGATCAGGTTACATTTTACTTTAAAAAAAATATATTTCCTATGAGAGAAACACTAGTGCACATAATGTAATACTTTTTTAGTAGTTAATGATTATTATCAATGTTTACTATTTTGTTCATATCAATAACACAATATAATAATAAAATTACTATTTATTAGAAATGTTTAAACTTTCATGTTGCATAGTTTTTTTTTATTGTTGATAAACATTTTTTTTTTGTTTATGTATATCCATTCATAATAAGTGTGATAACCATGTTTTTCATAAATGTAATTTTTTGCAAACATGTTCTTTTACTATACTCTGTTATGTTTAGGATAATAAAGAGCATGCTTTGTATTCCTTATTTTTCTTTGTGATAGATCATAAGTTTTAAATTTACGTATAAAATCTTCAGAAGGGTAATGAGACTCCAAGACCTGAGCAACCAGAAACAACTGAAGTCCAGAATCCAGCCAGTCAAGTATCTGAAGAACTTACCAGAGTTACTCGCTACAGGGCAGCTGATCCAATTATAGATGACCCAATATGTAATGAACCTGTTAAACCTTACACCAGTGTCAGATGTGCTAAGGAAGCTAAGGAGGTACTAGAGAAAACTAAAGAAATATAATTGTGTATGTGAAGTAATTCTTATACATTTACTGATATTTAATACTTGTATGTTTCAGTATTACACTGTTGTGAGGAATGTGAAGAAAGCTCACCAAATCCAAGAGATAGGTGAATTCCAAGAATTTAATGATGATGTTGAATATCTTCTAGATGCTTTACAGGTAATCAACTTGTCAGCACTGGTTTATATGTCGTATAATCGTATTTATTAATTATGTTGTATCCTTACTCATTATATTGTACTAATTAAAGAATTCCGTTTGATACTAGGTAGTCAGATAAAACTTTAACATAATAGAGCGGCCGTACATGGGCGGCTCGAGCAGTTAACGGTTGAGCGACGTACACGGACTGTTCGAGCGGTCGGTCGTTGACTGCTCGAGCTGTCGCTACAAACCGCGCAGTTGACGGCTTGAAGCGGTCGCGACGGCTCGAGAAGTCCGTGTACGGCAGTGAATGAATGTCTATAGTTCACCGCGCGGTCGCGGCTTCAAGCCGTTGGTCTCAACTGCTTGAAGCGGTCCTCGTACGGCCGCCCTTATTGTTTGTAAGCTGCCAAATTGAATAAAATCTATACATATAATAGTCAGATGATTTGTTTGGGATCACACTTTTCAACATATTATATGGAACATATGATGTATAATTTTGTTTCACTACAAACAGGACAACAATCCAATGTCGACACGTTGCCTGTCCGCCATCACGCTGGCCAGTAAATGTACGGCGCCCGCGTTCCGCATGCACCTGCGAGCGCACGGCACCGTGCAGAAGTTCTTCAGTGCTCTACATGATGCTACTAATGATCAGGTATAGATTTTGTTCTTTTGATTAAAATTTAAAATTGAAATTGTATTATTTCAGGCAGTTTTATACAGTTTTCATATTATGCATACTTTGTTAAAATTTTGATACTTGTATTATTTTGTAATTGCATATTGTGCTACATTGTCAATAGATATATTTTTTTAATTAAGTTTATCTTTGCTATAGTCACATTAAGTGTTGTAGTATTCTCTTATTAATTATTTTTTTAAGTATAGGTATTGATTAAAAACAAACTTGTTTATCATTAATTGAATGTGTTTCAGAGCTTGGGGCTGTGTACAGCAACAGTTATGTTTGTACTATCCCAAGATCGTCTCAATATGGACCTGGATCGTGAATCACTGGAACTTATGTTGAATTTACTGGAGTCTGATGCGTCTCACAAGTAAGCACACTAAGATAATTATATTGTTTAAATCATGTGATTCTCTATGAAATTATTTTATAAGAATTGAAGGATTACCAAATAAGTACTTGTATGATATGTAAAATGTTTAATGTGTTAGGAATGCTCTGGATGACTGCGGTTTGACATCAGCACAACTTGCTAAGACACAAGAGAGAGTTCGGGAACTATGTGCTGAGATCAAAAATCAAGGAAAAGCTAAGCATTTAGATTTGGATAATATTACTGTAAGTGATTCAATTTTTAATTTATTTTTATTACTCATAAAATTTTATATGTATCTTAACAATCGAGCTTTTCTCCATGAATACAGTGTTTATTTAACTGAGTAATCAAATTAAACTTATATCTATTACTAGCTTCCGCCCACGACTTTGTACGTGCATCCCCGTTTTTCCCCGTTCCCGCAAGAATTTCGGGAAATCCTTTCTTAGCGGATGCCTACGTCCTAACATCTACCTGCATGCCAAATTTCAGCCCAATACGTCCAGTGGTTTGGGCTGTGCGTTGATAGATCGCTATATCAGTCACCTTTGTGTTATTTATATATATAGATAGACTTTTTTCTACATACTATTATTTTGGTACAGGTGGGGCATTTAGCCATGG
The DNA here is from genome assembly GCA_029959065.1 of Colias behrii. NCBI lineage: Eukaryota > Metazoa > Arthropoda > Insecta > Lepidoptera > Pieridae > Colias > Colias behrii. Next base: position 5,684,887 of record JARWMC010000009.1, read on the forward strand.
AGACACTATTGTCTCTGACGTCGAAACGCGCCGGCGAGTGGTTCAAGGAAGAACTCCGCAACTTAGGTGGCGTGGACCACATCGTGCGCACTATACAGGACTGCGCCGAGAAGCTGCAGGCGCCGGCCGCCACGTGGACCAACACGCACCTCGATATATTGAGGAAGGCTGACCGGTGCATGCGGGTTTTGGAGAACGTGAGTTGTTTTTTAATCTTATACGAAAAACTTGAACATTGACAATATACAGGTGGAGGATTAATTGCTGATAGCAATTAGGAAAACCAATTCAACAGGAACAAGAAAATCTTCAATAATATATTCGTATATTTATTCACCATCAAAAGTTAAAATCATTCATATATTTGTTTAACTGGTTATAGTATAACAGAATTTTATAGCACTTTTCTACAAACAACTCTGCTCGCCATAATATTACACAGTCTATAATACGAAGTGTTACGCGCGCAGACGTTTTAAAGCAAGTTCCTGGGTGCGGTATTGACTATTGATTAATAATTCAACAGTGTTATTTCCATAACATCCCACGCACTATACCGTGTAGAAACTAGAAATTTTCGATGGGCCCTGGAGGAAAAGTGCTTGAAATACTGGAGATAGCAAATTTTGCTGAAAGGAAACATTCCTTTATTTTGAAAAAGAAATAGAACTGCATTCAATAATACTCCAGTCAGTCAAGACATTCAATTCACAATAATTCCAAAAGTTTTCAAACTTGGGTCAAGTGAATGGTACATTGGGACGACAATAAATCTCATTTTGCAACCTTGTCCGCAGTCCGGAACTGCAATTAAATTATTTTTTGCTGTATGGTCGTGAAAAAAATTCCAAAAGTTCTGCAAACTTGGGGAAGTTTTCGATATAATATTTCATATCACGTATTAAATTTGCAACCAATCTCAGTGTACGGAACATCTTTTAATATTGAATATTAATGTTTTTTTTTTTTATTAAACTGAATGAGGTTGCAAATTTGTAAATGCATCAGAATAGATGTTTTCGAAGTTCGCAACCAAGTTCCAAAACTTTTGTAATTATTCCGAGACCACCTTACTCGAAAAAATGACCACGAATTAAAAATAATTATAAATAAACATGTTCCGGTCAACGAAAAAGGTTGCAAATTTATACAACCGTTCGGTATATATTTCCGATATCTATGTCAAGTTTGCAGAACTTTTGGAACTTTTTTCACGACCATACAGCAAAAAATAATTTAATTGCAATTTTAACAATGTTCCGTACACTTAGATTGATTGCAAATTTAATACGTGATATAAAATATTATATCGAAAACTTCCCCAAGTTTGCAGAACTTTTGGAATTTTTTTCACGACCATACAGCAAAAAAATAATTTAATTGCAATTTTAACAATGTTCCGGACTGCGGACAAGGTTGCAAAATGAGATTTATTGTCGTCCCAATGAACCATTCACTTGACCGAAGTTTGAAAACTTTTGGAATTATTGTTATAGTTCATTGAAATGTTACATTTTTTAGGCCTAACCTTGCATTTTTTAGAGGACGCAATTTTGTTTTTTTGATATGTAGGGGGGGTCAGTGTGAAGCTAAAACCAAGTTTGTGGGGTCGCCACCCTTGTCCCACGGCCGCCATCTTGAAAATAGCGGTTGGAATGGTTTTTACGATATATCTCTTAAACTATTTATTTGATAAAAAAATATCGTTAACATTATTTGTTGCAAATTAAATTCTCTACAACTTTGGTCCAGTAACTTTTTTTCTTAGAACTATAAATAAAAAAGTTATGAGCGAAAATGTTCAGAAATTAGAGATGTTTATATTTTTCAATAAAACTTTTTTTTTATAATTTTACGAAGAAATGATATCAGACCATTTTTGTAGATTGTTTTTCGAGGAACAACTTTTACCTACAACATTTTTTCATTACGTCAATAGCTAAGGTTTTACAGCGCTCAGAAGTGAGTACTATTTTTCAGTAGTAACTATACATAATATATTGGCTATTGCCTCTTTTCCCAGACTCCACAACAATGGAAGCACACTGCAGAACATTTCAGCCCTGCTTTTCGACGTAAAAAAAACGCGCTTCCAGACTCTTATCTCCTGGGTGGTGGGGAAAAGATTCAATAATTAATTATTAATGATATTGCAAAATTCATTATTAAAAATATTATAATAACAAAAAAAAAAAAACAATTACTGATGACAAATTATTATTTACACACATAATATAAGTATACTGTATAGATCAGAGTACTGAAAATTATTAGTACTCACTTCGGAGCGCTGTAAAACCTTAGCTATTTACTTAATGACAAAATGTTGTATATAAAAGTTGTTCCTCGAAAAACAATCTACAAAAATGGTCTGATATCATTTCTTCGTAAAATTATAAAAAAAAGTTTTATTGAAAAATATAAATATCTCTAATTTCTGAACATTTTCGCTTATAACTTTTTTATTTATAGTTCTACGACAAAAAGTTTCTGGACCAAAGTTGTAGAGAATTTAATTTGCAACAAATAATGTTACTCAATGTTTTTCATCAAATAAATAGTTTAAGAGATATATCGTAAAAACCATATCAACCGCTATTTTCAAGATGGCGGCCGTGGGACAAGGGTGGCGACCCCACAAACTTGGTGATAGCTTTATACTGACCCCCCCTACACATCAAAAAAATAAAATTGCGTCCTCTAAAAAATGCAACCCCAAATGTAACTTTTCAATGGAGTATTAAATTTTCGATTTCGAATGTCGATTCTGACTGATGTATAAACCGAAATCTAAAGTTATTGACTATCTGTCAAGTTAACAACCAGTTGTAAGAATGAAATAACAAATTTTATGTCTTTTAATTTTTAGTTGGTTTGATTTCCGGTCGAACCAAGTGAATTTTCGAAAATCTTTGAATGCAGTTCTATTTCTTTTTCAAAATAAAGGAATGTTTCCTTTCAGCAAAATATGCTATCCAGTATTTCAAATACTTTCCCTCTAGGGCCCATAGAAAATTTCCACACTGTATAATAAAGTTTTGCATGTGTGCGAATTGCATATGACAGACAGTAGAAGTTTACGAAATGTGTGTATGTACACTGTACAGGTGACGCAGATGAACGAGGCGAACCAGCAGCACCTGGTGTGCGGCGGGCTGGGCGCGGCGGGCACGCTGGCGGCGCTGCTGCGGCGCTGCGTGGGCGAGGCGCGCGCGCACCGCCCGCTGCGCCGCGCGCTGCTCGACGCGGCGCTGCCCGCCGTCAAGGTGCTCGTCAACCTGTCGCACTCCTTCGCCCCCAACGGTGAGTACACCACTACAGTGTGCGGCGGGCTGGGCGCGGCGGGCACGCTGGCGGCGCTGCTGCGGCGCTGCGTGGGCGAGGCGCGCGCGCACCGCCCGCTGCGCCGCGCGCTGCTCGACGCGGCGCTGCCCGCCGTCAAGGTGCTCGTCAACCTGTCGCACTCCTTCGCCCCCAACGGTGAGTACACCACTACAGTGTGCGGCGGGCTGGGCGCGGCGGGCACGCTGGCGGCGCTGCTGCGGCGCTGCGTGGGCGAGGCGCGCGCGCACCGCCCGCTGCGCCGCGCGCTGCTCGACGCGGCGCTGCCCGCCGTCAAGGTGCTCGTCAACCTGTCGCACTCCTTCGCCCCCAACGGTGAGTACACCACTACAGTGTGCGGCGGGCTGGGCGCGGCGGGCACGCTGGCGGCGCTGCTGCGGCGCTGCGTGGGCGAGGCGCGCGCGCACCGCCCGCTGCGCCGCGCGCTGCTCGACGCGGCGCTGCCCGCCGTCAAGGTGCTCGTCAACCTGTCGCACTCCTTCGCCCCCAACGGTGAGTACACCACTACAGTGTGCGGCGGGCTGGGCGCGGCGGGCACGCTGGCGGCGCTGCTGCGGCGCTGCGTGGGCGAGGCGCGCGCGCACCGCCCGCTGCGCCGCGCGCTGCTCGACGCGGCGCTGCCCGCCGTCAAGGTGCTCGTCAACCTGTCGCACTCCTTCGCCCCCAACGGTGAGTACACCACTACAGTGTGCGGCGGGCTGGGCGCGGCGGGCACGCTGGCGGCGCTGCTGCGGCGCTGCGTGGGCGAGGCGCGCGCGCACCGCCCGCTGCGCCGCGCGCTGCTCGACGCGGCGCTGCCCGCCGTCAAGGTGCTCGTCAACCTGTCGCACTCCTTCGCCCCCAACGGTGAGTACACCACTACAGTGTGCGGCGGGCTGGGCGCGGCGGGCACGCTGGCGGCGCTGCTGCGGCGCTGCGTGGGCGAGGCGCGCGCGCACCGCCCGCTGCGCCGCGCGCTGCTCGACGCGGCGCTGCCCGCCGTCAAGGTGCTCGTCAACCTGTCGCACTCCTTCGCCCCCAACGGTGAGTACACCACTACAGTGTGCGGCGGGCTGGGCGCGGCGGGCACGCTGGCGGCGCTGCTGCGGCGCTGCGTGGGCGAGGCGCGCGCGCACCGCCCGCTGCGCCGCGCGCTGCTCGACGCGGCGCTGCCCGCCGTCAAGGTGCTCGTCAACCTGTCGCACTCCTTCGCCCCCAACGGTGAGTACACCACTACAGTGTGCGGCGGGCTGGGCGCGGCGGGCACGCTGGCGGCGCTGCTGCGGCGCTGCGTGGGCGAGGCGCGCGCGCACCGCCCGCTGCGCCGCGCGCTGCTCGACGCGGCGCTGCCCGCCGTCAAGGTGCTCGTCAACCTGTCGCACTCCTTCGCCCCCAACGGTGAGTACACCACTACAGTGTGCGGCGGGCTGGGCGCGGCGGGCACGCTGGCGGCGCTGCTGCGGCGCTGCGTGGGCGAGGCGCGCGCGCACCGCCCGCTGCGCCGCGCGCTGCTCGACGCGGCGCTGCCCGCCGTCAAGGTGCTCGTCAACCTGTCGCACTCCTTCGCCCCCAACGGTGAGTACACCACTACAGTGTGCGGCGGGCTGGGCGCGGCGGGCACGCTGGCGGCGCTGCTGCGGCGCTGCGTGGGCGAGGCGCGCGCGCACCGCCCGCTGCGCCGCGCGCTGCTCGACGCGGCGCTGCCCGCCGTCAAGGTGCTCGTCAACCTGTCGCACTCCTTCGCCCCCAACGGTGAGTACACCACTACAGTGTGCGGCGGGCTGGGCGCGGCGGGCACGCTGGCGGCGCTGCTGCGGCGCTGCGTGGGCGAGGCGCGCGCGCACCGCCCGCTGCGCCGCGCGCTGCTCGACGCGGCGCTGCCCGCCGTCAAGGTGCTCGTCAACCTGTCGCACTCCTTCGCCCCCAACGGTGAGTACACCACTACAGTGTGCGGCGGGCTGGGCGCGGCGGGCACGCTGGCGGCGCTGCTGCGGCGCTGCGTGGGCGAGGCGCGCGCGCACCGCCCGCTGCGCCGCGCGCTGCTCGACGCGGCGCTGCCCGCCGTCAAGGTGCTCGTCAACCTGTCGCACTCCTTCGCCCCCAACGGTGAGTACACCACTACAGTGTGCGGCGGGCTGGGCGCGGCGGGCACGCTGGCGGCGCTGCTGCGGCGCTGCGTGGGCGAGGCGCGCGCGCACCGCCCGCTGCGCCGCGCGCTGCTCGACGCGGCGCTGCCCGCCGTCAAGGTGCTCGTCAACCTGTCGCACTCCTTCGCCCCCAACGGTGAGTACACCACTACAGTGTGCGGCGGGCTGGGCGCGGCGGGCACGCTGGCGGCGCTGCTGCGGCGCTGCGTGGGCGAGGCGCGCGCGCACCGCCCGCTGCGCCGCGCGCTGCTCGACGCGGCGCTGCCCGCCGTCAAGGTGCTCGTCAACCTGTCGCACTCCTTCGCCCCCAACGGTGAGTACACCACTACAGTGTGCGGCGGGCTGGGCGCGGCGGGCACGCTGGCGGCGCTGCTGCGGCGCTGCGTGGGCGAGGCGCGCGCGCACCGCCCGCTGCGCCGCGCGCTGCTCGACGCGGCGCTGCCCGCCGTCAAGGTGCTCGTCAACCTGTCGCACTCCTTCGCCCCCAACGGTGAGTACACCACTACAGTGTGCGGCGGGCTGGGCGCGGCGGGCACGCTGGCGGCGCTGCTGCGGCGCTGCGTGGGCGAGGCGCGCGCGCACCGCCCGCTGCGCCGCGCGCTGCTCGACGCGGCGCTGCCCGCCGTCAAGGTGCTCGTCAACCTGTCGCACTCCTTCGCCCCCAACGGTGAGTACACCACTACAGTGTGCGGCGGGCTGGGCGCGGCGGGCACGCTGGCGGCGCTGCTGCGGCGCTGCGTGGGCGAGGCGCGCGCGCACCGCCCGCTGCGCCGCGCGCTGCTCGACGCGGCGCTGCCCGCCGTCAAGGTGCTCGTCAACCTGTCGCACTCCTTCGCCCCCAACGGTGAGTACACCACTACAGTGTGCGGCGGGCTGGGCGCGGCGGGCACGCTGGCGGCGCTGCTGCGGCGCTGCGTGGGCGAGGCGCGCGCGCACCGCCCGCTGCGCCGCGCGCTGCTCGACGCGGCGCTGCCCGCCGTCAAGGTGCTCGTCAACCTGTCGCACTCCTTCGCCCCCAACGGTGAGTACACCACTACAGTGTGCGGCGGGCTGGGCGCGGCGGGCACGCTGGCGGCGCTGCTGCGGCGCTGCGTGGGCGAGGCGCGCGCGCACCGCCCGCTGCGCCGCGCGCTGCTCGACGCGGCGCTGCCCGCCGTCAAGGTGCTCGTCAACCTGTCGCACTCCTTCGCCCCCAACGGTGAGTACACCACTACAGTGTGCGGCGGGCTGGGCGCGGCGGGCACGCTGGCGGCGCTGCTGCGGCGCTGCGTGGGCGAGGCGCGCGCGCACCGCCCGCTGCGCCGCGCGCTGCTCGACGCGGCGCTGCCCGCCGTCAAGGTGCTCGTCAACCTGTCGCACTCCTTCGCCCCCAACGGTGAGTACACCACTACAGTGTGCGGCGGGCTGGGCGCGGCGGGCACGCTGGCGGCGCTGCTGCGGCGCTGCGTGGGCGAGGCGCGCGCGCACCGCCCGCTGCGCCGCGCGCTGCTCGACGCGGCGCTGCCCGCCGTCAAGGTGCTCGTCAACCTGTCGCACTCCTTCGCCCCCAACGGTGAGTACACCACTACAGTGTGCGGCGGGCTGGGCGCGGCGGGCACGCTGGCGGCGCTGCTGCGGCGCTGCGTGGGCGAGGCGCGCGCGCACCGCCCGCTGCGCCGCGCGCTGCTCGACGCGGCGCTGCCCGCCGTCAAGGTGCTCGTCAACCTGTCGCACTCCTTCGCCCCCAACGGTGAGTACACCACTACAGTGTGCGGCGGGCTGGGCGCGGCGGGCACGCTGGCGGCGCTGCTGCGGCGCTGCGTGGGCGAGGCGCGCGCGCACCGCCCGCTGCGCCGCGCGCTGCTCGACGCGGCGCTGCCCGCCGTCAAGGTGCTCGTCAACCTGTCGCACTCCTTCGCCCCCAACGGTGAGTACACCACTACAGTGTGCGGCGGGCTGGGCGCGGCGGGCACGCTGGCGGCGCTGCTGCGGCGCTGCGTGGGCGAGGCGCGCGCGCACCGCCCGCTGCGCCGCGCGCTGCTCGACGCGGCGCTGCCCGCCGTCAAGGTGCTCGTCAACCTGTCGCACTCCTTCGCCCCCAACGGTGAGTACACCACTACAGTGTGCGGCGGGCTGGGCGCGGCGGGCACGCTGGCGGCGCTGCTGCGGCGCTGCGTGGGCGAGGCGCGCGCGCACCGCCCGCTGCGCCGCGCGCTGCTCGACGCGGCGCTGCCCGCCGTCAAGGTGCTCGTCAACCTGTCGCACTCCTTCGCCCCCAACGGTGAGTACACCACTACAGTGTGCGGCGGGCTGGGCGCGGCGGGCACGCTGGCGGCGCTGCTGCGGCGCTGCGTGGGCGAGGCGCGCGCGCACCGCCCGCTGCGCCGCGCGCTGCTCGACGCGGCGCTGCCCGCCGTCAAGGTGCTCGTCAACCTGTCGCACTCCTTCGCCCCCAACGGTGAGTACACCACTACAGTGTGCGGCGGGCTGGGCGCGGCGGGCACGCTGGCGGCGCTGCTGCGGCGCTGCGTGGGCGAGGCGCGCGCGCACCGCCCGCTGCGCCGCGCGCTGCTCGACGCGGCGCTGCCCGCCGTCAAGGTGCTCGTCAACCTGTCGCACTCCTTCGCCCCCAACGGTGAGTACACCACTACAGTGTGCGGCGGGCTGGGCGCGGCGGGCACGCTGGCGGCGCTGCTGCGGCGCTGCGTGGGCGAGGCGCGCGCGCACCGCCCGCTGCGCCGCGCGCTGCTCGACGCGGCGCTGCCCGCCGTCAAGGTGCTCGTCAACCTGTCGCACTCCTTCGCCCCCAACGGTGAGTACACCACTACAGTGTGCGGCGGGCTGGGCGCGGCGGGCACGCTGGCGGCGCTGCTGCGGCGCTGCGTGGGCGAGGCGCGCGCGCACCGCCCGCTGCGCCGCGCGCTGCTCGACGCGGCGCTGCCCGCCGTCAAGGTGCTCGTCAACCTGTCGCACTCCTTCGCCCCCAACGGTGAGTACACCACTACAGTGTGCGGCGGGCTGGGCGCGGCGGGCACGCTGGCGGCGCTGCTGCGGCGCTGCGTGGGCGAGGCGCGCGCGCACCGCCCGCTGCGCCGCGCGCTGCTCGACGCGGCGCTGCCCGCCGTCAAGGTGCTCGTCAACCTGTCGCACTCCTTCGCCCCCAACGGTGAGTACACCACTACAGTGTGCGGCGGGCTGGGCGCGGCGGGCACGCTGGCGGCGCTGCTGCGGCGCTGCGTGGGCGAGGCGCGCGCGCACCGCCCGCTGCGCCGCGCGCTGCTCGACGCGGCGCTGCCCGCCGTCAAGGTGCTCGTCAACCTGTCGCACTCCTTCGCCCCCAACGGTGAGTACACCACTACAGTGTGCGGCGGGCTGGGCGCGGCGGGCACGCTGGCGGCGCTGCTGCGGCGCTGCGTGGGCGAGGCGCGCGCGCACCGCCCGCTGCGCCGCGCGCTGCTCGACGCGGCGCTGCCCGCCGTCAAGGTGCTCGTCAACCTGTCGCACTCCTTCGCCCCCAACGGTGAGTACACCACTACAGTGTGCGGCGGGCTGGGCGCGGCGGGCACGCTGGCGGCGCTGCTGCGGCGCTGCGTGGGCGAGGCGCGCGCGCACCGCCCGCTGCGCCGCGCGCTGCTCGACGCGGCGCTGCCCGCCGTCAAGGTGCTCGTCAACCTGTCGCACTCCTTCGCCCCCAACGGTGAGTACACCACTACAGTGTGCGGCGGGCTGGGCGCGGCGGGCACGCTGGCGGCGCTGCTGCGGCGCTGCGTGGGCGAGGCGCGCGCGCACCGCCCGCTGCGCCGCGCGCTGCTCGACGCGGCGCTGCCCGCCGTCAAGGTGCTCGTCAACCTGTCGCACTCCTTCGCCCCCAACGGTGAGTACACCACTACAGTGTGCGGCGGGCTGGGCGCGGCGGGCACGCTGGCGGCGCTGCTGCGGCGCTGCGTGGGCGAGGCGCGCGCGCACCGCCCGCTGCGCCGCGCGCTGCTCGACGCGGCGCTGCCCGCCGTCAAGGTGCTCGTCAACCTGTCGCACTCCTTCGCCCCCAACGGTGAGTACACCACTACAGTGTGCGGCGGGCTGGGCGCGGCGGGCACGCTGGCGGCGCTGCTGCGGCGCTGCGTGGGCGAGGCGCGCGCGCACCGCCCGCTGCGCCGCGCGCTGCTCGACGCGGCGCTGCCCGCCGTCAAGGTGCTCGTCAACCTGTCGCACTCCTTCGCCCCCAACGGTGAGTACACCACTACAGTGTGCGGCGGGCTGGGCGCGGCGGGCACGCTGGCGGCGCTGCTGCGGCGCTGCGTGGGCGAGGCGCGCGCGCACCGCCCGCTGCGCCGCGCGCTGCTCGACGCGGCGCTGCCCGCCGTCAAGGTGCTCGTCAACCTGTCGCACTCCTTCGCCCCCAACGGTGAGTACACCACTACAGTGTGCGGCGGGCTGGGCGCGGCGGGCACGCTGGCGGCGCTGCTGCGGCGCTGCGTGGGCGAGGCGCGCGCGCACCGCCCGCTGCGCCGCGCGCTGCTCGACGCGGCGCTGCCCGCCGTCAAGGTGCTCGTCAACCTGTCGCACTCCTTCGCCCCCAACGGTGAGTACACCACTACAGTGTGCGGCGGGCTGGGCGCGGCGGGCACGCTGGCGGCGCTGCTGCGGCGCTGCGTGGGCGAGGCGCGCGCGCACCGCCCGCTGCGCCGCGCGCTGCTCGACGCGGCGCTGCCCGCCGTCAAGGTGCTCGTCAACCTGTCGCACTCCTTCGCCCCCAACGGTGAGTACACCACTACAGTGTGCGGCGGGCTGGGCGCGGCGGGCACGCTGGCGGCGCTGCTGCGGCGCTGCGTGGGCGAGGCGCGCGCGCACCGCCCGCTGCGCCGCGCGCTGCTCGACGCGGCGCTGCCCGCCGTCAAGGTGCTCGTCAACCTGTCGCACTCCTTCGCCCCCAACGGTGAGTACACCACTACAGTGTGCGGCGGGCTGGGCGCGGCGGGCACGCTGGCGGCGCTGCTGCGGCGCTGCGTGGGCGAGGCGCGCGCGCACCGCCCGCTGCGCCGCGCGCTGCTCGACGCGGCGCTGCCCGCCGTCAAGGTGCTCGTCAACCTGTCGCACTCCTTCGCCCCCAACGGTGAGTACACCACTACAGTGTGCGGCGGGCTGGGCGCGGCGGGCACGCTGGCGGCGCTGCTGCGGCGCTGCGTGGGCGAGGCGCGCGCGCACCGCCCGCTGCGCCGCGCGCTGCTCGACGCGGCGCTGCCCGCCGTCAAGGTGCTCGTCAACCTGTCGCACTCCTTCGCCCCCAACGGTGAGTACACCACTACAGTGTGCGGCGGGCTGGGCGCGGCGGGCACGCTGGCGGCGCTGCTGCGGCGCTGCGTGGGCGAGGCGCGCGCGCACCGCCCGCTGCGCCGCGCGCTGCTCGACGCGGCGCTGCCCGCCGTCAAGGTGCTCGTCAACCTGTCGCACTCCTTCGCCCCCAACGGTGAGTACACCACTACAGTGTGCGGCGGGCTGGGCGCGGCGGGCACGCTGGCGGCGCTGCTGCGGCGCTGCGTGGGCGAGGCGCGCGCGCACCGCCCGCTGCGCCGCGCGCTGCTCGACGCGGCGCTGCCCGCCGTCAAGGTGCTCGTCAACCTGTCGCACTCCTTCGCCCCCAACGGTGAGTACACCACTACAGTGTGCGGCGGGCTGGGCGCGGCGGGCACGCTGGCGGCGCTGCTGCGGCGCTGCGTGGGCGAGGCGCGCGCGCACCGCCCGCTGCGCCGCGCGCTGCTCGACGCGGCGCTGCCCGCCGTCAAGGTGCTCGTCAACCTGTCGCACTCCTTCGCCCCCAACGGTGAGTACACCACTACAGTGTGCGGCGGGCTGGGCGCGGCGGGCACGCTGGCGGCGCTGCTGCGGCGCTGCGTGGGCGAGGCGCGCGCGCACCGCCCGCTGCGCCGCGCGCTGCTCGACGCGGCGCTGCCCGCCGTCAAGGTGCTCGTCAACCTGTCGCACTCCTTCGCCCCCAACGGTGAGTACACCACTACAGTGTGCGGCGGGCTGGGCGCGGCGGGCACGCTGGCGGCGCTGCTGCGGCGCTGCGTGGGCGAGGCGCGCGCGCACCGCCCGCTGCGCCGCGCGCTGCTCGACGCGGCGCTGCCCGCCGTCAAGGTGCTCGTCAACCTGTCGCACTCCTTCGCCCCCAACGGTGAGTACACCACTACAGTGTGCGGCGGGCTGGGCGCGGCGGGCACGCTGGCGGCGCTGCTGCGGCGCTGCGTGGGCGAGGCGCGCGCGCACCGCCCGCTGCGCCGCGCGCTGCTCGACGCGGCGCTGCCCGCCGTCAAGGTGCTCGTCAACCTGTCGCACTCCTTCGCCCCCAACGGTGAGTACACCACTACAGTGTGCGGCGGGCTGGGCGCGGCGGGCACGCTGGCGGCGCTGCTGCGGCGCTGCGTGGGCGAGGCGCGCGCGCACCGCCCGCTGCGCCGCGCGCTGCTCGACGCGGCGCTGCCCGCCGTCAAGGTGCTCGTCAACCTGTCGCACTCCTTCGCCCCCAACGGTGAGTACACCACTACAGTGTGCGGCGGGCTGGGCGCGGCGGGCACGCTGGCGGCGCTGCTGCGGCGCTGCGTGGGCGAGGCGCGCGCGCACCGCCCGCTGCGCCGCGCGCTGCTCGACGCGGCGCTGCCCGCCGTCAAGGTGCTCGTCAACCTGTCGCACTCCTTCGCCCCCAACGGTGAGTACACCACTACAGTGTGCGGCGGGCTGGGCGCGGCGGGCACGCTGGCGGCGCTGCTGCGGCGCTGCGTGGGCGAGGCGCGCGCGCACCGCCCGCTGCGCCGCGCGCTGCTCGACGCGGCGCTGCCCGCCGTCAAGGTGCTCGTCAACCTGTCGCACTCCTTCGCCCCCAACGGTGAGTACACCACTACAGTGTGCGGCGGGCTGGGCGCGGCGGGCACGCTGGCGGCGCTGCTGCGGCGCTGCGTGGGCGAGGCGCGCGCGCACCGCCCGCTGCGCCGCGCGCTGCTCGACGCGGCGCTGCCCGCCGTCAAGGTGCTCGTCAACCTGTCGCACTCCTTCGCCCCCAACGGTGAGTACACCACTACAGTGTGCGGCGGGCTGGGCGCGGCGGGCACGCTGGCGGCGCTGCTGCGGCGCTGCGTGGGCGAGGCGCGCGCGCACCGCCCGCTGCGCCGCGCGCTGCTCGACGCGGCGCTGCCCGCCGTCAAGGTGCTCGTCAACCTGTCGCACTCCTTCGCCCCCAACGGTGAGTACACCACTACAATACTATTGCATATTCCAGGTAATCGCGCGTCATATTAGAACAAATCTTCGCTTACCACCTGACAATATCGTGGTCTAGAATTTGCCTATAGTATGTAAAAAAAAAATTTTTGTCTCTTTAAATGTGTATTTTTAAATAGCGATTAAAAGAGAAGTAAGCAGTTCGCTTGTCTAGATTAAAATGCTTTTATGTTTGCATTATGATGTAAGTATAAGTACCTATGTTAAAATCGAACTTGTTGTAATTTCGCACATAGTATTATTACCATATTATATCATAATTCTATATGCAAAATTATATCATTTTACGACATTATTTAATATGGCAGGCAATTATGTTTTGGGCATCATTCTGATTATAAGTTAGATGAGCTAGTTTTGCAAATGAGGTTTTGCGTGACACAGTTTATGATAAATTCGATACAGATTAAATCTAGTTTCTTTGTGAAAAATCTAATAGTTTACAAACACGCAACAATCTTTTACGTACAAGCAATTATCATAACTCTTTTTAACAATTGTCTATAGAATCTAGGGTTTAAAAATATATAACTATGATTACAGCATCGTCGATTGGAGCCCAGGTGGTTGGTGAACAGCCATCAGTCATGGAGATGTGCTTGATAATGTTGAACAATCAGGACAACTTCATTCCAGACTCAAATAACTTTGACTTCTCAGTCTGTGTAAGTAAAAATTAATAATTGATGTATAACATGAATTTATGTACATATAACAATTTCCAAATCATTGTATTTCAAATGAAAACTTTTAAGTTCATGAATATAAAGTTAGTGTAAATTAATAAAAAACATTGAAGATAAAATACTCAGTGACATTTCATGTTCAGATTTTTGTACAAAAGTCTAGAAAAATAAAATGATAGTACCTAACATATGGTAAATTATGATTCTAGATTTTTGGAGCAAAGTATTGTTCAAATATTTCACACAGTAAAGTGCTTTTTTTTTTGCATTTTTTCAATATCTGTTTTCCTCCTTCCAGGTATTAATGTTACTAATAAACCTAGTACAAAACAACGACGTGAACACCCAACGGTTGCTCAGCGTGCGGATACGTGTGGACAACGAGAACGATATCATATCGCGGAGTGTGTCTGCACTGGATTTGATTATCGACTTGTTCCATAAACGGGTCGAACTTGCCAAGTAAGTGCAGTATTTTTTTTCTTTCTTCATGGCAAGATTTGCCCGAGTGTAGTATAAAAAGTAAAGTATTATTTAGTATTCAATTAATTTCTTCACCTCTACGAAGTTTTCGCTATCTTCTTTATTGTGGATATATACAAATTCAGATCCTAATGGTATTAAACAGATTCAAATATAGATAGTAGTTGATTAACTGTTATTTCTGATAGATATAAGATAATTCATTGCATTTTTATAAATTACTGCTTAGTTATACTACATAATACTCAAACTCAAACATTTATTTGTTCTATTAGACTTCTTTTCAAAAGTACTTAATTGAATTGTCATAACATTGTTTTGTTTTATTTTAAGTTGCTTCTTAAAAATCCATTGATATATAATAATTCATACTTGCAATATTATAGGCGAGCGGAAGAAAATACGGACGCCATACTTGATGGCAAAAAGGATGGCGAGGACAGTGATAACAAGAAACAGCCAGATGACATTGATGAAACTGTTGCTAAACGTGAGTTTTGTTTGCATTCATTTATATCAGTAATAAATGTTATATTTGATCCACCTAATAGTATAGTCGATTATTGATTTATAATTTTATCGTGAATAGTTGTGAATCTTAAATTAAATCCATGAAATATGGCCGGATAAACTTAATATAATGCAAAAAAGCTTTGATTGCATATAAGCTTCTCATGTATCATTCAAATATTTATGAAGATTAAAATATTATCTTCATTATTTTAAATTCATAACATTTCGAAATTGAACACGATAAAATTTTTATAATCATTGGATTTTTTTTATCAACAATCAACATTTCGTTTTTCTCGTAATATATTTTCAATGTCTAATGTCTGCTGTGGTGGACGCGTACCTGAAGCTGTTTTTAATGTGTTTTTGAAGTGAAAACTTATGGGAGGGTAAACCGCTTCGTTACGTAGCGTGTTTCGATGCTAGACTTCCCTTTCCTTCATCAGTGTTATCATTTTGTCCGGAGACGCACACGTTTTTTTAATCCAGCACTCAACCACGACTACATGCGCTCGCGGCGGGAACGTCGTGTTGTTCCCACCTGTGCCTACTGTTCCCACTTTGATGTTCGCACTCTATAGTTATTATATATACCGGGTGTAATCGTTAAGTGTGCACAGGCGATTGTTCCGTAACTATTGCAGATATCAAAAAACTTTATACTGATATCGAAAGCCCTTTAACTAATGAGTAAAATGACAACAATAACTTTTTAAAAATAAAACGGGAAATATCCAAAAAAGTTACATTAAACACTCCCATACATTGAATTTTCCATACATTTTGTATTCAAAGCAAATGTTCGAAGTGACGTCCTCGTTTTGGAATACCATTGTATTCAACATCGAGCTCTGTTTACAGTTTCTAAATGAATTTTTATTAAAATTTGCGAAGTAATTTAAGCACAAATTCAAAAAAAGAACCAAAATTTTTCATATTACATGTTTAGGATAGTCATATCTCATACTAAATGTATGGAAATGTTTGGTGTAAAACTTTAGGATATTTCCCGTTTTATTTTTAAAAAGTTATTGTTGTCATTTTACTCATTAGGTAAAGGGCTTTCGATGTCAGTATAAAGTTTTTTGATATCTGCAATAGTTACGGAATAATCGCCTGTGCACACTTAACGATTACACCCTGTATACTCGTAAGTAACAAGTAATATGTTTGTGTGCACTGTGTAGTGCTGGCGCGCGCGGGCACGCACATGGAGCACACGATGGTGGGCGCGTACCTGGCGCTGCTGGTGGGGCAGGCGGCGCTGGGCGCGGGCGCGGGCCCCGTGCGCGCGCGCCTGCCCGCCTTCGCGCCGCTGCTGCCCACGCTGCGCAAGTACTTCGCCTTCCTCGAGCTCACCGCCAGCGTGAGTATTTTATGTTTATTTGTTAGCAGTTGGAGTATAGATTGCCAGATCGTAAACAAGCGATGTTGATGTTCTTCCTCTCGCTCATCGCTAGTGTGCAGCAGATTTATTGACTGATGGCAGGTAGGTATAGGTCACCATTCCAGTAAGTATTTCATTTTTTATGGTATTGGGATGAAGACGAGCAGACGCAAAGCCTGATGATAGGCAAATGTCACCGCTAGAGTTAGTGTTTTATTTTTATTTTATTCCGACGTTATCAAGAAGACATTACACATAAATTTATAAAGAATAGAAAAAATTCGATCACGAGGCCGGACACGAACCCGCATCCTTTCGCGCCATTCGGGGGCATCCGCCCCTGACCAACTCAGCCACTCGTGACCCGCCAGAGCGGTCGAATTTATTCTATTCTTTCAGTTTCATGTGTCTAAGGGACACACCGCGCGCCATCTATTGAGATGATTAACAACCATCTCAACCAATATGAAGCACTTTTCAGTGAATACAATATTGTAACGATGGAACACGACCTTTTTTGCACGCCTCATAAGCGAAGCGTTGAGGTGGGTACTACTGTCACTTCGCGCAAAACATCTGATTTTTCAAACTTAAAATGTCTTTATGTATCATACATTGCACTTGTAAGATAATACATACACACACATATTAAGAAAAAACACTATTTTTAACATGCATGATATTTTTGATGTCATTTTTGTTATTTAAACTAGTTAAAAAACAGTTTAAAAAAGTTCTGTCTTGGACGTCCGTGTGTCTGTATGTGCGGAGGATTTTCTTGTTAACACGATAGCGACCGAAATACTTTACTAATCGAGTCTTTTTTTTTTCTCTTACGCTTGAGTATGCTCAGGAATAGAACCCTTTCATTTTTCAGGGTCTGATTCGATGTGGTTTAATTGTTATTAAATAAACAAAAATAATTATTAATAAATAATTATTAAAAAAAAATTATGAGGCGTGCACTTTTGGATTTTCCAAATTTATTGTTGAATTTATATTTTTTTGGTTTTATGGCATTCAAATGCTTTATAAATATAATATCGAAATTTTATTCTTTATAAATTTATATTTATAAAGCATTTGAATGCCATAAAACCAAAAAATATATAAATTCAAGACATTAAATGACAAAAAGTTTGCTTCTGTTCCAAATGTTCGTGAAAGCGTAACAGCGCACAGAGTTCAATATGTATAATACATAAGATAGTTATATCTTGATTAAATTAGAACCATTGATTTTTTTATGCCAATGGCAAGGAAATAATTAGTTCTTTGGAAATATTTATGTACATATTTGTCCGCATTCATATTTTATTTATGTAAAAAGACACGAAAAGTTAGTTCATAAATTATATTTCTTTATATTATTCCATTGACATTAATTCATACAAGGCCGTGCACCTATTGTAAATACAACATATCTGATAATTAACGAGTAAATATTATGTAGTAAACAAAACATTTGCTAGCTCGTCTTCGTGAATAGACTAGCAGTTCCGACAGATGTATCTACAAAATAGAATGAAGTCAAGATAGTTGTTCAAGTTATAGCTTGATTAATTGAAAGTGAAGTGAAAAAATCGATAATATCAACATACTCCTGTATATTTATAATTTTAAAACGTAATCCACTCGATATAGCTATCCAATTCAACGCGTAACTTAACATTCCAGGCGGAAGCGGCGATAGTGGCGCACGTGAAGTCGACGCAGCGGATAATCCAGTTCATGGAGAACAGCGACAAGGAGGGCGAAGCACCCGCACCAGCCCCCGCGCCTGCGCCCGCTCCATACTACTCGGGCTACTACCAGACCTCACCCTCCGATGTACCCCAGGATATGTCGCTTAGCAACCTCAACTATGGAGCCAACTATTCCTCCGGCTCCGACAGGATGTCCTCCTCCATGGAGGTCGACGGCTACCATTGAAGTGGGAATGACGTGTGCTCGACAAGCGTGGAAATGGAACTGTTGATAGTGTGACAGTCTGCTCTCCGTGGTTGGCGGTTACCATTTGCGACTAGCCGTGTGCAAATGCTCGACAAGTATGGAAATGGAACCCACTTTGGCGTTTATTTTTTTTAAACGCTTTCGAATTGATGCATGTGGATTTGCATCAATTTGATGGGTTTAAATTTTTAAGTGTAAATCAATTTCGATATTTTTGCTTGAATAGATAATATTGGTTGTAAGCTTGTGCCCGATTTTATTGGTTTTTAATATTTATTCAACCATGAGTATAAATACTGTCTAATAAGTAAGTTTTCTAATAAAATGCTCAAAGTTGGTTCTTATTTTCATACTCTTTGCAACCATATAATTTTATGTGAAAGGCTAGGTACCCATAGTACTCCGCTCTGAGTTTGTAATTTACAATTTTTAAATGGAATCTTCAAAAATTGTTGATCATGAACAAGAATACTTTAAATGTGTATGGAGGTCTGGATACCTCGCGTTCACTCAAATACATAATATAAAGTTATGTGTGTTCCATTGGAAGCATTATTGTACACGGCTCGAAGCTTTCGCTGAGTACTAAATGTGTTTTGTTTTTGAAATTTTATTGTGTGCGTGTGATTGGGAGACTTGTAAATAAAATCTAAATCAATTTAATGTATAGATAAATCATGAAAACATGCCATTCGTAATGTTAGAGTTTGTTTCCGTATAATGAATTGTTACATTGTTTTTAGTACCTCATCTTTTGTAATATTCCTTTGTCGCCTTTGTAAATAGATCCGCATTAGATAGTTGAGTTGGATATGGGTTATGGTCTTAATGAAATTGAGATATTTCCGAGTTTAAGCCTTTACGGGCAGTATAAAAGTGCAAAGATAGTCAATAAGTGTATAATAGATGTGAATTCTGTTATGTGAATATGTATGCACTTTTTGTATAGAACTGAGAGTTACAATCTATCGAGTATTGTTCTCACGAGGCACAATTCTTTGTAACTAAATAAGTAGCTAGTTAAATAGATCGACTCTGATCGACACACATTGGAAAATATAGCATTATGTGACGCTGGTCGGACGAGACGGAATGTTTTCGCAATGTACAAACACTGTTAATTACATGAGAGACGTTTTAAATAAATAGGACAAATCATGACCGGACTTTTAATTATATGGTTATATTATCGTTGACCTCTGAAAAGATTATGTAGACAATTTGACTGATCGCTTCCATTTCACTTGTAGTATCTGTGGTAATTCTGTACTTTGAAACTTTCTCTGCCTGCAATATGTTGTCGAACAAAGCAATCACATAGTATTTATTGAGGTTGAAATAATTGCTTGATAATTTATGTATATTGTTGAATAATTGCATCAGATTGAATTGGTTAGTTGCTAGTTTGTTATAGTGAATGATAGCCTTTATGAATAGCTTAGGGTTGAAAGAAATTGAATCCGGATAATTAATCTTTATAAGATTTGGATAATATTTCAAATTTTCTACACTATTATTTTTTAACTCCATCACAATTGTTCTTATTTTTATTTATTTTGCTCATTACATAAACGTTTGTAGCTTTAATTATTTTCGAGGATAGTTTTAATGTTTCTTTTTCACGAGTAGTAAATAACACGATGGCACCCTACTTAATAATCTTTTAATATTTTGTATATTCTATTCTGATTCTGTGTCCCAGATTATAAACTAGTGTTGGGTAAATTATTTAGGTACAATTTTAAAGAAAACATATTTTGGGGAAATCTTTTTATTGAATTAAATAGCTTCTAGTTTATCGTTTAAATGGGTATCAAATTCTCAGTCTTAACATGTAAAATAATTCTATTTAAAATTAGTAATGTAAAGGGAATTTTGTGTGAATGCCTCCCGATAGTAGTCGGTTTTGTGTTTTGTGAAATTCAATATATTACACACTATGTAGAGTTGACAGCTTTATTATATAGACGTACATACTTGCAGTCATTTTATTTGTGTTAGTAAAGCCTGACTTTCGTACCTAAATTCGCGGCTTATTATAATAAATTGACTTTATAGACTGGATTATTCGTTGTACAGTTTTATTCTTATATCTAAATTATATTTTACGTAATTTATTGAACTATAGTTGTATGAATTTTGCTATGTACGCGTTGCGTTATATCTTGTATATCACATATGTTTTCTATATTATGTTGTTAGCCTGTGTCGAGAGTTTGATATCTTGAGAAATTATTGTAAATGTAACGTGTAATTATGTTTTAAAGTATTACGTGTAATTATTATTAAAAGAAGGACAAATAAAACAAGTGTTTCTATTACCCTTTAATAACCTCACATCTAAAAACTACAAATAAATAGAACATATTAATATATCTACATTTACATCTATACTTACTAATATTATTAAGCTAAAGAGTTTGTTTGTTTGTTTGAACGCGCTAATCTCAGGAACTGATCTGGTCCGATTTGAAAAATTCTTTCGGTGTTAGATAGCCCATTTATCGAGGAAGGCTATATAATATATATCTTAATGCTAAGACTAACAGGAGCAGAGCACTGCGGGTAAAACCGCGGGGCACAGCTAGTTTGTTATATAATCATCATTTATTTAAAAGAAATATAGAAGTACAAATTTCACAAATGTTATTTTATGCCAGTTTTATGACTTGTTAGTATACCGCCCTGGGTCTTGCTATACCTATATGCTATTGAAGCTGAAAATACCCTAAGAGGTATCATCTACCAAGCGAAATACTATTATTTGATTTAAATGAAACAAATAACTCTTGATATAATAGTTAAGTATAACATTTTCGTCGAAACCATATTTTAAGTGTTTTTACTTAAGCAAAGAATTAATGTAAATTATTCCAGAATAAAAATTGATCCCATAAGAACAAAATAAAACTCATCATTTTAAATAACGATTTGATTAAGTAAGTGATCAGTTAGTTACATGAATTTTACGAATTGGTGGTATCTACCACTATACTACTTGCCATTACCTCAAAAATGTTCACTATTTTATGCTTTTACCGTAAAATTATGTTTTAACTACGGAAATTTAAAGAAAACTTTCATTTTCCAAAAAAAATATATTTTAATATGGTAATTGATCTATATCCTTTCTACCGCACTTACTCTAGCTACAGCTGGAGCACGTATAGCTGGCCAATCTCCACTTTCTGTAAATGTTTTATTTACAGTCATTAGTTGTTCAAAATTGGCTTTGGCCAGCTTATGTTTATTTGCGACTTTTTGTACAAGCTCTTCATCATAAACTTTTTCGGGATTGTCTAGTTTTAAGTGCGCTTTCATTTCTTGTAGCGTCACCAGAAAGCAGTTCCACGGAGACCAATCTTCGTTAACGTGCCATCGACACAATCTTAGCTCTGATAAGTCCCCACATTCGCTGATAGCAGAATGCGCATGCCATAATTTTTCCACAATAAAAAATATATCTTTCTCTTGCAATACAAATGCTAGAGACCCCCAACATCTTCGCCTTCTTTCATCTCGTTGTACAGCTCTCAATATGAATTTGTACGGAGTCATGTCCACCCAAATACGTTCATTAACATCCTTCCAGGAGCAAGACGTGCAAACTAAGAATCCACTTATTTTCGCGTTCAACGGGAAGTCTTTATAAAGTTTAACTTGATGACACATTTCACAGAAGTAAAGTCTCTCGTTTTGGATTTCTCTAAATTCTCTGATATCGTTACATTTTGTCACTCCTGAATTTAGTTCAGATGTTTTTATTAATTGGAATAGACTTGCTGTGATCCTGCGTCTTAAAAATTCTAATTGATGATTATCACACCGCCTAACCAGTAAGTCGCATTCTCTGTCAAGTAAGGTTATTATTTCTTCAGCTAAATGGTGACGGAAATCTTGTAGAGCAAATTTCAAGTCGACGAGTATTTCAATTCTCTCATTCGTCTGCATATCATCTCGAAGAAATGAGTTATATAGTTCTTTGAGTTTTCTTGCTTTTTGAGTTTCTATGGTGTCCATGGTTATAAGTTTACCATCGCGTCCATACCAAGCAAAAGGTTTAGATATTTCTTCGAGAAACTTTTTCTCTTTAATTTTCCTACTGTCTTCTTTCACTTTAATTCTATAATCTTCAATACATCGTAATAGTTCGACTTCTTTGTCAAGAAGAAGTGTGAATTCTGCTATTTTTGGTCCTTTTGAATGTAATTGGGATATACGTGAAATTTCTGCATGTTTCCAACGATCGACCTTAAAAAAATGATGATTAGGTAGTTATTCATAATAAGGTACCTACGTAAGACACTCAATAGTAAATTAAATACTACAATTGAAATTGACATTGATAGTACCTAATGGACGCTGGTTGTAGTTTTCTTATTTTTTTTTTTACATTAAGCGGTAGGAACAATAAAAAATTAAATGTTAACATTATAACAAGCGAGATTTATTTGTGAATATACTAATAAACGGAACTGAAAATAAATGTTATGAAATAGTCGTTACCTAAAGAATAACTCACCATTGAATAGAGTTGATCAAAGTCTTCTCTTGTTTTTGGAAATGTTTTTGTAATGAGGTCACCCTTTAAACGACGTTCTATAGCTTCCTGTTCTAACCTTTCTTCTTCTTTCATTCTAGCTATGCGTTCCCTAAAAAATGTTATAAACGTTTAAGTTATTTTATTGACAACTAGCTGTTGCCCGCAGCTTCGCCTGCGAGGAAAAGATAAATTTTCATGGTACAAACTTTCATCCCCTATTTGATCCCCTTGGGGGATGAATTTTTTAAAATCCTTTCTTAGGGGACGCCTACGTTATGACATCTACCTGCATGCCAAATTTCAGCCCGATACGTCCAGTGGTTTGGGCTGTGCGTTGATAGATCACTATATCAGTCACCTTTGAGTTTTATATATATAGATTATATTATGAATTTTATGTAATTAATGGGTAATAACTACTCACATGCATTCTTTAAGCCATCTTTCAACTTTTTGTCTGAATTGGTGATGTCTAAAAGCTCGTTGTATAACTGATGCGTAGTGGTTGTGGTTCAATCGTGCTACCATTTCCTCATAAGTCTCATAGGGTTTTGGTGTTAAGATTTTATCAGTCACATTAGGGATGTAGGCGTGGACAGTGTTCATTTGAGTTGCTCGACTATACGCTGTATCCTAAAAAGTAATTTATTTTTATATATCCGTGTGATGATTTCGACAGACTTTATACATTTATACTTACATAAATTTTTTCACGCATTTCAGCCGTTTGTGTATCGCGGCATGTTTTATTTTCTGATAATAATTTTTCGGGCTTCTGTGGAGTCTGCGTGTAGGCATGGTGATAAATTGTGCCTAAAAATTATAAAATAAGAAATTTAACAATATCCACCAATTCATTATTTATTACTTAGATTAAATTTCTAGAAAATGGGACAGAGAACTGATCAAAATTACGGGACCTAATTATACCTACTTCAGAGCAAATTCAAAATGTACCTGTATGAACATTTTTGTATCCCCCCAAGAATGGTTTCTTTATAGGTTCGGAAAATATTTCAACGTTAATATGTTTTAAAGTAGTTCCAAAGGGAACTATAACCGTTAAAACATCATTAACGGGCATTTCGTTGTAAAGCTTTTCCAAGTTTAATTTCGCATTATCTTTAGTTAAAAGCTCTAGCTCAGCAATGCCATATTTATCATAATCCAAGTCTAAAAGCGCCATTCGGTCTTTCAACGGTTGTTCTCCACGCAATAGAACCAAATTGTCCGCATCAACTTGAAAAAGACCAGCTAAATTCTTTTTTATTTCATGAACTTTTATAATGGAATGGTAGGAACGGGTAAAAATTCCATTTTGATTGCGAACCCGAAATTTAATAGCAATGAATGGCATAGTTTTCTTTTTTGGAATAATGGATTGAAGTAGTTCATGAACGAAGGACTCTTTTGGTATTGACGAAAGAGAGAATTCTTCAGAATCCTTTGTGAAAACATCGATCACTAGGTTGCCATGAGCGTCGGTTTTTAAGTCAGATAGAGCAGTGGTCTCTTTCAAAACATTTCTATTTTTCGTCAATATTAAGTTATTGTTTGACACAGATATTAATTTGGCCAATTTTCGTTTTACATATTTGATGGGTGTATTCGATGGGAAGACTTTGCTGAACACTTCGGTGGGATGTACGGGTGACTTAAACGTGACCAGAGTGTGACTGATGGGGCACTTGTATTGTTCAAGCTCTCTAGAACATGGTGCAGTTTGATTACGGGACTTGGTGTCATCATCGGTTGCAGAAGATAATCTTTTATATGGTGGTGCAGTTAGCAGTTTTTCACGTCCTAATTCGCATTGGCATGCCACTACCCCTGTTAAGCAACCAGGATTTGGAGCTATTCCTATTGTATAATTCTGATCCATATCTAAAACTCGCAGCGGACACTTTAAAACACAATACAATTATCACAATACTAAAATGATTGAAGACAACATAGCAAATACAGAGTTTCTAAAATTTCTAACAAATAACTCGTTTAGACAAGAAATAGTTGCTATGATACAAACATTGTCATAGCTAACACTGCTGTCAAGGCACTCACAATAGTGCTTTTTTAAGTAGTGTGATGCGGGGTGGATGCGGGCCTAAAACGTGAGAACCACTAATTCACTGGTTCATTTTGATGTATCTTCCTATGAAGATCATTGAACAACAAAAATCGAATAGTATTGAGTCGTTTAATTTTTTCAGTATTCTTTCTATTTTATATACCTAATTGTATCACTCTGTATATTTTTTGATAAATGAATAAAAAATATCTCTTTACTATATACTTTTCTGTCTTTAGTATACGTATTTGTAACATTTCCGATAAATTCCCTATACTTACGTACGGTACGCAATTGAATAAAAATATTGGGCGTGTTCTTTCATTGATAAGCTCGATTTTTCACTTTTATCAAGATAAATCGTAATTCATATTCTTCTTGGCATCTTATATCACAACAAATATTTCATTTTAGTTCCTCATAAAATATTGTTGTAAAATTTATAACTACAGAATACTTGAAAAATCTCTTAACTACAAAGCCCTAGGCGTTGTTGTTTGTTGCAACAGATTAAAGAAGCAATTTATACCTAAAAATAACGCTTGGCTTTTAAAGCTGTAAACTCCTTTGTATATCTTCAAAAGATACAGTAATTTCACCAACGCTTTATGAAACTTACGGACTAAGTTCAACTTTTTATTTTCTTTGCCCGTGACAGCGGTATATAAACTGAGTATTTGAAAGGCAATTTTATAGGAGGAAGTAATAATTTATTTTCCTTCTTATTGATTTTGGAATAACTAGGACCTAAAATGGGTAGTTGAAAGTTAATAAAAATTGAGAAAACAATAAAATTACAGCGCAATAAAAGAGCGAATGTGCCGAGCATAGCTGGCGTCATATTAAATTCTTCCGAAAACATAAAAATGATTTTCGATCGTAAAACTATAATTTACAGACGTAAAAATGTGCTGAGTTATGTTTGCGCGTAGCGTTATAAAGCACCCATACCCTATCATAGATTTACCTTACATAGTTTTCCACATACTTTACTACGCATTTTCTACGTACTATCATGATTATTTTGATTCAAACAGAGCCTACCAGTGGCCAGTGGGAAATCTTGTAGTATTTCATGATGGGTCAAAAGTAACGATGATATATGAACATTAGCACAAATCTGTAATATAAATGTATTTGACTAGGATAGCCTGAATAAGGATTGTTGCAGTGCTTTTGTGCAGAGTTCATGTTTAAACTTTCTTTTCATAATAAATGTAGAGACTAAGCGTGAAAAGAGAACATAGCAGGCACGTACCTAGTATAGATTTCGATGTTCATAATATTTTGCTTATGAAATGATCACAGTACCTATGAACGGAGTGAGTGATGTTAGAGCAGATTATTGCGTTTAAACGGCGAGGACTTGCGTTCTGTAAACACATGTTTTAATCAAGCCTGTTGCTTCACTTCCGTTTGCTGTGGCCGCTGCTCGCTTAGCAAAGAAAAACTTTGCATGCGTTTTATTACGACAGATGCGGATACGCTTCGGGGCTTAATTTCGAAGTCAACGCATATTGCTTTAATTGTTTTGGTTTTAAAAACTGAAACCGTTGAAATATTGCACGATATATCAAAACCATATTGTAAGTGTAAACATTATCATCGCGTGTTGTGAGATGATAATTTTTTCGTTGTTTGCAACAATCGAGGCGGATAAATGTATTATGCTGCGAACGCCTGTGGCCGCCGGTGCGGGGGGTGCCAGTTCATTCGATTAAAGTCCGCTGTACACAGAAATTATCAAACGAAACGCACCGACAGCTCAGCGGTCCGTGAGAACCTCTACATTAATAGTTTTTGTTCCCCAACTCGCTCGTTTCGTACGGAGCAGGCAAAGTTACGCCCGGACTTTTTCTTTGTATGAGCGAATTGTTTCCCTCACCTCTCGCTTTGCAACTCCGTTTAGGAATTCGTCGTCCAGTTATGCAAAATAATATCAAAAACAAAAATACCGTACGCTAATTTGATGCAAATTCTGTTGGATACATTTTCGAGAAGTTTGACATTTTCGTCCGTTTTAGAGTGCAATCTGATTACGATTTTATAAAGCTTTTGAGCCGGAAAAGGAAAAATCTACAAGCATTTTTTCAACTATTACTAAAATGCTTGTTAAACTATTACCTACCAATTTGTTTAGTTTAAACCTTAGAGTATGTATTTGCTAAGACTCTAAGGTTTAAACTTCTAAAAAATAAAACAGAACCTAATAAGTTTTACAGATTTTATATGTTGACAATGATTTTATCTGGGTTGGATCCACGTAATACGGCAATTACAGAGTATCTAGCAATTTTAGAATTGTACAACGTGTAAAAGCAAACAAAATTGTATTGGAATCGATTGTAATACAAATTTGGATCGTCAATACCAGTAATGATAGTTTATTAGCGTCCTCGACGTGTAAATTAGTCAATAATCACGGTACGTGCGAACTTTCCATTACATACAAATCGAAAATCCACACGCGTCCTTCATTATAACAAATGTAGCTATAGCGCTACGGCATGGCTACAGCGTTCATTATTTCAATCTAGCGAAAGACTTGATTGGATATTAACTTATTTTTGCATTAAAGATTGATGGTTTATAAAGATGTGTGTTTCTATTTTTATTAAATGTAAAAACAATCAGTATACATGTATTGACAAAATATTAGCAGTATTATGGATCATTCGTAACTACTACGCGTCTACGTATTGATCGTTGTAGTACTGTTTTAAATGTTTCCTATTTTTTTAAGAGGATGTTATCCTGTATTTGGGAAGCACTTAATAGTTATATTTTGACAATCTATATAATTAAATACATGTTGGACATTCATTTAAACAACCCAAGTGATATACATATTGAAGCTTTTTTATCGGATAACAACTTTAAAAATTAAAACTAAATGATACAATTGTGAATTGAACAAAATCACTAAACTTTACACTCCATCGCAATAATACAATATCAACACTCACGACAGCACCGATAATACCCAGTTATAAAAAGTATTTGTGTTCATTGCCTCTGTTTTAAAAATGAAAATTGATAGATTTAAAAGCTTCGATTGCGCCATCATTAGCAGGTATTTAGCCTTTTCCGGATTGCGGTTTTCAGTTAATTTGCCGAGTGCATTTCATCTGTGTCCCCTGCTCGCCGCTCGGAATGTGTTTTATTTATTATTTATGAAATTAATACCAGCGCAAAAACATCGATCTCGATGTATGGAGGTACTGCGACCGCAATCTTTATTGCATTAGTGGATCAGTTAACGTATCATTTATATCGATGTTATCGACTTAAAAATGCATTGCTGGCTCTTTTTAAAGGAAATTAATTTGTATTATGCGGCGATAAAAAACTGTACTGTAGAGTATAGACGAGTAATTTAACCAACGTATTTTGTATTTATTCAGTATTGTAGTCATTTAAGTACTTATATATTTTTGCTTTGGTTGAAATGTGTTTATGAAAATAAAGACACAATCTCTTTTAATATTCCGTGAAATGTCGAAGTAATTCAAGTAAGTTTAAAATCTTCATATTCCGGGTTTATCACATGTGAATATTATGACATAACGAGACGAGTTTTATTGCATCGCGGACAGACGTGGCCAGGGATTAGGTGCCTGAATATTTCCCACTTTAATATCATAATAATAATTTCCACTTACTTCGTTGAGTATTTTAATATATTTGCATTTTAATAACTTGAGACTTGGTGTGGTATCCATTCTTTAACTATGTATGCTGTACAAAACATTTTTATAAATAATACCTACACTAGATTTTTATTACAAGTAATAAATTAACTTTATATAAACTTTATAGTAGGCAAGATGACTTTAAAAACCAAATCCTTATTGAGTTTTAAACTCATCTTAACTAATAACAATTGTTAAACATTTCTCTTCATACTGATGAAACATTTTCTCAGTAATTAACAATTTTACGCACTTTGAAAAGGTTTTAAGGAGTAAAAAATATCACAATGGATTGCTTGTGCAAAGAAATTAGCTGCCAATTGCATGGAACACACTATTATAAGTTGGATTATTGTTTTGTTCGATGTTTTTAGAACTCGTGTGAAGTTGGATTAACTGCGTTGTTAGTAATACACGTTCACAATCTAACGTGGGTCGTTTGTTTTTATATTGAGCTAATTTAGTTCTTGAACTTTCATGTTTTGAATAAAAGTAATTATAATTAAAATATTTTTCATTATAAATTTTAAATAAACGATGGATCTCATACCTCATTTGGAAAAGCATTCAAATTATAGCTTTTCAACAAAATAGTATTATATAACGAATCTAATACTTAGCTTAGGAGTATTTTAAAAACATGTTACATCGAAAATGTCTCCATCCGTCAATGCGGCTTGAACATGACACGTTCGGAGAGGATTCAAATTTGGTCTCAATTTACGTCACCAAGGGTAGGGATTCTTAAGAATCTCTCAAAAGCTTTGAGGAATAACAAGGAATAGACATTTTATTTCCAAGTTCTTATCGATTTCTTAGTATTGATGCATGTCTATTTTCATATAATTGTAATGTGTCTCTGAAAACGGTTGTTTTGTATAAATTTTTAAAGAATAGAAAAAGTTGATCGCGGGTCGGGATTGGAACCAACGGTTATTTGTGTGAATAATCAATATGTAGAATGCAGATGCATTATGCATGTGTAACTAGCGTTGGCAAAAATGCATTATTAAATGCGATGTAACTAACTAAACCTTTAGCTTTGACCGTCGGCGTCTTCAATGCTATCGATCAATTCATCAAAGTTTTAAAGACATGCATTATCGATGCAACGAGTATCAAGTGTTGTCGCCTCAGTTTGTTTAGAGGGGCGGGCGAGACGCACAAATATATTAGTATAGGTCGGTAAATCCTCAACAAACGAAACGCGGTGTGCGTGATCAGGCTGCCGTCCCCGGGATCTGGACCGCTACGCAGATTGCATAACCGTCCAACATTTCATACCACAGTGCAACTCAAGGACTGTTTGCTCGTATTTACTAAATATGTACTGCAAGACCTTGCTACCCTAGTGCAGGGATCGTGCTTTCCTCTGGGTAACTGTAGCTCGTTTGCTACGGCGTAGCGTGTAGCCGCATTATATAGAGTATATTATAGAGTTCGAATCTTTATGGATTTAAGTAAGACTTTTGGCACGATTATAGGTATTACGTATATGCTATAAATATGAATTATATTGGAACTTGGTGTGTATAAGTAATTGACTAATTGATAATTTAATAGCGGTAAAATAAGTTATTGTAAAAATGTTCTGAGTAATTAGCTTGTAATGAGTTAATTAATGTTGTACCTATAATAATGAAAATGAGCTTGAAGCGTAACCGATGAAGTTCGTGTCCTATTATGCTTATTGTTTAATCTGTTTTTTTTTTATAATAAATTGATTGGTTTCCGTGATACCTACTATCAGAACCCAGAAATAATTTTACACTCTTATAATATAAAATAGGTTTTAATAGTACCTTTGCATAATTGCATTAAATATCCAATACTTCGATAATACTGATTGTGTAATGCTCGAACAAAATACAATCAGAGCCCGGATAAACGTTAGAGAGCATAAAAATGCACGTGTTTACGAACCCTGCGGGCCAATATCCGACAGACTGATTGCTTCTTTACTGTTACACGATAAAAATTTTATTAGACGGCTATAAAATGTACTGAGACGACTCGCGAGACCCAGTAGCCAATATATTTAAAACTACCCTGTAACTAACCGTTATAGCTATTACTCAAAATTAAACGTGGACCCATTAAAGTGCTTTTATTTATCTAAGCGACGTGATGTTTAGTACTACAATAACAATTGGTAACTAAAACTTATTGATAATACCTCGGCACTAAATGTAATTTTCTGCAAAACTATAGAATGGTAAAATTCTAATTACAACATCCACCTATCTTAGATTTTCTAGTTTCTTTTTAATATAGGTAATAATAGTTATGATATCTAAATCCTTATCGACAGGTTTGTAAAGTGTTTATTTACATAGAACAGCGTTTTAATAAAAACACATTTTAGCGTTAGCTCTTTGGCACACAAATGTAGCCAAAAATCAATTTTCACATTGAATATTGGAATTGCAACATCTATGCAGATATAATTTCATAAGCCCATGCAAAAAAATACGCGCGCTTGGCTGAACAAACCGTCGAACTGTTCAAATCGTTTAGTAAACGCCGAATAGGTTGTGTACAAGTGAGGTACAACGATTTTAATCGAATGGAAACGGAACAAAGTGAAAATGTACACCTCAATTATTCCAACAGTTGCGTATGGACAAATAGCCATCTGTCAACAAAACCGATCATAATATTGTCAGTAGTTGACCACTACAGTACCTGTTTTTCACAAAGTACATTAAGTTCACCTAAATATTCCATGAAACGATACTTTAATAATTTTCGCCAGTTGAAAAAACAACATTACTAATGCTAAGAGACGTAATGTTATAAATAAAATATACATATAAAAGCGGTATAAAGAAAAGCCTCCACATACTTGGTTTTACTTAGCTTTAATTACTTCTTATAAAATTTTCTGAAAACATATAAGTATGTTATAATTGCACGAGTCGACAGGTTATTTGCGAGACGGGTTGAATGGGTAACCCGCACTTACATAAGGTTATTAATAAATCAAAGGATTCTGGTTTAAATAAATTAATTTAAGGCTTACCTTGGATTCTTACTGCTTGCATTTGAACTTTTAATTGAATGCCTATGTACGTACAATAAAATATACTTACGACATTGTTTTGAATTAATTTTTGAATTCATCTAACCATTTATGATATTTATACAAATGATTTACTAAAACCTCACGTATCCCACAATGTTTCAATTTCTATTATCCTGTTAATTTGACCATTTGTGGTACTGTAATACTTTACTATTCCCCCAATAGGGTGCAATAATCGTTTTATTGTAGATTTATACTAAACAAAAAGTAATTTTTTAAATTTTAAGTTTTAGAATATCCTAATATTAGTAAACTGGCAATAATTTTGTTACAAATTTTGCTACATTAGATGATTAGAGATAATGTAAGCAAGAGCTTCAAGGATTATTTTTATGATGTTTTTTTTTTCTCTTTATTCATCGACTACAGTGTAGCTTGGCAGAATATCCACAGCTAGTCTATTGTTGGACAAACTAATACAACTGATACTATATATTGTTCGACAAACTGATACAACTTTTCAAATCGTTAGTATCAATTCAAAATACCTAAGATTTAAATGGTACCTAGTAAATTAATATAAAACGTAGAAATAAACGTAACAAACATAACGTATATGAAACGTAGAAACTATTTTCCTACTGATATAGTTTTCATAATAAAAAACTTGATAACCTTAGTAGTATTAAGCACTACAATTCCTTTTTTTAAAACTGCTATCTAAATAAAAATACTTTATATAGCATGGACAATGAAAATAAAACAAAATATTATCGCATATTACGTTCCTGTAAATTATGAAGATCTTTAGCTTAATGAAAAAGCTAATTAAAGACTACCGTTTCTGTTAATATCGGACTGTATTATTGAGCTCATAAAAAGAACTCAATAAAACATAAAGCTTTGGTCCGTGGCGTTTGGTTGGCCTCGAGTCGAGTCTTCTCCAATAAAATACAAATAGAGTCGATTGAAATGCAGGACGAAGCGGGCTGTTTACTTGATGCCGCTCCGGTGCCACCAACGATAACCATGATTGTTTTTTAGCCTCTCATTACCTAAGTCAAATAGTCACGGCTAATTAAAATCGTATTGTTTCTTTTTGTAGGCAGATTTCACAATCACATCCAAATTATTAATTATCTGAAATAAATCTTTCAATGATAAACATATTTTATTTTGAAAATACTTTTAAAGTTTTCTTAAAAAGCAAAATAAAAATATTAAACTACATAACCTAGAATGATATTATATTGTGTATAATCTTATTTTAAATACGTAATGTAAGAAATCAAATAATATTTTGTTAATATTGTTTAAGTTTCAATCTGCCACGGAAAACTGTTACGCACAAGGCAAATGTTAATAACGCGTTTCAAATTTTCGACACGAATTAATCCTCGCTTTGCTTTGTTTGCATTGATTTCATAGTTAAAATAGTTATGGTCAATTATAGTAACTTAATTAAATTGCTCTGAAACTCCAGTAAAGATATGAACATTCAATCGAGTGCCCAATCGCATTTCAATTTCCTAGTATAATGTGTTAGAAGTGTCAAACGGTAATGGACTTGTCGGTTTATTTTTGTATGTGATTTATATGATAGTAACGCTTTATTGATACAGTAATTAATACCGTATTTAAAGTAGAATATTTCATTTCAGATTTCTTAATGATGTTTCATAAAATATCAGAATCAATGCAAAACACTTCTGAAACAAATTTATATGCATTGTTAGAAAAACTGATTAAGCAAACTGAGAATGGTGAAGAGATCAATACTGATGGAATAGTAAAAGCCAGTGGATCCGTTTCTTCAAAGAACAATTCGAAAATTATCTATTTGAAAACGGTAACAGAACCACAGGTTATTTATAAAAAAGAACCAAATAATAACGGTCAACCCAATGAAGATCTTAAAACAACCCAGTTTCATTATGACGATAAAGAAATAAATGAATCAGACTTAGAAAATGACAATGAACATTTAAACAAAAATGAGGAGGAAAATAGACGAGCTGAACCTATGCAGAGTGAGACAAGTATAAACGAAGATATTTTAAGCGCTACCCCTGCATCTGTAGAGGATTTTAGAAATGAAGGACAAATGTATCCCGATATAGTTATAGATCAACTAGTCTATGAAGAAAGTGAAACAAAAGTAGATACTTTGAAGAAAACTATAGAAGATTTAGAGAAAAAAATAGCTAAACGAGACAAAGCGGACAAAAGAAACTTCATTGTCATATTGTCAGAACTTAGAAAATTAAACAAAAAAATTAAAAAATTAAAAAGAACACACGATCAATTAAATGAAAATGATAATGAACCCATTGGTAGAAATGTGGTGACCAATTCAGAATTAACACATGAATTGGTACAAACTCTACCGCTTTATGGAAATTTTATAAATCCAAGTGCAATTGCCATTACTGTACCACAGTATAAACAAGGTCTCGTAAATTATATTTCGCCAAGTTCAGTTACTAGATTAAAACCAGTTGTAGTGCAACCTACTGTGCATGTTCTGCAACCCGTTGTCCCAAGACAAAAAGCAATTTTACCTCAACTGCAAGTATCAATGGGACTCAATAATATAAAGCAAAGATTAGTGAACATCTTGCCCGCGTTGTACAAACGTGTTCATTAGATAAATAAATAATAAACATACTGAATTGTTTTCACTTTCCGTTTTAAAGTGCTAATTGGGTCGTACTTTTGTCGCGGTTACGTAGTTAAGCATCAGTCACCGGCAGCTAGTTAGCAAGTTGTGATCCTGCAACACAAAGAAGCTATTCACAATCCAGTCTAACTAGTGAACATTGAGTCAACACGATCAAACCACCGTCCAAACTGCGCTTAAAGATCTAGTTAGCTGGTGGTGGGCTCTTTCGCACCAGTGTTTGCATTGCGTAAATTGTCAGTCAAGAGCAAATTTGTCAATTGAAAGGATTTCAGCGTGCAGGAATTCATATCTTATAACGAGAAGGTTAGAGCAGGCTCCAAGGAGATGTTCGTTTGCAAAAATAGCGGACCTAAATCTGACTTCTGATATATATTGTATAGATCCCAGACATCCTATAGACAGATGTTGCCAACCAGTTTTGTGGTCCCCCTCCCCCCACCCCGGTAATTAAATATGGCATACAAAGAAAAAAATAAAAATTTCCAAAACATGCCGTGTGCGGTATCAAATGAAAGAACTTATTGAGTAGATTACGAATATATAGCATACTATGTATAACATTTCTTACACTTTCTCTAAGATTTTTTAGAAAATTTACGAAAATGCTCCATTTTTGAGTTAACTTTAAACCACTATAGATTGAAAACTCATGAATATATTTTTTAAATTATTATTTTAAATAATTAACAATAGTCCATTGTTTACGATTCAATAGTTCGTAATATAATATAAGTGAGCTATGTGGTGGATTTGATGACCCCTGATGTTTTAAATTGTAAGGCGCAACTTTCACTGAAGTTACCGATTTGAAATCTAATCACACAGAGGCTGATTCAAGAATGTTCTGCCATATTTTTCATTCTGTCCAACACAACGACAGTGACACCGATATTTTTGTATTAGGCCTTTATTTCTGGCATAAACTTGAAAATATACTCGCCATCTTTGAATGCTCCCCCCACTCTATATGCAACTATTTCACTGTACGAACTATTGAATCGTAAACAATGGACTATTGTTAATTATTTAAAATAATAATTTAAAATAAAAATTTCATGAGTTTTCAATCTATAGTGGTTTAAAGTTAACTCAAAAATGGAGCATTTTCGTAAATTTTCTAAAAAATCTTAGAGAAAGTGTAAGAAATGTTATACATAGTATGCTATATATTCGTGATCTACTCAATAAGCTCTTTCATTTGATACCCCACACAGCATGTTTTGGAAATTTTTATTTTTTTCTTTGTATGCAATATTTAATTACCGGGGTGGGGAGAGGGGGACCACAAAACTGGTTGGCAACATCTGTCTATAGGATGTCTGGGATCTATACAATATATATCAGAAGTCAGATTTAGGTCCGCTATTTTTGCAAACGAAACTCCACTGAGAGTCCGATCTAGGTGGTACTTATTACTTTACGTCACCAGTTTCGCAAAACACCGTGACAATATTAACATGCTTTAATGAAAATAAACCGTGGCTAATAACTTAACATGCGTTCATTATGATTAATAAAATTACATTAATAAAAATATAATTTCTAACAATATTTGTTCATTTGTAGTAAAGTATAATAAAATTTGTGAAAAATTCTAAAAATGTCAAAGTCGATAAAATTATGATCATAATAACATAACCACTATGTATATTATGTCTCAGTAACATGATGTTGCGAACTAACAATAATTGGGAAACTCTCCTTTTTAGTTAACACGCTCATAATAAGACAACTTCACACTAGGAGTAATCCTCGAGCACCTATTATCAAGGCTCGTGTTAATCTCTGCTAGGTGCTTTCATAGTATTTCGCATATAGAAAAGTTTTTGTGAAAATGTTTCAAACTTCTCGACGGAACGCGAGAGTAAGTTGCTGTGTTAATGTATTTCCCATTGTATCAGGAACACGTTAAATACCTAGCACGCATAATGGAATAAGAGGATTATAAAGAAAGGGATTGTTTTGGAAACTGTCTAGTCTCTGCTGTATTTCGAATAACGACGATGCTACTTATTGCAATATTACAAATTGATTTCAATAAGCTTATATTTATCATAGTACTAACTTAATTTCATATACATATTGAAATAAAGATTTTTAAAGTTAGTTTAATTATATGATCTGTGATAAACAAACATAATATACCTACATTTATTAAAGCCCTAAGTTTTCTGTTCTGGGAAAGGATCTAACGTAGGAATAAATAATGAGTGCCCGTATGTTTTAGCCTTTTTATATGCCCGGAATGCATTAGTTTTCTTATTAGCTCGAGGAGTTTGTATAATAATGGTATCTAATCCTAGCGGGAAACAAAGTAAATACATCCTCATGTAGCTTTAAGAAACTCATTCAAATCCAATTTATTTTCCATTTCCTCACTTCATGAAAACTTAAATATGCTCGCCAGGTAAACCACTTTGAAAGCAATCCTTTGATCGTGGTTATCTCTTTATGCGAAATTGTATCAAAATTTGATACATAATTTCTATTCACTTTTATACGCAAACTTAGCCGTTATTTACTCGCACGAATATTGTGTCTATCATAATAGTAAGTTTTTGTCTGAAATACGTACAATTTCATATTTGTTTAGAACTGCAATGCCTTCGTTTGGGTAAAGCTGTTCCTTATTCCGTACTATCGCAGCGAACAATAAGTGATCAGCAAGTTAAAGCAAATTGTTTGTTCTTATCTTATCCTTCCGATACACGGTAGGTATTGAGTTTCACGGACGAGTTAATAAGAATTCAAACGACTGAACAGGTTACAGACGCTCGCTTAATACAAATCAGTAAATGAAATCGGCAAGGAAATCATTTCATTAAGCACTGCTTTTGTAAGATGAAATTCTGTTTAGATATGTACTAGGAAATAGGAATTGTATTGGAATATAAAATCAATAGAAATATTATGAATATATTAGTTGGTATTTCTTTTCAGCTTGATAGTTATGTTTGTAAATTTTCTAGAAAGATTTGATGGTCAACCAATCGCTAATATACTACTTATATTCCTACAGCCAAATATGCAAGTCTTACCTACAGATTCAATCGTGTGGCCTCTTTTCTCTTTTTATAGTTTATGTTTTAACTTCCTTATTTTGTACATTATCTACGATCTAATAAAAATGTATATTTATTTTTTAAATATGTCACAATTGAATACCACGTTTATAAATAGATATTTTCTTGCAAATTTATTAAAAATGTTAAAATAAATGCATTTTGTCCGATGAAAGTGTATTAATGATGACGTGCACATAACTATCTCAATTGAAATTCTGATACTTGGAAACTTCTCGGGTTAGGTATATAAAAAATACAGAAATGAAGTGCGCTTTTTATTCACAACAGGCATCGAAGCAAGCGAGGTAGCTCTTGAAAGTTTACGGATTGTGCATGAGACAGGAATTAACTTATAAAAGATGTTCGACTCACTCGCCACACACAGTTTCTTAGCGAGATGTATCATAAAGAGCAAAATATTAACACGAACTACTTATTTATTTGAAAAGCTATCGCAAAGTTTTGTACAATTTTGTATACTGACAATTTCCTACTAACTTCATCTGTGACTCTCTTGAAAACATGTAGCGTAGACGTTCCACTGCCACTACTTTTTATTTTTAATAAACACGTTTCTACGACGATGAAAGCAATTATACACTCGCGTATTAATGTAGGTACAATATTTCTTGAGATTTTCAAATAAAAACTGTATGAAGTCTAAGTTGAAGAATATAGTTTCTGACCTACTACAATACATAATATTAAGTACGTGTTTTCATACACGTGACTCTGTTTCCATATGAAAAGTACTTTTAATTTATATGGTTTTATAGAGTTGTATAAATAGGTACATTTGTTTGTTTTTTATTTATAGATTCATACAATAACATAACATTTTAAGATTAATATATAAATTAATAAGGGATACGGATAGTACATAATTATAATGTTCGTAAAGTTCTTCCCATCTTGATAAATAATTAATATAGTCGCATCAAGTTGTTATTTATTCTAAGTAAATAACTCGTCGCTAAAAAGGCTGTTAAATTTCGTTGGGTC
The DNA here is from genome assembly GCA_029959065.1 of Colias behrii. NCBI lineage: Eukaryota > Metazoa > Arthropoda > Insecta > Lepidoptera > Pieridae > Colias > Colias behrii. Next base: position 5,722,709 of record JARWMC010000009.1, read on the forward strand.
CACCATAATGAATAATTGATTGTCAGTGTGCCGGAGATTGGCATGTCGACGGGCGTGTACTATTTTTTTGTTTTCAATTACTTATCTATCCAGCATTTTAATAGTTTAAAAACACTTAATTTCCTCTCGTTTACACTTTTATATGAACTTAAATTAAATGAAATAAATCGTATTACGCAGGACCACTTTATTTTTCATTTTAAATTTATTTAAAATATCAATTTTAGTTATTCTGAAACTTTAAAAAAAGTAAGTTATTTTATTTGAAAACTACATGCTACTAGAATTATTGAAAATAAAATACTTTGGACACAATCTCGTATACGATATCTTTATAATAATGGTCCTTTTACTTTTTCAGTCTGTCATTACCATCGCATCGCCCGAAATATTAAAGTGGAATTCCTCACTCTATTCATATACATTTAGAAGAGGAGCGGTTTAAAGCCATTCTTATTTTTAAGGAGGGCGCATACGGGGCAAGAGGGTTGTGAGGATGCAAGTTACGCTTGTTTTACAACACTTTTAAACAAGCACTTACCCCAACGCTTGCGGGTTTTGCGGCTGAAAAGAACGCATGCAGGTTTATGTCTGCGGTCTCCCGGACTATTTTCAACGGAATAATTAAAAGTTTTTACGACTGCCTCTCGGAATATCGTGTAAAATTCGACAATGAAATCAACGTAGCGCAATTAGTTGAGATGTACATTTTGCCGCATTGCAAACGTTTGATATTTGTAAAATTTTAATAATTAAACAAGTAAAATTATGTGTACCTAATTGTTTTAAATTATAGTCAAATTAGTTAGTGTATGTATTAATGATTAATATTTCTGTGATTATAGATTTAATTTTATTAATATTCTATTAAACAAAATGTTTTCTACAGAGGATTTAACATCGACACCTAACAAAGTCAAGGAAAATACGATACCATTTCCATTTTAATTTAAAAGGTTTTATATGATACTGTAGACGCAGATATTAAACTGAATGTCCCAATATACATGGGGTTGTTCACGAGTTAATATCAATTTCGGTTTCGGCTTTTACCAAAGAACGCAGGTTTTAAAAATTCAAACAACATTAATGGCGACTCATTTCATAGCGTTCGACTATAAAAAATGTACCTACGATATTTTCAATGTTTATTTTCAACCTTTCCCAATATCGCCCTGGGCGAAACGTGTTTCTCAATTTCCGAATTTCGATTCAATAATATAATAAGATTTAAATGAATAACGTTTAATCATGTGAGGATTATATTTCTAAAGGTTCACTTGTTATGATAAATCATCATCATATTGCAGATATATGTGTGAGAAATACTTCCCTGTAGAAGGTTCTAAAGATAAATCCATATAAGATTAATAGTATCAAAACTAAACCATGCTTGCAATGATTCAAATAACTGCATTAAAATTAAAATGTATTTAAATATTTACCTGTTTGTTACATTACAAAAATAGCATCAAATATCATAAAAAATATGTTTTAATTTTAATCTAGAATAAAGGCATTTGTATAAAATATTGAAGTAGATAGTTAAACAGTTTCATTTAAACCCAGCAATGCATGCAATGTTTTTGCACTTATGATACTACGTAACTTTTAATCAGCTTACGAAGGTACAAAACTGAGTTATATAGTTTCCATGTGCATTGTACATTCTAAACAAAACAAAAATACTCTAAGCATATCTATGTTCTATAAATATAAACTGTTTTAATGAATAATTGTGAAAAAATGTTATATAAATCTTGTATAAATCATATTGTTATTTTGTTTCCTTATCCAGTTCCAGATGTATATTGTAATTAAAAATATTTTAAGATTAATTGAATTTAGTAGCAAATAACTGAAATAAACAGTCTTAAAACGAATAAATATTTGATTATGAGCAATAATCATAATGCTTATTTTCAAAGGATTTGATTTGTAAAGTGTTTGTAAATAAATAGTCGCCCCGTTGCATCTCCCACCTCCACCTCATATTAACGTTAGGAAGACAAGGTTACATGAACATGAAATATGAAGTAGAGCACATAACATTAAATAAAATTATTAATGATAAAATCAACTGACGTAATTATTTAACCTGTTCCTGATAAATTTTGTAAAAATAATTAACATTCGAAAATACTATAAAAATACATTGCGATGCATTTCCCTAGTCACCACTGTATGTTCCTATTAATTTCATTTTAATGATTGTGACCTGTATCGTAAGTGTACTTTCATAGTGTACTCTTACATGTCATTATCATTTGACTCTGACATAAGTTACGATAAATAATTAATGGATTAATAGAAATTACACGCGAGAGGGCGAGTTAAATATTAGTTTGAAATGTAATAAGAATGTACTGCGATTCTACACAGCTACCTAATTGATTAACAAATCGCAGCAAGTCAACGACTATTAGCAAAGTGAAGGTAGTTGGGTCAAACGTCGTATAAACAACGTCCGAGCCCCTAGGCACGATCCGTACGATTGCGCCACGAGTCAAAGGAAAGCGGCAATTTATAGTATTCGACAGCTAAGCATGTTCTGACAGGTGACAGTGACAGCTATATTGACAACTATTCATCCACAAAAATATTAAATCAAAAGTTACGTCTAACACGGCCATACTGACAAACGTACGTCCTCGTACGCCTTTTTTCGTATTACAATACAACGGTAGTTCATCACGGGATTTCAAAAACACACTGCCTCGGCCACACTGACCATACTTTTCTACGCACTCGTTAGTAAAACAGCGACTAGACAATACCTCAACGCTCAAATCCGACTAGCGAGTCAACTCACTACGGACATACAGACGGCGACTTGACGGTATATCTACGCTCGTACGACTAGTGAAATACATCACTACGATACGTCAGCGACTAGACAATACCTCAACGCTCAAATCCGACTAGCGAGACAACTCACTACGGACATACAGACGGCGACTTGACGGTATATCTACGCTCGTACGACTAGTGAAATACATCACTACGATACGTCAGCGACTAGACAATACCTCAACGCCAGGGTTCGACTAGCGATTTGAATCACTACGAGCCAATAACACTCATCGTCAAAAAAATTCGGCACATGCTTCGGGACACCACTCGCCACGCCAGGGCACCATATTATGCTGTGCCGCGGCTTGAGTCTTCTTTCCGTAGTCACCACAACGAGTTTCAACTCGTATCGACCACTAGGCAGGATGTTCATTACTTCGTAGGGCCCTCGCATCCCTGAATCTAATTTACCTGTGAACTGAGAGGTTTTTATTACAAACACTGGACCGCAGCCCAGATAGCACACACAATTTCTTCGATGGACTACATTCCCGTTACAATTATCCACGTAACAATCTTTTACTTTACACAACGCACGAAGAAAAAAAAAACACAGATGCCAGTTACAAAACTACGTAAACTTAAACACATTAAAAAATAGTGGGCTTGAATTCTATCCCAATTCTGATAATAGAAATTACACGCGAGAGGGCGAGTTAAATATTAGTTTGAAATGTAATAAGAATGTACTGCGATTCTACACAGCTACCTAATTGATTAACAAATCGCAGCAAGTCAACGACTATTAGCAAAGTGAAGGTAGTTGGGTCAAACGTCGTATAAACAACGTCCGAGCCCCTAGGCACGATCCGTACGATTGCGCCACGAGTCAAAGGAAAGCGGCAATTTATAGTATTCGACAGCTAAGCATGTTCTGACAGGTGACAGTGACAGCTATATTGACAACTATTCATCCACAAAAATATTAAATCAAAAGTTACGTCTAACAGGATATTAAATTTTTTATGATCAAAACTTTAAAGGAAAGCAGAGCACGCGCATAAGGTTGGATATAGTCAATATTCTACTTACTAATTCATCGTCAGTCGTTTACATAGGTGTTAACTACGAATTAAAATGTTTAGTATACTTTTTTAAATTAATATATTTCATGACTAATTAAGATAGTTTATTAGTTTACAAATTAGTGCATTGTATTTACAATCATATTTTTGTGCCTAATGTAGAGCCACATGCACCAGGCTTGAGATCATAATAATGCATAATATAATTTAATTGTGTTATTTAATTTAATTCATCCTTAGGTCTAGTGTTTCTAGGAGCTTCATAAAAACTTAATACCTCCAAGTTGAAGTATAATGAATCGTCAAATATAATTAAGAGTCGTAAGAGACGGGTGTGGCCAGTAAAATGGAGATCATGACACAGTCACGTAAATGAATGTCGTAAACTGTAAAATTATATGCATCCAGCACTACAACTCTTGGGTCATAACCATAGCATAATAATCATATGATAATAAAAGCACATATGATGAAAATTCGATTTCAATCTGATATAAATATGCTGCTGTAGATATGATTTATAGCAACAATTTACTGTATGCATAATATTGTATAAAAAAAATGATGCATAGATGCTAAATATAAAGATCATAAAATAAAAGAACTTATTTTTATGCAGTGGACGTCAAATTGCCATTGCATTCAGATTTTATCTAATATATATCTACACAGATACCTTAGCAGCAACAACAAAATTATAGATCATATTAGAGTTGAAGTCGAAGTTGCAAAGTTACATGCCAATTTCGATGAAAAATATTGAGTGCAATATAGTAGCAAACAGGTCAAACGTATTCCCGTACATCGTTTGAAAGTTGAAAAATAAACAGAGCGCATGAAGTATCCGCGTTTAAGCGTTTGGAACTTGAAAAAATACCTAATTTTACACTATACATACATACGCACCGACTGTTGCCAAATGCCTCGTAATTATGTAAAATTTACAAGATATAGTTTTTATGACGGTATGTAAACTACAAAACTTGAAAGCCAAGCCAAACGAGATATTAAATTCAGTCATGCTGTATTTTAATATACCTAAATGGAATTGATATAATATATTTTATTTTTAATATAAAGGTTCATTGAGCGAGTCGTTCTCCTGCAATTAAGGTTACGAATTCAATCAGTTCCTGGTTCTATCCTATCACTACCTGATTTGCTTAGTCGACTTCTAATAAAATACTTGTAAAATTAATCCCAAGAAATCGAGACTTAGAATTTCCAATAAGTATAACTATATTGAAATGTTCATGTCTTTTAGAGGTAAGAGCGATCTCTTTAAGGAGAATCTTTAAAGAATTTCCAAAATTGTTAAATGAATTTTAATATATAATTGACGTTTCAATAGATTATAATTCTAAAATTATAATAGAGTCAATGTACCTAATAGTTTCTTCTTTTAAAATTACGGTATGAAAAGATTACTGTACGAGAGTGTCAGACTGGCCTCTTAATCGTCACCTTGTTAAACGTACTCAACCTTATTTTACTTTCTTTAATTTCCGATCTTGCATAATTAATGACCCTTAACGTTAATGTATGTACACGTGGGGACATACTCGAACATAATTATGAAAGTTTCAAAAAGGACAATTTATTTTAATTCAAATATGCAATTGGAATATACGGTATAATAAGTATAGTGTACGGCACTATACGTTAAATCAAGTTAATCCCAGTAACTATTAATTTGTTATAAATACAAATGAAACAATAATATGTACTTCTAGTTTTAAACTTTCATAATTTGCTACAGGGAAGTTATTTTTGCGATCCACAAAAATAATGTAAAATTATCAACAACACAACAAACAATGAAGTCGTCTTTCACTCGAATCTAGAAGCAGAAATAGTGTTTCTATTTTAAGTGTTAGTAACTACAATATAAGACTTTTCATTTCTGTAAAGAAAATATTTCCGTTTCTATAAAAGTTTACACCAAGTTATTAGAAATAGTCATCAGCATCATGCTTTTATCTAAGCAGACAAAGAAGGAAATTCAAAAGGAATTTTACGATATTGCTTTTCATTGTTGTCTTCGGTCGGTGTTACAGCAAAACGCTATATTAATTACTCCGGTTGCATCCATTTTAAGCATCGGTCCACATGCTAAATAAGGTGCCTTCCAGTTTTCACAATTGCGTGTAAAAAAACTTATGAAAGTAATCATAATGGAAAGCTTTATAGTTGCTTATAACCACGACTAACTTGCTTTATTTATGTATAACTAGCTTCCGCCCACGACTTTGTACGTGCATCCCCGTTTTTCCCCGTTCCCGCAAGAATTTCGGGAAATCCTTTCTTAGCGGATGCCTACGTCCTTACATCTACCTGCATGCCAAATTTCAGCCCGATACGTCCAGTGGTTTGGGCTGTGCGTTGATAGATCACTATATCAGTCACCTTTGAGTTTTATATCTATGGCATCTGGGAGAAACCTGTTAACTCCATTTTTGGCAAAATTTTGTTAGATTTTTTTTTTTTTTTTTTTTTAATTTATTATCAGAAACAATAAGGTTTACAAACATTTGTGAACAGTTGTGACTTAAAAAACCACTGAGGTTTATAGTAATGTTCGTATTTATATAATGACAAATTCGGTTTAACTGTTTAACAATTTTTATAAGTGAAGACTATATAATATTTACATAGTATGAAGACACATTTTATAACTTTAATATACATAACTATAATTGGGCTATATAATATTGCTTGAGTTTACGTTTGATATTTATTTCAGTAATACTATTTCTTAGTTTAATATCCAACCCATTCAATATATCCGGTAGCAAGTACGCGGTACGACGTTGACCATACATGTTTTTTGAGAATGGTTTAGTCAAGTTCTTAAGTGTTGTGTTACGTGTGTGGTAGCAGTTCGAGTTTATTATTTGATTTTTTGTTTTGAAAAAGTTTTCCTTGAGCAACTGAAGTTCAAATTTATAATTAACTGGCAGGACATTACAGTGTTTGAAGAGTTTTGAGGTATCATTTTTAAATTTCATATTTATTTGTGGTGACACTATTATTTTAAGAATTCGAACTTGTAGATTCAGAATTCTTTTTAAGTATGTTTTGTGAGTCCTACCGTAGCTAGTTAGGCCGTATGATATTATGGAGTCAGCAAAAGCATTGTACAACAACAGTCTTGTTTCGTATGGTAGTCTGTTTTTAATTACATACAAGATTGCCAGAAAAGATCGCAGTTTATTGCACACTTTTTCGATGTGCATCCTCCAGTTGAATCTATTATCAATAGTTAAACCTAGGTAAGTGTAGGAGTCGACAGCCTCTACAGTTTCACATTGACATGTTGTCGTACTCGGTTTACAATGCATACACTTATGTGTGTGATTTTTAATACTTTGATAAAGATCACCAATAATGTGGGGGGATTTAATGTGCATTAACTTCGTTTTGCGTGCGTTTATTACCAGTCCAGCATCGTGACACCATCTACATAAGTTATCAAAGTCGTGTTGAAGCAGATTCATAGCTATGTCAATGTTTTTATGAGTTACTACAAGGCATGTATCGTCGGCAAACTGGAATATCTTAGAATGCTCTATTGCTTCTCCCATTTTATTGACGTATGCCAGGAAATGTAAGGGGCCCAACACAGAACCCTGCGCTGTTCCCATGTCAACCTTTGTAGCATCACTGTATGTACTACCAATTCTGACTAAGTTATTGCGATTTTGAAGATAACTGTTGCACCACGCCAGTAAGCTGCCCGCCAGTCCACTATCTTCCAGTCTACATATTAGTTCCTTATGATCAAGTGTTTCAAAAGCGCGAGAAAAATCAATAAATAGCACCAGTGTATGCATTTTTTCGTTAAGATTTAGGTTAACAGTATCAGTAAAGTCCGATAGAAGGGCATTGGTGCTTTTTCCATGTTGAAAGCCGTATTGGTTATCAGAAATTATATTATTATCGTCATAAAATTTATGTATTTGGTCGCTAACAACTTTTTCGACGATTTTATCAATTGCCGATAGTAATGTAATTGGTCTATAGTTCACAGGATTGTCGTGTGCCCCTTTTTTAAATATTGGTCGGATACAACCTACTTTTAGTTTATCGGGGTATATACCTGTCTGAACCGAGATGTTTATTAGGTTGACTATAGCAGTAGTAATATTTTCCGAAATACATTTAACATCAACGTTTCTTATTCCGTCTATACCCGGACTTTTTTTGTTGTGTAAGTTTTTAATAACACTGGAAACCTTATTATGTGTTGCTTTTTGAAATCTCATACATACATTTGGCGGGACGTTTTTTGACTGTTTAAAAAGGCGCTCAGTACAGTTCGGAATGATATTTTTTATAGAGTTATTAAATTCAAAGGAGAATTTATTTGCTATTTGTTTTACTGATATATTTTGGGCTTCAAATGCTTTAAGTATTGAGTCATCTATATTTTTTGACTCCCTGCCACAAATATTATTTATTATTTGCCATAATTTAGTAGTGTTACCATAGTTAGTTTTAATTATATTCACATAGTATTTATTTCGGTAATATTCGAGTAGTTTATTGGTTTTGTTCCTAACTTTGGTATATTGGAGTCTGAGGATATTATTGTTTGGATCAGCTCTCCATTTATGAAACAGGTAGTCGCGTTTTTTACATAATTTATTTAAATTTTCGTTCATCCATCCGTAGTACTGAAGTGTATTACTTGTTATGTTTTTTATCCACGTATTCAGTGGACGCATTTTTGAAGTGTGTATGTATGTAATTGTATATTTCTTCGGGGCTCTTCATGTGGTTAGTGCATTCAAAATCTATATTTTTTAATGCTTCAAATCGTGTTCGAGTAACCCTATTTGGTTTTGTAGTGCCGCGACGAGCTAACGTCTCTGGATATATGCCAGCCAGCAGCACGATTTTGTGATCAGCTAGCACAGTGTCAACTGCTGCAGTGTATGACGTGTCATCTGAGCGAGTGAAGATGTGGTCAATGCAAGATTTTGTGATCTTGCTACCCCGAGGTTCTATGCGTGTGTAGTTTGATATGCCACACATTAAACCAAATTCAGAGAGCATGTCTAGATAATTATCACGTGTGTCACTTTTAGAGTCTTTTAGGTCAATATTAATATCTCCTAATAGTATGACATCTTTGCACGTTCTTTTGTCTATTGCAGATAATAGTTTGCGTAGTTCATAGATAAATTGTGTTTTATTTAGTGATGGTGGTCTGTATATTGCGACAACTTCAATCGATTTATTCCCTAAACTTAATGTTCCACATAAGTTTTCAAATGTATTACTAGGTACAGTTTTTTCGGTAAATTTTAAATAATTTCGAACATAAACTAAAATACCACCACCTCTCTTATTATCGCGTAGTTTTGAGTACATTACATAGCCAGGTATATTAAATAGGTTGGAGACCCCGGTAGATATGGAACATTCTGATACCACAATCAGGTCGAATACAAACATGGTGGAACTAGTTATTTGCAGAAGTTTACAGAAGTTTTTATACATTGAGCGTATATTAACATGCATGCATAAAAATTGATATTTCGTATATGGCAACTTGTTCAAAAAGCTATCTATATCTATACAATCCAATAATTCTGTTGGGTTGTTATTACTTGTATTACATAAAGCCATAGGTAATAAATACTAGACAAACAAAGTACTAAACTAACCTAGAAACTAAACTTGAGTAACAAGCTGTATTATCTATTTTAGTAGAGATTCAATATCAGCTACGGAACGAATTATATGAGCCTTATCTCCATCGGCTTTCTTTGCATATATTCTGCCCCTCTTAAGCCAAACGTATTTGTAGGTTCCGCGTAATTTGTGTTTAGCATTATACAATACCGTTTTCATATTAGATGTTAGGGCCTCACGTATGTAAATACGTTCTGCAGCAGTAGAAGCAGTGCACGTTGGGAGCTTCAGGTCCTTAACAAGTATTTCTTTAGATTTAGCTGCCGCAACCCACTGGTCACGCATCTCGGGACTTTTTAGTTCTACAAAAATCTGTCCTGGTTTCTCATTGCGTCCAGGCAATCGACGAAGAGATTCTATATCTGTGACCTTGATGTCTAGTTTATTTGCAATGGAAGTAGCGATAGATTTGAGATTTTCTTCCGGTAGTTTGGGAATACCCGCAATCTCTAATGCATTACAAAGGCTTTTTTGCTCAGTATTTTGGATGTGCTGTTCGAGGGCAGCCACACGGAGTTCTAGATTTTTGTTTTGGTTACATAGTTCCATGTTACGGTTTTCCAGTTTCTTTATCTTAGTTTCTTGAGACTCCAATTTAACTCCCATTTCAGAGACTTCATCAGTGGCAAAAGTGAGAGCCCTTTGAAAGTCCTCGAGTTGCTCCCTAATAGATTTTTTAATTTCTTGGCTTATGTCATGCAGTAGCTTTTTGATGTCCACACTCACTAATTTAGGGTTTTCGTCTCCATTGTCTTCATCCTCACTTTCTTCCTCGGGAGTGAAGAAGGAGGAGCGATTAGAGATATTCTTAAGGCAATTTTCACAGCTCCATTCTAGGCTATTTGAAGCCCGTAGAGTGATCAGTTGCTTGTTACTTAATTTCGCACATTCCGGAGTTGCATGAACAATTTTAGAACATCTACTACATTCCAGTTCAGGTAGTTTTCTAGTTACATTTTTTAAACATGTACTACATTTCTTCACAACCATTTTTAGATTTCAAGTATAAAAGAAAAACTTATTTTATTGATATATAATAAAAACTGAACTTCGTAATCGATAGGGAGTAAGTAGTAACTCACCGCTTCTGTTTCTTTTATGGTCAATGAGACAATGAACGCTGTATGCGTCACTGCGACGCTCAGGCGCTGACCGCACGCGATATTCGCCGTATTGCCGTGAGGCGTTAGGATTGATTGTTAGTCACACGGTGCCGCACGCGAGTTTACTAATACCCTTCACTATTTTGTTCTATTGAAACACACATTAATTTACATTAATAGTATTTATCTTGATTACGTTATTAATACATGTTTGATAAGTACAGAAAGCGCAGATTTTTTTGATCCAGACGTGATATCTCTACGTCCACGGAAAGCAGATGAAACAAAATGGTACACTCCTGTTAAATCCAAGATTTTTTGCTACAATCAAGATATATTATACATATCATTAATAACTTTTGATGCTAAACCTGATAACTAATAAAACAAGTACATAAATGTTAATTCCAAGCTTTATGCCTATGGACTAAAACTTGTTAAGTCCCAGTTACCGCGTATGTACCAAAAACATGAGATACCTACATGTTAATTATTGCAACTTATCAGATTTGGATTTATATTTCCAATTTGGTATATATAACGGTGACTACTAAATAATTAAAATACAGTGTTGTTTTAATGTAAATATCTATTTATTTTCAAAATAACCACCTTTAGCTTTAATACAAAGGCTTAAACGTTTCCTGAAGTTTTCGACGATTTTCCGTACCTTCTCTTCAGATATTGTCCACTCACGAGTAAGTGTTGCCTTCAGCGCGTCTACACTTCTGTGTGAAGTTGCACAGGCCCTCGCCTCTAGAATTGACCATACGCAATCCATTGGATTAAGGTCTAGTGAATATGGAGGGCATTCCTTGGAACTTATGAACTCTGGGAAATGGTCCATACACCACTGCTGCACATTTGAGGCCCTGTGAGATGGAGCAGAGTCCTGTTGAAAAGTCCACGGTTGGTCGCCGAAGTGCTGCTGGCTCCAAGGAAGAACTACACTCTCCAAAATATCGCGTCGGTATATTTCTTGATTCATTTTCACACCTTTTTTTTACGAAAACGAGAGGAGTTTTTCCTGTTGCGCAAATGCCACGCCAAACCATGACTGAATCAGGTTTTTGCCGATGGGGGATTATTGATGTGGCTCCAGGGCGACTAGAAGAGTAAACTCTATCGTTTTGGCGGTTATGAGACTGTTCAATCGGAAAAATTTCTTCATCTGTGAAAAAAATATTTTTCCACGCTTCACCAGCGGAGCGCGCTTTCAGTAAGCGACATATTTAAAGGAGTATTTTTTTAACTTTATCACTGCGTACCATTGCGCTTTTCGCAGCTTGTAGCATACAAGCTGCATGCGAAAAGCGCAGCGGTTAGGTTAACTTGAGCTCATTTTTAACAACTCGTTGCAACGTTGAATGACTTACACCTAAATCTCGAGCCATTTTTCTTACCTTGGCGATTTCTATTCTAATTTGAACCAATCAGCTTCTGTTTTGGAAAACTACTCAGATAGCGAAGAACATTATGATTAGTATCCAAATGAGTGATTCTTTTGTTTTGGTATTTATTTGATATGTGCCTTTATTTAAATTTTTCTTTGCATGTACACTCCTGTTAAGTCCATACTTTTATTAAAATTAGCCATAACAGTGATTCCATTGTGAAATTAACTTAGAAATAAATAAATATAAGAAAAAAAAAAATGTGAGCCGTCATGGGACGCCTGGCAGATGTGAAACATCGTTCGGTTTACAAGTGAGCCTATAGATGTGTATAGCGTGGCGACCCGTCGCCATGGCAAGCGTCGCCACGTCAACAATTCGGTTTACAAGCGAGCCTATAGATGTTTCACATCAATAACGTAAAATTGTTTTAATTAAATGAATAGCAATGAAATAATAATTATTTTTATTTTGCTCATTTTGAGATAAGTCCATTCCACTGCAGTATTTTTTTTTTGGTTAAAATCTGATAAGTCACATTATTCGCTAAGCTAATGCGTCAATTTTGTTAACTGTACAAGCGAAAATATGATTAATATATGATATTTCATTAAAGTATGACATAATTCATTTATATCTTATATCCGATTTTTAGCAGCCAATAATGTGTTAAATTGCTTCACCTGAAAATTTAACTTTTTGGAGTTAACAGGTGTCTCCCAGTTGCCACAGATATATATAGATTACACACCATAAGACTGAATGACATATATCATGAGTAGCGAACGTAAAACGTTAGTCTTTGGTTTTTATTTGAAGCACAGCCACATGGCTCTACAATGATAAGAAAAGCTTTTAGAAAGCTTCCTATGTAAACATGTAAGTCGCCGTATAAATAAATATCGAAGGTTATGTTGGAAGTGGCACGACGTCGCAGGGCACGCTAATTGGAAAATGAAAATCTCATTCCACCCATCGACTGCCAAGCCTTCGGTTACTTTCAAAGAGACTATTCTACGCTCGGATGAAAAACTTATTTTTCTGACGTCTTTATGTAGTAAAAAATCGTGTTTCCAACAGCAGCTTTATTTTATTACAGAGCATATGGTAAGGTATGGCCGCGAGGTAGGCGAGGTATGGTCATATTGATTGTATATTGTCCTTTTCATTTTTTTTCAAAGCGTTGACGTAATTAACCCTTGTTTTTTGTTCGGGCTTTGATGTAATTTCTTAATTGCAGTTTTATTAATATTCCTTAGTTAAGGACAATTCTTAACAACTTCATTTCATATGAGAGTTGGAGATGAATACCGACACACACAGATATTTAAGAGAATTATTCATTCTTACATTCAAATATTTCATTTTTTTCACTTTTTGCTGTAAAACAAAACCTAAACTTAATATATACTATTTGAATCTTTATGAAAAGGAAAAGCAATGCACATTTAATCTTATGATACTACCACAATACTACTCTATGATACTGGGCTCTAAAAGATAATTATTATGTAATGAGCTTACATTCGATGGCTAATCCCACTCGCTGTAACTTACCTACATAGCATATTTGGCACGTGTAACAATGCTTACGTAACAACAGGCTTAAAGGCCAGTCGGGCTATTTTAGGAAAATGTACTAGGACATAATGAAACGGCCTTTATAAAAGCACACGGGATAAATTACATGGCAGCTTTAAGTCGAGCAATTTGCAGCATATAGGATTTATTGACTCATCCATTTTTATTTATGCTAATTGTAATGTGTTCGAATATATATCATTAAAGAATAATAAATAATATGGCTTTGCAATTTATTTATATGTATAGGTATGCTTTATTTTTATTAGTTTTTGATATTTCTTACGATATTAAATTTATTGCTCTATGATGACTTTGTTATTGAGCTCAGAGGACTATTCCAGAGAGACTTGACTGAGACATATTATAATTTGTTTTTGATTTTAAATATAAGTATAGCTGAGAAATATTAAAATGAAAATGTTTGCACTTAGCTTAATACTCTTCTAGACAATTCCTTAAAATCGAATGGTTATTTTAAAATGGAAATATTATTTAAAGGATTAGAACTTATTAACCATGCCTTGGAAAACATACTTAGCAATATGATTTATACTATATTAAATTTTCCTTAAACTGGAATAATCTTTGACGTAATAATTGGTTTAATAGAGCAATAGGAGAGTATACTATTATAAATCTCTACTCATTATTATTTGTTTGGACAGTCGTGTAAAAAGAAAAAATGGATCCTTCACGTTTCAATAGAGTACACGGGCTTTCATATTCAATAAAAATTAAGAGTTTAAGCAAAATTAAACTCGTCAACGAAAGGGTTATCTAAGGCTGTTATACAGGTAATCATAAACGTAAAAAGACTTTCAGTCAGGATTCTGAAACGTTGCAGCGCTTTCTAGTCACTACTTTTTGTTCTAATCGTAGGTTCTTTTACAAAATACTATATCTACCTATAATGTCAGATAGTCTGTACTTTATTTTAATAATAATAGATACATATAATCATGTTTATTTTAAATTACGTGTGCGACTCACCTAATATCGTATGGTAATTTTCTTGTTAACCAATACAATCAACCCAAGAACAATAATCTGATAGGAATAGTGACTAAATTAAACTAATCAACGATGTATCTTCGACATTGCAATAATTGATCTACTCTAGAACTCAAGTATTCAGAAATTGAGGTACTCGAAATAAAATGTATGTTATTAAAAATAATTTCCATTAACATATGTTTATTACCAATATGCGTTTCAGTTCAACTTGACCCTCTTGAAGCGATTTCAACAAGCGAACGAATATATTACTGGTATATTTATTAAATTATGTTAGCTGTGATTGACACGATACAGATGCTGAAAAACTGTTTACTTTAAACAAGTTTTATTTACTGATTAACAGAAAATAAGCTTTTCCATTAACATATAGACGCAACAATTGATTGAACATCGGGCCATTGTTTTAAAATATGTAACGTTCACCGTAAGTTAAACATTTCAATTTTAACAATCCGAATTTATCTGTTTTTGAATGAGTATGAAATGAAATACACGAGGAAATTTTATGATGAAATATTCGTATATCATTATAACTATAATGCATACAGCATTATTGTATAAACGGTAATACGATTATATAACAATCATATTGTAAGATATGATTAACACACCCCGATCGCTATATGTCCGGGTCGTTGATTGTACATCACATTTCGGATAACAATTAGCAAGGCTATATCGTGTGGCCTCGGGCGCAGTTCGCTTGCGAGTGACACTATGTTTATAACTTCATTGCCAATCAACATACATCATCATTGCCATTGTGATTCAGATCAGATTCGAACGCGGCCTGTAAATAATATACGTGGCTTATGCTCTTTGCAGTACGATCTCTCTATAATTTAAATGAAAACAAATATCATTAGTAAAATCAACAAACTAAATTACAACAACCAAATTGTATGTGTAAACTTCAAACAGTCGCAAAGTTGTGGGAATTAATGAATTTATTTTATAAAAACTCTTGTGTTTTTCGGTGTGAACATGAAATGCGGTTGTTAATTTCAAACTTCCCTCATTTACAGCTCATTTTTTTCTGCGCTCTACCGTTTAATATTTGGATTAATACATTCGCAGATAGATTTAATTTATTTCAATACTTAAAATATTGTTTTTGAGAATGATTCGATTAAATCAGTAGCGTTTTCGAAGGTAATCTTGTATGGAAACAAAAATGCTTCATCGAATCAGTCAATCAGTCGTCCATTTTTAATATATGTAGATTGAACAATTCGTAACAATCAACGTAAAACAATTTACAGGGGGTTGAATGGTGAGTAATCATCGAAATAGGATTGTCACTTTCCAATTAGTGGCGCGTCGGATAGGCTCGTTCGATGATAGGCCTTTCCACGCGCTGCACTGAGAACAAGAAACCCCAGAATACACAACGGTAATATCGTTGAAGCGAAAGGAGATTGTCGGTGAAGTGAAGTTGTGTAAATTGGAAACCACTAGTGATTCTGACGAGGTTAAAGCGCAGCTTCAAGTGGCTATTTTACACCCCGTGTGAGTGAAAATGGGAAGGGGAAGACGAGTATTGTACAAGCGTTTTCTAAACCATCTTAGATTTCTATGACATCGTTGTATTTCTAAATAATATACGTACCTATATGGATTTTATCATTTAAATACATGGATGTTTTGTTTTACGTTATTGATTGTATAATACGATAGAACTTTAACGGGGAACTTCTTATGGTAGGTATACAGTTATTAAATTGTAGGATTATTTTTCGCCCGTTCTCTTGGAAGAGTGATGCGTGAGCATGAAAATAATTAAGGTTCAATTCCAGGTTTCAAGGAAAGTAAAGGAAGGAAAAAAAGCTCTGGCAAAGCTATAAGCTGGCAAACCTACTTGCCCAAAATAGATTTGAAAATGAAATGCATGCAACATCAGTTTTAATTTGACTATTAAATTCATTAAAATTACACGATAAAACTTAATATTTTATTTACAAGAAGATAAATTCAGTATATTAATGAAACTGTAAGAATCGTTGACCGTGACCTTGCAAGCCTGCAGCGAACTTTATCCATAGTATAGAGTTGAGACACGTGTAAGATTTAGGGCGCGCATAGACAAATGATTTTTAAATAGAATAAAAAATAAATGATGTTGTTGAATATATCGTTATTTTTATTTCTTTATTATCTTTCTTTATTTTTATTCGTTTTAATATTTGTGTGTTATTTTTACTTTTTACTTACCTATCTTATCTGTCTGTCGAGTATAGGCTCTCTTCTGCATTTTAAACAGATGATGGAAACCATATAAGTTATATAAGTATACTTATTTTAAATTTATTAGTATTAGTTTTAAAACCAATTTTATGATTACGTTTATATCGTACATTACTACTTATTTTGGACGTAAAATATCTCAAGCTAAAAATAACAAAAATAAAGTTTCACTAATAAATGATCAGGTACAACCTTAACCATTGAATACGTTTCCTTAACAGTGTTTTTTCTATTGTCCACCGCATAAAGGCTAAGTAAGCATTAACGTCATGTAACGTCAAGTTGATAATAATAGCCCATTGAGGGGTGAGACAGTGAACTCCGGCGGCGTGTAGACACCTATATAACTATGGGCAGCTGATTTACTTGCATAATATGCATGCTTTTCATACTATTAATAATTGCTCACATTGATTTTTAATTATAATCAACCTCATTATCAATAACACCATGAAAATGAAAATTATAAAAATACATTTACGCTTTTTGTACTCATGAAAAAAGGCCTTATCAATTAATCTATATATAAACAATTTAATCGAGGTTTTAAAATAATCCCTCATTTAATCCCTTTCTCAAATTATCGTAATAGGAAAATTATAACAGAAAAATACGGGTTAATAAGATTTATCTACCGACGGTGGATCAATTAGAAATAGATTTGAATACCGCGCACGCAATAATAACAGTTGAAGTACCTACTAATTTCATGGGGATTCATATCCTGGCAATTTACCATCGCGTTATCTTTAAGCTGCTTTGTCGGGCCCGCTCTAATGAATAGATGTGGACAGAGTTCACTCATAACTGCCGACTGAGCCTCGTCCACACTGAATAAATTTAATAACCCCATGTTAGCAACTGGGACTTATGTAATTGAGTTCCTTTACTGAAATGCCATTTTATCGTAGCTCTAAGTGTTTTACATTTGAGTTTTGACCTTTAGTTAGTTATTGAAAGTTCATGTGATTTTAATAAGTATTAATTCTTTTAAATGGTTTGATTTGATTCTGAAATAAAAAAATATGCTACGAATTTAAACTTCGTTTTAGAAAACGTCTGTTAACAATCTGTCATAAGCGTACTTAATGGAAATTCATCTCGGATTTTGTGCAAAATAAAACACCTACGTAGTAAGTTTGCTTTCGTTAGGTATATATATTGATTATCTGTTCATTAGTTCATTTATTTTAAAGACGAGATACATTAAAGAGAATATTTTCATTGAAGATGGGTATCTGAAACTGAATGTTCATTTCTATGAAACTTCAGTATCTAATAAGAATATTATGTTGATGAGTAGGTTATAGCTATTTAAAATATCGAAGGTAAAGTTATATAAATGCGCTGCTTTAATAGTTTCGTAAAAAATGATTGCACACAATAATTTACAATTACTGTTCATAATTATTAATTATCTGCATTTATCTTAACCTACGGAAAAATATGTGTATATCTAAGTAGCCCATGGCAACTGAATTCACTGCGAAAATTCATACAGCATCCAATATTGGTTAGTTAAAATTAAAATACAGGTCAAATTTATATTCAACCATCGGTCCCAGTGGGGTAAAGACAATATAGGCAGTTGGCGAGTTAAATCTAGTAACCTAATAAAATTGCTTTTTCATGTTCCCATGTTAGGGCTGTAAATCGTGATATAAAATTATTTATTATTATTATAATGCAAGAAAAGAAAGTGACATTTTTCGTATCAAAAGTATTTTCAGCCCCGATTATGATACAATTCGATGTCGTAATAATTGTCGTAGTCATAATCTAATATAATAACATTAATGTACATTGATGAATCGATGTACAAAGTATGTGAACAATTTCCTATATACGACAATGCCGCGGGCGTTAGTTGTCTAATTTTACTCTATAATAACTGGACATGATCACAATCTTTGTGGGAACTATGTGTTGTGGCGCGCAAGGTATGGGTTGTCAACTATCGAATATCTTAACCAAGTATGATCCAAGTTTGTTTAACATTATGTTAGTGCCAATATTCTAATGAAAATTATGTTCAACATAACAAAATTAAAATTTTGATTCAGTATAAAAATATTGCTCTACATCGGGCGCTCTACTACTTGCATGCGTGTTTTATAATAAAAGTTGTATAGAGGTTTCCAGGAATGAAATGAAAAACTCTCGTTCTCAATTTAAATGTTAAGCCTTATATCCTCTTATAAATAATTGTTGTATGTAAGGGATATTAGATTTTTTATCTCTCCACGTGCAAGTAAAAATAGAACTTCGTATTTAGTGCCCGTGCTATAAGTGGTAGATATTGCAAATAAATAAAACAATTCAGTTCGTGACGCAAATAAAAAAATACGTGTTTGTCAATTTATACGGACAGTTTTATTGTTAGCTTAGTTCCTGGAGAATAAAATATATAGGTCACGCAGCGTTACGAATGAAAAGTAGAACAACAAGAAAAAAACATAAAAATGAAACGGCCTGTAACCCGCAGGCGAGTGTAAAATAACTAATTCATAAGGTCTTTATGTTTGCTAAATCCTATTCTTTGCAGAATGTATGTCTTCCTGCGATTCTTGGAAACGAAAATATGTATTTGTATAGCATGATTACCTTAACATCTTTTTTATACTAATATCGTCATTATAAAGGCGTAACCAAAAACGTTTTAGTACTCCTTGACGTCTATTCATATTAATGTTAATATTAAAATGCGTTTAAACTTTCATCCATACTAATACGGAATATCCTGGAACACGTAACGTGTACCTAAAATTATTCAATAATTTGCATACACCCCTACGCACGAAGTATTCGCTACACAGAAAGGAATAAACAATATAAAAATATACTCTACCTAAAATAATAAGAAAGTTTAAAATAGAGCAAAGCGGAAAAATTGAGAACAAGAGCATGATACGGCAATGTATGTCTTGAACAGCTTCCTAAGTTAACGTAACATAAGCTAACAAAAAGTTATAGTAGAGTAACAACCCTATTGTATAGAAGGATGTTTGTTATTGTCATATCAAATTCAAATCAATACTATCGAATCAACGATGACGAGAATTGGCAGCTATGACTAACTATTTTCCCAATCAAAATTTAGATACACCTACTCTGGAAATTAATAAAGGTAAAGCATTGTTATATTGACTCGTGGGCAGAAATATTAAACGAGACAATTTTAATTAACTACGCATTTATGTGAAAGTTATATTGTAGTAAAAGTCATTGTTTTTTTTTCATATAACTAATAATACTGTCGTGTGGCATAGATAATTAAAAGCAAGATAAAATATTTTGGAAAGGAAAAATATTTCAACAAAAAAGTTCTAGAGAATAATTAATTAAACGAAAAAATCCTTTGTGCTATATATAATTGTAAAGACATCTTGTATTTTTTTTGAGCTAATTTCCTCCTAATCGATAAATCTGAGCTTTTTAAGTTGTTTTCCGTTCAACCGTTTTAACAAAATCGTTTCAGATTTAACATCACTTTGCACTGTCTGGCTCATATTATAAGCAGTAACATAGGATTCTATTTTGGAAAAGATACATAGAGCTAGGTTTCCGTTAGCTATAATGAAAACTAGCTCACAATTCTTATAAATTTGCAATCTTAAACAATTGACTGAAAATAAAGCGTTTTGTACGGAATCTCAAGCATGACGTGAGAAATTTTTCTTTTATAGCTAATTCAGGTGAACGACGAGTGCATGCCGTCGAGTGGATGTAACAACTGTCTTGAGACTCGAGTGCCGAGTGCCATTACAATTACACAGCTCTCGAGACTGAAAAAAATTCTAAACGCTAGACTTTAAGAAAGGAAACTCGTCTGTACTAAATATTCTCAAAGATATGTCATACGAAATAAGGTGTCTGGTTGTGTTTTAATATTGAAAAGTGTTGGTAAAAATATAAATATGTAAAGTGTATAGTAATAACAGTATGTGACCATTGACCAAATATTTATTTTAAAGATTATATATAATTCAAATTTGTATTAAAAATCAAAATATCAGCTTTTATAGTGTTACCATACATACTTTCCAACCATGAAAATGGGGCAAAAAATAAATAGTAAGTAGTGACATAAATTCATAAGCAATCGCTAATGGTATTACAACAATAAAAGTAAACAGGACGTAAGCTTGCAGGCTCGGTTGTTATCTTTAGATGACAGTTGTTAGCGCATGTCAAGGGGTCCTCATGCGTCCTTAGCATGAAAACTCTTCACAAAAGTTTAGCCCCCAACCATCAGTAAGTCGGTTGCCGGTCGTGATTACGGCAATTTATAGCTAGTTAGAAGTAGACACTTACATAACAAAACGTTTTTTAACAATGCCCGCTTGTAAGTGGTACAAGTGTTTACACTTTGTAAGCATTTAGAAGCCAACGGCTCATTGTGTTTTATAGTTCTCTTATATTGATACGTTTGTTGGAAGTTAACCGTTCTCTTTTATAACATTTTTGTTCAGTAATTAAGATAAACTTCATTATCGTTAATACGGTATGCAAATATCAATATAAAATAATATTAAATAATTTCCAAATTTAAGTTTTATCAATTGTTTTATTGACTGAATCAGTTTTAATCCATTTGAGACTCCAGGCTTATCGTTTCAGTACAGCTATAGATTTATAGAGAGCTGAACCAGTTACACAATCTGTATAACTACAGTTAAATTCTTAATTTTTTTATGAAAATATCCAAAATTCGGAATGATATTTTTTCTATTTTCTGAAATCGGTCCACCTAAAAAGTTTTCAAGTACATATTACCTATACAATTCAAATTTTAAACAATAAAACCTTAAGGATTTCCTGTCAAATGTATAACAAAAACGAAGTCCTTATAATTTCAGCATAACCGCCTGTCTGTCAGTATCCTGCAACCGTTTTACTCGGAGACACTTGGCATTTTAAAAATTAAATGTAAAAGGTTTCCTATAAATCTCTATAAAAAGGAAAATTACAAGAAATGATGAAATACAAGTACGTGTGCAATAATACAGTAAGTAAAAAGATGTAGATACATTCGATCTTTAAAAAGGGACACTAAGAAGAGTAATATGACATGATTCAACTATAGTGGGAGAAAAAGACACAACTGAAATCAATTCTGGCTAATTAGCCACATTTAAATGTGCTGCTCCCGGAGCGCTTTTAACCTCTCTACAGCTTTTTACTTATAATATTATTGGCTGGTGTTTTCGAACTATAAAAAGGTTTGGTCTATTCCCTGAGGCTAAAAAATAATGTTTTCTACCTTTTTTAAGAATACGATCAAGACAACGTGTAAAATTATAAACACATACAGGTAAATTAGCTTGGAGAAATTTTTGCATATGTAGTGGTGTGTATATTACTCAGATCTTAGAGCGCGTTTCCACTATATCGTTCTGGCCTATACAAAAATGTTTCGATATCCTAACATTACTATTTAATTTTATACTTATTCCTAGCAACACTTTTGTTTTCAATAAAAACAAGTTTTTATTTGAAAGAAAATGGTTTTGACTTTATAAAAAAAAATATGTATATCATTCAATTTCACGTCCTTGAGCATACGACAAGGCGACTACCGTGAAACAATAAAATATCGTGTCCATAATAATTTGTTTCATAATTAATATTTGACCATAATAATTACGAAACAAAACAAATAAATAAATCGTCACTTGATAGTGGAAAGTGGAAACACGCACAAAACCAGAATAAACCAGTTTACGCTGTCCGCAGGTGCCACGTGCAGTCGTTTGGTACCGTTAGAACATAAAGCACACATTTCATTCAAAAATTATAATTATTACGTATAGACCGGAAGATATTGACACAAAATTTCGAGTCATTTGTAACAGGATGGCGGTTCTACAGGGGTCTTAGTACGCAATGACAAAAAGAAAAACGATGGTGTGAACACTGGTACCGGCGGCTTAGTCGCGTGGGCGTTAGTCGAACTCGTCGGAAAAAAAGCGAAAGTCAAACGATTTGTAACACAAAAATTTTAGAATTTACCGATAGCCCATAAAAAAGAAGTAGGCGGTAGTGTCATGCCATACTTTTCCGGTGTGACTTACAGCCCGCCATACCGACGCGAATGTGTTGATTTAAAAAAAAAACAATTCAACCATTTGTACCAGGCTAACTTTTGCACAGGTAACCATCGTCGTGCAGCTATTTATGAAAATCGCCATGCCATACTTTTCGGACGATTCCAAATGGTCGCCATACCGCCGAAAATCTGCAAAAATTTTTTTTTTCGCCAAACTTTTTGTACCAGTATTGCATTTGGATTTTTGGAGAGTATTTGATAAAATGTGACCATTATTATATTTACCATACTTCTAGTAGGGGGAAAAAGTGCTGCCATACTTGAAAAATTAATTTAGTATTAATTTATATAAGTGAAGATTTCCACCACCTAGATCTTTGAAATTTTGTATTTATATTCGTTGAACCTCAAACTTACAGGAAAAATTAGTGCCATACTGTTACTAATCGTTCAAAATACGAATAAAATCTTACAATAAAAAAAAATCTTATACACATTCGCCACCTCCCACAGGTATGGCATTATCACACTTCTATTTATAATCATTCAGGAGTTGTTGAAAAAAAAATTTAGGGTGGTACAAATGGTTCGGCGAAAAAAAAAATTTGCAGATTTTCGGCGGTATGGCGACCATTTGGAATCGTCCGAAAAGTATGGCATGGCGATTTTCGTAAATGGCTGCACGACGATGGTTACCTGTGCAAAAGTTAGCCTGGTACAAATGGTTGAATTGTTTTTTTTAAATCAACACATTCGCGTCGGTATGGCGGGCTGTAAGTCACACCGGAAAAGTATGGCATGACACTACCGCCTACTTCTTTTTTATGGGCTATCGGTAAATTCTAAAATTTTTGTGTTACAAATTGTTTGACTTCGCTATTTTTCCGACGAGTTCGACTAACGCCCACGCGACTAAGCCGCCAGTACCAGCGTTCACACCATCGTTTTTCTTTTTGTCATTGCGTACTAAGACCCCTGTAGAACCGCCATCCTGTTACAAATGACTCGAAATTTTGTGTCAATATCTTCCGGTCTAGTAGTTTAATTGTTAAATTTTGTATTTGTTGATTGTTGTTATTATTTGTATTGTTATGATATTTGTTGAAGTGTTTAATTTGTGTGTAAGTGTTGTAACTTTATATTGTTAATTCAAAATGGCTCCAGTGTTAAAACATGGTCGAGGCAAGCCTTTGACTTCTCAAACTAAAGAATTAAACTTTAAATGTCGTTTCTTTTTCAGGTTAGTAAATTTTTCATTTTAGTAACATTGTTAATGTAAAAGTTATACGTATGTTAAATGTGCAAATATTAAGTTTAATTTAAAATCCCTTATATATATAAAATAAAAACTAAAAATAAAATGTTGTTTTATTTTATTTGCTGACCATACACTACTACAAACGCAAAAATTTCTCCAAGCTAATTTACCTGTAGGTATTGTATAATCAGTAAAGTATTCGTTTTTGTCATCTCAATTATAAGATAGTATTCTGTATACCTTATGACATTTTCTTCTTTTTTTAATGAACTAAGGCCATACATTCATTTTAACATTAGTATTGGGGCCATTCAACGGGGCCATTAGTAGCTTTTGAAAAATAAAATAAAAGCTCTTTCAGAATTTTAGAATTACATTTCTAAACAATGGAACTGACATCGCTAACGATGTCAGAATAATCATTATTTACTCTAAAATTTAAACGCACATGCATCTAATTACAAAACTCATTAATTACAAACCAACCAATGCTGTTACAAAGAGCATTAATATCCGCAAATGTAATCTGTTTCTCACCGCGTATGCAACTCGTTTGATAGAAATACCACAGTCAGCTGCCTCATTCAGGGGTCGACTCGAAAACCCAGCGTTTTAATTGCTGTCCAAGTAATATACTACGGAAGAATTACACATCTTATTTAGCAATACACTTAAACACACAACATGTCTATATTAACAGACGATAGTTTATTGAAAAATAAAAAGTTCTTTGTTTTTTCTTAACAACAAAATTAAACTTAAGAGATAAGAACTAATGAATTGAGCTAAAATAGTCGTCATACGAATTTGCATAATTGTGAATAACGAACTGTATACTGTGATTTAAATTTTAAAGTATTTTGTGTTCTAGCATTTTATTTTTAATTTATGAGAAGAAGCGAAAATAATGTAAATATTTTAAGAATTACGAATAAAAAAAAACATAATAACTTCATTAATAAGGTTCCCTTTCATTATAGAGATATATTTTCAGCACCTAGTAATAAAATCATTTAGACAACATGACCAGCAATGAAAACGTAAGTCATTATATTTAATTTAAATTATTGATCTTTATATTATTATTTTGTTTTTCTATAATTTAACTGGGAGCAATATATAATGTAGTAAGGTGATAAATAAAGGTAATGAGATATATTTTCTAAGTAACAAATTCCGTCCAACCTATTTGAGCGCACACTTATAAGTTTATTCCCTTGGATATTGATGGTTCACGCGCCGTCGACTCTCTTTATGGTAACGAAGCACATAAATGTCTTCACATGTGTAAATATTACTTACTTCGACAAATACACCCCGTTTAATTATTAATATTAGACGGGAAAGTTTATAACGCTTTTATTAATCCATATTACAAGTAAGATTACTGTATATTACATGATGTTTAGTAATAAAATAAAATCTTATTATAATAAAGCCTAATATACACAGGGATGTTTTTTTTATTTTACAAAAGCAGGGAAAACGACTTCAGCGTGATCAAGTATTAATTGCCATAATCAGAAAGTTCGTCTATTTCCTGGAACTAAACTGGTCTATTTATCGGAAACAAAGGTTTAAACATTAAAGTAATGTCACAGTTAAGATATAAGTTTACATTATAATTATGAGAATCATGACACAATATTAATAAGCTCTACTATTCAAATCTACATACATTTCAGGTGATTTAAAAAACTAATTGATATCTGCTACAGGCCCATATGTTGTCTATTACAGTGAAAATATTAATTAGTTACATTATATTTAGCACCTAAATATCATTTCGGTGAGTGAAAGACGAAACTAATTAATTAATGACGCTTTTGCTAATTAGTTAACTTATATTGTATTGTAATAGAAAAGAAATTGTATTGTAAGCTTATTTAAACATTAAAATCGTAGATGGCGCTACGGCGTAGGCGCCTTTAAATTGATATCTCAATGTAAGCAAAATTTTTACCCAATATATCCCCGATATATGACAACTGGCCAAGTGCATTGTATTATTTTCAATCACCATTTGGAGCTATGGTGATGTGGATAAAGTGCAAATAAACTGGAAATTTATTTTTAAAATTTATGGACTAATTTAATCTTATATTTTGACACAGGACCGAAGTCTTCACCGTTGAGCAACTACTACTCACTAGTTGAATTTTATACAAAATGTATTTTATATTCTTTTTTTATCAGACTCACGATGCCAATATAACAGCCAGAACATTATTTTTTAATCTCTAGTTACAAATTATATAACCGGACAGTGGAACAAGTGCAGAATGCAGAATATGATGTAGAATTTGGGATAGTCATTACTCAAGTTATATAAATTTTTACTATTGAAAACTTACAGCGAAATACGAAATACTTGCTATTTCTATATTCAGAGAGCAAACTTATGAAATAGCCCCAATCTACGTCTACATATTTTGCTCCTCTTTATAAAAAGTAAATTCTAAAGTTAGTACGAAAATTGAACTTTCTTGAAAATTTTCCTACCAGTTTATTATGAAAGCACTATTAGTTTATAAAAATAATATGAGATTGGCACGCAAGTATAGGACAGTAAAGTTTGTGAACAAACTTACATGTTAGTGGTTTCTACAGTCAAGTTTTAAATAAAGGTATTAAACTTTCAATACACACAATATACATGTTAGCAGAAATAAGAATCTTAAAGTTCGAAAGATCTTAAGGTGCTTTAACTAAAGGAAACTTGTTATTTTATTCACTTAAATTAATAACTCAAATTAAACAGAACATTATATAAACACATTTTACTTCAAGTGTATCTGAAATCAAGTGTCAATATAATTATTAAAATTATCTCAAACATACAACTTACGCTAACAGACGTTTTTAATATTAAACGTCATTTACAACGGAGGGTCTGGATTAATAAAAAGCTGTACTGTACTCACATACAAAAAAGAGACGACAAACTGGGTACGAGTTACAGATTTAAAAGCTCCTTAATTAGAAATAGCTGAAATCTGTTTCAATGTGTATGCGTCAAATGTATTTATGGTAATAAGATCCCAAAATACACGAAAATGTAAATGGATCATTTAAAATAGTTACTGAAAATAAATTGTTTAATTCATATTTTTTTATTATTATTCTACCCTCGATTCTACTGCAAAATGTAGACAAATCTGGAACTTATTATTGTGGATGTTTAAGTCCATGTGTATCCTTCTGTATTTCCCATCAGATGACCTACTTAATTTTTCCTTACATATATTACAAATATCTCAGCATTAGTATTCGATATTTCATTAAGAATAATCTGAAGAGTAACAAACGAATGTGTTTTTGAAGAATAAGAGAGATACTCTTTATCTACGTCTCTATGGAAATGTACTCCTAAATAAAAGTAGATTAAATTATAAAAAACTTTGTTATTTTTAATAAATGTTGAGAATGCGTTTCAGTTTTCATAATACAGCAATTATTAAATATTTATTTCAAGTAATTAATTTATATTTCTATCTCATCATATTTACACCATAATATGTATATAAATACAGTGAGGTATAATCTTAATATATATAAATCTCGTGTCACAATGTTTGTCCTCAATGGACTCCTAAACCACTTAACCGATTATAATAAAATTCGCACACCATGTGCAGTTCGATCCAACTTGAGAGATAAGATAGTTTAAATCTCAAATCGTTTTAGAGAAAGCGGGCGAAGCCGCGGGCGGTAAGCTAGTCAGATTATATGATTGTCACTGCTCTTAAAGATAAATTACAATACATTATGACATTATACTTTTATCAATCGAGATGGCTACATCATTGCATGTTAAAATCCTTCTCAAACTCATAAAGTCCTATTAGCTCCTACTATGAAACGCATAAATTATAATATCGTGTACTAATGGATACGTATTACATAATCTATTAATCATACTTGGGTCAATAATATTGAATTATTAATGAAATATAACCTATTACGGTTATATTTAATTTACAATTAATTAATTACTTATACAATGATAGACAAACACACACTGGGCAGCCCCTTTTAAACATGTTTATTGATTTTTTATAACGCATCACATTTTTATGTCAAACAGTTATGTACGCTTTATAATTTTATAAAAAGCTCATTTAATTTTAATCAAATGACCGAAGAGTCATACATATTCAAATAAAAATATCGTTTTCGTAGGTACGCGAAAAATAAATAACTGAACAATAAAAATAAAGAAATAAGGAAACTACTTTAATAAAAAAATGTTTTAAATAACACCTACCATACTAATTTCAAAATTATAACATAGTTTCAAAATT
This sequence comes from Colias behrii, assembly GCA_029959065.1. Classification (NCBI taxonomy): domain Eukaryota; kingdom Metazoa; phylum Arthropoda; class Insecta; order Lepidoptera; family Pieridae; genus Colias; species Colias behrii. The sequence continues at coordinate 5,751,240 of JARWMC010000009.1, forward strand.
GATAGTTCTAAAAAAAAATCTAAATTAAAGAAAAAGGGTTTTCTTTAAAGGATTTGTTACTTAAGTATTTTTTAATAAAAATATAAAATATACTAAGCAAAATGTGACTAACTCTCCTGATGTATCAATTATACAAATACAATTTATCCTTTTCTTGTTTTTTTAATGAAATTATTTAAAAAAATGATTCTATATTCATTCCATAATAATTATTAAAACTATTTCCAATACAATACTGCCAATTCCTCACTGAAAATTTATTTTAAATTTGTTTTTATTGGAAACAGACTCAGTTATTAAATTAAAGCATTGGTAATGCATATGTAATTCTCTGAATACAATGTTGATGGATTTCTCTAGTCTTATTTGGTAAATCGCTTCGATATACTCTGAAGCGAGTTGCCGACGGGCGGTCACCAGGGCGACCGCGCAGAGGCGGCGCCAATTTATAAGACTGTAGGCTGTAAATCTTAACAAACAATCTCTAATCAGTTTTCGATTACGAATCACATTTCTTCATTTCATATCAAATGAGATACTTAAAAATACAATTATTCCTAAAGAATTGTAATTAAATATCAATAAATATTCACCTGGAACGATTTTAAACATTATACAATAAAATTATTTGTGATTATGTGTATAAACAATTAGTGCATTTGTGACTATTATTTACACGAGTTTGCCACCTGTTAATAGCTTAAAGTTGCATGAGCAGTAGGGCGGGAAAGTGAGGCACGGGGCAGATGGGCGGGCGTAGAAGTCTCGCTTGCTCAAAGTGCACCACCCCTTGCAAAGTGCAGTGCAATTGCAGTTCGCGCCGTCGAACCATCGCAGCAACTCGCTTGCAGCGCCGATCGCGTTTCCTCGTCACATTACGCGCCCTGTAATAAGTTACCAGGCTACTAGACTTTTCGAGGAGGTAAGTTACTTTTACATTTCTATCTATCGCGCGCTCGCACTCAAGTGATTTCCTTATATCTTTCCCGTTCATTCCATCACGCCGTTAACGTCGGTTTTCGCTTTTATCATAGGAATGTGGGAAAGCGGGTTTTCGTGTTCCAACTCTCTCTTTCAACGTGTAAACTCTTATGATTATCGGCAGCGATACAATAGGGGAAAATTTGATTTATGTTCATCAGATTGCATGCGACAAATTGATTTGGTTTCAATCTACCTGGTACAAATTAAAATCACGCCAAGTTAAACACTACCGATGCGTCGCGTACACGCTCTCTATGTAAATACAGATGTAAAAATTTAAGCTGTAACGAAGCGTTTCAAGCTTTAACCATATTAGAGTGCATATGATTTTTTTGTTTCAGTTTTGTTTCACGTGCACGTAATTCGATGTTATTGTAACTCTATTTAAAAATATTATTCTTTGTTTTATATTTTAATTCTTTGAAGTTATTTTTTTTTATAATCTATAAATATGAGGAAAGTCGTGTTAGATACCTATGAGGTATAACTAACTACCTCTACGGATTTTTATGATGTTTGATGCTTCTCTGCTTCGATTAGGGTAATATTTGTTACAAATTAAAAAAATCTTCATATATAATATAAAGTTATAAAAACTATTTTCTGTTCATATTTTAATTATTTAAACTTCTTAAATCTTTACATCTAAATGTAAGCAATTTTAGAACTTCTATACGTTCTAAAATTGCATGCCGGGATAAGTCGTCGGATGTATCCAAGTCAATGCCAAATAGTACCAGGAGAGCTGAAATTACGAAGAGCTTCCGTTAAACATTTCGCCTGTTGGCAAGGGTCCCCCCAGCCGACACCCCACGCGACCGCGGCCTACGCACTCACCCTACTGAATCTCGTCCTTGTTCCTCAAACTAAAAATCAGGCTTTCCCTTACCCATGGATAGTTTAAAATTAAATGTCATTCTGGTCGCTGTTAGCGCTTAATTTGAGCAACGCATAATGTTATTACTTCCCAATTTAATTCATTAAACTCCGATGCGATTGTTCTGATCGTTTCGGGTGATAATGAAGGCGCTTTAATGAAATTGATATCTATTGACATCCGATGAAAACGCCCATTCCATTTATTAAATCATTTTCTTATTTTTATCCGATACTTGTGTTGTCTTTATTTTCATTTATATATTCATTCTCTTGTTTTTTTTTTTGTAAACAAAACATTTTCTAATTAGACTAATAGGCTTAATTTGGGAAAGAATTGTAGACAAAATAAACGTATTTTTCTTATTTTTGTTTATTTGATGAAGGAGATAATAATAAAATACTAAGAAGTCGAATATTTGTTGATTGAATTATAATTCACATTATTGTGTACATAATGTATGTATATGTTATAATATAATTTATCAAATAGTTTAAGGCAATATTTATTACGCATGTAACACACATTATGGACAGTATAATTAGTAGGATTAATATTTCAATATTTTGAACCCATTACGAATAAAAATAGCTACTCGTGTAAATTAACATCAATCCCTTGTGAATCATCTGGTTTATTTTAAAACAATGGGAGCTGGGTTAGGGGTTAAATAAAAACTTTTATAAATTTTCATTACTTGTTTGGTAAAAAAGTTGATATAATGTTGTAGATTTTAAGGTAGATTTATAATTGGGTATCATATTTAGCTACTTAAAAAATGTGTAATTGTTTAAATTGACTTTGATATGTTTTGAAATCGATATTGGTTAGGGAGCCAGGTGCAAATTTGGTTAACTATTTCCTCTCAAGAGATAATTCGTCAGACGCATGAGAGTATAGTATTATAAAGCCTCGTGAACGTCAGCTGGCGCTCGGTTGGGGGGGTGAGCGGTTGTAGCCTCCCACGCACATAGGAAAAAAAATACATTCATTCATTCATTTCCTCTCAGCTAAAAATTTGTCAAATTGTAGCTAACCCAATATCTCAACGAAAAAAAATAGTCAGCTGGTTACAACATGGTGTATTATACGTCAGCTGGTGTCTCGAATATGAAAGTTAAATTTAAAGAAAAATTTATTTTCCGTTATTTCCTCTCAAACAAAAATTTACCTGATGATAGCTTATATGTAACTGTGGATAAATATATATGTCAGCTGGCTGTATCTTGGTGGAAAAACCGTCAGCTGATACGGGAGGCTACAACCGCTCTTCCCCCCAACCGAGCTCCAGCTGACGTTCACGAGGCTTCATAATACTATACTTTGATGCATTTTACTAATTACCGCTTGAGAGGAACTTGGTCATAAAATCTGCTGCTGGCTCCCGGACCATATCTTTAGATTCCTGTATTATTTGGTATAAAGGTATAAAGCTTAGTGATTCATATTTGATATAAATATGAATCACTAAGCTTTATACCATTTAAACGAGTCTGTGAAGTAGTATCAAACTTTGTATCGTAGCTCCTTTCACAGCGGTAACAGTTCCAACTTTACGTAAAAACAGAGTTTAAGCAAAGACCGTGTTCACTTTACCACTTATCCTATGCTATTTTTATTTTTTTAAAGTTGAATAATTTTCTCAGGCGGCAACTACATTGGTTTATAAAATTTTGAGTATAGTCTGAAAGTTCTACCATGACTCCGTTTTCAAAAGGGGTGCCACTTCAACTCTGCAATCGGATTTACAGCACCGGTTTTAAAGTGCACCGAGGTGGTCTTAATTCGTAGGCTCTTGTGCATCGCGAGTTTGACAATTCGCAATTGAGTTTTGCATACCATAGGGGAGAATAGGGGAACTGAAAGTGGTGTCATTTGTTTGTGCGGAAATAAAAATAGGGACTGCGCGAATAGGAATAGGATTGGAATTTAACTTTAGCTTATACATCGAGAATCATTTAAGCTGCTATGAGCTGCATAGAGCGGTAATTCTTACTTTAAAAGAAATTTCTCAAATGGTCAATTGATTTAAAGAATTGTTAATGTTCTGGCATTGCCTTGATAAATTGGTTAACAATAAAACAACAGTTGTCGAATTTTTCAATTGCCTAAACAAATTGTTCAAAGTGTGACTAGACTAAATAATTTGGTAGTCTATCGATATAGCCAATACTGGAGAAAAGACTATCTGCGGGTTGGAATCGGACAACTTTTGTCACAGAGCCAATTCCTACGATACATTGTTGGTACATAACCTATTTACATCAATTCCAACTTCTAACGGCTTCAGAAACTAGTCTAGAGCGAATTAAGGGAAATTATACCGGTATATTTTTTTACGTTGTTTAAAATTTCGTGTCGTAAGAGATTTCTATATCTATAATTTCGTCCGCACAAAATAAAACGATGACTACAACGTTAAACTTCAAAAATCCGAATTTATATTACATTAAATACATAAAATCCATTTTAATTAACAAACTTACCTTTTTGGGGTTGCTATGCTAATTAAATAAACTCTAGGTACTTTCAGACGACGCGTTGGCTGATTTGCTTTTTCTTATTACATAACGAAAAATCCTTTAAAAATTTCAAATTGTATATCTGACATTTTCTTACTTACCTATAATAACTATAATTAGTATATTATCAACCTGTACAATAATACTATAGTAGCGATACTTTCTTAGTTTGATGATGTCTGTTTATAAACGTTCGATTGGTTTTTCATGTAGTTTTCAATGAATCATAAGTAGAAAGACTCCCACTCGAACAAATTTTGAATTATCTACTTTCTATCTAAAGCTTATTTCATACATATTTCTTCATTCGTATAATTTTTTTTACAAGACGAAGCAGAGCTAAAACTGTTCGATAATAAGTAATTAGTGAAAAGTTCCAAATCAAAACTTTTTCATGTTAACATTTATATGCTTATACTTTTAAATGGTAATAAGTCAATCAATATATATTTCAGAAGAGTAGTTAGTAGATTCTAAGCAAAACAACAAATCAAAACGAGCTTTTAATAAATTACATTGGTATCGTAAAATGCAAACACGTGTAAAATTTATTAACTATTTAACAACTTTTAATCCCATTACTTTTGATAAAATCAAACTGAATTTCCACGGTACAATGTCAGATGTTTAGAGCTTTTTGCTATTTGTAAACTGAAATAAATTGAAACGGTTTCTATTTTCAATACTGAAACAAATAATGGATGATCCACTAATAAAATATTATTTTAATAGATAGAATACTTTTAGATTTACAATATAGAAATAGATAATACCTAAGGAACTTGAGATAATTAATAGAAACGGAAATTCTTTTATCAAGCACAATGTAACTTTGTAACTTGTGAATGCTGAATTGGCAATTGAATGCGGTTTTTAAAGTTCTTTTTTAGATGATATACTTCACTTTGGCTTTCGTCAGATTTGTTATTTATTGCCAACGGTTCATGAATATTAAAATAAGTAAGTAAAGTGGCTAATAATCTAGCGAACAAAGGAAATTGTGTAAATGAAACTGAAAATCAAACATGATAATGAAGAGAAAAATTGTAGTTAGGTCTAGGTATGAGAATAATATTTTAATATGTTCTAATATTCTCTGTCTATCCTTGTCTTTATCTTGTTTGAATAAGACATAATCTGTAGGTTGTAGTAATTAAGAACAAAAATAGCAAATTTGGTATTTAATATACGTTTAGTCAGTAAAAGTTATCTGCCCGCCCTTACTCCAGTCAGTCAAGACATTCAATTCACAATAATTCCAAAAGTTTTCAAACTTGGGTCAAGTGAATGGTACATTGGGACGACAATAAATCTCATTTGGCAACCTTGTCCGCAGTCCGGAACTGCAATTAAATTATTTTTTGCTGTATGGTCGTGAAAAAAATTCCAAAAGTTCTGCAAACTTGGGGAAGTTTTCGATATAATATTTCATATCACGTATTAAATTTGCAACCAATCTCAGTGTACGGAACATCTTTTAATATTGAATATTAATGTTTTTTTTTTTTTATTAAACTGAATGAGGTTGCAAATTTGTAAATGCATCAGAATAGATGTTTTCGAAGTTTGCAACCAAGTTCCAAAACTTTTGTAATTATTCCGAGACCACCTTACTCGAAAAAATGACCACGAATTAAAAATAATTATAAATAAACATGTTCCGGTCAACGAAAAAGGTTGCAAATTTTTACAACCGTTCGGTATATATTTTCGATATCTGTGTCAAGTTTGCAGAACTTTTGGAATTTTTTTCACGACCATACAGCAAAAAATAATTTAATTGCAATTTTAACAATGTTCCGTACACTTAGATTGATTGCAAATTTAATACGTGATATGAAATATTATATCGAAAACTTCCCCAAGTTTGCAGACCTTTTGGAATTTTTTTCACGACCATACAACAAAAAAAATAATTTAATTGCAATTTTAACAATGTTCCGGACTGCGGACAAGGTTGCAAAATGAGATTTATTGTCGTCCCAATGAACCATTCACTTGACCGAAGTTTGAAAACTTTTGGAATTATTGTTAAATTTTCGATTTCGAATGTCGTTTCTGACTGATGTACCTAGCCTGCTCGATTGACGATAAAAACAAAAATAATAATATAAGTATATAGCTTGTACTGCTTTGTAATAAAAAAGTTATTGGTGAAAAAATTTCCCAATCAAACAAAACATCAATAAGCATTAGTGCGGTTGTATACCTACTACTATTATCACGACTGTAAATTTAAAACGTTTACTAAATGCACATTTATTTATTATTTAATGTCTCATGAAGTAATTAAGTAACATTTAAAGCTAATAGAGCTCAAATAAACACCGTTATAAAATGCGATATACGTTAAATGCTTTAAGAGTAATGTAACATTTTCGGTCTTAAGCACATAATAGAATAATAGAAGTTTAGTGGTAAGCGTGGTTGTAAAATTTAAAAGCATCCGCGCCCCTACGCTTTTGAATATTGTGTTGCACATTAGTTGTACCGACAATAGAGGAAAATACTCTCCGGAAGGAATGTAGTCCGTATGTAATCGGCTTTATTTCGCTCCCACTCGAGGTGCCGTGACAGATCCTACTATTTAAGAATCTCAGAACCGCTGTTTTTCATCTGCTTATGATTTTATTTCATAAGGTTTAACACATTTAATAAATGTGCCTCTACAAAATGTTTCGAAAAAGATACATATAAGCTCTAGCAAGTTCTCAAATGTATAAATATTAGACAAATAATTTAAATAAGACAAAAATACGTTTATTTAGAACCTTCTAAAAAAATTAATGCTTTTAAGCAAAATTAATATCATACCTATTGAGTTTGTTTGATTTTACCCTACCTACGGAGAGCTACGTCTATATCTACCTTTCTGAGTCTATTATTAGACTTTTTTGAATTTCATTTATCAAAATGACCTACTTTTCTAATCGTTATTGATTTATAACGAAATAAAGAAAAATTACCATGGTTTTTGCGGAACATGAAATATCAAGGGTACAAAAATCTGGCTTCAGCTGTTCAACTCCATAATACTTAAGAAATACACTTCAAGTCTTGAGATACAATTCAAAGAAGCGTTTTTCATTACACGACGACCAATTGATTGGCACTAAATGTTACATTACGATATTGTATAAAGGAAACGGTCGTTTACACACGCTCTGAGAATGTGGTTATGAAACGCGCTCGTCGTGGTTAAGAGTCAGAAGCTTTGAGGCTTTACGTAATTTGTTGGTGAATTGGATTGAGGTTCTCGTGTTTTAATCTCAGCTCGCAGTTTACAAAATGAATTCCGCTGTTGGTGAGATACAAGCACTCTTTGTTAGCAAAAATTCATCAGTTTGAAAGTAAATCGATGTGTTTATAGCGATCGTTTAAATGCCAAATAAAGCGCCGTCATATGGGCTAAATATATTTCGAGAAATTCAATTCTACATGTTTTTTGGGTTAAGCGGTATTTTATCCCAATATTGTACCAGCGCCCTCTTAATTGAAGCTTGCAATATATAACAGATAATATCGAATGCGTAGTTTACAAACTCAATTACATTTAATTTGGGGTTTTCTTTTAATCTCAATTAAAAATTTTACTCCATTAATCATAAAAAAACACCTTTAGGCCAAAATATTGTAATTTTTCTAGTTAATAGATCAATCATCATCAATTTTAGATAAACCATACCGTTGAGCTTTAAAGAAAATATAATATACCTACTTAAATAGTATGCATTTACTCATATATAGCATGTAGTATAAATAATAACACATTTACACGTAAAAAAATCGTAAAGGCGAAAAGAGTAAAATTATAAAAATGTTAAATATAAAACCTATAATTGCATTCAAATACATGCTGCATCTTGTACATGATGTAAGTGCCGAAGCGGCATGTAGTTCAACTAAGTTGTATCACTTATGAACTTGAGGTTGCAGCCACTTTAAGAATTTAATTAAATACAATTCTGAAAGTTATAATGATACATTCGATGTGCTATGAAATATCAATAAAAACGTGTTTTAATTAAATCTTGACTCTATCCCTACGTCACTTTAACGTCCTATCTGTATTATATAAAATAAATTAAATTCCTGAACCTACTACCGAAAATTCGTAGCATGGAGAACTGCCAACTACCTCTTTGTTTAAAATTATTACAAAGTGCCTAGTACTTGGCCTAGGAATGGACAGCATAAGACCATTTAATAACTTCGAACTTTCAAAGCATTAACCCAAAGATTTTTAAATTTCCGTGATATTTGATGAATAAGGTTACTTAGAGGCTCAATTAGAATATGAGGATTTAAACATGAAGGTATTTTAATAAAGCTATAAAGAATAAAAATCCAGTTACTGTTTCTGAAAAGAACATACCTAACAAGATCAGGGAAAACTTCAAAGAAATTGTTAATATGAAAGTACGTACAGTACTTTTTATTATGGATGCGATGGTCTATTATTTAAAATAGAATTTTAACTAAAATTGTTATCTATCTGGCTATCTGGTTGTTCCGGCTAATCTCTATTGGAACGATTTGAACACGACATTCAGTAACATAAAGCTGATGTTATAATAAGTACCATTCTAACAAGGTTACTTATATTCAAAAAAAGAAATCAGTTATGCATATGAAATCCCTGAGACTGCTATCGAAAATTTGTAGCACACATACATTATTCTTTAACGTAATTATTTAAAATTACAAAAGATTTTGTAGCTTTTTAGAAAGTGTAACAATTTTTTTTCAGTCGTAAACCTATAAAATAAGTCAAATTGCTCTTCCTGTTTAAAACTTACATGGATAGATACAAGTTTTACAAAAAGCCACTTAAATTGGAAGTTTCTCACTTCGTTTATTAGTGAAAAGCCTCGAGAGAAGTTATTCTCAACCATGTTTAGATGACAAGATTTTAGTGCCGTTTAGGGTGACAACATGACCCTCAGACGATGTGAAATTTTATTTTAAGATATAAATTCCTGAATTACATGTTTATTTTCCATAGTATTACTACAATATGATTCATGTATAGATAGGATTAGAAACATGCGCAGGCTACAAATTAAACTTTTTAAAGTATGAAATGACTAAGTATTAACCAATTAAAAAAAAAAACATATCCAGAAAATAATCGTCAATCTTATATATAAAAATGAATCGCAAAATGTGTTGGTAAGCGCATAACTCGAGAACGGCTGAACCGATTTCGATAATTCTTTTTTTATTATATTCCTTGAAGTACGAGGATGGTTTTTATGTAGAGAAAACGTAAATATGTACCACGGGCGAAGCCGGGGCGGACCGCTAGTTAAAAATAAAAGCATGAGATTAACAAAACAATTTGAATGCATTTATTTATATGTAAATTCAGAACAAACTTTTCAAATCTAGTCTGGAACCCAACCGATATTACGTCAGTATGTTTGTGGCAGAGCGACAGAATACGTGCTGAGGGCTGATAGTAGGGGCAATTATATTTTACAGTTCGGACTATTATTATCTCCCATTTAATTCAAACTAAGTTATAATATACACAAGCACACTAACGTTCATAATATTGTCAATGTGGTTACAAATATAAATTTATAAAGAATAGAAAAAATTCGATCACGAGGCGGGACTCGAACCCGCATCCTTTCGCGCCATTCCGGGGCGGATGCCTGACCAATCCAGCCACTCGTGACCCGCCAGAGCAATCGAATTTATTCTATTCTTTCAGTTTTATGTGTCAAAGGGACACACCGCGCGCCATCTATTGAGGTGATAAACAACCATCTCAACCAACACGAAACACTTTACAGTGAATACAATATTGTAACGATGGAACACGACCTTTTTTGTTGAAATTGATATTTTTTGGTTAAGGCATTCAAATGCTTTTATAAATATAAATTTATAAAGAATAGAAAAAATTCGATCACGAGGCGGGACTCGAACCCGCATCCTTTCGCGCCATTCCGGGGCGGATGCCTGACCAATTCAGCCACTCGTGACCCGCCAGAGCAATCGAATTTATTCTATTCTTTCAGTTTTATGTGTCAAAGGGACACACCGCGCGCCATCTATTGAGGTGATAAACAACCATCTCAACCAACACGAAACACTTTACAGTGAATACAATATTGTAACGATGGAACACGACCTTTTTTGTTGAAATTGATATTTTTTGGTTAAGGCATTCAAATGCTTTTATAAATATAAATTTATAAAGAATAGAAAAAATTCGATCACGAGGCGGGACTCGAACCCGCATCCTTTCGCGCCATTCCGGGGCGGATGCCTGACCAATTCAGCCACTCGTGACCCGCCAGAGCAATCGAATTTATTCTATTCTTTCAGTTTTATGTGTCAAAGGGACACACCGCGCGCCATCTATTGAGGTGATAAACAACCATCTCAACCAACACGAAACACTTTACAGTGAATACAATATTGTAACGATGGAACACGACCTTTTTTGTTGAAATTGATATTTTTTGGTTAAGGCATTCAAATGCTTTTATAAATATAAATTTATAAAGAATAGAAAAAATTCGATCACGAGGCGGGACTCGAACCCGCATCCTTTCGCGCCATTCCGGGGCGGATGCCTGACCAATTCAGCCACTCGTGACCCGCCAGAGCAATCGAATTTATTCTATTCTTTCAGTTTTATGTGTCAAAGGGACACACCGCGCGCCATCTATTGAGGTGATAAACAACCATCTCAACCAACACGAAACACTTTACAGTGAATACAATATTGTAACGATGGAACACGACCTTTTTTGTTGAAATTGATATTTTTTGGTTAAGGCATTCAAATGCTTTTATAAATATAAATTTATAAAGAATAGAAAAAATTCGATCACGAGGCGGGACTCGAACCCGCATCCTTTCGCGCCATTCCGGGGCGGATGCCTGACCAATTCAGCCACTCGTGACCCGCCAGAGCAATCGAATTTATTCTATTCTTTCAGTTTTATGTGTCAAAGGGACACACCGCGCGCGTTTATAAATTTATATTTATAAAAGCATTTGAATGCCTTAACCAAAAAATATCAATTTCAATGTGGTTACAATTATTACTATTATCATATCGAAATAATACCCAATAGACTGCAGAATAATAATACTGCAATAAGCAGATTACAAGAATTATAATATAAAAACATATCTAATTGAAATATCTAGCAATTCAGGAAACCGCATTTAAATATTCTACAATACTAATATGAGCTTTATAAATTTTCTCTATTTAAAGACAAATTATAAAACATCTTCTCATTCATTATATCATTTGAATGGGAATGAATTACTGCAAAAAGTTATGGGTGAGCCGTTCAAACCTTGCACAATGAGTCGACCCCGATGTAATTCTGAACCGCTGCTTACAGCTCTAATAAAAATAAGCTGTTCCATGAATACCCTGGTCATTTAATTGTGTTGATTTTAAACCTCCGCTACGGCTTTGTCCATAATGAATAAAAATCTCGTATAAATAAATATTAGAAAATGCTGTCTATATGAAAAACTGCATTCAAGAAATACTAATTACATATTTAAAAAAATTATGACTTGAATTTTAAATATTATTCTTTAATAAATAATTTTATTTAAAATAAAAAGCTTCTTTTAGAATTATAATTATATAAAACTCGAAGGACTACTAATTTACACATCAGTGTTGCATTTTGTCCTACTTACTATTTCGAGCCTTTACGTTAATTTAATGTTTTATTTAATTTTGTTGAAGTTATTATTTTTTAAATCCTAGAATACAGAGTATCTTAACCATCATTGTATTATATTGTATTAAGCAAAGGTTTTCAACATTCTGTACTGTTTCACAGTCTGTATTTTTCTAAATATGCCCACTTTTTTCATTAATCCTAATCCAGGATGTCCCAGTTATATCGTCCGTCGGCGCATGTCACTGTAATTTGCTCACAAGGTTTTATTGGCTATTGTTTTCGTGAGACTGTTCTACGAAGTTTAAATTTTTCATGTCTTTAATAATATTTAAATTTCGTGTTTCAATTTATAATATACCGGAAACTCTCCTATAGTCCAAATCTGTTATACTTACTATAGGTAGGTAATGTCATGGTAATATTGTTATAACGTTATTGCAAGCCAAAAAAAATTAATGCTAACCGCTCTATCCAATTTTCGATGAATGATAACTGCAATATTTTTCTCCAAATATTGAAAGAGTCCCTGTCCCTACGTAAGCCAAAAAAGATTTATCTCTGTCCCTTTAACATTGCTAACTAACTAAATATTCAAATGCATACCTGCGCATTATATTATATTAACTTTGAATGCATCGACATCGTACTCGAAGATCAATAAAATCTAGAGATGGTCTTTATTTCCATTTAAAGTCATTTGAATTTTGGGGGTAATATAAATTGAACATGTTTCGCATAAGTAGGTACCTAGTACCTACCTACCTTATCATCTCATTATTTTCAATTTTATCATATAAATTACAACAAGCGTTGTTTTACAACTGCAGTTTAAAGTTTCATGCTCAGTCACACAGCATGGTCCAATTACAATCAGTCCTTTACGTAAGTTCACAACCACAAATTTACGAAACCAGAGAAAATTGACCGGTTCAGGATATTCCATTCAATCAATTACCATAAGCCTTTGGTCTCGATATTGCGAAAATAGGGGATGATTGGAAGATTGGCGTAATGTTATATAAATTATAAAACATATTTACGTGTGAGTGAATTCAGTCCTGTGGAATTTGATAAAATGCCTTTTTTCCACGTGAGTTCCGATCCCGTGGGTAATTATGAATAATAATTATAAATTAGGTTAGGTATATGTAATAAAATCATAATACACACATTCCTATCATAAAACAGACATAATTTCATTTAAAAATTTTGACTCAAATTAGGAGCTCTTATCGAAGACACAAAAACATCTGAGGTGATTCGTAGTTCGCCGTATAAACAGCAGGTAAAAGGAAAAGAAAGCGAACAGAAAAATAAGCCTAAAAATGAACTAAAGATGAAAAATACTAATAAAGAGTATAAAAACCAAACACTGAAATCACAAAGAAAATTTAGATACGTAAGGTGTAGTGAAGTATACAAAGAGCCAATAGAAGAAGACTGGATTGAGTGGAATACTGTGGGAATTGGTGACATGAAAACTGCTCTCATTATAATAAGTTAATATATATCTTATCGACTGCATCGAGTAATATTGCATACTATTGTATATTGCGAGAATTTTCGCAAATTTTATGATTTTTACAAAACTACTTAGCTTTTGTTAAGCTTGTTACTTGTAATATTTGTATTTTGCAATTTATAAGCGTTTGATTTCCAACAGCATAACCATTCTACCCTAATCTCCTCTATCTTTCAATGACATTCCCATGAAATCAATTCGACTATTCTATACTTAACTATTTCGTATTATAATTGCTATGTAAGCAGATATTTCAATTTTGTTTATACATATATGTATATGAAAATGTATATAGATGAATAAACGTTTAGATATATAGATACGTATATTTGGTCTCTGCCGCTGGCGATACACGCATTACTTGCGTTCTGTACATTCTAGGCTTATGTTACTAAGTCCTAATACTGATATCTATAATAATTATTGAACAATAAAACTGATGACTTAAAACAGTTCGCCCACTGGCCACTCGTATCTCGTGTGCATAAAATAAAATCATGCAACCGTTGTTTAAAAAGGATCAAATCAATTTAACTGTATTTAGCTGACTAATCTATCTACCTGACTATTAGTAGACCTGTAGACATTTTACTTTTTAAAGCTCTCATATAACATTATTATTGTCGTTATATTGTTGTTCAGTCTGAAGAGTACTAATATGGGATAAAATTACTGTATCACAAAGATGAATCAAATCTGCTAAAAATCCAACAAAATAAAAATCGTTTAGTATAGTTATACGTTTTTTATATGTTATACCAAGACTTATTAGTTTACAGGACTTGGTTTTATAAATAGAGATTTAATAATGATGTACTGTAAACATAAGCAGATTATATTTGTTTCACAATGAGTATGTATTTGTTTGATGATCGGCATCGCGCAATGCCGCGAAGAGTTAGCAAGCGCAGCGAAGAGCAGTATGCTATAACTTCATACGCAACATATTTGATTTTTAGGCAGCCTTTGACATCAGTCACCGTTCCTACTTTGTGTGCTGATTCTTTCGGAAGGTATAACAGTGACGTAATCATTCAGAATCAGAATGTTGCCTTCTTTGAGTCGCATGCCTTCCTTTGAAACCGAATCACAAAATTCAGCCATTGACGTGATCAGAATATTGTCATAATTCAAGCGTATCACGTCTTATTTCTAATAAACATTATGATTTTAATATTATCGAACATTAAAATCCTTACAAAAAGCAAAAAAATCTCCCTCTCCCTCGCTAAGCGTCCCATCCCCAGCAGGACTTTTACTCTAGATTTAAAGACTCTCAATGAAGTATAGGGACATAGCAATTACAATGGTTGTACTGGGTATAAAATAAAACGGTACCTAAATATTGTCAAAAAAAAGTTTATAAAATAAAACGTTAAATATTGTAAAAAGTTTATGATGTTAGGTTACCTTCCTTTTATGTCACACATTGGATTTTTTTATATTACTATCCGCACGCGTAGTAGAAAGATCAGAAGAAGATAGATCAGTCGTAGAAATGAAATTGTTACTGGATATCTCAGGACTCTTGTGAAAGAATTGTCATTTTTTTCATGGTCATTTTTGTTGAGAGTTCTCAATAAGCCGCTTTCGAGAAAAATCCAAAAAACTTTTGACCCCGAAGAAATTTTGTTATACACATGGGAACGATGGGGCCTTTAAAACTTTATTAATTTATTTGTTATGGTATACCACAGCTCCCAACCAAAATATGGCTCTGTCAGAATTATTGTTATTTCAAATTTTACCGGATTATGAGAATAATCTAAGAAAATATGACGCTGGAGTTGTATATTATACAAGGTTCACTGTATAGATTAAAAAATCTAAAACTGAGACACAATATTGGACAAACAATAGATGGATGGCATAGAAACGCTGTAATTCTTAATGGGAAAGAATAGTTGAATGCCTATTTCTATCAGTTGATGTATTTTTCTTTCAATGATTTATCAAACTTTAAATTAGCTTAATCAAAACCTTGAAGCTTGCATGAATCAAAAAATTTTTTCTTTCATTTAATTAAGATTTTTTTTAATCCAGAAAAATGTTCAATTTATAAAACATTTTATAACGACACGTTGCAACATAGTATCATATCACAAAGTTTTGAGTTTTTATTGGATACTGGACCAATATTTACTCATCGTGCAAAATGATTTTTCGTTTAAAAATATTAAAAATTGAGGTATTTATGACGGCTTTAATGAAAATGTTATAAACTATAAAGTCAAATAGTATTTACCAATTTTATTACCCGCTCATAATATTCTGATGCAAAAATTACTATTAGGTACCTACCACCTTTTGTATTGTCATAGCTATAAGAAAACAAGATAATTGAAAAGAAATGAAATGAAAAAAGAAGGAAATGTTCCTGCGCAATAATTATCAGGAGGAACTATTCGTTTATAAATGAATTAATCTCATTCTGGCTGCTCATCGGTAAATTAAATTAAATTTTCATAACTTATTATTTTAAATACATAACGATGAACAAAATATATCAGTGATCACACAAAATCTTGAAAATAAATAAACATCGATAATATCTAATAAGAGAGAGCAAACCATAACAAAGCGTATCAAATTA
The DNA here is from genome assembly GCA_029959065.1 of Colias behrii. Taxonomy (NCBI): domain Eukaryota; kingdom Metazoa; phylum Arthropoda; class Insecta; order Lepidoptera; family Pieridae; genus Colias; species Colias behrii. The sequence continues at coordinate 5,767,411 of JARWMC010000009.1, forward strand.
TATTTAAAAAGTTAAAAATCGCTGTTTCTGAGAAGTTTCTACAAAATTTTACATCGTGAAGCATGTAGGATTATATAGAGAATGCTTTTATATATGTATAACCTAAATTTGATTACATTGGCAAATTTTAAGAAGAACTGAAATTCTTAGTATGAATATTGGATATGTAACCTACTGAAACGTTTTGGTATTAGCGAGCGAAAAATTGTATGTTATAACATCTCTCCTTTTTCTGTCGACGGATGTTGCCAGTAGGGCAAATGCTACAATTTATAAAAAAATCGATCGGTGGTTATAATATTTTCCAATTAGGTAGGTTTGGTTTACTGTTACATTTAATACATGTACATAGTATACCATTCATTAAATGACAAAAGGTACAAAAATCGTTATAGCAGAAACTTTTGTGTATCGTGCCCAGTTAAAGTTAAAAGTAAAAATGTACGCGCAAAACAATTTTTCGCATTGAAATACTACGTGTTCGTTAGGAGATAATTGTCGGCGCCCGCGCGGATAACATTATCACGTACAAATAGCTTGGCTCTGTAAACAACTAGCAAGCTGTCTAATGCCGATAACAACGTCGGAATTTTTTATTTTCCTTACGTAGTTCTTTCTCGATCAAGTCGACGATCTTAATATTAAGACGATCTTAATACAAGAGATTTTTCCAATATTGTGATAATCTTTCAGAACTCAATCGAAGATGCTAACATTGTAAATAAATTTCAATAAGCTACCTGCAATGTACTTTATCTCAATACTTAACTTGATTGCATAACAGTTTTTGTCAGACAAAATGAAGATTAAAATGTTTCAAAATCACTTCGCCCAAAAAAATTTAAAGTTCAATAATTTATTGCCTCAGTATTGATATTTTGAGGGTGAATTTTGCGTTGAAGGGATCATCCAGGCTTTTGATTTGCGAGGGGTCGTACAGAGAGTAATTAATTTGATTACGTATAGACAAATTAAGGCAGATTTGGAGTATCGTCGAAGTATCCCCGATAATTTAAAAATGTAAATCGCTTTGACGTTTAAGTCACATAATATCTATAAAATAAATATTGGTATTTATAGAATGTTACTATTGATTTAAAATAATTTGGAAAATCCAAAAGTGCACGCCTCATAATTTTTTTTTAATAATTATTTATTAATTATTATTTTTGTTTATTTAATAACAATTAAACCACATCGAATCAGACCCTGAAAAATGAAAGGGTTCTATTCCTGAGCATACTCAAGCGTAAGAGAAAAAAAAAAGACTCGATTAGTAAAGTATTTCGGTCGCTATCGTGTTAACAAGAAAATCCTCCGCACATACAGACACACGGACGTCCAAGACAGAACTTTTTTAAACTGTTTTTTAACTAGTTTAAATAACAAAAATGACATCAAAAATATCATGAATGTTAAAAATAGTGTTTTTTCTTAATATGTGTGTGTATGTATTATCTTACAAGTGCAATGTATGATACATAAAGACATTTTAAGTTTGAAAAATCAGATGTTTTGCGCGAAGTGACAGTAGTACCCACCTCAACGCTTCGCTTATGAGGCGTGCAAAACGTCCCTACGTGTTATGTTTAAGAACAAAAACTAAAATAATATTTGAAGTCAACACCATTTTTGCTGAGAACAATTTTTCGAGTAATAATATATAGGACGATCACTATTAGTGCAATAATAAAGAAGCAGAAAGCTAAATTGTTGTATTCGTTCTGATTATTCGAGTTCAATAAGTTGAACAAATACACCTGATTAGTGAGCGTGGATTAAAAGCATCTGAGCGATTTTGTTACCCGATATCGAACTAGCTTAGAGTCGCTACCTATTCCATAAATATTCAGGATTTTCGCACTGTATTTGTATTTGCTTTCTGTTCATTTCGATAGAAAGTAAGCGACACGTGTACACGGTTAAGGACAATTTAATAACCATCCGCCGTTTAGTTGCAAAAGCATGCGTAGGTATTTATTCATCCATTATCAAGTTTATTTTTTCGAGTCTGTACCTTTTATTTTTAGATTCTTTTCTGTTTAATAATATTGTTGATTCTCAACCTAAGGACATTACTACAATACTGAATCATCTAAATAGTCGAATATTCTAATTAATAGTGAATACTAATATCACTTTGAATTAATAGGTATGTTATCTGATGTTGTAATAATTGCTCTACTTCAAACAAATACCATTAAACCATTTTGCTAAACATGAGTTTGTCCTATGTTATAAGTAATGAGCAGCGTTTTACTTCCACGTATATGTTGAAAGTAAAATAAACATAAAAAAAGTACGAGCAAATATCATTCGTAGCATAATAGTTTCATTTCAATAATGCAAAAGTGCACGTATGCAAGACACGTCGGAGTCCAAGCGCGTCCATCTAGCTAGACAATACTAAAAAGCAGCTAGTTAGTGGAAGTTTACACAAACACGGCGGCTTGTTAACTGTAACTTGTTAATTTCGTTCCCCCTGTTTATAACTGCGACACTGCCGCCGTGTCAGCATTCAGACAGTTGTGTCACGGCAGTAGGCAACGACACTACTAAAACAATTACGTTCACAAAATTACGTACAAAATATTTTTCACTTAAACTTTACACGTTTCATGCCTGCTGAAAATAAAAACTAATTCACAAGCATGCGAAACTCCCATAACGCATTTTAAGAACTCTACAGAAATGCAATATCTTACGTAAGATTTTGGGGGCTTATTTTCAATTTTGACCGGGCCAGTAAGAGAATTGGATGCATTGTACGGAATCAACAATGTTGAGGCGGACGTGATAAGTGTTTCGAAGGGTTTCATTCAACTCCGTACATTCATAACCTATTCCTATTTCGTCCGCACGTGCCAATATCACGGTATGAACTTTGTGAATAGATAACAACGTAATATAATCATGTGACACATTAAACAAGGTCAGTGTGTCACCTAGTATATAAACCTCGATGATCGTTGACGGCATAGCAGCACCTATTGATTTTATGTAAAAGTACATACAACTCGTGCGACAACCTAATCGAATAGTCTTCGACAGAGAAAGCTTCGCGTCAGGCAATTAGTAAAGTCTCACTGACTAAATGCAATTTTCCAATACAAATTGGCGAAAAAATAGGCAGCAATATCAAGCAATTCATCGCGTAATCGAACGACGATTCACACTGAACTAAACTTTCAAGGTTCTCAAAGTGACAAGTCCAAATTAAATCGCCTCGACACTGACTCTACGACTTCCACTATAAAGCCCTTTAATATAAATCCTTTAAAGCTTTAGGTAAAAATTTCAAAGAAACTTAATTTCGACTTAAAATTGGAAATTGCTTGAAATAAGAAATTTATTAAACTCATTTCTTTAACGCGTACAAATCCGCTATTTTCAGTGACGTCATCGATGTTATATAAACGGGAAATGTTTTTAAATTGGAACCAGGGCAGGAATTTTGAAATCAAATTACTAATTAAGCTGTCCGTTTCGTTCCGTCAGCTTACATTGCTTAATAAAACGCAGCTAGAAATTCGTTAATAGCGCTCTAGAAAAGAAAGTAGAGACCTTCAACGAAAGGCTTTCGTTTATTTGAAATCTCTCGAGAAATTGCTTGTATATTCGAATTTACTGTGCGTTGTAAAGGTAACTGTTGCAAGGTTTCTGGAAAAGCACTTTTAAATATCAACGTTAAACGTGACCTAATTTGTTATTTTTACGATCTAAATAATTTAATTAAGATAATGAGGTATAGTTACAAGCAATGAGAATTATTACGAAGTTATTGATCTGTTCATCTTTTCCGGCTAAATGCGTTTTCCAGTCTACCACGTTTGTAATTGTACACAATATGCACGCTGTTCCTACACAAACGTCCGCTCTATGTGTGAGTGCGCCACGTGTAAGCTGGCCCACTACGAACTCCTCCCGGCTACTGCTCGCCTAGTACTTTGCTCTCGGCGCTGTAAGCGATCTTGTTTGCGAGAACTTTGAAGCGGATAATTTGTCTCCATACTAACCGGCTTGCGACAGATCAACACGTGTAAATAGATTATCTTGATCGCGGCTCGTCTTTCAGATTATGTTCGTCTCATTAATGGAACTCTACATCTTAGGTAATGTATTGATTGCAAAAGTACCTAATAACGTTTCAATACTGTGAATGTAATTTAATTAAAAGTAAACTTTGTAGTGCCTACAGCGTTCTTTTTTTTTCATGTTTACGCAATATATTTCGAGACTTGAAAACTGGAGTCTAGAGTGCTTCGATAAGTATGTAATGCGCGCCACTGCTTCCACGTCATATTATAGGCTCCTATTACGTCGACTCATAATATAAATTAATGTAAAAATCTAAATAGAATGATAAAGAAAAAAGTTATGGGCGTTGGATATTAATTTTTTATTGTAATTTGAAAGTTATACAAAAATACAAAATAGATCCACGAATGAACTTTACATTTGTATAAAAACCGAGTAGAAAATAATGATATTATAATTGTAAAACAATTTTTATACAAAACTCTATTACAGTTACGTAATGACAACAGTTAAAATGTACTATTATATAACTTGTAAGTATGTAAGCGGCCTAGAATCGCAGTGACGTAACGTTATAAATCTGAACTTTATGCGAATTCCAATACCACGCTCCACTTTCAGTCCTTTTTAGTTGCACTGTTATTCAGAAACAATTATTTACAGTTTAGTTTCGTAAAGATCATAAATACTCTGATTTAAAATGTAATGCGATTTAATTGTCTGTAATTATATTCTTATTCTTGCACTTTTCAGTACATATTGGGTTCAAAAACATTTTATTTATACTTATACATAATCAATATAAAATTATATTGTTACGTTACGTTACGACGGTTACATTGTGAACTATCTTTGTTTTTTTACATAATTTACACAAATACCAATTGAAAGCTCATTCTAAACGAGTTGCAGAAGATATAAAATACATTCATAAATCATTCAATAGTTCATATCCACCATAGCTAGAAAAAATAGTTTACTAAATGAGGTATTCGAAGTCATTACGGCCGTTATCATTAAAATAAAAATTACAAATTATGAGTCTGTTAATCTAGCATCACTTCCAATATTCATTAAAAGAGTATCAGCCGAGATCAATTCTCACCAGTGACGCGTATTTGAAATGATTCTGTATTAATGATGATCTGGATTTTTTTCAATTTTCATCAAAAGAGTTTTAGTCGAATGAATTCCAGCTAGTAACGTGACGCATTTTGTACTCAAGTGGTTACAATTGAGGTCAAACCGCTGATTTAATGCAAGCACTTTAAAAAAATAAAATAACATTCGTTAAAACGTTATGTATTTAAAATTTATTGTAGCGACTAATATGCTACTAAATGGCTTAACACTGAACTTGTTTTTAAATAAACGTATATTCATCTCGCTAAGTGTTGCTTTATAATAAAACAAGCGATCACTTTTGGAATAAACATTTATGTCTTTCTACATGTTAAATTAATACACTTTCACTCGTGTAACATGCTTGTAAAACTTAATATTTTTTTTGTGACAAAAGATAGCTCGCAAATAACATTGAAAAAAGCAACAAGAGTGGATGAAAAGGTATATTAGAGTGCTCGAAATTTTAATAATAAATTGTAATACTCGAAAATTACTTTAGAAATTGGATTTGATAATTAAGATTGATTCATGCCTAAGGGGTTTAAGTAAAAATGTATTAAAATTCCGATTTTTTTTAAATTGAATTACGTTTCAAAGATTATCTTGCGTATTTATATTTAAACCCGCTCTGTATGTTGTCTATAAGTTGTTTATTCCCCTCATAGTTTGCTAGTTTATACTTGGTTATTTAACCAACAATAGTGTTACAAAAGGACATCTAACAAGTAACAAGGTAAATTTCTTGAACCGCTACATTCCGCTACGATGCGCGCTTATCCAGAGTCTACGAAACGCTACGACAGTTTGGCCCATACACATCTATATTATGTAGATAATATTATGTTTGTATTACATTTACTCATTTTCATGTGGACGTTTTAATCTTTCGATCATTTGCATAATGGTTATTAATTTACTATAATTTGAAAGCATAATGTATTTACGTAAATATTCTGATTATAATATAAATAAAATTGTACTTCAGAATTATAAGTGCTGTAAATTAATTGGATCTGACTGGTTATTAAAAGGGTGAAAGGGGAAATAGACTTGCTGTAACTCCTCATTTTACATTTTCCCCTTACAACGTAAATGTAGGTATTCAAATGCATTAAATTTTACGTTTATTCAAGATTATACCGAAATCGTTAACAGTCACGGTTAATAAGTATAGATAGATTTATTATTATGCTACATCTTGGATGATTTGTAAAAGTAGCAAGACTCTCCACGCGTACCTTCGCCCACATAGTCAAAGGAAATTCCCGTTGGAGTGAGATGTATCACCGCGGTAAAAGTAGCCTATGTTAATGATCTCATAAGTACCCCCAAAACAAAAATCATATCATAAAATTACTCCGTTCAAACATTAAAGAAAGACAATCAAATATACTTTCGCATTTATAATAATAGTAATAATGTAACTCAATTATTGACTGAATAGAGAAATAAATAAATATACTCATAGGTATTTTACCTTGTTAAAAACTGTTATACCTATAATATAAATAATGAAGGCGACACTGCACAGTGTTGTCATATATTGCGACACGATAGCTGCATTACAAAAATGTATTTTACCAACGATGTCTGCATTTACATACGTCATTAATGTTAAGGGGTAGCGGGAAGGTTAAATGCGGAAGACTAACTTGATAAGGAAAGTCAACAAACACACGTTGTTTCTTCTAGCTAACTTTTAGCACAGAATATTCATTATGTAAAATAGATAAAAACTCAAGTGAGTTAAATTCATGAGTACCTATATCTTATATTATATAGTTCGTTGCATAACAATTATTACAGAAACCGCTCTGCCTAGTTAACTGTAAATACCTATAGGGTTGCTGCATGGTTGGTTGAATAATGAATTATATTAATTTTATAATTCATCTTTGCAACAATATTACACATTTCACATGCTCTGATCGTTCCAATTTTTATATGATAGCGCATTTTAACTGAAAATTAATGTTACATTTAACACCATATAACACGTTGAATTTTAAATATCTAGTGAATTTAATTTTCAAACCAATATTTACTTATATTAAATATGAAAATAAGCTATTTTTAAAATGATTAATGAGATAAATCTTTTTCAATTAAATAAAACAGTATACACACAACCAACACACAACTTTAAACTAATATTCATTGTATTTTAGCCTTTTGTTTTAGATACTTTACCGCTCGTCAAAAAATCATTATATCTGAAATTCCATTGGTATTCATATTTAAATCGATTATAATAAAATAACGTTTACCTAACTAAAATCGTAATAATGGATTATTATCATTTCCTATATTAAGGGTAAATATAGGATTCTTGAATTTTTATTAAAGACAAACACACGTGTGAACCCTCTCGTTGATTTCTTGAATCGACGCCAAAGTTTCACGTCCTACAATGCATTCATTGAATAATACATTACACATCTTTCATGTTATTTTACATTTACTTCCTCCATAAGTAATGAAACTTTTACAAAATATAAATCAGTACGTTTTTAAGAATTTTGTTGTAGTATTTAAATAATAAAGTAATTGGTATTTAAATAAAATATGTAATTTGGAAAATACCAATAAGGTAGAGAGCTTCTATACGTCGAAAATATTGAATTTGCCTTCGAGCGTTTAAGTTTTTTATTATTATAGAAAGAAATATTAACAATTAGACAAAATTATGTACGGATTATGATAATAAAACTTTAATTTATCCCCACAAGGAAATTAAATGACTGTTGCTATGCGAAGGTGTATAATAGGACAGGAGAACCGAGGTACTCTTCGTATAAATTTAATTAAATAAATACCCTTAAATTAAACTGCATGTACCTATATGCCAACGTGCATAAATAATTCATATTAGACTAATTATATTATACAAAGCACGCTACTTAAGAATTTTAGGCAACATTTCAGCTGACTTGACTTTCCGAAAAGCTTAACTAAAATCAAGGCTTAACCTAAAAATGTTACTTCTTTCAGTTGTTAATCATATGCTATATAAAATCGCCACTGTAAGCTCGTTACGGAGGTTTAACCTGATTATAACCCGAAGCGTCTCATTACATCGTGCTTTTGCAATTCAATGAGACACTTATAGACTCTTAAGTTACAAGTTAACGCTGCAAAGCCTATATGCTTGTTTTTAATATTTCTCGCGCTGGTTTTAATTTGGATTTAATAGATATAACGAGTACAGATATTAATTATTACAAGTGTAGCCAGTGAATCGTAAGGGTTCAATTTATTTGCCTTTAAATTAATATTGCCATTAATTTATGTTTTATATTGATATCTATACCAACTCATCAGAATAATTGATAGATGTCTTTTTAAGTCGAATTATTGGTTTTCGATAAAACTAATCTTTGCTCTATTTCGTCTACCTACATAAACATTAAATAAATATGTCACTACTCACAACTCATACATTAAGATTATGTAAATGAAATTATATAAATTAATTAACGTTAAAATATACAGGAATAAAAAGTTACACAATACAACAAGTACTGTAACTTCAGTCCAAAAGTTTTTGTTGTAATGGAGCATTGCCAATAAAAATAGTCGGAAACAAAGCCGTTGTTGTATGTATATTCTGTCATCTGTGTCAAAATAATTTACAGCATAAACGTTTACAATACAGATTTAATAGTTTGCCGTTGCAAGGATAAGGGCTTCCTCGCTTACACGTGTGGCGTGGCTTTAGTGGGAAATCTACAAAGCGATTTTGATAGGGTTTCACCTAAGTCAATTTTAAACTGATCGATTGACACTGATTGTGAAGGACTTTACGATAGGACTTTCTTTTTTAGAAAAGATTAAATAAAATGGTTCAGAATTTTATTTTAGTTTAAGAAAAATTAAACTTTCGACGAGAAGACTTAGATAAAAAAAATCTTTATCTTTTTTCACAAAATTTAAAAGCGATTTTAATATATTATATTTTAACGTTGTTGAATCAAAAAAGTTGATATTTTATAATTAAGTAATATAAAAAGTACAATTTGCACAAAAATGAATCGCTAAATGTGTTGCTAAGCGTAAAACTCGAGATCGGCTCGACTAATTCGGCTAATTTTTTAACGTTTTGGCAAAAATAAGGTTCTTATGGGCAGAAAATACGAAAAGGGACTATAGGGCAGAATAGCGTCTGCTGGGGCAACTAAAAAGTAATAATATATTATATAATCTACACGTAAACATAAAATATGTTGTTAGTGACTGTATTATCATATCTAGTATAATTATACTATGGTATTACTAAAGTTGTATTGGATAAAATTCCTTAAATAAGATTAATGCATAACAATTCATGCAGGGAAACATTTTGCTTCAAAAATAGAAAATTAGACAGACGTACAAACGAGATTAATGATAGGTATTCAAAATGATGATTCTAAATAATAGCCCCTGGTTATAGACAAATAAGCGTATATTTAATGTCCAAATTAACACCGACTGTATTGACTGAACAAGTTTGTGATTACAACCTAGATAACCAATCAGTAAATTCCAATAATATAGATTAATTACGCTTTTGATTACAGAACGAAAGCAAATTGAATGACACCATTAAATCCTTTTTGTGTTTGTAGAAACAGCGTTTTTTATTTTCCATGATTATTTAATGTGATTGTGAAATTCAGGCAATGAATCTGAATATGTTTTTTTTTAATGGACGAGTAACATTGGCTAGATTTATTTACGGATATATTTACTAAGATAAAAAATAAAAATAATTATAATTATAATTATACAATGAACGTAAGTTTAAATATGATATATATATTCCTAAATCCTATCTTACGTTAAAATATATCGTCGGTACTTTGGAAGAAAACTATAATTTATGTGCTACGTTTAGCATGCTTATTAAAATAATTCATATAATATTAGCTAGCTCCAAAAAAGAAACGTTTAAGTAAGACACGGGGTTTTTCTTCATGTAGGTACGTACCTATGTCCTATAAAAACAAGTAATAAACCAAATAATCAAATAGTCATGAAACATTCAGCTCAAATGAACAAAATTAAACAACAGTATCAAAAATATAAAAATAGTCTCCTTTAATTGGGGATAATAATTGTTTTGTGTCTTTGTAGAGTGACAAACTGCATTCATGATTGTGCCCATTGTTTCACCGCTTCGGGCACGCGGTCAATTTGTTCTATTGTAACATCAATATACGTTCTGTTATTGTAAATTGAAAACGACCGCGCCTTGTATCCGTGATGATTAATTAGTTGCTTTTTTATTATAAGAATATCCAGAGTGATTTAGTAATCAGCAGCTATTGGTCTATACAAATCATTGTATTCAAACTAGAATACAATACCTTGGAATTAATCCGTACCGGATAATTATTATCGTTATTTTTATATTAATAGCTTGATAAAATTAAAACGTTTTATTTTAGTTTTATAGCATACTCGATGCGTAATACGTTATCAAAATTAATTTATCTAAATAGACACAATTACTTAAGACAAATTATTATTTTATAGATATTATCCAAAGGAGTGAAAGTTGAAATTGAAAACAGCGATAGGTATATATAAATATATCTGATCACAATTTAAATTAATGATTTTGCACTGTGATCACAGATCAGAATCCTAATCATTTAATTATTAAAAAGAAAGGTACCATTGTTATTTACATATAATAGCAATAAAACATTCGTTAAATATTTTAAAGACTAAAAGACTGTAATGTAAAAGAGATTTACATAAGCCACCGCCTTTCACACTTTTTAGCCAAGTTGACTTGAAAAACATATCCTTTAACATATTATACAAAGTCCATCCGTAATCGTTTTGCTCTATTTTAGTTCATCAAAGCAGTTGGAGTGAAATTATCTGTGCGTAAAGTTTTAGGACCTGTAGTCTGACTCTCAGTAAGCATTGTTTTTCTTTTGCTTTAAAACTTTTGCTAACCAAACATATTATATACAAAACCAATATTTGCTGAAATTACAGTATTGCACGTAATAAGATAATGCTGTGTATAGCATAAAACTATAGGTATTCGATATAATATGCGGATACTCATTCCGCCAGAGGCGCACGTGACAGAAATAACAATTTTACATTATAGAGTTGTTTCGTGGTTTTTAATTAACATATAACTACATATCTGCCGTTAATCACTGCGTATGCAAATAAAACTATTTTATTCATTACTTTTCAACGATATTTTTCAAGTGACAACTTTATTACGCTTGCATATATCGTTTTAATAAATAAACACAGACCGCAAAAATGGTTATTAAAGTAATATTGAGCGAGTAAATGTTGCTTGTTCGAGCGATTAATTACGGGAATAAAGAGATTTAAAATGCGAATAAAACAAAGATAATCCTTAAGTATTAGTTTGGCTTGAAACAGCTACATTACATTGGATTTCTGCTGACATGTGGGTTGGCACTATACCACAAACGTTCCACTAAATCTTTTTAGCTAAACCAATAGAGCCGGAATCGCTAGTTCCAAGAGTCTATTGTTAGTTTACAATGAAATATGTAAAAAATAGCCACTAGCTGCAAGGATTTGTATAGCAAATCCTATAATATAAGAGAATATGGATGTGCGATATCACAGGTGGTTCTTTGTCATGCAAATGGGTAGAGTATCCGGGTAGAGACAACCTCTCGCATTGCTGAGGGCTATTTCTGATGCCTGTAACTTGCTCCTGGCTAAAGACCGTAAACATCATGGAATTGATTGAAATACATGAATACTCGAATCTATACCTAATGACGAGCAATTTCCACACTAACAATTAACTATAATTATGTATTTCTATATTTTCTCTCAAATTAACTCCATCTGATAGCAGTTGTCTACACAAAAAGTAGTTTTTGAAATCAAACATTAAACTAATAAGAATTACACATTTTCATTTGCAGTTTTGCGTGCTCTAATCATTGTTCGGAATCGAAATAATAGAAAAAATTCAGCTGCAAAATGTTACAAAGCAAAAAAATTCTAAAACTTTATCATTTAAAACCTTTATGACCTGCATCTTCATACAAATAACAACGGATGCCAGGTTCAGTTTATGTGGTTTTCTCGATGTAAGATTAAAATGAAAGCTTCTATTCTTTTATTGTTCTTGCTTTTATCCGGAACACTATTGTCGTAATCCGTAGGTCGTTGAATAGTCTTTACACACTAGCTACATACTTAGTTTTATGAAAAGGTTTATATGTAATTAGCTATCAGGTTAATCAGTTGTGTGGTCTATACGCTATTAAATTATGAGCAATTTAAATCTTGACATATTTACATTTCATCATTAAATTCAAACCAAAGTGTTGGTAGGTAAATATTTCGTTACTGACAGATTTAACTGCGTAAACAAGTTCAACTAAATTGATTAAACGTTGAGTTACAATTTGCCTATCAACGGAATTTTATTAATATATCAATATTTAAATGTATAATCCGCGGATATTAGGATCCAGTGAATTTTACTGAAAGTTGTATCGTAGGGCAAAGCTCCTTTTTTAAGCAAAGATAGTTTTGGTAGTTTTGGGTTAGTTTATAATTTTTTTGTTTTTCATTTTTAGTATTGTTGTTACTTGGGTGCTTGAATATAAAAATATCGACTATTCGTATTTGGTTGTAGTTTTTGTTAGAAGTACCTAACGGTTCAGCTTTTACAAACTCGTAGCCTAAAATACATCAAAAAAATATAAATCTGCATCAATACTCCCTCTGCACTGAGCCTGTGTCATGCAAATTTAAATGATACTATTTAATCGGTCCGAGTACAAGGCTTATTAGACCACCCAATTTTTAGGGACCCTAACCCTAACTAAGAGTGGTGTAATAAGACTTAGGGAGTTAGTGTCCCGATTTAGGGCGATCGGGTCTGCCCGATCTGCCTAGCTCCCTAAGCGCCCTGCAGATTGGGTAATGTAATAACGTTTAGGGCGGTTAGGGAGCTCAGTTGCCGCGCGACTAGTACGTGGAGTGGCTGCTTTTGTATGTAAGGTGTCACCAAACTCAACAAGTGTTCAAATTGTTCTGCACCTACTCTAATTAATCCATTAAAACTCCCGGTTCAAGCACGCTTAGTATTTGCATATTTGAAAGCTTTTCACGCAACCGCAAATACTCTTTCACCCAGATCTTTCTCTTCTTTCTTTTTTTAATACCTATTTGTTATTGCGACAACGGTTGCCACTGCTACAGCAACTTTTTGAAGTTTCGATACTGACGACGGCATAATGTTAAATGCAACAATACGTTTATCTCTCTAGACATTCGCGTATAAACTGAGTTAGGGCCCAATTCGCAGAGAAGTGTAATAAGCGCCACACTAACTAGGGTACACGCCCACCCTGGATGCAGGGCCCTTAATATCGGGTAGTGTAATAAGCCTTTACAAGGGATGAAATTGATGTAAAATTGATCTATCAAAGGTTTATCACACGCATGTTGTGATTGATCCGTTAATTAATTCAGAAACACGATCATCGCTTACATAAACGATATTTAAACCACATTTTAACTTTTTACAATTTAACTTCAAAAGTTGCAATGCAAAAGCTAGTAACGTACTCATTGGTTAGAATCGAGCAATTCATTTTCATTTCATAATATGAACCATCTTATTTGTATTTATTTCTGATTTAATAAAGAAACAACATCAGAAATACAAAACAAGGGTTTGTTAAAATAAGAGAAAATAAAAACCAACTGCCTGGCTTGTCTTTACAAATGCGTCGTAAGAGATAATACTTTTACAAAAGAGATTAAAATTTTTATTCCTGTATTATATTTCCGATGAAAGATGCAACATCGCATCGAAATTCTGAATACAATCTAAGTATTTTACCAATACAGTAATCCGAGTTACCTAGGTACCTACGTCAAATATCAAAGGCAAATATATTATTATACAATTTCCTTTTTTGCTTCAACATATTCTAGATACAAGTTAAATACCAGATCCGTTCCGTTCAAATGTTGGCTGCGAGAATAGGTTTCATTTTCAAGCCAACAGGAAACCGCATACATTCTCTACATGATACGACAGGACATGGGACGATACGTCATCTTAACTAAGTGTTAGTAATCTTTGTTACAGATGAAGCTGCGTCAATCAATATGTTTCTACAGTCTACACGTAATAATTTACACCCACTCTCATACCTTCAAATTATATTTCTGTCTGTTCTCATTGCTAGATATTTAAATAAGACTTCTTGTTTCAGATATTTCCGGACGACGACATCAAAGCAAACGTATGAATTAATAATACTTACAACTAACAAAACACGTGAAACACTATCAAGTATATTTGGTTAGCTTCACAAAACCCTGCAGCTCACCTAACTACTTTTCATACAAACTGTGCGGAAACAAGTAAACTCCAACATCAACTCTAATCGTGGACGTTACGTCACTGAAGGGCCAGAGCTTGTCACACTCGCACAATATTAGTCTATAGAACCTAGAAACAAAGCACACACGAGCTCTTTCATACAATTTTCAAGCACAAATTCACGTGCTTACTGTATATCCAACTAAGTTCTGCTCGCCTGGTATTCGATGTAACGAAGAGTCGTTCATGAATCGAGTGGCACTTGTCGCTTGTTACGTTTGACACAAACATACATACACGTATATTGTAGTAATTATTACGTTATTCAAGATACTTGACCGAGTCCTTCACACATTCGCAGGTTAATTAACCGGCATACCAAAATTAATAAACACAAATCGGCCTAGATTGGCTGCAATTGTGTTAGAGGAGCGGATGAATTTAACTACTAAAGGTAAAGTAATATTACTTCTTAGTACTTAAGCGAATGTATTGATATTGTGGGTAAAAATTACGGATGATTAGTTTAATATGAAATATGTAGTAGGTACCTAACAAACAAATTTTATTTTGATAAAAATAGGTAGGCATTTAAAATATTAAATAAAATCAAATAAAAAGTAAAAGTAGATTGCGTTAGTAACTACTTACTCAATTATAATATATCATAATATTTTCAAGCAACCGTAATCCAAATTTACCGTATCTGCGTAGGTTTCATAGTGAAAAATAACGATGGAGGAATTTCTAACAAAGCTTAAAAGCTCTTAAGCTGTTTAATAATATTATATTAATATAATAAGATTAATAAAATACCACTAGATCAATAATATATATTCATATAGATCAATTCATAACTTCGATGATATCGTGGGACACACAATCAAAAACTCATAAGGAAATAATTGCAAGAATCATAACTGTAACGTCGCGTCGCAAGGAAGACATAGAGTAATAAGAATAAAAACAAAGAGAATCACTTCATACCAGAGTTAAATGTTTTGCAGTTTTGCAAGAAGTATGAAGTTCATTGTTTACATTTACCGCCTCGTAAAATTAAAATCCTTAGTCTACGCGGGCTTAACTATCATTAGAAGTAAGAGATTGTGTGTCTTTTGTTAACAATATGTAGGATAATAAACACTCTTTTATTAATGTTGTTTAATCTCTTAGCATTCACGCAATGAGAAAATGGAACGGGTAAATTAGAAACATAAAAGTCGTCACCCGTATGCACTAAATAGCTTTCGATGCATAAATAAGTTTTGCTTGTGTAATATTTAAATTTACATCATGAATTTATAAATAATACGAGACGTACGAGACATAGAACAAGCCTACAATGAATAAACTTATCTAATACTATTAATAATAAATATTTTATATCGTTGTAATACATCATTTTAATAGTAATGTTGGATCGATCAAATGAACATGAAAAAATTAAAACAAATCGCAGCTTTATTATAATAATGAATATTAAATGTCAAACCTAGATTTATAGAGGCATTTTACTCGCTTGGTAACTCGACTGTGCTTTACAAGGTTTGCGACGAATGAACGCACTTCTCGCTACTATAACCAACGGATTACGGAGGCTTATATCATTGTTACAACGACGAGATCCGCATAATGGGATAATCAGTATAATAGAGCTTACGGCAATCTTTGCTGATAGAAGAAAATAATAGTAAACATATTAGCTTTAAAAATCACAACTTATGAAACAGGTTTAGATATCAATATAGAAAGTAGGTAACGAATGTTAGTATTATGTAACTGATTTTATTATTACTTACCAATATTTTATCCGAAAGTGTGATTGAGTTTAAGGTAATTTGCGCCACTCTACATATTTATAATCAACAAAATTACTCGGTATTCAACTTAAAGACAAATAATTGTTTGAAATGAATGCAGCAACTCGTAGGTACAGCAATTCTTTTTTTATTTGTAGCGCTTTGAGACTTACAGAGCGAAATTGCTTTTTTGTGTCTCCCTGGTTGGCTAATAAGCCAATGATTTAATATTGCTTTCAAGGTGTAAATAACAATAAAATTTAGTTAATCTATACAGGATTCATTTTATTTTAACAGATATTTGAAAGCAACTTACAATTCGAAACAGCATTGCCAGCAACATCCAATTGAATTGATGTTTAATATGCATCGATTGAGGATAATCTGAAAGCCTTTATTCGTGAATATTTCACTTACATTTGTAAAAAAAAATTATTGTTTTGTAAATAGGATTAAAGTTAAAAAATGACGTTAGATTCGTCTTCGTTGTGAAAGAGTCGAAATTAATCTTAGTTATAAACTTATAGGAATGGATATAAAAATTAGGAAATTTAAAAAGTGACGAAGATAAAAAATTTAGTTGCATTATAAGTGGATAAATCAGTAATAAATAAGCTCGTAAACAATGTATAGCTTTAAATCAGATCTGAAAATTGTATTGAAATTTTAAAAAATATCCGTAGATATACCCTACTCAATTTTTTTACATACATCTTAAACAAGGCCAATAAATTGTATGTAGCTATTGTACAGATTGAAAATAATTCATTCGGTGTTTGTTCACGCATTGTGCACTGTAATCCTGTATAGAAAACTTTCGCCAACAATACTAAGTTGTCCTCACATTCATTTTACAAAGAAAAATAAAGTTTTAAATTTAAATTGCAATATGTTTACCATCTCTTTAAAAATCAGATAATATAAAACATGTAATGCAAAATTCCAATTTAATTCATAGCAATGAACAGTAAAGTAAAACTCTTATTTAAAAGGTACCCGTTATTGCAACGTTAAACACTTGAGTAGGTACATCAAGTAAATGAACTCCAAAACGAAGATCTTTTTAACGTATAAAATACCAGAATCGTATTCAAATTAGTTCTCTTTTCAAAAGTTCGGTAGGAATTTTAAACTTTCATATTTACTTTATTAAGTTACATTTAGAGAATCATTGATAAAATTATGTTGTCTTGCGAGGGTAGTAACCTTTTATGAAATGTACCTACCAATCTAGGATTACGCTCTTTATTTATATTAAAAAAATAAACATTTTCGAATGCTTTTGCTTGCTTTCTTGTGGGCTCAATTCCAGCCGAGTAGTAAGCGGAGTTTTATATTCATAATAACTTTAACTGTTACAAAATGAGTCTTATCTTTGTGAGAGAGTAACGAGTGATTTAATACGATTTGGAAGATATAAAACTTAGAAGTATAATAGCAGCAATGAAGCACAACGAAAATTTAAACTTTATGAAAATAGGTACGTATGTATCTA
This sequence comes from Colias behrii, assembly GCA_029959065.1. Classification (NCBI taxonomy): domain Eukaryota; kingdom Metazoa; phylum Arthropoda; class Insecta; order Lepidoptera; family Pieridae; genus Colias; species Colias behrii. The sequence continues at coordinate 5,785,214 of JARWMC010000009.1, forward strand.
CCTAAAAGTATATACTTAATACAGACAATATCATATATTTCTTTATTTTTTGTTTGCTTTTATGTAGTCTCAATATTTTAAGATATACTTAGCATGTTTTACACTAATAACACTTGTATGTAGGCACCATTAAATAGAGATTATAATTACAAATAGAAAGGAAATCGAAATTAAAGACTAACTTAAATTCAGTTGTCGGATTAAAATGACTTTGTTAAAATGATAGCGTCACCTGACTCTTTTCTTTTCCTGATTCAATCTTAAAAGTAAGCAATTTATACTGCCACAAACGAGGCTGTCCACTAATTCCGATTTAAAATGGACTCCAAAAAATGTAAAATTTGTTTACCGCCGTAAAAATCTTTTGAATTTACACTGAGATATTTTTACTAATATACCCGAGCCTTTATTAAAAATGAGCAAAATACATTTTTAAATTATGTCAGTGAATTTCTTTAAAAGCAGGCCGTCAAGCCGCCTTAACCACAAGCCGAGCTCTTTCAGTGAACTTCTTAAAAACGTTGGTTACATAAAGCCTTAATTGCTTTCAATCCTATATAGTGTAAATTTAATTTGTAAATTAAGAGAGAGTACCGACGTTTGCGACGGAAATAAAAATAAGTAAAGCTTAATAAATTTCAGACGCGGTAATTTGCACAACGGACGTTTTTTTAACAAAAAGCTGTGTATATACTTACCTGTTAGTATCATTGCATTGGTGAAGGGAGTTACTTTTACGTAGAACGCAGTAACGCGCGCATTGCCTTCCTTGTCGCTATGAAAAATTCATACCAGCAAACTCTACGTCCTGTGTCTTAGCTGTAAATATTTTTTGAGATCTTATGAACTACGTACATTCTTTTATTATTTTATCCGGTTAAATATTCCTTGGTATTTTCTTGAATATTAGGTTTACAATTCTTTATGATGATTATTTATATACTCTTTTTTTAAGATAAATAAGAAAATCTAAGTACATTAATTAGAAAATTATTTAGTTACTAAGAAGTGCTTATTTCTTAAGCGTATGAAACTTGTTTTAAAGAATTGGTTTACAAGAAAATTACAGTAAAAATGGAAGTATTCTATTCTATCTTATTTAATCAAAATATTATATACATACCTACTGGGGTGGTACCTTTGTTCCGAAAACAAATTCAATGCATTTAGGTATTCAAGATTTATTCGGAAATATTATATGTATCTAGAATTTATTAAAAATTAAAATCCATAAATCCCCACAATGTAATTATATTTATAAAAATATTCAAATAACTATACATTACCTATATTTTGAGGAAAAAAATAACTATGTTATTCAAAAAAAACGTAGCTTTGTGATGGTTAAATAATTTTTCATTAATAGTTCAATATATTCAAAGATTACCCCCTATTATCTCTGAAATTCACAAACGTGACCAGTTTATAATATTAGTAACCTAGTAGGTACCTATCCACCGATTTAAATGCTTCTAACTGACGCGGACGTTCCAAAAAAACAATGGATACTGGTATTTGTGTCGTGTTTTAACGGACACTGCTTGTTTTGATACAAACACAGATTTGAAATAATTGAATTCAATCGTTTTAATAGTTCTAATTAAGTGTATGTGTTTAAATATATACATATATGGCCTTTTATATTGACGTAACAATGCTATTGTTTGCTTGCGATTTATTTTACGTCAAAAAACAATTTATCAATCACAAAATTATTTAAAGTAACTGTTAGTGTATCGAGAATTGAGATTTATAATTCGCGTGGTAAAGCTTGGTCTATGTAAGTCAATTAAAAGGACAATAGACAAAAAGAAGAGATCGGATCTGTCAAGAAGATCAGTCCCATGGAGGTCCCATCTAGGTACTTTAATACCTATCTTAAACTCTGAAAACAATGTTATACATATAAATCTAACAAATGGACGGATAGAGTTAGCTCTTGCATAACCATTGATCCAATACGATTAAATATGCACGCCAGCTTATGAATTTTCAGTAAAAGGCTCCTGTAGGTATATTCCAGATTCCAAGACATTGGGTCTTAGCACTGAAGGTTGTTGTTATGTCAGAGAATTCCGAACAACAAAATATGATCTTAAAATACCTACTTATTCTACCATATTTTACCATTCAACAAAAAATAATGAATTCTAACCTTGCCACACCATAAATAACAACTTTATTTAGTCATTAGGACTTTTATCCATTCTCTGATAGAATTTTTGGTATAAAACCTAAACGCGGATGAAGAATTCAAATATAAAATGTAACTCAAATACAATGACCCTTTACAATTTAAAAATAAATAACTAATGTGGAACACGATTAGATCTACATTAATTAATAAGTATTATAAACAGGTAGAGTTTCTAAATATGCGTGTTTGTAGGGGGATAATGAAATGAAAATGGGAGTACTGATACGATCACAAAAATATTTTCACCCTATCAGTAGCCACTATTATTTTACCACGGGTCAACCCGAGCGAACCTAAGAGGGCTAGTCGTTAAAACAAAATTAACAAACAAATTCGGTAACTAGTTAAAAAAACTGTTACAAGTACACAATCAAAATTGATATACCTATATCTAATGTAAAAGAATAATCGTTATTACCTAAGACCTAAGTAATTAAGTCTATCTTCTAATTGCTTAGGTACTTATTGTCATCAAATAATTAAAATGTACTTCTACTAGATACCTGCTCATAATATAAAAACAATTTTGAATTCTCCTTTTGATGACAGAAACCGAAATATGCGGTAACTAAGATAATGAGCTTAAAACACAACTTATTTCTATTTCATGTAACCGAGACAAATTTCGACAAAAATTTACCCTAAGATTTTAACTAAAAACTAAAATTATTCAATTATTCACATTAAGATACTTTTTTCTCTGTGAAGTCGGGACCTTTTTACTATACATACCTATATCTATTGATTCTTAAATCAGTGCTTGGATAAAAAAGCTTAGATAAATTATAAAATATTCGCATCGTATGGTACCTACAGCTACATTAATTTAGGTTTTAACATAATACACGTACCTTCTCATTAATATAATATATCATGAATATTAATACTTTAATTGTTTATTTTTCAGGTTACTTTCGAAGACTGCATTGCGAATTGTCTGTTCAACAAGTATATACATAAGAACACTACCTACAATGAAACATTGACATTTTTTTTTTAATTATACTTATGAATTAAAATCATCATTAGAAATTTGGGAAAAAAATTAAATTCAAAATCTCAAAAATATTTAAAACTCATTTTAAATATTTTTCATCTTTTGTCTGTATATACCGGGTGTAATCGTTAAGTGTGCGCAAGCGTTTATTCCGTAATATTACAGATATCAAAAAACTTTAAACTGATATTGAAAGTACTATACCTAAAGAGTATATATACCTAATGACTTTTTTAAAAATAAAACGAGAAATATCCAAAAATGTTACATGAAACGCTCTCATATATTTTATTTCCCATACATTTGTATTCAAAGCAAATGTTCGAAATGACATCCTCGTTTTGGAATACCATTGTATTAGCCACATAGAGCTCTATTTACAGTTTCTAAATGAAGTTTCTTTAAAATTTGCGAAGTAATTAAAGCACAAAATCAAATAAAAAAGCAAAACCTTTCATATTAAATGTTTGGAATAGTCATATTGCATACTAAATGTATGGGAGCGTTTCATGTAACATTTTTGGATATTTCTCGTTTTATTTTTAAAAAGTTAGGTATTATTGTCATTTTACTCATTAGGTATAGTACTTTCAATATCAGTTTAAAGTTTTTTGATATCTGCAATAGTTACGGAATAATTGCCTGTGCACACTTAACGATTACACCCTGTATATAATATATGTTTTTTTTTTATATTACTTACCATTAAACTTTTTTTTTAATTACATCCTTTGACATAATTATACATAACTATATTTCTTTTTTTTCCATCATTTTCAACTGTAAAAAAAACGCAAAAATCATCAATGAAGGATATTTAAAACTTGAACCACTTCTTTTAACACTTGCTGTGCGCAATATTGTACTCTTATGGTACTATTCACATTAATTTTACATCCAAATTCAAGAAGTTTGAAGAATGAAGAAATTGAAACAGATACACATATTTTACATCATGTATTTATTATGTTACGCCTGCGTCGCTCTTGCGAAAATTTCAATTGTTGTACGACATAAAAACGGTAAGTAATATTTATTTTTATTAAACTATTGACTAGATATTAAGATGTATAAATATTTAACAAAAATCCATCAGATTCATGCTAATTACGGGCTTTTTTATTAATCTTAAGTATATAAATATGATCTTATAAAGTTCTAAATGCTATTTTGGGACGACAGATTCTTTCCTTCTCCTAGGTTCAGAGCGCTCTTTATATCTATTGAGGTATAGTATTTTTAGATCTTGACATACATTTTTTCGCGGGTTAGAAATAGTTTAGCATACCTATGGTGGCCTATTTCGATTAGATATAAAATATTTTTTAAATGATTAGATCTTATACCAATCTCAGTGTATTTTTCCTGTCGAACAAGGTTGATGACTTTTTATCATTAGAATTTATGATTGGATTTCGTTTCTGCATAATGTCGTCAATCCGTCGCCGGAACACCACGTGCCCTGGAGTCGTGATAAACACAAGTCGCTATTATTTCCAGCATAATTTACATAGAGATAGATCAGTGTCCCGCGGGCCGAGCACCCGTTGAATTTCTATTGTTTAGATTGGAAAACTAAGTGCGTCAGTGGACGACTTTCCTCTCACGTCATTATTAGATTGAAGGTGTCGTGATGCAATGGCTACAAATGCATGCAAATAACCTCAAATTTAGCGAAATTGTATGCATATGAGGCGTCTAATATAACGTTTGAATCTATTCATATATCCGAATTAGGTGTTTCAACCACAAAGGGAATTTAATAATTGATTAAATGAACATTCCCCATTACGGGGACAATCGAAATCGCTGAGGCTAGATGTCGATGGGGTTGAGATCGAATCGATTTTCTAATAGCAGTGTGTGGCGACCCGACCCCGTGGAGATTGACTCATTTGCACTGCATTACATTACCGAGTGACACGACAGACCACTCTCATCATCCACATAATAAACTTATTGCACTCACACACATCGCTAATTCATTCAAATTGAGGCTTATCAACAAAACGGATACATTATAGCTATTTGTATCGTAATTCGTAAGTAGGTATTTGTGATTTGAATTTCTTAGTATCATAATATTTCTTAGTATCATAAGTACGGGATTTGGGGTTGAATCTCACGGCTGACCTTTCGTTTCGAGCACATATTACGCAAATTTGTAAAAAAGCGTATAGAAAATTGGGTTTTGTACTCAGGCAGTCACAGGGGTTCACCAACATAACGGTACTTAGTCAAAACCTTATACAATAGTCTTGTCAGAAGCTATTTGGAACACAGTGCGGTCATATGGGCACCGCACGAAGCAAAGTACACGGTTATGTTGGAAAGAGTACAAAATAAATTCATGCGCCACCTGTACATGAAGCTTTATGGCGTATATCCCTTCTATCCCCTAATGTATCCCACACTGTTTGTACTGGGCATGGTGGGGTACAATGAGTTAAGGGTAAGGCGCGAATTTAAGCTGGTGGCATACTTGGTGGGGGTTTTAAGGGGCAAAGAATACAATCCCGGAATATTAAAGGAAATGTATTTAAAGGTTCCAGACCACTATTTAGAAAAAAGAATCTTACCCAATATACTGTATGTACCAGTAGCGAGAACTAATCTATTAGCCAAATCGCCTCTTATTTGTGCATTTCGTACAATTAACGAATTGCACAATATAATAGATGTGTTTTCTTGTAGTTTGAGCGAATTTTCAAAGGTACTACTAAATATATTATGCTATCAGCAGAAATGTTAAGTTTATGAATTATTGAGGCTTAATAGGCTATTATTGTGTTACAACGTGTTTATTTTTATATTTTTATGAGATATGTTTGTTTTTCTTAATTTATAAAAGAACTCTGTCGAATTAGGTTAACCTGTAATGATAGTTAGTTCTATGTGTGTGTGTAAATAAATAAATAAATAAATAAATAATTCACATGTATCACACGATATTAGTTTGTAATTGATAGTACCTACGCACTCCGAGCTGATTGAATGACAGATACTTAGGACGTGCTTAGGACAGATATTTCAGTGTGATTCGCTCTGTACATTGACAGGCTCTTACATCTTGATCCTTACTTGATCTCAAGTCTCGGGCATGTAGGCAGGAACTCTTTAATAAATTGAATTGGAAATTAATATAGGTAATCTTTTAACAATTTAGGTAGATAGGTACCTACCTACATCTTACGTATTACTGGTATTACCTAAGTGATATAAATATTTTGGTCGTCTACCTTAATTAGTATTTTGATTTTAAATATATGTATAAAGAACACTGAATGTATGTACGTAAGTAGATAATAATTGAAATTAATAATAAATTGAATATGTCGGCAAGCTGAAGGCGGCATGAGTTGATTTATTACCTAGTTCATTGCTCCTAGTGATTATAAGATCACTAATCTTCAATTCAATACCAAATTCGTTTTTAAAATAGGTACCTACCTAGCTTCCCGATTTCCAATGAAAATAAAATATTTAATAATTTTATTACTTACCTACCTAAGTAATTCTAAAAGAAGATTGGTAATTAGTATTTCTCCGTATGTATAAACTATAAGTATCCGTATAAGTACATACAATAAAAATACTTTTTGAAAAATAATAAGTAGTTAAGCAGTAGGTACCCGTGCCATATATGTACCTTGTAGACGTACTTATCTATCAAATTGTTGCTCGTCTTAAATTTTAAGAACCTGTAATACCTTGGCCCTGGGGTCAAGAGCCTTTGTCTCTTGTTACAAATGTATATGCTACAGTCAACACCCTGAACCAGTCAATATCCTTATTGACGGTTATTAAGGTTATTGACTAAGGGCGTCGGTTAATATCCTTATTGACTGATTTTATCTGAGAAAATCAGTTAATAAGGTTATTGACCGACACCCTTAGTCAATAACCTTATTGCCTGATTTAAAAAGCAGACATTCAGTCAATATAGGTTTTAACCAACGTACTGAATAGATTTTAACACTTAAATCTTTCTGTAATGGGCAAGTAAAACAATAGCGAGTTATACTTGCCCATTACAGAAAGGTTTAAGTGTCAAATTCGACCCAGTAGGTTAGGTTAGGTTTGAACTGCGACCCTCACGCACGAGCCGAGCGAGCGAAGCGAGCGTGCCGCGGCAGCGGCCGGCGAGTGCCAGAACCGACCCGCTATTGTTTTACTTGCCCATTACAGAAAGATTTAAGTGTTAAACTCTATTCAGTACGTTGGTTAAAACCTATATTGACTGAATGTCTGCTCTTTAAATCAGGCAATAAGGTTATTGACTAAGGGTGTCGGTCAATAACCTTATTAACTGATTTTCTCAGATAAAATCAGTCAATAAGGACGCGACCGAACGCCGACGCCCTTAGTCAATAACCTTAATAACCGTCAATAAGGATATTGACTGGTTCAGGGTTTTGACTGTAACATATATACCTAATACCTAACTACCTATCTACACATATTAATTATAAAATAAAAATGCAGGATCATAAGCAAATAATAAAATGTAAATATTAATAGCTACGAATAATCTGAATATCTTTAACACTACAAAAAATCTTCTACTATCCATCTCAAAAATACAAGATAAAAAATAATATTTGTAATTTACATATGAAATAATTACTATTCTAGGTAGGTACCTAAATGCAGAACTGTTATAAATTAACTGATTCGTATTTTTTGATCAAAAGGTACCTACCTACTTATGCATTTTGTTAAATATAAGATAACATAACCTATAAAAACTTTAACTTTAGGGCATTGAGATAATATTACTACGTATGGAGGAGACACCACGAACAAAATCTGTGCGCCATTTTTTGCTCTAACTAAGTTTTAAAAATTATTATCTAGTTAGGTACTTACCGATGAAAGTTATTCCTTTGCACTTTTCCGTATTATTTGTATTATTTGTGCAATATCGTAACACACACGAAGGCATATTTGATGCGTTTCACTTTAAAACAAATATAAAATGAGCGTGCAGTTACGCCATATGGCGTATGTTGAGCGGAACATAAGTGATGTAGGCGGTGTCGTCTCCATATGTATATCTCAATGCTTTAGGGGTCATTGCCCTTAATCTATAAAAAAAATCATATAATGTGGTATGTACCTAGCATACCCACCTATTTATACACCAAGTACCAAGTTCCAAAGCTAAATCATACAAAGGGCGCCATCTATATGAAAAATGTGGCAACAGATAGCCATCTCATACATCTCATCAATGCATCAAAAGATGGCGCTGAAACCGGGAAAGAAGATGTGCAAATTCTGTGATAACAAAAATGTCAAGGCCAATGTTGTTAATATTAATCTTTGTGATTTTTTCGTTTTTAAAATAATAATTCAGTAAGTGTTAAATATTTAGAATAAATGGTTTAAAAATAAAATATATATTTACTTTTTTATTTGTTTCATGATATCAGATGGTATTTTTTGCGCGTCACACATAACCTCAATTCTGTATCTATGCCCGAAATAATTTCATAAAACATGTCAAATATGATTCTATTGACCTTATGTTAGGGCACAATTTATTTATTGTTTACGTATCTCATTATTAATAAAATAAAAAAGATTGTGTTCACTTATGTTCACAGCTAAAAAATAGTATTTGTGTTTGCAAATTTTAAATTTACCGCGTCGCTTAGAAACGTATGAAGTTCGCGTTGCGAATAGTGGCCGATTATGATGTGAAAGATATTCCGAAGGCCGTGAGGTGCCGTGAGTGAACACGGAAATCGAGATGTGTGTGTGGTCAAAAAGACAGTGCAAGGTAGGGGTCGGGTGGCGTTTGTGATGGCAAAATTTTTGCAAATGGTGAGTTAGGAAATATTGACTTTGTGTGTTTTGCAGTTGTTTTCGTTTCGTGTTAGTGCAATAGCTGTGTGTAATAGAAAACATCGTTGTTGATTGATAATTTTAAGATTCTGAGATACGGGATCGGCAAATGGCGCTACGAATAGTCAAAAGTTGACACAACTACGCGTTTAGAATCCCGTTCGTCCTTCGGTTATCAATTTTCAGGCACGCGGAGTGATCAGTGATATAAATAATGGTGCGTCGTGAAATTCCTGAAACCACATTCAGATTTAACAACTGGCACATCCAGCTTGGCGATTATAACGGTGTCAGCATGTTGCGATTTTTTTGGCCAGCGGTACTACTTTCCTAAACTTGTTTTATAGACAGCTAGAGGTTTTCGCGTCCTGTAGGGTCGGTGGCCCCGCTGCTAGCATTCTGAAGCTAAATTACATAATGTATGGGTCTCGGTTGGTGCATGCAACAAGTAGATATGTGTCGGCGCTCGGCGGTCTAACTGTCAATGTGGAGTACAGTAAGTTCGCTGCCCGCGGCCCGTATTAATTCGAGCCGCTGATGTCACTTATCTCTCGCTCTACTATCTAGGCCCTATGGCCGCCAATTTTTGTACATAATGACTGTAGTGCAAATTTGATAACCTACGCACGTGTCTAATTACTTAGACGTGGTTGCGTACGTTGCTGATGCGAGTTCTATCGAGGTATTTAGCGCCACTTCCTTCTCGCAATTTTGCGAATTCGGTTTTAACAGTAGAGTGATAGTGTGTCAGAGGGAGTAATATGTGTAAAATTTTGCAGCACGGTCACTGACACTAGCACCAACAATGGACCAGCAATTTTGTTTGCGCTGGAACAATCACCCAACCAATCTGACTGATGTGCTTGCAAGCCTTTTACAGCGAGAAGCACTATGTGATGTTACACTTGCCTGCGATGGGGAGACAGTCAAGGTAAAGTGGGAATTTTTTGTCATTGAAATTACTAACAGTATTTCTGTTTTTCTGTTAACAAAAATAACATCAAATCATTCTATTTAGCCCTTACATTAAAGATATTAATATCTTGATTTATGAATAATAAATAAATTAATTCTATTATCATTTAAGTTGATCTGTTTACAATTATGTCATAACAAATTGCATACAATAGTAAACAAACATTGATTAATGTAAATAACATCACAATGTTATATAAAAGTTCTCATACTTCTCTTTGATTGTATAATCGATAATAATAATAATTTTATTTAGATTTTACACTTATTAATGTTTTATGTTTTATTATATTTTTTTAGATCCCTTAAGTTTATAACAAGATTGTAATCGAAAACATAAATATGATATGTTACATCTTAGCTATCAAGTCAAGGCAGACTACATTATAGATATTTAAATATTTGCTAATTTCCCAAGGTTATTCTTACAAAATTTTGGATACAATGACTATAGTAGAATTAATTCATGTTTCTATATATATACAATGTTTAAAATGTTTCGAATGTGAACATTAATGATGATTTATAGATTAATATATTGTGCAAAGACAAATATCTTAAATTTTAAGGTAAATTTGGCAAGTATGAAAGTTTATGCTAATAAAATGCAATATAGTTTGTAGGTCATCAGTGAATAGTTTTGGTAGTAGTCTGCAAAAGACTTGCATGTTTTTTTTACTTTCTAATTTTTTATGGCACACATTTGGCAGCTTTTAGGGTCTAAAGATATAAATTGGTGAGAAATATTCTAAAATGAATGGCAATTCACTGTATTCTACTGATTGGATATCATAATGCAGTTAAATAACATATGAAATGAATCTATTACTTTTAATATACTGATCTTCATCCTTTCAACATAGAAAATGTAATTATTCTCAATATTTAAAAGCAAATCATATTAAACTTCCAAATATTGGTTTGTATGGTTTTAAATTTAAGAAACCTTCAAATATGAAGACAAAGTAAAAACTAGACATTACCTAATTATAATATGAATACATCTATGAAATCAGTATTTAGAGACAATGTCTATGTAATAGTCTTAACTAAAAAGACCTTCAAATTGTAATGCATTTTTTGCCTGAAGGTTACTTGTCATGAATATTTTTTAACAATATTATAAATATGGTTTTATTTAATTAGTCCATTGAAATGTTACATTTTTTAGGCCTAACTTTGCGTTTTTTAGAGGACGTAATTTTATTGTTTTAATGTGTAGGGGAGGTCAGTGTGAAGCTTAAACCAAGTTTGTGGGGTCGCCACCCTTGTTCCACGGCCGCCATCTTGAAAATAGCGATTGAAATAGTTTTTTACGATATATCTCTTCAACTATTTATCTGATAAAAAAAATAGTTTACATTATTTGTTGCAAATTAAATTCTCTACAACTTTGGTCCAGCAACTTTTTGTCGTAGAACTACAAATAAAAAAGTTATAAGCGAAAATGTTCAGAAATTAGAGATATTTATATTTTTCAATAAAACTTTTTTTTGTCATTTTACGAAGAAATGATATCAGACCATTTTTGTAGATTGTTTTTCGAGGAACAACTTTAAAATACAACATTTTTTAATTACGTGAATAGCTAAGGTTTTACAGCGCTCTGCAGTGAGTACTATTATTCAGTACTCTTAAATATACATATATTGGCTATTAACTCTCTTCCCAGACTCCAGAACATTGGAAGCACACTGAAGAACATTTCAGCCCTGCTTTTTGAAGTAAAAAAAAAAAACGCGCTTCCAGACTACCTCCTAGGTGGTGGGGAAAAGAGTAAATAATTAATTATTAATAATATTGCAAAATTAATTATTATAATAACGTAAAAAAAACAATTACTGATGACAAATTATTATTAGTACACACATAATACATGTATACTGTATAGTTAAGAGTACTGAAAAATAGTACTCACTTCGGAGCGCTGTGAAACCTTAGCTATTTACTTAATGAAAAAATGTTCTACATAAAAGTTGTTCCTTGAAAAACAATCTACAAAAATGGTAAGATGATGTCATTTCTTCGTAAAATGATAAAAAAAAAGTTTTATTGAAAAATATAAATATCTCTAATTTCTGAACATTTTCGCTTATAACTTTTTTATTTATAGTTCTACGACAAAAAGTTACTGGACCAAAGTTATAGGGAATTTAATTTGAAACAAATAATGTAAACAATACTTTTTTATCAGATAAATATTTTAAGAGATATTTCGTAAAAACCATTTCAACCCCTATTTTCAAGATGGCGGCCGTGGGACAAGGGTGGTGACCCCACAAACTTGGTGATAGCTTCACACTGACCCCCTCTACACATCAAAAAAATAAAATTGCGTCCTCTAAAAATGCAACCCCAAATGTAACTTTTCAATGGACTAAATGGTATATTAGGGCTCTTTCAATTTATGCGTTTCGTATCGGACCGCTGCCGCACGTTTTCCGTGCCGCTAGTTATAACCCGCTGCCGTGCCGTTGCAGTACGTTAGCAGTCCGCTACCAAACGCTTAAATTGAAAGCGTATCTGACTGCCGTGCGTTTGTATGCTAGTGCTGTTTTAAATTTATTTGACACCAGTTAAGCCATGGACTCTGACGAAGAAACATTACTGTTAGTGCTCTTGTTGAAAAACATCAAACAAAAAAATAAACAAAAACTACGCCTCCGTAAAAGATGATTGAATTAGATAAGACCAAAAAATTAATTTTTAGAGCACGAATATTCTCTGTCAAATCATATCGATATATCGATATTTTTGACGTGACAACGTCTTGTAATTCGATAGAGCCGCCTGCACGCACGAAAAAACATGACTCATGCGGCGTTACCTCGCTCTGAGGCGTTCCGTGTAAGGCTTGAAGTGCGAGCGAGAGCGCGGAACGAGCGACAAAGAAGCACAATCGGACGTTGTCACGTTCAACTATCGTCAGTAAACCGACTTTACAGACAACCAATTTTTAATAAAAATATCAATATCGATATTGATATTTTCAAAAAACATCGATACGATATACATATCGATACTTTATTGCATTTCCGACATCCCTATGGGACTTGCGACGTTGCCGTCCTGATGTCGAGCGTTCGCGGTACGGACGCCGCGCTGCTGCCGCACCGTGCATTTTGTATGAAAACAAACGACCGGCCGTGCGCCGTACGACAAACGCACAGCTACGGCACTGTAGCGGTCCGATACGAAACGCATAAATTGAAAGAGCCCTTAATGTTTGTATTAAGTTAAAGAACATTTTTATTTTTGGTGAGTTGACAATTGTCTCTTCCCATCTGTAAAAAGAATTTGTTGTGTCAGATATTCCTAAGAAGGAATGATAATTTTTATACTTATACTTTAATATTAATTTGTAGTTAAATGGGTATAATCATGAAATTTTAATATTTTAGGCACACCAGACAATACTCTCAGCATGTTCCCCATATTTTGAAAGTATATTCCTACAAAATTCACATCCACATCCTATAATATTCCTAAAAGATGTGCGAGTCTCAGAGATGAAATCATTATTGGACTTTATGTACAAGGTAAATGATTGATGGTATTCTTCTTTTATTGTTAAAGATTTCTTTATTTTGCTTATAATAATGACATATGAGTAAAGAACTTAAAATTTGCTTATTTTTACTGTTGATGTACAAAAAATGTCTTTACATACCTTCTTCTTGTTACTAGCATATTTTAAAGTAAAATTTTGTAGAACTATGTGTTCTCTTTAGCTGTTTTGAATGAGATATTTTATATTGATATTGATTTTGATATTTTTGATTTAATTATTTTATGACTGTTTTAGGGGGAGGTTAATGTTGGCCAAAATATGCTACCAATGTTCCTAAAGACTGCAGAAAGCTTACAAGTTAGAGGTTTAACAGAAAATAATACATTGAATCCTAAGGTAAGTTTCTCTACTTGTTTTAAATGTGCTTTTCTAAAATATTTAATCACTTAGTTTGTCAGAATTTTGTTTAATACTTTTTATTATGATCAGTAATACAAAAAAAAACTAAAATCATATGTAAAATTTTAAATTATTACTATCAATGTTAAATTTTCTATGTATTGGTGAATAGATCGAGGTTGTAAAAAATATTTTGTGTATGATACTCATCAAGTATAGTAATGTCGTCTACAGAAGTTATTTAGCAATTTTTGAATAAAATTTATTCAGATCAGAATTCCATTTAAATTCATTATAATAATAATGTTTGTATTTTTAACAATACTAAATTAATATATTACTATGTGATACAATACGCAATTAGCGACTGTATCAAAAATTAATTAATAATCAGTATTTTAATTCCTATTTCAATTTGTTTTTCTAGTCCTTATGAAAAAAAAAATTGAAATGATAAATATATTTCGTTTATACGAGATTTTTTGTGAGATACCTAATATGTCGCTTTTGACAAATTGTAGTGATATATTTCTGCAATATGTGTTGTTAGAAATACTGTCGATAAGTGTACAAACAATCGGCAGAATAGTGCGTGCCAGACAGACGAGTCTGGCACACTTGCGTAGATTGTAGGCATGAATACCGGCCTTGAAGTTTTGGTGAGAGCACAATGACCCTTTATATTCGAATTTATTGCTCGATGATACAGTTTGTAGTTAAACATTTAAATTGTCAACGTGTCCATTTTATTCAGTTTCTTATGTGCAAATTATTATTTTGTTAAAACAAATTGATGAATGCCAATATCGTATAGGTTTTATTTATTGTTTTTATAAATGCACGATATACCTACAGTTAGTTATTGTAAAAAACTGGTATTCTTATAACAGTTTTGGTCATTTGATCAATATCAATAAAATTTTATCTGAAAGTTATTTGAAGTATTTCACATTTAGGAAGCAAAAGTTTATTTTAATGTTATCAAAATTTTATTATAAGTACAATTAGAGATAAAATCTACGGTGGATGCTTATTTTTTTATATTCTAAATAAGTACTATATCTAACTTGAAATATAATAAACGTAGTAGGTAGTAGTTTTTAACCCTAGAACCCTACACTGTATTTGCCTATCCGATTTTCCTACATGGGGTGCTGTGGTACCCCAAAGTAAAAAAATATTGGAAAAATAAATAAAACAGAACTTGTTTTAAGTGTTTTATTATTAATGTAAGATAGGAACATGCGATTACAAATCAGCCTTTAAACTTAAACTAGATAATTAATTTGAGCACTTTTCACATACTTTAATTTGATGCTCCAAACAAATTGGAATTTGGCACTTGTTGCACCTTGTCTTGCTTTTTCGGTCCCTTATTCTAGGACAGAATCCACAGCGTCCTTGTGTATGATGCACCTGAACTGCGCTTTGGTTTGATAGAGGTTTTTTTAGAATACCTGATATGGATTCTTTTATATCCCGCCTCAAAGTTGGCTTTTGTAAACGGTCCTCCAAATGTTTTGTGATTAGACTCAAGGCCAGTTGCTTTAAAAAGTGCGACGATATTTTATTTGTGGCTTATTGTTTGCAGTTGAACACATGTATAAGACCCAAGAATTAATACCAGTTGCATTAAGCAACCCATAAAAGAGGCAAAGTGGCCATCGTCTTGTTTTTCTCTGGACGGAATATTTTTTAGCCATCGCGTCAAAGACGTCCACACCCCCTTTAGTTTTATTATAATATTGTATTATTTCAGGAAGCTGTACATCATCTGTCTTGTCTGGGGTGTCGTGAAGAGTAGATAACATGATAACTACTTTCTTTTGCTTCCATTTCGGTATTACAATTTTCCTTCACTGGGGTGTAGGAGCACCCCAACAACCACCTACACACGACTACGATGCACAGCGGTCGCCGCAAGACTGACCAATCAGAGGCTAATTAACCGAAGAGAAAATACACCGAAGGCCAAATCTGTGAATTAGAAATAACAAAAATCATAGACTAAACAAAATGCTGTGGGGTGCTCGAGCACCCCGGGTAGGGTTCCAGGGTTAAGAAAAAACGTGCATTTTTACTACAAATGGACGCGTTTTCAAACCGGTTCACTTAAGCAACTGTCACGTGAATACTGAATAGATTCAGCGACACTAAATTTGATACTTTCATAAAATATTAATCATTTTCTTTTTCTCATTATGTGTTAGCTCTCACTGCATCATTCACTTTAATAATAGGAATCTTACCTTCTAGGTAGGCGGTTCCATAAAAACGTATTTTTATTCATATTGCACTTCATTATAAATACATATTACTGAGATTCTCGATGCAAAAATTCGTTAAAAATTAGATGTTTTATATTAGAATAAATTACCTAACTATTCGTACCTAATACTGGTTATTTAAAGATTGCACCAACCGGACCTTCAGAACCAATTTATTTGTCTGCCCTTGATAAACTTAATTATGCAACGAAGCGAGACATCACATCTTAGATCACGATATTAAATGTATAAAAAAACTTGAATTTGTATATTATAAAAATTAAAGAATCACAATTATTTAAATCTGAATTAATTCTCAGCTTCTTATAAGAAGTGTCAATACTCGATCTGTATTTTAGGAACTCTTGATCTTAAGGGCTTGGTCTAGTAGTGCAAACAAATGCATCCTGTCATCCTATATGTAAATAATACAAATGTACTAAGGGAAAGTTGCTCCCCTTAATTTTTAAAAATTAAATCATTCGTATGCATAATTTAATATTCGTAATAAGTACCTAAAATGACAATTTGAAACAATTTTCGTGAAAATTACACCGGGTGATTCTTTTTATCAGTACACAAAATTTGCGAATACGTTCTATTGATATCTTCAACTTCATGTTTATATAACTGATCAACTTTTACAAAGAAATTTGGACGAAATATAAAAAAAAATAAGCTTTCCATACAAAATGCATAACTCTATACATTTTTTTCGACCTAAGTTTCTTAGTGAAAGTTGTTCAGTTTCACTAATAAAACGGATAAACAAATTTTGTATATAATAAAAAAAATGTAATGTTTGTGTAAAAAATTATAAAATAGAAAAATGCGCAAATGAAAACAAAAGATATTTATTTCTGACTACGTCCGCGCGGATGTCGGTCTTCGCGTGGATGGTTTATTTCTCCATTTTGAACTGGAAAGACGTTTCTCACTAAATTAATATTAGACTATCATGATTCACTTCAGTCCAAACAGCAAATAAGCAGACTTCTGCTTCTGCAACGTTTAGTTGTCCCTGAATTTGGAAAAAATAGTCATGATTCTTATCTATGACAAAAGTGTTATTTTTTTGCATTGTATTTCAAATATTAATTTTTTTATTTTTAACCGCATCTTCCGCATTCATGTCTTTTGCCGGAATTAGACATTTAACTTCTACTAGTCCCATTTTCCCTTCTTGATATGGGAGTGTATAAAGTAAATTTTTTAGATATTTCTCGTTATACTTTTAAAAAGTTATTATTGTCATTTTGCTCATTAGGTAAAGTAATTTCGATATCAGTTTTAAGTTTTTTGATACCTGCAATAATAACGTCATAATCGCCTGCACATACTTATCGATTACACCCTGTATACAATCCACCATCCACATTCATAATGTTTTCCTGTCCTCCTCTCCTTTACGCTGTTCACCGATACATTTTAAATGAGTAAATCTGCTACCACTGAAGGATGTTTCATTGTGATCAGCAAATTTTCACCACTTTTGTCGATTATTTGTTTTTCATTTTTAATCAGCAATTGGGAATCATCAGTTTTGTTTTTTGCAGATTGGTGATGTACCCTAACAATACGTCGAAAAGGGAAAGCATCAACGAATTATCGTTTTCGTCCTCTTTTTTTATTCTTCGCGTCTCTGTTACTTGTGTTTGTTTAGTTCTCAACACCCATTGAATTTTCTATGTTATTGTGATCTTCCATTACATCTGAGTTTTGATGATGTGATGATAATCCATTCGTTTTAATATTGGTACTTAGAGTTGGTGGACTAAACTAGAAATGGTGGACTAAATTTGTCAGCGCGTCTGTAAGATCAGAATATAAAACCAACATCCTGTTACAAAATTAGTAATCAAACAACATGCCGCTACGTTCAAAATGACTAGAAGAAAAAATTAAAACACCTCGACATATTTGGAATTTTGGAGTTAACAAATCATTTTCCCCGTTTGTCCCAAGTTCAAGTTCTCAATACAATTTTATATATTTCGTATTTCTCAAACGAAAAATAAACATTTTTGGAACTTCAAAAAAAATTATATTATAAGAAAATTTATGACCTTTTTAGTTTTAAAGAAATATACATCCGTTTACTGACACCCCGCAAAATAACGAAATTGTTGCCATCACCTTTGTAATCTATTTGGTTTCATTAACTTTATGTTCGAAGATAATTTTTTTTCTAGTAGTTATACGCATATTTTTTTCGTTTATTTTCCATATCGAAATCAAATGTATACGAATATTTGGGTCAATCAATTTTTAAAGGTCCCGATCATAATTTTCTCGTATTTTTTTTTTACTTAATTTTCAGCATTTTACTATTTCATTTAGAAGATAATTCTTCGTAGATTAAGATTATATAAGCAGCAGTGATGTTGATTAAATACATTTGTGAATTTAACTTCACGAACCGATCTATTCACGGGAAATAATGTCCTTTGGACAACTTACACAATAGTACTTTTTTAAATGTTAAATTCCCTTAAGAATTAAAACAAATTCTTCTAATATTAAATAATAAATAATATTTTGATATTTGTTCTATTTACACCCAAAATACGAAATATTTTTATTAAAATTGAAACGAATGATGTCTTTTGAACAACCAAATAATGTTTCATATATAAAAAAAGTTTCAGTAAAGCGGAAATAGTGATATTTTTTACAAAAAAACTATTAAGGCGAGGTTGTTACGTATCGTATTATTGATTTTACTTAATTAAAATGAACTGATTCTCGATACAACTGAATGAATGAAGTATAATGTGATTTTCATATGGGGACATCTTAGTTGTTGTAGTAGCGTCTTGATTTTTGAAATGTTAAAATTACAATTAAACTAGACATAAAATCGCGTAATAAAAATGTGTTCCCGAAACAGCCGAGTAATAAACAAAACATGAACTATTTAACTGTTAAAGTATAAGTTTTATATAATTATTGTCCTAGGGACAACCAAATTGTCCATGGTACAACCACTTTGGTTGGCCAAGTGACTGGTTGTCCGCGGGACATTTTTAAAATTTTGAGCCGCCAAGCAAATACTATTGTTATTTTATATATTAATCTCAGCTCACACTAAATTATAGACGAAAGCGCATCTCGTGTAGTATAATTGATAACAATGCATCAAGTACTTATGTTTTAATCACAGTTGTCTGACGGACTGACAATAAAGCCACCCCACACTCACCAACGTCGCTCGGACGACTGTTGCCGTGATTTTATACAAATCATAATGGCGTTTGAGCCCGACAGTTCATTATTGTGTTTAGCTTGTTGTTTAGGAATCTACCGCGCCATCTGTGTTTTGTTTCCATAACTAAATTACGGTTGTCTGTGAGACCTGTGCCATGTAGATGATTTATGGGGACATAAGTAAAATGCCTGAAAATCGTATTATATCCAATAAAAAAAAAATTATTTGTATGTTTTTATGTCAATAATCATGAACTGAAACAAGAAGTGTATTTGGTATTTATGGTCGTGATAGTATGTGTTCGTGATGCGAAGTTTGTTAATGCATTGTAGCTTGGGGACAAATGTGATAGTACTGGAAAATTGCATTTAGTCTCTGGACAACCATGAAACTACGCACAAATTAATAAAACAAGTAAAATATTGTTCACAATAATGTTAGAAAATATTAAAAGGAATATAATTAAAACCAATTTAACTCTTTATGATTTCATGTTTATTAATTATCGTTCAGGGACATGATGCGTGTACCGTCGGACCATTAAAAGTTGATCGACCCATTTGCACAAAACTAAGATAAAAATAATCAATTAACAAAAATATTAAATTTAATGAAGTAGAGCAACTTTCACTTCGGTATAAAGGAAAATCGAGCGTAGAGCACACGTCAGAACGCTCCGGCCCAAGGAGCGCGACTAAAGAAATTCGCTAGGATTTTTCCTAATTATTTTAAATATTTTTTTAATATTTAAAGAATTATCAAAATTCGAAAAAAAAAATTTTTAAAGGATTAATACTCATTGGTCTTCAACCAACTCGAATAAATTAATGGAAACAATAACTTTTAGCAGTATTTATCAATAGTTTTTTGTAAGGCAAAAAATGGGAAATTTAATGAATTTATAACGTTCTAATTAGGAAAATCATAAGTTTTTCGGCAATTGTATTCAGCAGATTTTAATTACGACTATATAAGGATAATAATGCGCTGATCAAATTGTATAAATTGTAATCGGTTGCAACGTAGTGAGTGCACAAACTTAGCTCGAAATGTCTTTGGCGGAAAGAGACTTATCTTGAAGGCCTGATTAAGGTAACATAAAATCAGTTTATCATTTCAATAGCCGGGAAAAAATTGTCAAATAACTTGTTGAAAACGCAATTTTGCTAGACTGCAGCCTTAAAGGCGGAAGCTCTATATGTTAAATTCGAAATTCATCACGTAAAAATCGATTCGCTGAGAATAATTTTGTACAGCCATTACAGCTGTTAATAATAATATATTAATGAAGTTATTTATTGCCGTTTTAAATCAAGTGTAGTATTTAAAATCCGTTATGTATATTAAACGAGCGGTCGACGATGCAGTAACAGCTTTACAGTGTAAAGAACATCGTATATAGATTTCGTGACGCCGCCGGCGCAAGCTGCATTAGTGCCGTTAGCATAGCTCGAAGCATCATACATATTACCGTATTCTGGCGAATATTTCTATATTATTTCTTGTAGCTCATCTTGTTTCAGACAAACTTAACTAGGATTTGTATAAAGTATTTCACTGTTAGTAGGCCCTTGACACTATCTGATGATAATCTCGATAAATGACTATAAATTTCTATTTTGTTTTAATCGACATATGACCTACTTTCCCTTTTTATTACATACATAGCTAAAGGTTAATTCGCTAAACTTACATATTGACATCGATAATACTTTCGTAACGTGCTCAAGTTATTTGTATAATCTATCATTCTTGAAAAAATTATAATTAAGCTTATTTCCTCAATAGATAATAGATGATAAAAAATAGCGTAAGTAATATAGTAGGTAGGTACTAAGTAGATAGGTATCAAACATTACGTTAAAAAATTCAGTATGACTTAGAAGTTTACATCTAATTTATTGAAAATAATACAAATAATTCGTTTTAATCAACAGTCTTTTTATAGCGGTATAAAATAGATCATTTCATTATAATTCCTTATTTATGTAACTTAAACTGATATTATAATTGCCAAAAAAGGCAATCCCGCCGTCCAATAGACATGTCAAACACGACACGTGCCCCCTGGATGGGCAAGGAAGTTAACTTCTTTCTGTTGCCAGGCGGAGGAGCGCTCAACGCCATCAGTGAGCGCGGAGAATCTCTCGTCGCGCGGGGACTTCGCCACGCCGCCGGTCGCGCACGCAGCGGGGCCGCCGCTCACACCGCTGGCCGCGCCGCAGCCGCCCGCGCCCCACGTGCCGCCGGAGAAGAGGCGCAGGAAGAACTCGACGGTGCCACGGGAGGACATCGATCTGTCCTATCGTCCGTATGAAGTATGTGAATTTTATGTGATTGTTTTTTATAAATCATGTAGTGTAGTAGAAACAGAAATCACGAAATCTTCTAAAAAGTCTGTATTAAATTCACCGTAATCCGCAGACAGTATCAGCTATTCTCATTTCAAACCATAATGCATTAAAGTATAGCTAGAAAAAGTACCTAACTGTTAGATATGTTTCAATCTAACAACAGAAATATAAATTTGTAAGTGTAGAATAGAAATTGTAGCCCTCTTGGAATTTCTTATACTTACCATTATAATTTTTAGTATTAATCTGAATGCGCTGTAATTTTCCTTTTTCTGCAATTTTTTTTTCTCATTATTTCGTAAACATGCTATCAGTTACAAAGATAACTAATGATATTTCCTTTACATTCTTTCAAATCTTGCTGTTTTTTAATTTAGGTTCATTTCAAACACTTAAAATCTTCAGCGCGTTAGACATGTGAAGTGAAGTTACATTGTAAAAGAACTGGAGCGGAAAGAAAGCAGAGCGCTGGGTTATTAGATTTATGTTTATTTATGATCTCCTATACGCTATAAAACATATTTGAAGGTTTAAACTAAGTTTGCATAAATTATCGAATTTATATTGGATGTAAAAAATATACTTATTACAAATTGACAAAATAATTAGTTTGACGTCATTGTTTTTTTATTTTTAGTTAATACTTAGAATATTTCTTAACAATTAATTCCTATAATGTTCTAAAGCAAAATTTTATTTATCTTTAGGTTATAGGTCAATACGCAATATAAATCATTTGTATGCACTGGGTAGGTTGAATACATAAAATTTTAATCATGTTTGAATTCGAGTCCTTCATACATTATAATCTATCGTTATGTTTCAACTTTCACGCGCAAGGGCTCCACGGGCTTAAGCTCGGAACCGTTGACGCTGCCCACAATCCTTTACAAACTACTTTACGCGTACAATATTTCATAGGACAAAGTGAAGAGCGAGAAAGGCTCCATTCAAATCTGGTTTGTTTAAAGGGGCGAATTGCTCATGTCACTACCAGAATAAACCCACGCGTCCGCGTTAAGATGTAGTAGCCCGTCTTTCGAACATCGGAGTCACCAGTCACCACACAAAAAAAAATGCAATCTTTCACATGAAATAGACCCATATATCATCATCAGCCCATATACGTTCCTACTGCTGGAACACGAGCTTTCTATGAGGGTACAGGCCATAATCTACCACCCTGACCAAGTGCGGGTTGGCAGATGTCACATGTCGATATGTCGGTTTCCTCACGATGTTTTCCTTCACCGTTTCGAGCAGTGGTGATGTTATCCATATGTGCAGATAAATTGAAAAATCATTCATCACAAATTATCATCACACCGCCCACAATGCTACACAAACTGCTTAACGCGTACTTACGCGTATATCATACTGGGTCACATGAAAAGCGGCAATGATTCCTGCTTCCTGCTTGGACAACATGCCGACATGTAACACAAAGCGGTGTATAACACATGTAACAAATGGTACAGGGCTCGGTGAAGAGCGGCAAGAACTCGACGGGCTCTGGGTCGGAGCCGTCGACGCCGCCGCCGGCGCACGCGCGGCGCTCCCGCTCGCCCGCGCACGCGCCGCTCGTGAAGCAGGAGCCGGAGTACCACCACGCGCCCCACCACGCGCCGCCCTACGACCAGACGCACCTGCCGGTAACTACACGACTAACTACATGTATATGTCATGCGGCATTATTATATGTATACGTCGTCATTATTATTGTCATAAAATAATAATATGTGACATTTCATCATCACTTTATATACACATCATAAAACAATAGTATAATGTGTCCCTATCATCACATCATCACTTACGTATCTGAACCAATCGTCGTTATCATAAAGTTTTATTCTAGTGCGGCTATTTCACATACTCGATTTGCACTAATATGACCACTATCTGTTAAATCCCTGAGGTCGTGAATGTAAGGTAAGTATAACCAGCTTTAACTACATTAAATTTGCATTTTTATCATCATTATATTGACATAAGACAAATGCAATTATCCCTTGGATTCTAAACCTAACATAATCTTTATCAGCTATTCTAAGTAAAAGCTCTTAAAATGCCGTCCATCCTATTCAATCTACTCGTTGTTTCCCTGTATCGATTTAGAGACTTGATGATGAAAACAATGTGTTAGCAAATTAAAGAAAATTCAATTAAAATTAATTACACACTCCTTTCGCCCGGAAACCCCGTCGTTTTTTTAATTAAATTTATGTAAAGTAAAAACACAAACTCTTTCATAACTCTCTTTAATACAATACTTACTAAAAAATGTGAAATATTGAGCATCTATCGATTGGCAATTGTAAACTACATATCATTAAAAAGTAAGACACATAAATATTGTGAAGATTGAGAACAGTCTCAAAATAGTACAGCTAAGAAATAGGCGATATCTATTGACATGATTAAATTTCTTCGATACCGACTCTTCTATGTTACAATTGATGATCGTTTTTTGGTTGTAATTGAGACTATTTGAGGCTAGACTTCATACGATCATTGTTCCCATTTTGTATCACTTGCACACAATATATCAACCTTTTAAAATCGACAGGAAACAGTGTTTTATTTCACAGCTAAATATTACTTCAGTGTATCTGACATACCAATAACATTTTAAGATTTATCTGTATATGTTCCTCAAAAACTGAATCGAACCGATATAAACACGCGGGCTTGGAAACTTCCAGACGATTGGAGTGAACGAGATGGCCTCCATGCTGACCCAGCACCCCATGAGCAACGACTGCAACGAGACGGAACAGATCATACAGCCGCACCCCGACCAGACTGACACCATTGATGGTGAGTGATTTGCCTTTTACGCGACCACTAGATGCATTCGTTTCTAAAATAACAAATTTTTAAGATTAATGAATCTCCAAAATTGTAATTATTTAATTAAATTTGATAATTACGTGTATTCCGCGAAAATAAAGCACTCGAAACGTCAAATAAACGAGCTCGTTTGGTGGTCGGCAATAAAACGTAGAATGTTACCGCCATGTTTTGGATTGAGATCGCTCCGTTATAACGTATATTCCAGTACAAGTTTATTGCTTTATCGCTTCATTACAGCAAAACTGTCTCATTTGTAATCAATAATGTACAGTAATAACGACATTCCGAGTTTTGAACTTAAAACGGAATATTTTTATCGCATTACGAAACGATCTCAAAGCTTTTTTGTTGTAATTATTTGCGTTGTTTTGTAATATTTACAAATGATTAGGATATTCATTCACCCACATACGAAGTTCCTAAACATTTGTAACCGCATGTTGTTGCCTTACCTTCGCATGATCTACCGTTGCTTTGGATTATGTTCTAATTTGCACTAACCATGTTACATTAGATGCTTTTTTATTTCATTTCTTTATACGCTTTTTTTATTTTATTATTTATGAAGAAATTGGTGTAAGGTGATTTTTAACGTATATGATTTGGCGCCCCCGGAGGGACATAGGTCGTTTAACAATTACACATAAAAATTAAATATAACTTATTCATGAGGTACAACATATTTTGAAGCGTTTAACAAAAAATTAAACTGCATGTAAAATAGGATATACGAAACTAGTGAGATTTTGTCGTGTTTGGAGTGCCTTGTAGATTTCGAATTGAACAAAGTAGGGTTTGCAGTGATCGCTAGCATGCTATACAGTTACTATGCAGCAGTCAAATCTAACGTATATTGCAGGTGAATACTATGGCGATGAAAACAATATACTCCCGGAACAGTTAGCCCAGAACATGCCAAATATAGAAAATATTGTTAAATCATTCAAAATGTCATTGAACCATAAATCATATACTATGCCAATGTCGTGTAAAATATGCGGTAAACTTGTCACTAACATAAAGAAACATTTGAAATCTCACAACCCTGAACAACACAAGTGCCCTCTATGTCCCATTATATTAACGCGAGCTGATAATCTGAAAAGACATCTACGGATGAAACATTGTTCTGTTTTAGGTTTAAATAATGTCTCCAACATACAGACCAAGTGCTAGACGTTAGATAAGGAAATGAATTAATTTTCCCGTAACCGTATTTAGAATATTCCGTTTGTTTTTATTAAATTTTCAAAAGTTGCTTTTAATGTAAACTTTTTATGTAACATCTAAAAGTGATGCATTTATTGTAAATATAAAAGTTATAAATAACTTTTGGTCCTCAAGCAGGTGTTTTTACTTACTAATATTTTTTTGTTTGGATTATCATGACGTAAGCTTATAATCGGCCTTAAACTTATGTAATAATTAGATGTAAGGTGTGGTTTGTTTCAGCTAAAGTTCGTTTTTCTAAATTTCTAAATAATGCTTCTAATTCTACGGTATGTGTATCGCCACAAATGGCAGACTAACATTTTGTACATAGGTGGATTAACGTGACTAATCTTTATGCTTTTATACTAATGAAGTTGGTTTCACGCTCTATCATTCTAAAATAAAATAAAGTGATAAATTCCTTGAATTCCAAAGTTTCTAAACCAATGTTAATTATGTATTTAGTATTAATTATTGTATGTGATAATACTTACAGTACAAACTTAACGTGTAAAAGGGGATTGGATATCATTTATATTTTATTCAAAATTGAACGTTACGATTTAATTATCTATTTTTAAGGTTATGCACTGCTCTCAAGGAGATGTTTCTCTTAAGTTAATGCCCAATTAAGAAATGAAATCTGACCCCCTGTTAAGGATATTACGATCTTAACATAATGATCTCTTCTTGTTCCTTGTAGTAATTGTAAAAAGGACACTAGTATCGGTTGTGTCTAAGACTGATTTTGCCTTGTATTCAGGTATACCTCTTAATTTTAATTTATTATCATTACTTCAATTACGAGTTACGATTAGTTTGTATGTAAGTCTATCGTTACTGTGTGTTCGTTGCAAATATATCTCTTTATTTATATCTCTTTTCTTTTCATTTTCATCCTTTTTTCCATGCTTTTCTATGTTTTAATAGCAGATCTATATCTTAAAGACTGCAGTATATATTCAAGCTTGGTGACAGCAATTAATATTATATACTTACAATCACAAATTGGATTAACGAAACACCATTTCTTCAGTATCATTGGTTCATTTCTGCATGAATCTATCGAGAGGAAAAAACATTAATTAAGAAATAATGATTTTCCACGACTTTGTTAACAAACTGTATTATTATAAATAAATGCTTCCATAGCGCTAGGAGAATCATAGCATAGCTCTAACAAATTATTATTCAAAGCTTTCATATAGTGCTAATTTTGTTACAATTTTTATATATATATATATTATATTTCCATTCTACTAGTCTAAAATTACAGTAGAATTTGTTGGTCAATACTTAATTGTTCCAATTTATGAAAATCATTAAGCAATGTAACAATTCAGATATTTATGAATAACCAGATTTCACCAGATTCTACTGTGGTGTTTCTTACCACAAGAAAATTCATTTACAAGTACCTACTAAATGCGGCAGCGCCAACTTAAAAGATTTTACATTTGAACAAATTCATTCCTTCCAAACTATAGCCTAATTCAACCTTTTTATTTGTAGTGCTTGTTATGTATTTTTTTAAAGACAAAAAACTGAGAACTTTATGTAAAAAGTTTCGAAGTACAATATTTGTAACACATTTCCAGGTTCATATAGGCCTAAAATAATAGCGTCGGTTTCGATAGTCATTCATATCTTTTATAGGGTTGGCACTGTAGCACTAGTATTATTGCCGACGCTAGCCTTGAGCACCGGTCGATATCGACGTTTCGGCCGAAAAAACAGAAGCACATAATTTAAAAATGAGGTGCTCATTCAGTAGTCGATCAGGAAAAAATAGCAACAGCCGACGAGTGCTCAGGGGCGGCGGCGGGAGGCTCGAAGCGGGGAAAGCGGGGTTAGCGCGGTGGAGTGACAGACGGCTGGTTGCAGGCTCGAAGGGCTGGCACATGCGGCTCACGTTCGAGCGCGTGGCGGGCGCGCTGAACCTGCACCGCTGCAAGCTGTGCGGCAAAGTGGTGACGCACATCCGCAACCACTACCACGTGCACTTCCCGGGCCGGTTCGAGTGCCCGCTGTGCCGCGCCACGTACACGCGCTCGGACAACCTGCGCACGCACTGCAAGTTCAAGCACCCGGCGTACAACCCCGACACGCGCAAGTTCGAGCCGCCGGCGGCGTCGCTGGCGCACGGCCCCGCGCCGCACGGGCCCGCGCCGCACGGCCACCCCCACGCGCCGCCCGCGCCGCTCTTCGCCAACCACCTGGACGCCAGCTTCGACTGATTGTCCATGTACTGGCTCGGCCTCGACGCTCCGTGAGCGCGCGCCCCTCGCCAGCTCGGACTCTCCTCGTGTCAAATTTTTAACGGACCGTCTCGCGTCTTTCCTACTTAGGGTTAAGCTGAAGTGCTACTACTTAAGCGGGCCTCGGTTGGGCTCTTCCGGCTCGTCGGTGACGGGCCCCTCGTTTTAGTATTGTCTCGGTTGTGCGTTTGACTTGCCCCAGTGTGACCTTGTATAGATTCCGCGTGAGGAAGTTTAAGAAACGATTCCTGTGAACGGAACGCTCATCGTTTCTA
Source organism: Colias behrii (assembly GCA_029959065.1). NCBI lineage: Eukaryota > Metazoa > Arthropoda > Insecta > Lepidoptera > Pieridae > Colias > Colias behrii. The sequence goes on from JARWMC010000009.1 coordinate 5,813,573, forward strand.
CGTTCGACGGCGTCGACGGCGCCTCGACGCGTATAAGAGTAGTTAAGCAAATTTTTTCTATACCAATCGCTATACGGGAACGGGCAAAAGCAATAATATGATGTTAATTTTTATTACCATATTATTTTTTTATATTGTATCGATATACATCTTAAGCTATTTAAGAATATAATTATACACTTACATTGAGTAGCGGTGCGACCGCGAAGTGATGCTGGCTATTAACGGTTGCTCTTTTGCGAGCATTTTTGTCTTGTTATATTTATTCATTAGATAGGAAATTATGAGTTTCCTGTAGCTAATTTTATTTATGTTAATATATCCTTTGGGTGGTGCGGAACGACATCAGGAAAGAAAATAAAGAACTGGCAAGAGATTGTGATCTGTCGTTGGTCAACGACATATAAATATTGACTGAATCTCAGTGTAGATGCATTTTTTAACTCTATGAGGCCTTTGCAAGATGGATAATTATTAAGGATTTGTGATGTATCACGGATAGCGCCTAAGGACATACGAAAAGATTTTTTTTTATACTAGACTAGTTGATCTATTTACGGAGATTGTTTTTTTTTTATACTTAGATATATTCTATTGTCTGATTTAATATAATTTTATATTTATATAACGATATAATATGATTTATTAGTGTTGTTTGTTTTTATGGATTCATCATAATTATAGTAACAATGATTTCGTTTATTTGCGTTGATAATAAGAGTTAATATTCGAGTCGAAATGTTAACATGTTTTATTATTTTATCGTTGGTAGGTGTTGATTTGTCTCAAGGGCCACGACGCCCGCGCGATCGGTGTTTGGGGTCCAAGACCTCTTTCAATTATTTTAAGATAGGGTGGAAATTGGATGGTTGCATTTAGTAACTAATATCGGCATTCTACGATTGGGACTAACCTAGCGTTTATGTATATGTATTTTCAATTAAGATTTAAGATTGTTACATTTTTAGCTAAACACTAGAGTGGTACGGTAACTGAAATGTGATAAAATGGAATGGTGCTAGAACCAAGAGTGTTAACACGCTACGATTCGACTCCTATTATAATATTAATTAATGTTTTATGATTAGTTATTTTGCATAAATGTAAGGCATCTAGCATCCAATTGAGGTCGCATCTGTCTGGTCAACGGGTAATATAAATACGTCGTACACACCTAGAGATTACAGTATCACTCGAGATTTTACCTTCATTTGTTCAGACCTCTTCGAATTTTACTAATATATTTAGATTATTAAGCCGCCGTTTGTATAAAATTGATCTTACTCTAACGAAACCAATGAAAGATTGTTATGGTGTAATATATTACCGCATCCAAATAATTTATTCCGTGATTCTTTCCGATAAAATAATAATAACTAAGTTGTGGCATTATTGCTGTTTTAGTAGCTGTGAACATGCAACTCACTTGTGCAATTTTTTAACATAGTCATAACTCGTATCGTACCTAGATTATACAATCGTCTATTAAATATATAGGGGCCCACTTGAAAATAAGCACTAAGCTCCAACGTTCCTTACGGATTTTATATTTAAATAACCAAAATGTTTCTTCCACAAAGATTTATATTTATTTTTTAAGATTATCAAAGATTTTTATATCTGCCGTTCATAATATTGTGGGCGCTTATAATTTGATAGCATTTCATACTCAGTGCAATATTACTAGTTATTTAATTACGTAACCAAACTAAATGATATTTTAAAAGTAATTAATGTCTTTTTAAAGAGAATATCTACCTATTTGTATTTACATGTAAGTGATCTACTCCTCATTTCTATGTCTACATAGTAAATTGAAGTTTGGGTTACGGTATTGTACAGGTTTTATAGCTGGTAATATTATTAAGATTTAGCTTGTTTACCTCTGCCAATCGTAATAGTTATGTACTATTTAATAATTTATTATCGCGCAAGTTAAATCCTATTGTTGGAACAGATCATAGCTATCCGGGTTGTTGGCGCCGCCAGGGGGCGGGAGTGGACGCGTGTATACCATGTGCCACTTTATACCGCGTTAAACGCTTCTAATCGTGAATGCATTTGTTTTTTTATATTTACTATCACTCGAGACCAATTTTTATATTAAATTTGCTATAGCAAATCGATGATTAGTAACATAGATAATTTTAGATATTTTAGGTTAGGATACTATGATAGTGTCTGGCCAGAATATTTTGGAGAATCACATCGTTTGGCTCAGAAAATATCTCTCTTTGATCTCTTTTTTTCAGCTTTCAGAAAGTATGCAACTTAATAATTGTACGATAAACATTTAATTGAACTTAATGAAAGCTAACTTTATGCCATATGGAATTTTAAACATAAGGTTAACGAATTACTAAATTTAGTCTTATGAAAAGAAAGGTCTTGACGACCTAGTCACTTATTTGGCCAACATAATTGAATATTCCAATTTATAGTATATTATAATAAATTTACCTTTATATCACAAGGATGTGATTTTATCATTTAATATCAATGGAGTGCAGGATTAGCTCTGTGGTTATTTTCAGGATAGCAATGGTCTAGTTATGTTCTATTTGTTTCTTTTTAACATTAGCCAATTTGTTATAGTCGTGTATCACAATAGTGTAATACTAATAGGAACGGGGGTGTCAAATCTGCGTGTTCGTAACGTCGGTCCTGTTATATTTTTACATGAATAATTTATGAGCGATTTGTTGTTTATAAATATTTTTGATGTCTTGGTTTGATGCCTCCATTAAAAGTTTAATTTAAATAATTTTGTTTTATGCAAGCAGTTAATGCAATTTTTATTTCACATTGTTTGATGTTATGTAATGCAATTTTAACATGTTGCAAACTCCTGCATTTATCTGTTGTATTTATTACTAATTTTTATATTAAATTGTGGTATGTTACAAGTCGTGTAGTTTCAGTTGTGCGTGTCACATGTTCCACCCCATTTGCGAAGTGTTAAGTACATAATATGATGACCAACCTACATTACTATTTGGGCTGCTCACCATATTAGACAAACGGCAATGCTTCTAGTTGTACGAAATATGCATGCGTTCCTAATTCGATGTCGCAACTGAAGGTATTGCTGAACCTATAGATTAAGATATATTCGATTACTAAAGCAATAAAAATAGCTTAAAAATTTATTAAACATAAAATCCTCTGTAAATAATCGATTAATATAGTAAATATCATACACACCTAGTATATGCCCTGGTCAATGTTGCTTTTATGAAAAATAATACTCATTATTTTTAAGCTATATAAAATCATCTTAATTATACTAATATGGGTTTACCCATAAAACTATAGCGGCGTAAAAGTATTGTACAAATAAATGATTGGGCAAATACGCAAGTACATATGTACAATTGCCGATATGAATCGTGAACAAGTACCTATTACACATCGTAGTAATTCAATGGCCTACATTAGTATGCAATTAATTCCTATCTAGAATATAATCAAATTAACGGTCTACAAATATATCTCAAAATATCACTGCCCCTATTATTACTGAGCAATTGCGCATAAAAGCAAAAATGTTTGTCGTTTTCCGTAAGGGGCTTAAGATGTCGGTTGAAATATTCCCTGCACGTATTTTGTTCACGAGTCGTATCGCAACGCTACAGTTAGGCGTGCTACACACGTTTTCGGGTTGGCATTCATCTACTACATCAGGCTAAAATATTATCCAAAAAATCATCCATCCATCAGGATGAGCGAAGGCATAGTGATACAAATATTATATAAGAGCAAGCAATGCCGAGCCGGTAGCGTGTAGCGTGTCGCTCGGGCGGGTGGTGACGGCGCGGGTGTTGCAGAGCGCGCGCACGCGCCGGCGGCGCAGTACTCGTACCACAGCATGTTCGTGGCGGCCACCGAGAGCGCGGCGCTGTGGCGCTGCAAGTCGTGCGGCAAGGAGGTGTCCAACCGCTGGCACCACTTCCACTCGCACACGGCGCAGCGCTCGCTGTGCCCCTACTGCCCGGCCACCTACAGCCGCATCGACACGCTCCGCTCGCACCTGCGGCTCAAGCACGCCGCTCTGCTCCTCAAACACTAAGCGAAACGGACGCCACCCGACTCCTACCTTGCTCTCGACGTTTCTCCTTAGTGTGCCGTCGTTTTGATGGTGTATTTGTTACGTAGCGTTTATCGCACGTTTTTGTGCCGTATTTATTGTTCTGTAGTTATGTATGTTGTACTAACAGGGTAATTTATGACGAATTGCGAAGATTCTACCGGTTGGATGTCAGCTGTGAATGATGAGTTACAGTTTTTTTTCGCTAAGAAAATTTTAAATATGTATTATTTAATTATATGTACCTACTCCAATTTTGAGAAATCTAGTCTATGTGTAAATGTAATGCTTTATTGAAAGAAATATCTATTGTGTAAATACAATTTATAAGTATATATACCTAACAATAGCACAAGACATTCTTCGTTCCTTTGCTTACATAATACATAATATAACGTAACCATAACCATTAAAAAAATTATCCGCTGTATGATAGGCATGATTTTAGTGTTTAAACATAATTTTGTACAGATGTGTCGATGTTAAATGTGTATTAATTCTGTAATACGAATGTTTGAAGCATTTTAAGATCCATAAACAGTTTATTGGCAAAAAATTGAGTGGGGAATGAAACGCTAAGACTGAATGGCAACAACTTGTGATTGACGTAAACTGAGGAGTATGGACTGTAAATAATTAGGTAAATTACGAATCAAAATTATTGTACGTATACTAAAAATATGTTTGCTCCAACGATGATGTTAAAACACAATGTGTCTATCACCTTGAAAAATAAAGGAGCTATTTTACAAATTTCTTAAGATATTATTCCAAATTATATTTTTGTAAAACTATTATCTGCAAAAATTGCATTATATTAGGTGTTTATGTATTAGCTTATAACGGTCCAATGTCGTTCATAAATGTATCTGTATGTATAGAAATACAAGTGCGTAGCCACGTGCTTAATCATTCGTGTATAAAACCTTTCTAGGATCTCAATAATTTATTCTGATATTACAATTTAATATAAATACATCCATATAGTCAGATTTAATCTTCTTAATACTTAATAAGTGTTTATCCATGTTGAGTCCCAATCTAAGAATGTAGTTAATCAAAGGTTTCATAGAACAAATTAGTCGACATATTTTATTTAATTCTCTCATGTGTATGTATGTATGTGTATGTTATGTTCATAATAAATATTCAAGTATTCGATGTTTCTGTATGTTCCAGTTGCTAAAAGTAGTCATAAGTCAACCAATTGCACTTTGTAAATAGTTCATTAAATGTAAGATCTGGAAAGGTGTTTTATTATTATGGGTAAAATTTAATGAAACAAATAAAATCAGACAATTAGCAATTTATTGCACCAATTCAAAATATCAAAGTATTCAATTGATAGTTTACAAATATACTTAACACTTATTTAATCATATTGCACACCACTCACAGCTTAATTGGAAATAAATAGGAATGCATTATTAACACATTCTAAAATACAAACATATCAAGGTAATACATACATATTAATTAAAAATTTCTACGATTCTGGCCTAAAGAATATAATACACCAGATAATCTTACATCTAACTTAATCATTCGAATTAAACATGGCGAAATATGGCAAGTTTAATTCCTATAAAAGAAAGTTTCATTCTGTACACTCTTCAAACAACTAAGAAATGACATTTGATCAATAGAGCTATTTATAAATAGTTCATAACTAAAACTATCACAGTTGACTTAGGATTATGAATATCTTGTAACAGGTATTTTTTACAAAAAAAAAAACAAATGTCCTTATGTTTTAATTTAACATATTGTATGCAAACGTCCTTTCACTCGTGTAGTCTTTCAACATTGCCGCTGGCACCAGCAGATTCAACAATAACACCTGCGTTGCTTATTGATCTTCCATCATCATAGCTTCCCTTGTCCTCTGCACTATTCGCTTCAGGAATCTTTTCACTTGTATCTTCATTATCCATCTTTTCTGATGCCGTTTTACTTTTATTTTTGTTTTTCTTAAATTGCTCTTCCATTTCTTTAAATTTTAAGGTCAGATATCTGTAAAAAGAAAAAAGCGAATCATTAATGAGTGAATATACAATAATTATAGTATGTCACACCTATTTTGTGAAGTTTTACGCAAAACATATAAGCTATTTTTTTATACTATACTATTTTTTTTAATAGATAATCGTTAGGATTACTTACTTGTCAACTAATGGACCACTGTAGTCTTCAGGGAATTTTGGAGAATGCGGCAATATGAACTTGTAGAGGCTCTCATTTAGAACATAGAGTTGAGCTGTAGAGGCGCATCGCACATTGAACCACCAGTCACACGTTAAAGCCGCCTGTGAGAATATTGTGCCATTGGGGCACAAAAATGATGCTTGACCGCCGTTTAAATCGCAATAGTGCCATACCTGAATAAACAAATAAAAGTTATAGTATAGCCCGAACAAGATACTAAGGTAATAATAAAAGATAACAAATAATGTCAATAAAAATATAAAAAACGTACTTGGCACCGCGTTTCAGGATCGGCAAAAAAACCTTTGTAGCGTTGCGTTTTACAGTCAAATTTTGTGGGTGGAATGACGGTCAAGATTGGATAATCTATACCTGGTCGACCTGGTGTACCGCCTTCATCATCAGAGTGTATTTGAAGTGGAAATTGTTGACTGCTTCCACCAGATGAATAATCTGAAAAACATACAAGCATATTGAATAACGACATTGAAAATATCATAAGCCAGAAAACAATTAAAATCTTATAATTTTTTAAAAGAAACCCAATAACTGACAAAAATTCAGATACAATACCTATCTTCATTTTTATTATTTGTTTTTAATTCAAATTAATCTATTTGACGAATGTACTCACCATCTAAATGTTGAGATGGTGTATTAACAGGAGCTAAGTAAGGTTCTTCATTAAATTCCACGCTGTGTGGTGAGTCTAAAGTAGGTGGTGTTGGCGGTGATGGTGTAGTTACTTCTGGAGCCTCAAAAGCTTTCGGAGTACTGAGAACTGGTGCTTCAACTACATTTTGTTGCGCTTTTAACGTGTTTAAAACTTGGAGTAATGTGGCTATTGATGCACTGACATTATCTTTTGTTATTGGCTTAGGTATAGATTTATTTATCTGCAAAGAATTAAGAAGTTCCGCTAAGCTCACAGTATTTGTTTTCTCATTGTGGGTAGGTTTAGATATATAAGAGGGTTCTTCTAAAACGTATTGATAATTAGGTTTTCTTTTAGGGATTTCTTCTGAAATTTCATCAAATTCAGGTACTCGTTCATGATAGGGCTGTGGTGTTAAATGGGGACTTTCAGTGGCATGTATTTGCGAAGATAATATTGGTCTAAATCCACCTTCAATTACAGGCTCTGCTAAAGGTACAACTGGCGTTTGTTTTTCGTAATACATTTCTGATATTGTTGTCGGAGGTCTCCTTGTCTTATACTGCTGATTATTATAGTTCTGATAATTATATTGAGGTTGAGTTGGTTTGGGTTTTATATAAACAGATTCCTTTTGAATAACAACTGGATGATATTGTTGTCTATTAAGTTCAACTTCGTCTGGTTGATTAAGGTATTTTATTGGAGGCGTTTGCTCGTAGGGGACTAGCTTATATTTCGTAGCCTCCTCTTTCTCCAACAAGTAATATTGTATGTTTGCGTCCTCGTTTTGGTGCACGTTCAAGTATGGCTTTCTCGTTGGTTGAGCAAATGGAACACTTATTGAAGGTTTATTTGACTTGATATATCTATCATAATCACGTTCCCCGTGGACATTGAAGCCTATTGGCACGGGATTATAATTAGGATTAGGTTTGTGGGCCGGCTGATACAATGCGGGAAGTATTTCTTTTAAATACAGTTTAGTGGGATTGGCTGAGGCAATATTATGTTGAGTCAACCGATTACCATGATATCTTGGAATATTTTTATGTCTGCTAAATGTATGAATAACTCTCTCGTCTCTTTGATTCGGTGTTATATTACTCGTCTCTATAATATGTGCCTTTTCTACTTCTACAGATTTTGCCTCTTCTTGCCTGGTAGCTGGTGTGGCAATATCGTTCGCATAATAAAATGTCATGTACGGAATTAATCTTCGATATCTTTCGTTGATCCCAATTTTAGTAGAATTTATTTTCTCTAAGTCTCTAGTTGCTTTATATTTACTAGTTGTTGAGTAGTCTGATCTGGGTGTCATTATTTTGAAATCATTGAGTGTTTCTATTTCCATGTGACTTATCATTTTAGTTTCGGGACTGTTTCCATTTGATGAAATTGTGATTGATGTTATATTGGGGATGACTGAAACAAAATAGTATAATAATACAATTCTTGTGCAATGATAAAAATAAATGTATATGTACGTACAGTAACAAAAGGGTATTTAAAAAAATTTTGGTGGTCATTTTATTTTATGTCTATTAACTAAATGACAAAGAGCTAAGTGACTTTATTATTGCCTGTGCCTAATAAGTTTAAATTAGGGATGTAACGATACCGATACCGATACCGATATATCGGCCGATATAATCGGCAAGCCGATATATCGGTATCGCCGATTATAAAACAACCGATACCGATATCAAACAATTCAAAAAACCGCGCCCAATGAACGATGCGGGAGGCCGTCCGCGCGTGCGCACTTTGTTTTTTTCAAAAAACTCTACCAATAGTAAACTTTTATTAGGAACTGATTGTATGTGTATCTATATGTATAACTTAAAGTTTAACTGACTTTGCAAAATAATAATACTAAAATAAATGGTTTTCTTGTTTTTTGATTTGGCATTGTTATTTAAAAGAATACGATTTACAGTTGAGTCTCTGTTAAATGTTGGTAACTTTTATGCATAATTCACTATTTATTTTTCTACCAAGCCATCGATATCGGTATCGGTATCGGTATCGCCGATATTTTATTACAAATATCGGTATCGGTATCGTATCGGCAAAATCATGTATCGTTACATCTCTAGTTTAAATGCTGTTTTTCACCTACGACTAAACATGTTGTACGTACTTACAAAAACTAAAACAAATGTAACATATTTATATAATTTATACCAGGTTTTAGGAGCAAATAAAGAATCTATACTTATAATATTATAAAGCTAAAGAGATTGTTTGTTTGAATGCGCTAATCTCAGGAACTACTGTTGCGATTTGAAAAATTATTTCAGTGTTAAATAGCCCATTTATCGATGAAGGCCTATATATCATCACGCTAAGACCAACAGGAGCTGAGCAACGCAGGTAAAACCGCGGGGCACAGCTAGTTATGAATAAAATTTTAGAAGCAATAATTTTAAAATATACAAGTATCCGTACAAGAATGTTGAAGACATAAGACAAACAAACAATGAGTGCGATAATTTGGTACTGTTGTAAGAAGGCCTTTTAGTTTTTGCCCTACCTACATTTAATAACCTTCTCCTTCACAGTGCGTTGTTTTCTTTTTCTTTCCGTGGATTAAAATTTTATGTTGTCATATAGAAACGGTACCTTACAGTTTCCTAAGAGAATACCTATTTATAAGATAGAAATGTCAAATAGTTAGGTCAAAGCTTTAAGTTCAAACTATTTCCTTACATAGGTATTAAATTTATAAAAATATTTATATCCTTGTTAAACATATTTTCAATATCACCTGCATAGGTATATATATATATATATATATATATATATATATATATATATATATATATATATATATATATTTAAAATAATTGTACCTGTATAGCTAAATTGTACACAATGAGCCCAACAGTGACCATTAGACAAAGGTTTTATAAATCATCGGCAGCTGCGCTTGCAAGACATATCAAACGAATTTAACCGTAAACTGGGTTAATAGATCTAACAATAGAAAATAATGAACTAATCAAGAATTGTATGAAATAATATCTAGCTATATAAATAATTCATAGTCATACAATTTAGAAAGCTGCGCACATCTATTTTATGCCTTTTGCTTCAATACGCACAAGTTTCTAATTATGTATTAGGTACCTATCGGTAAAAATACGCATATTAGCTTTTTAAACATCTACCCCGTCTTTAACTCTGAAATTTAAACATATTATTTGCTTGCTGAACGGATGTAGAACGTTAGCTTGTTATATTTTATTGGTCACTGAAGCCTTGAAGAAGTGACTGGACTCAGATCCGTATTCTGAACACATTAATGACAATAACAATAGGTACTACCTACCTAATTAGTTACCTGTAAGATACTAAAAAATAATAAGTTTTCAATTTTGAAGCACTATTATATAATATGCAAAATGCCGAATAGAATGTTGAACTAACTGAAAGTATTAAATTTTATGCAAGGCCTTGGATAAAAAAAATTCTTTAAATATGAAACATTTTCTTGTAGATTATAGGCATCATGTAGGTACCTACTTAACGTATTACGTAGTACATACTTACATACATTACTTTTTGTTTGAATCTCATGAACTACCGGACCGATTCCAAAAAATATTTCGCAGTTGGATATGTAGATAGGTTCATGAGCCCTGAATGCTATAGGCCAGTGGTTCCCAAAGTTGTATGGGCTACGACTCATCTAATACATGTTCCCAAACTCGGGACCCACCTCTGGGAAATTTAACCGTTACCAATATACCTAAATAAACGACTTTTCAAATAACAAACAAAGTTTAAGTACATTTTTTTATTACTTAATTAAATAACTACATTAAAAAAATTATTTCAATGGGAAAAATGAAATTGTTTTCTATTTTTCGTCATTACACTTTTAACATCAACTTCAACTCGAGTCACTTTTAATCGCAGTGAGTTTGATATTATGTCCAATTTATTGCGATATTTAGTTTTAATGTTCACCATATTAGAAAATCCGGCCTCACATAGGTAATAAGAGGTAGTAAATGGAAGAAGGACCTTCATAGCTTAATCAAACAGGCATGGATAGTTACCGGCAACCGACAGCCAGAATTTCGTTAACTGCTTACTATTGAAACTCTTTTTTAGTGACGAATCTTTCGATAAATCAATAAGTTCTTCACTTTCTTTTTGTTGACATACCAGTTGGTAGGTGGTCTTGAAATTGGTTACAAATCCAATTTAATAAGTCGAGCGGTGGTGAGTCGTTCTCAGGCAGGGCCCACTCAATGTTCGCTCGCGACCCACCACTGGGTCGCGACCCATAGTTTGGGAAACCCTGCTATAGGCTATATAATTATTTAAATCCCGGTCGAAATCAGGCTGCTCGTATTCCTTTATAAAATTAAACAAATACTTAAGTAAGTAGCTCAATTATATCTACATATACTATAATGTAAGTACATAAAGTTTAATAAATTTTCCCAACCCTAACCTGCCTATTATATTATTTATAACATCATCGTTAATTCAAAAAAAAATCTAACACTTTATTACCTAAGTGCATATACAATTTTAAACTTACATGAAACATGATCGCATAGATTATATCAAAATATTTTGGTTGTGAATGGCGGAATTGAAAGCTTTTGTCGGTTTCTTTGCAAGGTCTTATCGAATGTTGTTATATAAAAATAATTCATCACATTATCAAAATTAATTCATATTATCATTATTATATCAATTATAATTTTATTCATTTAATAAGTCACATGTTTTTATGTTTAAATTATTAAAAGTGTATAGTGAGTGATATACCAATATGAACCCAAAATTTTGTTATTGTTTTAATGCCTTTTTAAAGCTGTTAATGGTTTGATTAAATTTATATCATTATTATTTGTTGTTTTCAAGGAACTTGTAATATCGTGACCACTGTAAATGTCTTATTAGACCCACGGCATTCAAATGTGGTTACTCGATATATTACGGACTAACTGATGTTTATTGTCTTCCAATCACTCACGATACTGAGCTTTAGATCGAAATCATTAATAATTTAATTCCCTATAGTATTGGAAAAATCTTATTGTTAAAAAACATAATTATTTTATTAAGATATTTATTGAAGTTGAAAATACGGTATGTAGCTTCCTTTTTAAAACCTTTGCTTTAATATATTCATATGTACTATATAAAAATAAGTCGGATTTTCCTTCCTGACGCTATAACTCCAGAACGCACGAACCGATTTCAACGGTTTTGTATTCGTTGGAAAGGTCTCGGGCTCCGTGAGGTTTATAGCAAAGAAAAGGTGGCGAAACGGAGTTTGCCCGGTTTGCTAGTTATTTATACATTTTAATTTGTAACCTATTGCAAAAATTACATACTAAGGTAATAATATATCCATCTCATAATGCATTTCTAATGTATTCTTAGGTGCTAGAAAGTTATGAATTTCTTAAGCGTTTAGACGAAGAAAGCTATTTAAAATAAAAGTATGTTACCTACTAGTTACAATATTATTTCTTTTAAATATTTTAAATTATCATAACATTGCATAATAACGCTTTTTATATTTGCAATATTTTTATTAGCTGTATACTTAATTTCAGTTACCTAATCCTTAAAAACACAAAACGGTGTCTGTTTGTACCTACTTTGATTTAATTAAATTTAAACATGTACTCGCAAACACACGAATAAATTACATTTTTATGTTATAAAAATAACCGAACTACATGTACTTAGATACTTTACCTATAAGTACCTACTGAGCATGTACTGAGCATGCTAATGAACTAAGTATGTACCTATATTCTATCAACCTATATGAATTTTAAAATCAAGTACTCAGAGATAATAACTAACTCTATCTATTTTCATCGGATAACGAAGATTTAACTTCCCAGATTATGTGAGACAATAAGGATCGCGGCTATTATTATACCCACCTCACACCTGCCTAAATTATACAGTGCTCGGTTGAAGCCAATGTTTGTCACATTCAGAGTAGTAGCGGTATAGGTCGTTTAGTGTCATAAAACGTGATCGTCGCTCAGATTCACCCAAATTATAGAAAGCAGTCATTACAGTGAAAGCGAAACGCGTCCACCAAGTGACGCCAAAAGTGGTTGCATAAGCATCGTGTTTACTGATTAGGTGAGATTGTATGGCCACGCTTAAACGGTCACGAATAAGATTATCATGTATCCTAAATGTTATGATTCGACTAAAAAAAATTGAAGTCCATCACTGGATTTTGTTACGTAAGATATGTTACTATTGGTGTCAGTAATAATTAGATACCTATACAATTATCTCATCATGACATGAATAGGTATCTACCATCATTACGAAAAAGTTTAAATATAAACATAATTAATTCATTCAGACAATTTGATAAAGGTAGCTTCTACTCGGATTAATACAATACAATACAATACAAAATACTTTATTTAACACACACATAGGTACAGAAGATAAGAAAAAGAAAAGAGAAAAACATATATGATAGGTACACATGTTAAATAGGCGGCCTTATCGCTTTCAAGCGATCTCTGCCAGGCAACCTTTGGATAGGATTAGTTTTATGCAATAGAATGAGATAGGTGGTGTTTAAATTAAATAAAATTAAAAAAGATAACAGACAAAAAAAATGATATAGTTAGTAGAAATAAAGTACAAAAAATAAAATAAAATAAATATAATTTAAAATGATATACATACGTAATATATAATAATACGAAAATAATGACTATAATACACATACATACATTCATACATACATACATACATACATACATACATACATACATGCAAATATATACATATAGATATATAAATATATACGTCAAATATTACAGCTGATTAAAGAAATGGTCAAATATTTCTTTTTTAAATATGTTTAGCGATTGATTAAGTAAACGAAAGAAACCTAAAGGGTTATCGTTTGGCCCTAAGAGTGGTGTGAGTGCCCTCATTCTTATTAAAAACCTAATTTAATTCATTAACAGCTTTTACAGAAGCAATAATATGCATTTCCTGCCATGAAAATATCCAGCTATTAATGATCGCAGAACGTGAACAATGAAACCTCCATAACACCGATACTCCTTTACTCCTATACATTATTATGCTATCCACTCGCTTGTTTTATACAACAATTACGAAATAAAGTTGTTAATCTAGTAACAAATGAGTAATAACTAATACCAGTTGAGCAAATAACTGAAGTCCTGGCTAGGGACACCCGTGCTCTATATCTTACATTGACTTTCGAAAGCTCAAAGATAACCTCGAGATTTGCAATGGTCTGGCATCGACTGTCGCAACCTTAGTATGCAGTGTTTATAGTAGCATAGCCTTTCTCCACACAATTTACATATAAATTTGTTATTGGCCCAATAGAGAAATGTAATTCACTTCACACTTTGGCGTTTGCTAAACTTACGCATACAAATGTTTTTTTTAAACCACTAAGCTATTTTCGTAATTATACCTATATGCGTTCCTGCCTACAAAAGAAAAGACGTCATTAGCTCTTATTATACACTAGCTGCGCTACGCGGTTTCCCCGCGTGGCTCCGCTCCTGTTAGTCTTAGCGTAATGATATATAGCCTTCCTCGATAAATGGGCTATCTAACACCGAAAGATTTTTTCAAATCGGACCAGTAGTTCTTGAGATTAGCGCGTTCAAACAAACACTCAAACAAACTCTTCAAAAAATATTAAAATTTAAGGAGTAAAATACAATGAGTGTAAGTAGGTAGTCATTTTTGACATACAGGTGCGCGAAGCTGCAAGTGGGAGCTAGTTTTACGAGAAAAAAATTGTCGTGAATGTTAATTTCTTAATTTACTTAACGACCTACAATCAAATTAATGTTCAACTTGCTGTTCATCCACAAATGGCTCGGTCCTCACAAATACGTACCTAAATACCTAATATCCACTTATATGGCATTCATTGAAAGTTGCAAGTCAATTTAAAATTCTTATAAAGATACATATTTCATGTAGGTACAACGACTTATGTAGCAGAGTTCAATTAATATAAATCAATTTAATAGAAAAATACGACCTAAGAAATATTGGAAGGTTTTTTACGAATCGATATTATTAGGACATTACCTAGCTACCTATCTAGGTCCCTCCCTACCAAGGTGATTCTTAATCTTACGTTCCCTTTTAATTACAATAAAAAAAAACTGGTTACCAAGTGAAAAAAAGTTAGAATATTTCAATGACTAATTAGAAAATGTAATTTAAATACATAGTACCTACTAAAGATTTTTTGCACGAAGCAGAAGGCTACTTGTCTCTAAAATCGATCAGTGAAACAGATGTATGGTTAATGCATCTGCCCCATACCGCACTAGGGGACACGGGACTTCAGACTTCAGAATGTTTAAGAAGATATTATTATTATTGCATAGGGCTCTACGGGGAAGAAGCCGTGGCTCATATCAAACGAGCGAATGCTCATTCTAACCCCACTATGTCAAATTATTTTAGTGTAAATCGGCGTAGAGCATTCTTTCGTTGTTCTTAGTGCTTTCGAAAAGATTCTACGCAATGTTCTAATACCTACTGAACAACACTGAATACGAGTTTTCTTTTTCTATTTTTTTATTCTCTTGCTCTAGCTCTATCTCTATGTTCGTTTGATGTAAATAGAATTAGAATTCGTCCGAAAAAATGATTAGACCTTGCGAAAAAATTTATCGAAGATGAAACCGATACATTATTAACTCCATTAAATTGACAACCTTCTAGTTTTTGTAATAGCTTAATTGTTAATGGACATATTTCACAAAAAAAGTTAATATACTGAGATTTTTTAATTCTAAACATTGCAACAAATTTTAACTGGGTCAAGGAAGTTTTACGCTTATATGTATGTATGTGTTGATAATAGTTTATTTATTTATAGCAAATAGAAGCACATTACACCTATTCTATGAATCATTTTGTAATGTACCTACAGGGAACACGTATTAATAACTCCAAGTCAAGCAGACAACTGTTTATTGTAAATTATCTTAGAACTACCTTCACATGTACATAATATCATTATACTACACATACATTACACACAACAACTAACGCATTAACCCACGGAGTGGGATGTGACACTTTTCTTATCACGCCTAATTGTAACATTCTATCTAACTCCCCCTGTAACTTATCACGCAAACCTAAAGGCACCTTACGTGGCGCACAAATAACCGGTGCAATGCTATTGTCAACAACAATATGATATTCACCCGGTAAACATCCCAATCCGCTAAATAAATCTTCATTTCCCGATATATTTAAAGAGTGAATTCTTTTAATTAATCCTAACATTAAACACGCCTGCAATCCTAACACGCTTTGACAATCAATATCAGCGATTGCAAATTTTAATTCATATTGAATATTTTTATGCCACCATTTTAAATAACAAGTTCCCTGAATGGGAATACAATCACCGCTATACGATTGAAGTTTTATGTTATTATTTATACTTAGTCAAAATATTAGACTTATATCCTAATTGTAAGAATCGTTTATACGACAAAACATTTATATCGGCCCCAGAATCTAACTTAAATTTCTCAGGGCCGTACTCGCCTATCAGAATCTCAAACCAGTCATTTGACAAACAATTGATCTCACAGACATTATTAAGAACGGATATAAAAAATGACTCACAGTTTTCGTCCACGTTATTTTTTAGCACACTAATATCGTGTAACTTTCTAACACTTTTTTTTACTTTGCACATTCTAGCAAAATGACCATAATTTTCACACACAAAACACGGCTAAACTGTACATTATAGGGCGTGGAGTTGAGAGTCGTAAATTTTTTTGTGGTTAGCTATTGTCCTATGGAACCTAAATCTGAAATTTCACACCACGCAAATTTTTAGTTTTTGAGTCACGAATTTTTGAAAATCGGAAAATTTTACTCCATTTTAGCTTTGAAACGCGAACTTACTGTTATGACAGTGTCAAATTGACATACAGCGATTGTCAAACGCGTTTCATTTCAGGTAAAACATTTCTATCTAACAAAAAAAATATTATAATTTAAATTTTATTTATGAAATTTGTATATTCTTTAACTACAACATTAAAAATAATTATTATTAAGTATAGTTATTGTAAAATAGATTTAATAAAATATAATTATTAATATTCGCAATTTATAATTTAACAAAAATATTAATTGTACGCTTTGTACCGTGGAACAAAACAATAACGACGTCATTTTCAGTTACCGTTCGTTTGCCGCCTTTCAGTCGAGATCGTTTCGTGCGTACTCCTGTTAAGCCCTAAAACTGTACAAAACTATTAAACTTTTACTTTTAGTATTCAAATAGGTAGCGAGGAGCGAAGCGACGAGCGTATTAGGTTAACATTTGAACTGCCGCACGAGCCGAGCGAGCGAAGCGAGCGTGCCGCGGCAGCGGCCGGCGAGTGCCAGAAGCGACTTTAGGGCGATTCCCACTCAAACAAAAAAAACTACAGGTCAAGAAACTAAAAAGAAAAGCAGTTTACTATGAAAAGTCCCTTTATCGATTAGACACCTCAAAATAATGAAATTCAGGGAGCATGTTTCAAAAATTTAACCATAATGTCTATTACATTAAATCTGTCATATTTCAAATCAAAGAGCTAATGCAATATCACTAGTATTGAAAACTATTATCATTTTCAGTTACTGTTCGTTTGCCACATTTCAGTCGAGATCGTTTCGTGCGTACTCCTGTTAAGCCCTAAAACTGTACAAAACTATTAAACTTTTACTTTTAGTATTGAAATAGGTAGCGAGGAGCGAAGCGACGAGCGTATTAGGTTAACATTTGAACTGCCGCACGAGCCGAGCGAGCGAAGCGAGCGTGCCGCGGCAGCGGCCGGCGAGTGCCAGAAGCGACTTTAGGGCGATTCCCACTCAAACAAAAAAAAAACTACAGGTCAAGAAACTAAAAAGAAAAGCAGTTTACTATGAAAAGTCCCTTTATCGATTAGACACCTTTAAATAATGAAATTCAGGGAGCATGTTTCAAAAATTTAACCATAATGTCTATTACATTAAATCTGTCATATTTCAAATCAAAGAGCTAATGCAATATTACTAGTATTGAAAACTATTATTGTAAAGTAATAATTAATATTAATTGCTTCAGATCAATGTGGAACTGGAAAAAAATACATGCTTTAGTTATAAATTGATTTTAATTTGCATCCTTGCCTGCCAAAAAGTGGTAACAATCCAACATAACCTTAAAAACTTCATTTGTAAATATCTCGAAAACTATTAATTTCCGTGCCCCCCCCTTTACAGGGGAAGTTCCTAGTACCCATCCCCCCTCTCTCCACCCCCCACCACCCCCAAATTCCACGCCCTATAATGTACAGTTTTACCCAAAACACTGCACCGAAATAGCCGGACACTTAGTAGAATGACTGCATTGCCCCCCACACCTGGGGCAGAAGCCCGTCGCCGAGGTGGAAGCGCGCTGCTCGTCGGGACGGTCGCGGGGCGCGCGCGTCACGCCGCGCCACGCTCGGCCGCCGCGCCCGCGCCCACGCCCACGCCACGCCAGTCCATCGCCTTTGTTTCCGACGCCGACTATGTCCACATGGCTAACGTTACCATCCGAGCCACGCGTATCCAACAACCGACCGCTGCAGCTGTCGTGGGACAACTCGTCGACTTGACAAATTTTTATTGATTTTTCCAAAGATAAATCTTCCGTTCTCAATAGACGATCACGAACCATTGCGTTATTAATACCGCACACGATCCGATCGCGAATAAGTTCTTCCTCCAATGTTTTAAATTCGCACGTCTTGCTCAACAATCTTAGCGCCGTTACATATTGATTTATAGATTCACCGACTTCTTGATTGCGCATAAAAAAATTATATCTCGCTAATGTTAAGTTTGGCTTCGCACCAAAATACTCATCAAACTTTTTTATTAACAGGCTCACATTATCTTTGTCTTTTTCTTGTTCGAAATGAAATGTTTCAAATAAATCGAAGCCTTCCGGCCCGATAAGATTTACAAGTAGACTTGCTTGTACCGCACTATCTTCTTTGTGCACACCGGACGCCTTTAAAAACAGATTAAATTGTGTCCGCCATTTTTTCCACGCGTCAGCCCGGCTGACGGAGTTGCCTTCTAATACCAATTCGGATGGTGGCCGTGCGTGTTCCATGATTTTAATATTATATTGCAATTCCAAATAAATACTTAAAACTAATAAGTAATCGAATCACTTCTATTATCGCAATAAGTAATAACAACACCGCTGTCACCATGTAATGTACCTACAGGGAACACGTATTAATAACTCCAAGTCAAGCAGACAACTGTATATTACTTGCTCTGTGGACAACTGTTTATTGTAAATTATCTTAGAACTACCTTCACATGTACATAATATCATTATACTACACATTTAATAAGCGGTCTGGGCTAGTACCTATAGGTACCTATTATTTGATATTTAAAGTCAATAACAAAACGCACACATAACAATTTGTAGGTAGTTAGTTACGTTTACGTACTTATCTTCAATAATGTTATTAGTGTCATAACTCTACGCAATGTGAACTAATCCCCTTATCTGATAAATCTGTGCTTCAGTACCATAATATGACCCTCAAATTAAACCTAGTAATATTTTACATTCAATAAATGTGTTTCAAAAAGTTATTTAGCATCTAAAATAAGTACATTTACCTAGCAACAGAGAGAACGATTAACAATAACGATTTATGTCCATCTCATCATTGTAATCATAAAATATAACTTTAATATAAATTGGATAAAATGCTCTATATTTCTTAAAACAACGATCGTGAAGGTTTTCCACTTTATTAGAAGAATGCCTGAGCGTCAAGTCTAGACTCTTGTTAAATAATAGATACCATGAATAAATAGCAATTCATATCTGCTGTAAAAGCCTGTAATTTAAAGTAAGTTAGTACACCTATTGGTTCCACCATCATAGCCTTATCGCACTGGCCATTTCTTATTTGGGTTCATTTGACCTTCACGCATCATTTTAACAATACCTACATAATTAATTGATAGTTGCAAATAGAACTACATGTAGGCTACTGTTTCTTCATCGTTATTCATTGTCATGATGAAACGCTATTCTTTTTTATACTTTGTACCCAGTTATTAACCTCTAAAAATCTGATATTTGCATGTACATTGCAACAGCGTATTTGTTTACAATAGAATCGAAAGAATTCTTGAAGCATCAAATCGTTTTATCGTGAAATTTCTCATGCATAACATTAACGCGCTAGCGGATTGGTAAGTTTTGATCCACGAGACTTACCTTGTACAATAATATTATAATAATAATCTTCAAGCTGCATCAGACATAAACAATAACATGTGAAAGAATGGATACTTTCTTTATTATTTTTATTAAAAGTCATAATAGGTAAGTACATACCTATTATACAGGGTGTCCCACTCTTGGTATACTAAGCGCGAAGGGACTTGTAGTTTTGCATACATTGATCACGTAAAAAATACTCAAACAACAAAATTACGTCAAAAATGGTTTGCTAAATTTTTCCTTAAAATCCATGTTTTCTTCTCTAGCTTCGCACAGCCGGCATATACCGCTTCGCTAATGTGAACATTTTGTCTATGAAAACATAATCTTAAACGATAGCTCAAGTGTTGGTGGCAAAGTTGGGCGGGTTGCTTATTAGGGGTGTACACATAGAGTTTTAAGAATTCATCTATTTGGAAAAAAACGCGTCTGGAATTTTATAAGTATTTTTTACGTACTCAGCGTATGTAAAACTATAACCTCCTTTGAGCTTAGTATACCAACAGTGGGACACCCTGTATATACGCACAGTGTGTATATACGATAACATTATCGCGCATCTGATTTTATCTGAGAGAGATCAAGAAAGAAGCATTAGGCCCCCTGTATACTTAATAAATAATTTAAAAAAATGTCTTCTAATGAAAAAGAAACTCATAGCAACTTTTAATAAAATCAGTTGTTGTATCAGCTGTAATTCTGAGTATACTTAGATGGAGAGCCCCGCCCAACAACGCAGCGAGACGGAAAACATTGGTGATATAGCCTATAGGTACTTATCATTATTATTAGGTATCCAATTACATCTCGGAAAAATGGAGTTAAATAAATATAAACATAATAAATTATTTTATAAATAAGTACGCATTATTCCAGTTATTTACGCCTTATATAACAACTATATTATATATTTTTAATTACAGATACGTAAACAAGGTGAAGTATCTAATCGCGGCAATTTATCGCCTAGAATTTAACAACAGTAGTAAATAATTGTCAAGGGAGGGACCCAGGAGAGCGGCAAGCTGTCGTCAAGCTTGGTGGCGCTGTTGCAACCGGCAAGTGGGTCAGCGTGACTGTCGCCGAGAAAATGTCCGTTCTGCCTTTATCTGATACACATTACATGAGACTAACTAGTTTAGTCCACTACGGAGGTCCATGACACAACTATTTTTGGTTAATACTAAAAATAGAAGTTTATTTATACATGGTGAATATCAATTTTAAAGGCGGATTTTTGATGAAATTTTGTTCAATTGAATCCAAAGATGAGAGTTTTGAATGTAGGTAATCTATACTTATTAATACAAAGCGGCAGAGTTTGTTCGTTGGCTTGTCAATATCAGGAAATACTGGACCAATTTCAAAAATTCTTACTCTATTGGATATTTACTGTAAGTAATTCCAGGAGGCTAAATTTGCTATAGGTACCTATAATTTATATGCAGGCGAAGCCGCTGCCGGAGCTAGCAAATTATAATATTGATTGAAGTTAAAAACCCAATCTTTATATTATTAAATTAGGTGTTACATTTGTATTATTATACAAAATTTATGGATTAAATTCTTGATAGAGTAGTGAACACCTAGTTCATGCAATACTACGTCGGTAGTATATTTCATAATGTGATAAATCACCTATGCAGGCAGAACTAATAAGAATATTCTTCACACTCTATAATTAGCTGATAGCTCCAAATTCTACATAAATATAAAGTGTGAAAGGTAATGTTATAATTTCACATCTTACTATTTAAAAGCACTTTTTAAAGTTATAAGTAACTTCAATATTGAAGCTCTGTATTGACACTATTGTATTGTGTACTGTGTGGTATTTTATGTATAATATGTAATTGATAAGTTATTTGATATCAATTATACCATAGAATGATATTTAACTTCTCTATACAAGAATTCAATGCCTCTAGTCGCATAGAATGCATATTATCTTTGTATGATTAATAAGTTATCTACGTATTGTTTTCAAGCAAGGTGAATATCTTATATACAGTTGACATGACATTGTAGTACACCGTGGGAGCGCTAGCGCGTTTAGGACAATTTAAACGATCTTTACCTATCTACTGCGCAGCACAATAAAATATATTCGTGTTGTCATAAATATGGAGTAGACGTAGTATTATTTGAATATACTTTTTTATGTTTCTCTATTCAGCTCTGCGCTTATTTAGTTGAATTCAAATTTAGTGAATACTAATAGGAGTTTCTTCTAGGCCGCCGCGGCCGTGCGCAAACTATGATCGCATCACTGCGAGATAATGGTCAAACATCTGCCTCTTTTGGATAAAAATAACGATGTTTAAAAACAAACTTTTCCAATCTATTAAGCATATTTGATTGCGTGACACATAAATTAATATATTTAATAGTCACAATAACATGAATAAGATTTAAAATATTGTGAAACATTAATTCATTTAAATTGTATTTTAGTAATGTAAATGTAAACGCAACTTACTCGTTTTATTTACACAACTAGATATATTTTAATTTTAATTTTTAATCAATAAGTTAATTTAAAAACAACTGTTGTAAGACTCCTGTATACCTAAACCAATTATATTCAAGAACATAATATAATACCTACTTATCTTACGGCGAAAGAATTATTGTAATAACATACCTTTCGATCAAAGATATAACACTAAGAAAGTTCTATCAAAACTAGTACTTTGGTCTTGGTATATACTTAATTACTTACAGACCTAAGTTATTGAACTTACCTATCCTACTAATATTATAAATGCGAAAGTTTGTGATAGTCCATTGAATAAAAAGTTCTAGAGTGCGTGAGTTAGTAACGTAAGATGTTTCTTCGGAAACATGTCAAGAGTCCCTAGGTAATAAACATACTAAAACCCCGGGACACTAGGAGGAGCCCCGGAGTGGGGGGAGGGGGGGAATGGGTCCATTTTTTTCATTTTTCGCTTAAATCTCAAAAACGGTACATGTTAGAGAAAAACTTTCAAGGAAAAGTTGAAAGGCCATAAAATTATCTACAAGTTGTACCTTAATCATTTTTTCCTATATCCTACCGTTTCTGAGTTACACGCAGTAAAAAATGATTTTGGCTCAAACAATTTCCAAAATTCCAATCGATCAAAAAATATTTCTTTCTTCCAAAAAACTCAAATGTGCAACTTGTGACCGGTACTGATAGATTGCTCTTAATTAGGTCTATAATTGGTAAAATAAACACATTCCTCCATGGAAGCCTTTAGGAGGAATCGATTGTCAAAATATTATATTAGGGTAGTTTGAGTTACTGAACTTGATCTTTTTATTTTTTTCTTCCAAAAAACTCAAATGTGCAACTTGTGACCGGTACTGATAGATTGCTCTTAATTAGGTCTATAATTGGTAAAATAAACACATTCCTCCATGGAAGCCTTTAGGAGGAATCGATTGTCAAAATATTATATTAGGGTAGTTTGAGTTACTGAACTTGTTCTTTTTATTTCTTTCTTCCATAAAACTCAAATGTGCAACTTGTGACCGGTACTGATAGATTGCTCTTAATTAGGTCTATAATTGGTAAAATAAACACATTCCTCCATGGAAGCCTTTAGGAGGAATCAATTGTCAAAATATTATATTAGGGTAGTTTTGAGTTACTGAACTTGATCTTTTTATTTTTTTCTTCCAAAAAACTCAAAAGTGCAATCATAATTAGGTCTATCATTGATAAAAATACCAGATTCCACCACGGAGGCGTTTATGGGGAATTGAATTTTATTAGGGTAGTTACGATACTTGAACTTTTTATTTTATTTCTTCCAAAAAACTCAAAAGTGCAACTTGTGACCGGTACAGGTAGATTGCTCATAATTAGGTCTATAATTGGTAAAATAAACACATTCCTCCATGGAAGCCTTTAGGAGGAATCGATTGTCAAAATATTATATTAGGGTAGTTTGAGTTACTGAACTTAATCTTTTTATTTTTTTCTTCCATAAAACTCAAATGTGCAACTTGTGACCGGTATTGATAGATTGCTCTTAATTAGGTCTATAATTGGTAAAATAAACACATTCCTCCATGGAAGCCTTTAGGAGGAATCAATTGTCAAAATATTATATTAGGGTAGTTTGAGTTACTGAACTTGATCTTTTTATGTTTTTCTTCCAAAAAACTCAAAAGTGCAACTTGTGACCGGTACAGATAGATTGCTCATAATTAGGTCTATCATTGATAAAAATACCAGATTCCACCACGGAGGCGTTTACGGGGAATTGAATTTTATTAGGGTAGTTACGATACTTGAACTTTTTATTTTTTTTCTTCCAAAAAACTCAAAAGTGCAACTTGTGACCGGTACAGGTAGATTGCTCATAATTAGGTCTATAATTGGTAAAATAAACACATTCCTCCATGGAAGCCTTTCGGAGGAATCGATTGTCAAAATATTATATTAGGGTAGTTTGAGAACTTGATCTTTTTATTTTTTTCTTCCAAAAAACTCAAAAGTGCAACTTGTGACCGGTACAGATAGATTGCTTATAATTAGGTCTATCATTGGTAAAAATACCAAATTCCACCATGGAGGCGTTTAGGAGGAATTGAATTTTATTACGGTAGTTACGATAATTGCATTTTTCACCTTTCATGGAATGTAGCTCGAAAACGGCTGCGAATAGAAAAAAATGATTGAGGTACAACTTGTAGATAATTTTATGGCCTTTCAACTTTTCCTTGAAAGTTTTTCTCTAACATGTACCGTTTTTGAGATTTAAGCTAAAAATGAAAAAATGGACCCATTCCCCCCCTCCCCCCACTCCGGGGCTCCTCCTAGTGTCCCGGGGTTTTAGTATGTTTATTACCTAGGGACTCTTGACATGTTTCCGAAGAAACATCTTACGTTACTAACTCACGCACTATAGACCCCCCTTGGAGGGACTCATTCAATGGACTATGAGGATGTGTGTGTGTTTGTTACTCTTTCACAAAAAAACTACCGGACCGATTACAATGAAATTTAGCACACATATAGAGGGTAACTTGGATTAACACATAGGATAGGTTTTATCCCGAAAATCTCACGGGAACAGGAACTATTCGGGTTTTTCTTTGAAAATGCGGGCGAAGCCGCGGGCGGAAAGCTAGTACATAATAATTGATTGCTGCCTATAAAGAGAATTCAAATGTTTTATAGGTAGAACAAATGTCTGATAGTTAAAAACTTTTCTACCCCGCTAAATGGACAATAGTCATATTTAGAGAATAAAAGTAACCGGATGATAGCAACCTTTACAAGGCCATATTTACACGGCAATAATACTTAAGACGTATGAAATGTTTAAGAACTTCTTTTTGGTATCTAAGTATAGCTAGTAGGTACCTACCTACTTACAAGTTACACTTTGGTAGGTACTGTTTGAAAACTTTATTCAACTTTTTATCAATTTTGTTATATAAAATACTTGTCTACTTTCCCACCAAACTTTATCAGTAGAGACGTATAATATTAAAATTACGTTCCGCAATAATAATTACCATACGAAATTCCAAATGTTCCTAGATGATTTCTCAATTAGATTATGTTATTGCGACAACAACTTGTCAAAATCAATACTATCTAGTATCTAGGAAGAATGTTATAACTCATTTAAATTCTTTGTAACCAGTCAACTCATAACTAATTTACCTACTTATCAAATCTTACGTTACGCTATTGAAGAAAAAAATGTACAGAGTATTAAATAATAAAAGTGGTCCTACGAGGATATTACGGACTATATGCAGTATGTGCCTACCCAATTAATTACTCACGCAATTGATATATGAGTTAAAATTTCATTGAGAGTAATAACCAGAAAAGGCATCGTGCATTCGAGGACAGCAACTGTTTATGTTGCACATGCGGCCTGTTGCATATGCATGAACTCCGCAAAAACCGGCCAATACGAAGCATTGAGAGGAAACTGAAACTTGGTCTGCGATAACACGCTTTTTATGAACCCAAGTCTAGTGTGCCCAATAAACATACCGACAACTGCGGACTTCTTGTATAATGTAACTTAAATTTATGTTGAGAAATCGCCATATTTTTTGCAATGATTGCTTTTTTGGTATAAATTTGATATGTTAATAGATTAAGTGGTAATTAAGAGGTTATTTTATTTATTTATAAATACTTTATTGCACTTAAATATAACAAAACAAGAAATACAAACTCTTAAATATAACTTACACTAAGTACAATTGGCGGTCTTATCGCTTAGAGCGATTTCTTCCAGACAGACAAGTTATAAATCTTATTTTCATAAACATTCGTAACTAATTAGTTATAGTTTTTTTTATGAATATTTTAATACTTTAAATTGCACAAAAATGTAGTAAACTATATTAGCAGCGATACAATCTGCTCTTTGACCTTCACTTTCAGACTGAAATACTTGCAACGTGACCAGGAAGTAAATTATATATCACTCTGACCACAGTATTTACTTTGAACAATTAAATATGGCTATACGCCAATTATACTTAGGTATATTCAAACATTAAAGTAGAAAAAATGTTCGTAAATCGTAATGCATAAAAACTTAATAAAATGATTCAATTAAATTATTTTGCTTATATTTTTTAACCGACTTCAAAAAAAGGAGGAGGTTCTCAATTCGACAGTATTTTTTAACCGACTTCAAAAAAAGGAGGAGGTTCTCAATTCGACAGTATTTTTTTTTTTTGTATATTTGTTACGCGATTACTCCGGCAATTATAAACCGATTTGAATAATTATTTTTTTATTTGGTAGGTCATACGTCAGAGGTGGTCCCATTGTCACCAGGTCAGGATCTGATGATGGGATCCTGGGGAAATCGAGGCAAACCCTCAAATTTTGTAGGCATATACACTGTTTATCAGAAATTATCTTAATCTATGTAGATTTTTGCATCTAATGGTCACCATCTGATGTTGCTGAGCTGATGATGAAGCTGATGATGAATGGTTTAGGAGTATGGGATCTCTGTAACAAAATTATGTAATACCATCGAATTTGAATGTGTTTGAGTCTAATTAATAAGTACTCCGATCCTATGTGGTATTCAGGGTCTGATGATGGAGACGGTAAATAGCCATGGGAACTCTGTAATAAAATAAAGCAATTCCGCCGTGTTTGTGCTCATTTGATTCGTCTCGACTAGGAGCTTCATGCTAGTCGATTTTTAACCAACATCAAAAAAGGAGGGTTTTTGATTCGACAGTATGTTTTCTTTTTGTATGTTTGATCATATAGATTGTTCGAAAACATTCCTGCGGTTGCGACTAGCTTGTCGCATAGCATCTAATCGAGCCGATCTGGATTCGATAGATTCATTTGACAAACGCTCGTGAATCAAACCAAGGCGATGAGAACGTTGCTCTTCGCTTTCGTTTGATAAACGCTCGTGAATCAAACTGAGTCGTTGAGCATGACTTTTTGGACTTTCATTAAGCCTTGATAAGTTTGAGTATGCGAAAGTCTATACGCCCGCTGCTCATCACTCTCATTTGCAATTTTTTTTGCAAATCTTTCCCTACTCTTCTTTAGACGATCTTCCCTCTCGTCCCTACTTTCTTCCAAACGACGCTTTCTCATTTGAGAAGCGCGTTTAGTAGGCCTATCCATATTATATACAAACAAAATACACTAACTTTCCACTTAAAAATTAAAAATAAAGTTAATTTTTAGAAAAAAAACAAAAACCGACTTCAAGACTATACCTATATGTACAAATTTAAACTGAAAAGTAGAAAATAATATTAAATAATAATAATGATATTAATTTTTTATTTTAATTACTTTAAACATTCAACGAAAAGGTTTCCTAAGTTATTTTTGAAGTCGGTGCCAATCAAAACAAAAAAAAGACGTGTGGCACTCGGGGACTGCCGCGGTAAAGCTATTGCATGCTATGCCTTCATGCCACACCTCCACGCCCGTCGGAGGGGGGAGCGTGAGGTTTTTTCGTTACGGAATTTCTGGATTCGGTCCCCGCGCTCAAGGCCCGCGATAGAAGCTATGCAATAGCATAAATATCCTTAATAAAAAAATAACCTAATAATTAATTACACTATTTATTATATTAATTACCTTAACTTTTACTAGAGAACAGAAAATCGCACGTAAGCTTACGTATAAATTGCAAAGAAGCGCATCAAAATTTTTATGCATAGAGACACAACCGTCAACGACGTCTGCCCCATAGACTATATACTTATTACAGTCTGCCCTCACCATACTTGCTCTGTGGCCCTCACGCGCAGCCGCGTCGCGCCGCCGTACATTCCATTTGTTGCTGCCTTTGCAACAATAAAACTGTTCTTGGGCGGCACCGACTTCAAAAATAACTTAGGAAACCTTTTCGTTGAATGTTTAAAGTAATTAAAATAAAAAATTAATATCATTATTATTATTTAATATTATTTTCTACTTTTCAGTTTAAATTTGTACATATAGGTATAGTCTTGAAGTCGGTTTTTGTTTTTTTTCTAAAAATTAACTTTATTTAACCTTCACGTCAACAAAGAATTCAGCTATATTTTATATAACAAAATTGATAAAAAGGAGTTTGTATTATTTAATAGATTCTTAACTACTGAATCTATTTTCAAAAATATATTCACAAATAGGCAGGTACACTACATATTATGTGTGATAAAGACTTTTTCATTGAATCTCAATTCATAGCATATGTTCATATTTTTATCAACTTCGTAGAATCCAAGTGTAAGCTATAGTGGCAAATAGTTAATATGACATTAGGTCAGCAACTTTTACTAGTTCCACCTCAGAGTTCCACACACAAGTTTCCAAGAAGCAATAAGCAATTGACATTATTTTATTTCAAGCGAAGTGTCTAGTCGTCCGCTAAACGGATGAATAAAATAAATTAGTCGTCCGATTACCGGATGAATAAAATAATTTAATCGTCCGATTATTCGGATTACTAGATAACCTTTTAACACTAAAGCTAGTTGGGTTGGACTAAAGCAAAGGGGGCGCAGGACGTGTCATTATAACACCTATTTATTATTGTTTTATCGTAAAGATTACGCTAATATAAGCATGTTTTATAGGAACAACTTTTCTCTAAAATCAAAAATGGCCGAGATATTCGCCCTCAATTCGTTAGGTTAGGTTTAGGTTAGGTTAGCCTTTAGGTTAGGTTAGGTTAGGTTTCTTAAAAAAAAAACTACACAGAAATAGGAGCCCCGCGAAGCGGGGCTCCGTCGACGCGCAAAAAAAAATCAAGTTTAGGTTAGGTTAGCCGTTAGGTTAGGTTTGGTTAGGTTTCTTAAAAAAAAAACTACACAGAAATAGGAGCCCCGCAAAGCGGGGCTCCGTCGACGCGCAAAAAAAAATCAAGTTTAGGTTAGGTTAGCCGTTAGGTTAGGTTAGGTTAAGTTTCTTAAAAAAAAAACTACACAGAAATAGGAGCCCCGCAAAGCGGGGCTCCGTCGACGCGCAAAAAAAATCAAGTTTAGGTTAGGTTAGCCGTTAGGTTAGGTTAGGTTAGGTTTCTTAAAAAAAAAACTACACAGAAATAGGAGCCCCGCGAAGCGGGGCTCCGTCGACGCGCAAAAAAAATCAAGTTTAGGTTAGGTTAGCCGTTAGGTTAGGTTTCTTAAAAAAAAAACTACACAGAAATAGGAGCCCCGCGAAGCGGGGCTCCGTCGACGCGCAAAAAAAAATCAAATACCTACGTGTGCCCTCCTCCCCCCTCTCCTCCCCCCACAAAAAACCTATAATACGTGCGGCAGTTCTCTAAAGAAACCCCGTTAACCTAACTATATAGATAAATAGATGTTATCGGACGATTAAATTATTTTATTCATCCGGTAATCGGACGACTAATTTATTTTATTCATCCGTTTAGCGGACGACTAGCGCTGTCCTATTTCAAGAGCAATAAACTACTTTAGTGAAACTATTAGAACGAGTTTAGCTGTCTTATGGAACAGGTCGGTGAGAGTGCAGGAAGACCAAGAAAAAGATGCAAAGCGATCACTAACATAGTTATATGTTATACCGGATGATAAAATAATAATTACTATTAAAACTTTCTCGATTACCGAATTTAGACTGGCTTCCTGTCAGATAATATCAATTAAATATTAAATATCAATTAAGATATGCAAATTATGTATTTTTGGAGAAAATTTTATTCTTGGGACCTTAAATTAACATTGATCTTGCCTGTTTTAACATATCTAATAATTCATTATTTATTCATAATTGTGTAAGTAATAGATACTTACATAACAAAATTTCATAATACTTTTTTGTGAACGATTTTTCCAACACTAATGGTAAACTTGAAGTTAAGTTTGTAGATGCCAAAAATGTAATTATGTTATTCACATGACCAATAAAATTCCAATTACCAAATATATACATAACCATAGGAGTATCAATCACCCTACAACTTGGAACGGATATCAATTTCATGAGATTCCAATTAAGATGAACAAAAATTAAACTACATCCCTTAAAAAGCTACATTCTAGAAACCGGAGTATCAATATGAATTGGATTTATTTATGAAGAACTTGATGTAAATTACTCAAAACGTTAACATTAATGCAACTAGCGCAGCCACGAAGGGTGTTGTAAGGCACATACCGAATGTTTATGCAAGTTGCACTGACTGTGATTCAGATATTTACATGTTAAATTGTATTTACTTTTATTTGTTCTATTTTGATTAAAACATTCTAAATGATTCTAGTTATAGACTTTTTCTTAATATCTACTGGTGTGATAGATAAGGGATATGATGTAATTTTGTCACAAAATAATTTCTATGTTTCTACTATTCATGGATATTCAACATCTCTCCCATCCAAGTTTCATATACCACGTGCGACAAACTGTGTTGCACATCGTAATAAACTGGTCGATGGTCATCGCCGAAGGTTGCCGGGGTCGCATATTGCTGTCATCAGTGAAAGTGCATGCGTGCCTAACGATACATCATCCACTGCAATCATTTGAATCAATGTCCATCGCCTGTTAATTATTACGCGTTATGTACGTACCTTTAAAATTGTTATATAAAAACATTTGCACAACTAAAATCCAAAGTACTTAAATTGGTTATAAAGTACTGATCACAAGTAAAGTTTCTTAGGTAGAGTGGAAAAACAATCATAAAAAATATAGTACACATTACACACTTATGTACGAATCATATGAATTATATAATTCATTGCGTTATTCGCATTAACTGTTCATCTTAAACGATCAATAATAATATATTGACACAGGTAAAATTATGAAGTAATTTTATTTCAACATACAATGATCACTAATCAAATTGGATAACATATCAAACGTTACGATTTTATTGTGTTAATCTAACGTAATGAATGCCGTAATATACGCGCGGAGAGCAAGTGGATCGGTGCGTTAATTGCTCTAACTTTGATTATACGTGCATCGATACGGTTTGGTAATTCATAAAATTTGTAATTTGTAGAAGATATGTTTTAAGGTTGTGCAAATATTATATTTTGAAAACACTTATTTTTTTTAATAATAGCAACCCTTATGATTATTTTTGGCACCTCATCAAAGAATTCGAGTTCGATAAAGAGTGAAAAGAGATCTTATCATGAGTTTATTCAAGTTCCAATTTACCTTTAAATTACGATTATCTACAAATCAGTTATATGTAGAGTTTTGAAGGTTTTAATGTGTTATTCTTGAATCTTACTTTTAACTAATAGGTAACTAATATATAATATTCCTTCCTGGTATTAAACTAGTTGGTACCAAAAATTTAACCGAACTAAATTTATACATTAACCCATGTAAAAAAAATTGTTTCGAGTTATTATATTTTTTAGAGTAAAAAGAAACAAGACGCAGTGTGCGATAAAAAGAAATCTGGTACAAGGTTAGGCACAATTAGATATTGCAATTAAGTATTATGTTATAATAATAGTAACAAATTAACTAATTGATAGTCTCCATAAAGTTGTGATATATTTTTTGCAAAGATTTGTCAATTAAAAATCTTCAAGGTGTTTGAGCCCAAAATATAATTTAATAAAATTAAACAGCAACACTTTATACTTTCATAGGAAGTTCAGTAAATATATAATTTAAATCTATTAATTTCTTTTAGGCAGGTTAAAAGATTGTGATCTGACATTGGACTTGGGCTTATTGTGTTGTTGATTCCTAAACCATTACATTATTTGAGGTCAGTGTAGAAAGGAATAATATTTGTTGAAATTAAACTGAGATTTTGATCGCTACCATTCGTAATTAGTAGACCATGTAGCATGACTACTGAAGTCGATATCTTTATTTTGATTGCCGGAATTTTAATTAATAGTTAATTGCAAGGACTTTAAGATTGACGTCATATTTCAGTTACTCCACTTATTAAAAAAATCCCATTCTATTTAATAAATATTAATTATAAGCATTATTGAAACTTTTATAAATAAATAAATTATATTAAAATGGTACTTACCGCATAATATTAGCATCCAAAGCTTCATTGTTATCGTGTAGATCCAACATTCAAATGAAAAATAGCTTTTTATATGAAATGATATAATCGTAAATATCTGCCGAGCGAACTAAGGCACACGCATGCGTTTATCACGGTTCACGATACGAATAACTTTGAGAGCCAACCAAAGCTACGGGTGTTGGTAAGTGGCTAAGTGGTAAGGCTGCGCCGGATCACTCCCTTTTTTCTGTATAAATTCAAGCATATAAACAAAGTGATAGTAGTGCCTACTGATTTAACACGGTCTTATAATCAGGTTCATCAGACACAAGTCTTTAGTTTTGTTGAATAAGGTAACCTAATAATTTTATACGCAAAAGTTTGTAAGAACTGATTGTCAATTGGATGAAACCGTGCAGCATAGATAATAGCTCATAATTTGGAAGACTTATATAACAAGCCTAGAAAAACAGACCCTAGTCTGACTTAGGTATTTAGGTAAATGTAACATAATATTATAACATATTATATACTTACAAGTATGAAAAGCTTTCTTAATATTTAAATGCTGACTTTTACACGTTTTTTTGGCACAATGACATGATTAGGTACAGGAAATTATTTAAAACAGGATACGAAAATCGCTGCCGATATCAAGTGAAAGGTATAAAAAATTTCTTTTAACCATAATATAAATATTAAATTCCTACCATTTTAAAGTTGCATTATATTTAATTTGAGTAGACTATATCACATGATAGGTACTACAGTCCTCGTTAAAATTAATTGTCGAGGGCATTTTCATGAAAATTTACATACCTTCATATATTACTCACAATTTTCAAACAATTGAATTTAAATAGAGACAATATATTGTTGAGTTTCCTTAGTGTAGATAAGAAGAAATACTTCCATATATAAGTACAAATATTCAAAAGGACTCCCACGATTAATTACCGAACAATGACAACAATATGAAATATGAATTGGTATTGTTAGCAGATGTGCTACGAATAATGCGGATATTTTAATGTAATATCTATACGCCTTTAT
Source organism: Colias behrii (assembly GCA_029959065.1). Classification (NCBI taxonomy): domain Eukaryota; kingdom Metazoa; phylum Arthropoda; class Insecta; order Lepidoptera; family Pieridae; genus Colias; species Colias behrii. The sequence continues at coordinate 5,847,376 of JARWMC010000009.1, forward strand.
AGAATCTTGTTATTTTTTCAAATGTTCTGAATCTCTTAAGTAAAGAAATATTATTGATTTGATCACAAATATATACGGTACCTTTTAATTATAAGATGATTATGTTCACTAATATTTCTTTCAATTTTTTCAGGTACAAAATCTTCAAGGAATGGAAACTGTTAAAATTTTTCGCTGTTGTATAAATAGACTGTATAAACAATAGTTTCCATGAGCCGGAAGTCAGATCGACGATACAAAATTTTTGCATAATTGTGTTTACTTACGTAACGTAATGAGTTTCTGATAACGTCAAGTACTGCCTTTGGATGTCCATGGTTCGATGGCTCATATTTTCGGCGCCGTTAGGTACAAATATGTATCGAAGCTTTCACATTCAAGCAATAAAAATAAGAAATGATGAGGCTTTAAATATTTTTTAATTTTACAGCTAATATTGCTTTTCAAAAATATAAGAAGTGATTCGAACGGCAAAATACAGGAATAGCAACCCGATTTTAATTCAAATTGTATGAATTATAGTTAGAATACATTAACTATTTAATTGAACCGCCATAAAGACAAGTCAAAGGTGGTACTTACAATTGAACGTGGATTATTTTTTTTGTATGATTTATTACTTTTATTGTATAATTTTTTACTCACGACGAAACCAGGTTGCTTGTGCAAATTCTTGTTGCCATTTTTTCTCCAATACTACAGCTTGGCCGATTTCGATGGGGAACTATATTTTCTATCACCAAAATTTATATTTGTCATTAAGTTGTATCACCTAATAAATAGATCTATCACCACAAAATATTTTCGTTCTCAGATAAACAAAAATTGTTCCCAGGTATGAATTATCAAATTAATGTTAATATATGTGTAAAATAAGAGATCGATAACCAATAATATTATATTGCATTACATGAATATAAACTTCGTTCTTATAATAACAGTTTTGTTACTTAAATAATAGCTCTGTGCTCAGAATGGTAGATCTGTCACCAAATAAATCGATTATCGATCCCTGACTGCGACTCCTTTTTATTTGATATTTTGTCACCAATACAGTAGTAACATTCTCGTTCTTATAATAACAGTTTTGTTACTTAAATAATAGCTCTGTGCTCAGAATGGTAGATCTGTCACCAAATAAATCGATTATCGATCCCTGACTGCAACCCCTTTTTATTTGATATTTGTCACCAATACAGTAGTAACATTCTATTTCGTTCAGATAATAAATTAATAGTATTCGTTACCAATTTAATACATCAATTTATAATTTTAATGAAAAAATGATCAAAGGGGCGGAGACAAATTGGCGCGACAAGCTGATTATTCAGTGGTTATTATTTTTAAGAATAAATATTGATTATTTTAACTTTAATTAAGTGTTTTATCTACTATTCTGCTAGCCATAAGCCAGCTATTTTAAACCAGCGCTGATTGTTCAGTGGTAATTATTTTAAACAATAAATATTGATTATTTTGACTTTAATTGTTTTATTTACTGCTCTGCTAAAAAATTTATTTAAACATAATTTATACTACCAGTGGAAATTTAGAACCTTGGGAGTCTAGTTAAGTAGCAGAATGTTTTGGTTGAAACGATGATGACAACCCTAATTTTTTATTTGAACTTATTGCAATTTTCTAGTAACATAATATGATTTATTGGTGATCTCTTTAAATTAGTTTGCTTAAATACTTATTAGGACACACCTATTATAATACATACAAAAACATTTATTTGGTACTAGACCTTATATCTCAGGATTTTAGGTGATTTATTGTGGAACTGATTTTGCATTGTTTGGTGACTACATTTTGGTGACAGATCTACTATTTTGAGGACAAACCCTATTATTTAAGAAACACAAAACTAATTAAATTGGTGATAGCTTAAATGATACCCATTTCGATGCAGTTTTCAGTTATGGGGTTCGGTTTGTTTATTTCATGTTCATAAATAGGCTTTACGGTGAAATTTACAATGACACCAGGGGGCGCTGCAGCAAACGTTTGTGCAAATCCATGTTGCTATTTGTCTACAAATTTACTTGGCCGATTTTGATGCAGTTTTCAGTGTTAAGTACTAGTACAGTGTTATGTAGTTTGATATTTTTATATACTAGGTAATTAAATCGAGTTCTACTACCTACTAGGTACTATGTATAAATATGTTCTACTATATATAATACTAGCTGCGCTTCGCGGTTTCACCCGCGTGGCTCCGCTCCTATTGGCCTATAGCCTACTTCGATAAATGGGATATCTAACACCGAAAGAATTTTTCAAATTGGACCAGTAGTTCCTAAGATTAGCGCGTTCCATCAAACAAACTCTTCAGCTGTATAATATTAGTACATATAGAATATAGATATAATATTAGTACCTAAAGATGTAATATGTTGTGTTTTTTTTACAAACACAGATATAGGTACGCGTACGTTACCAACACAACATTGGATTAAAAAAATGGCACACTACGGTCACTACCGCACTTGTGAGCGAAAAAGATATCTACAACTGAAGTAAGATTTGGCTAATAAGCCACATTTCGACGTACCTCTCCCGGAGCGATAATAATCTACACCTTTTAAGTTTTACTTATCAAGTTATAATACCTATACTTTTTACTTACTTTTATTGTTGTTTTAAATGTTTTTCTATTATTATTTTTTTATGTTGTAGTGCATCTGAGCCGATGGTTCGCCTCACCACCTATCCATGAACATTTGCAGAGGTAGGGCCTCTGCATATGTGTTGCGCTTTAACGGGATGAAGAATTCACGACGGGAAGAAATAAAGAATGGACTGGGAAGGGAAACGAAACACTGACACGAAATTGAAGAAATTAGAAAGGGTAGACATTTTTTACGCCTTGTTTAAAATTACAGGCAAATTATTCGCAGATGCTTAGATAGATATTCTGCTCGTTTATTTTATTTCTTTGTGCAGTAATTTTTGCTTATTATATACTACACTAGCGGTCCGCCCCGGCTTCGCCCGTGGTACCTACATGTTTAAACTATCCTATCTCTCAAGTTGGATCGAACTGCACATGGTGTGCGAATTTTATTATAATCGGTAAAGTGGTTTAGGAGTCCATTGAGGACAAACATTGTGACACGAGATTTATTATATACTAGAGGTCCGCCCCGGCTTCACCCGTGGTACATATTTCGCAATAAAAGGTAGCCTATGTCCTTTCTCGGGTATCAAAATATCTCCATACCAAATTTCATGCAAATTGGTTCAGTAGTTTAGGCGTGATTGAGTAACAGACAGACAGACAGAGTTACTTTCGCATTTATAATATTAGTATGGATAGTATGGATTCTGCGACCCAAACAGATTATTGGCTTCCAACGTAAACGTATATCTAGCGTAGTGTCGGTAGTATATTTCAAGATTTTACTTGTATATATTACGAATCTAATGCTTCTGTTAATAATTTATATGATAATTAAATCATTTTTTTTCTTCCAAATAACAATAGCAATCCATAAAACTTTATCGATGATTCTTAAATAGGCGCCAGATGCATATTTCTTAATAACTATGAATAAAAAATACTTGTCATCTGAACGTAGCTAACGCTAAGCGTTCTAACAGACCAAGAAGCTTATATCTAATACACTGGAGATTTCAGTATGAACATTAACTTGTAACAAGAAAATATGACGTTGAATGACGCCTGTATGTTTTTTTATCCCTTTCACACCTAACTTGGCAAGTTGGTGTGAAAGGGATAAAAAAACATACAGGCGTCATTCAACGTCATATTTTCTTGTTATAAGTTAATGGTCATAGTGCAATCTCCAGTGTATTAGATATAAGCTTCTTGTAACAGACGAACGGCAAGTTGTGAATGGCAGAGGCTACTTCAGCCGTCGCCACATATCGACGTCAGTCGTCGAACCGTCGCGTCGGTCGAACTGCCGCCGATGCGCAGTCGATATGACGTGGCGACGGCTGAAGTAGCCTCTGCCATTCACAACTTGAGGTTCGTCTGTTAGAACTCTTATACTGCAAGCAAAACCCAGGCAAAACTGATTAATACTAAAATATAGTTATACTTAAAGATAATTAAAGGTAAGAAACATATCTATGCAAAACTACAATAAATATAGAGTCCTATTTCATCAGTTGAATATTTTTTTTTGTTTTGAATTTTCGTTTTATTAATAATAAAACTAAACTTATAAAGATAAAAATAAAATTGTTCTAATTCATAAAGTTATGCAATTGATGAAGCCTTCAGATCAAAATATAAAATAGATATGTGTATTGTACCGGAAGGAAGTTGGCGCGGAAAGTTTTTTTTTTTTAATTATTAATATCTCAAAAAATTGCTCCTTAAATGCTCCATCAGAATCTGTAATTGCTCCACTTCTATAATTATGAGTTTATTTATAATTAATTTTTAAAAAAATCCAAATACTGAAAACTTGATTTCCCTATAGAATGAAAAATATTCACTTTTCATAAAAAAATTTTTTACAAAAAAATTGCTCCCGATTTGCTCTATCAATTACAAAAAAAAAATATTTAATTTTGATAATTTTTACAATAATTAACTGAAAAACTATGTTTGCATAGTTAACTACCTACTGCGCTGTGACGTCATCAATTGTCGTTGCGATGCATAAGGGCCATATTTACATGTATCAGCACTGCAGCGATATCTATAGACCTTAATGTTTATGTTTTCTTATTTATATTATTTACTAGATTTCCGCCCGCAGCTTCGCCCGCGTTTTCAAAGGAAAACCCGCATAGTTCCCGCTAACGCAAACGATAGCAACTTGACACCGAAACATGAAACAAGCGACTGAAACACAAATTAATTAAAAATTACTTGAAGTTTTAATAATACGAATAAACGTAGGTAATATGCGAGTTTAGGGATGGGTAGGGAAATGTTTATAAACATACCTATAATAAGAATGATTTTAAATACATAATAATATCTGTTCCTTTCAACATTTGCTAGATGAAACTAAATAATTAAAATATGTCGCATGGATATAGAGTATAAATAGCAACATAAGGTAAATTTTAAATAATAATATTATTCCCAGCATTAAATGATAAAACTTATTAATGTCATTTCATGGTACTTTTATATTAAATTGTAATATGATTGTGTTTTATTTAATTATTTATTTTTATATTAGAAAGATAAGTAAAATAGAATATTAAATAAACAACGGAACCGTATTTTTAAAAGGCTAATAATATCTATGCGACATAATATTTTAATTATTTAGTTTCATCTAGCAAATGTTGAAAGGAACAGATATTATTATGTATGTATTTAAAATCATTCTTATTATAGGTATGTTTATAAACATTTCCCTACCCATCCCTAAACTCGCATATCACGTTTATTCGTAATATTAAAACTTCAAGTAATTTTTTTTAATTACTTTGACTGACCGGTTGGCGTTGGTAGTGGCCCTGCCTTCCAAGCCAGAGGTTGTGGGTTCGATTCCCACCCGGGGCAAATATTTGTGTGATGAACATAGATGTTTGCTCTGTGTCTGGGTGTTAATTATCTAAATAAGTATTTATTTAAAATTATATATGTATGTTTATCAGCCATCTGGTTTCCATAACACAAGCGAAAGCTAAGTATGGGATCAGATTGTGCCGTGTGTGAAAACTGTCCTGAAATATTTATATTTAATTAATTTGTGTTTCAGTCGCTTGTTTCATGTTTCGGTGTCAAGTTGCTATCGTTTGCGTTAGCGGGAACTATGCGGGTTTTCCTTTGAAAACGCGGCCGAAGCCGCGGGCGGAAATCTAGTAAATAATATAAATAAGAAAACATAAACATTAAGGTCTATAGATATCGCTGCAGTGCTGATACATGTAAATATGGCCTTTATGCATCGCAACGACAATTGATGACGTCACAGCGCAGTAGGTAGTTAACTATGCAAACATAGTTTTTCAGTTAATTATTGTAAAAATTATCAAAATTAAATAATTTTTTTTTGTAATTGATAGAGCAAATCGGGAGCAATTTTTTTGTAAAAAATTTTTTTATGAAAAGTGAATATTTTTCATTCTATAGGGAAATCAAGTTTTCAGTATTTGGATTTTTTAAAAAATTAATTATAAATAAACTAATAATTATAGAAGTGGAGCAATTACAGTTTCTGATGGAGCATTTAAGGAGCAATTTTTTGAGATATTAATAATTAAAAAAAAAAAACTTTCCGCGCTAACTTCCTTCCGGTGTGTATTGTAATAGTAAAAATGAACCTGCTCTCTTTAATTTCAGGGTATTATTTTATGCATCAGCAAGTTTAATATCCATTCAGTCCTTTGCGTTTTAATAATAACAGGGTTTAGTAAATAGAGACAACAATTTTGGAAGATTATGAGGCTGCTAAATACTTTATTGGATAAGGCGTTGGCAAGACACGAAATCAACAAATATCAAGACGAAAGTTCACAGTATCATCACTGGTTTGAAAAGATTTATTCAAGTGCAAAAAAGGGACAATAAAACAATAGACACACAATGTTTTATTTCATATTTTTCATTTATTGGTATTCTTAAATATAATTTTGCGTTCAATATTTACACATATAATTTAAATTATGAAGAGGTAAATATTTTTAGAACCTCCATTACACAACTCAGTTTCGTATACATAGAAATATATAGTAACAATAACAAATAGTTCCGTTTGTTCATCATTTCAATGCTTATTAAAAAAGCCTTACTCCACATCCTCACTGACACGTATGACACAATAATTCACACCTGACAAAAACCAGAAACACCTTCACGTAATATTTAACTGGTGTTATTTTCTCAATGGCATGTTATTCGTCATTACCAAAAATTTCAAGTATAAAAAAAAATATGTGAGTAAATATTTCCATATAGGTAGATATTATAATATAAATTTATAAAGAATAGAAAAAATTCGATCACGAGGCGGGACTCGAACCCGCATCCTTTCGCGCCATTCCGGGGCGGATGCCTGACCAATTCAGCCACTCGTGACCCGCCAGAGCAATCGAATTTATTCTATTCTTTCAGTTTTTATGTGTCAAAGGGACACACCGCGCGCCATCTATTGAGGTGATAAACAACCATCTCAACCAACACGAAACACTTTACAGTGAATACAATATTGTAACGATGGAACACGACCTTTTTTGTTGAAATTGATATTTTTGGTTAAGGCATTCAAATGCTTTATAAATATAAATTTATAAAGAATAGAAAAACTGAAAGAATAGAATAAATTCGATTGCTCTGGCGGGTCACGAGTGGCTGAATTGGTCAGGCATCCGCCCCGGAATGGCGCGAAAGGATGCGGGTTCGAGTCCCGCCTCGTGATCGAATTTTTTCTATTCTTTATAAATTTATATTTATAAAGCATTTGAATGCCTTAACCAAAAATATCAATTTCAGATATTATAATGTTTTTCCGAACATTTTGTGAAATAACTGATGTGCTAAAAATTTGATTGTGGTATACAAAAATAAAATATTGGTATTACAAACAGTGCATCAGAAATATAAATAAAGATATCGATTTCCATCTGTCTTTTCATCGAGATAAATAATTTTATGAACAAGTTTATGTATTCATTTAATATTCCTCATTATAATAACTAGACAATTGTAATATTATTATCTAGTTTTAAATAGTACCTAAATTATACATGATGCTCATCCCATTACAATTTTACTATAATACATAAAATTTGTTTTTTTTTTCTTGTTAACTTTTCATCCGTTGTTCACACAGTACATTAACAAAATCTTATTCTTAATTGGCAGTACAATATCACATTTCAAACAACCTTAAAAGGAACGATTCGACAAGTACCTTACGTCCTAACATTATCTTACAAAAACTTACCTTTATTTTATACCTACAAGAATATTTCGTCGACGAGTTTCTTATCGATCACTCTGTGTGGTTTCGGTTTAGATTGTTTTTTCCTTCGTCTATAGAGCCTCGCATTTAGCGGGTATAGTGCTGGTGAAAGAGCACATCGAACATTGAACCACCAGTCACAAGACGCGACGCCTTGCGAGAACACTGTACCGTTGGGACAAAGGAACGACGCTTGGCGACCGTCTATGTCACAGTAGTGCCAGGCTGGAATACAATAAATGAATAAATAAATATTATAGGACATTATTACACAAATTGACCTAGTCCCACAGTAAGCTCAATTAAGGCTTGTGTTGTGGGTACTAGGCGACGATAAATATAATATTTAATAAATACATATATAGATAACACCCACAATATAATAGATATACATGATATAAATATATGTATAAATAATAAAATGAAGTCTCGTGTCCCTAGATTTTCTTTAGGGACAAGTAGGTGATCAGCCTTCTGTGTCCTGCCAGACCGAGACATTTTTTTGTCTTAGTCTACACCAGGAATCGAACCCAGCACCCCTCGGTCCTACGCTCACGCGTCAACCACTGTACCAAGAATGTATTGTCACCTATGCTTGATAAGAAAGTTTGAATTAAATCTGTCCTTTTAAAGTGGGCCAAAATCGAGTCTAAAGGTTACATACAAATATATCTACAGATGAAGCTAATAAAAGTGTGTGTTGATGATAGATAAAAAACACGATATAAAAAAATTAGGGTTAAAACATCAGTTAATAATGTGATCTCGTATTTACTATGCTATAGGATTACACATATCATGTAAGTGGTTGATTGAGTTGTGAAGACAGACAACAAATAGACGTAACGTGATATTTTTATATAGTTACAATACACATGTTACCAATTTCGAAGTAGGTATACAGGGTGTAATCGTTAAGTGTGCACAGGCGATTATTCCGAAACTATTGCAGATATCAAAAAACTTTTAACTGATATCGAAAGCCCTTTACCTAATAAGTAAAATGATAATAATAATTAATAACGTTTTAAAAATAAAACGGGAAATATCCAAAAATTTTACATCAAACACGCCCATACATTTTGTATGAGATATGACTATCCCCAACATGTAATATGAAAAGTTTTGGTTCTTTTTTTGGTTTTGTGCTTAAATTACTTCGCAAATTTTAATGAAAATTCATTTAGAAACTGTAAATAGAGCTCGACGTGGAATACAATGGTATTCCAAAACGAGGATGTCACTTCGAACATTTGCTTTGAATACAAAATGTATGGGCGTGTTTGATGTAAAATTTTTGGATATTTCCCGTTTTATTTTTAAAAAGTTATTTTCGTCATTAGATACAGGGCTTTCGATATCAGTTTAAAGTTTTTTGATATCTGCAATACTTACGGAATAATCGCCTGTGCACACTTAACGATTACACCCTGTATAGATGATTTTTCTACTCTAAGTATAATAAATTATCACTATGTCAAAATTATTTCTGTTTACAGTCTACGTAATTTTTAATGTGAATCTGCACTATAAATCAATGGAACAAAGGAAAAAAGCCTTCAGTTCAGATCTTCGGTATTTTCATTAAGTCACGCCAGGTATTGCGCATTTCTATTTATATATTCACACACAATCGATGAAGTATAAGTATGTATTAATAATAATCAAACTAAACATCTTCAAAATGTTTATAAACGGCTATTTTGATATTGATCACAAGAAGATCCAAATAAAAATACCAAATCCATAAAAATTGCAGATTTCACGGCTATAAAAATATAATTAAAAAATATCTGCACTGCGGAAGTTGCGCAAACTTGAATCATTAATAAATATAGTATTTAAAATATTTTATGATCATTGGCTCGTTATGAAACGAAGATCTTAATAGCTATCTATGTTCATTTACATATATGTTTTCAACATATTTTTAAAAGCACATTAACTTGTGCAGTGCAGCGAGAATGCTGATAATTGCTGTTTCTTTCTTAATTCACTTAGTTTGTTATGAAATGGGCAATTTCTGTTCAAACTGTATACCGCTGGTACATATACGGAAGTAAGACCGTGCCTAATACATTCTATACTATTTTGTTCCAGTCAACAACAGTAGTGGCTGGCTTTAATTAATGGTCGGAAATTTTTTGATAACATTACAACACACACTAGAAACGGATTATATTATTATCCGAGTTCTTTTCCGATTTCAAGAATACTTAAATTTGCAAAAAACAAATTCTGATATTGTTTGAACTATTGCCCTAACTGTATTATATATCTACTGTCATGAAATTGTTTTACTTTTGAAGCAATATTTTATTATTTCGACTGATCTGTTTCTGTTTTTTGTGAGATACCTACTATTAATGATGAAGATCTACATAAAAAATAAATAAATAAAGTTAATATACATATATACATATATACATCAAACAACGCGGAAATCACGAAACAAATTATAATTATTGATGATACTATTTCGATAAAGTTCCAGATCAGTTTTTGTTATAATTAGATGACCTCATGTCCGCGTGAGCCTGCATCCTAATCATCTCAACACGATCGAGGTCAAAGTTACCAATATATTAAATACTTCTTAAACGTTCCTTCACGATTATATTATTAAATTATCCCTGAAGGCACAGCTACGATAAAATAAGAAGATAAGGGTCGAATTTAATAAGCTAAAATCATTATCCTTTAATATTTTATACATAAACTAATTTTAATTTGTAGTAATAAATATATTTTTTTAATACAGCCAGACCTTCTTATTGCAAAGGCATTGGCAATTTTCTACATAAGGAATGAATAACTTTGTTACAAGTTTTATTAATTTTATTTCAATGCAAGGAGTAGGTATATCTCGCGTGGTTTTTCTGTTTATTTTTAATCACCAACTGTACAGTAATACTCATGAATGGTTTTAAAATTCAATTGATCAATGCAATCAGATATGAGATACACATTATCTTTAAATCTCCATTCGTAACAATGTCGTAGACTGTAAACGTTATCGCATAATTTGATATTTCAACTTCCTGAAAATATAAGTTCGAGTTATATACAATTAAACTCATTAATCATGAAATGGCTGACGTATAATGTTGTCTGTAATCTAACCCAAATCATTAAAATATAAAGTCAAGGTGAACCGTGTTAATCGTTGCAAATACAATATTCTCACACTGGTTCTGCCCCTTTTATACATATTATAGCCTGCCTATTTATATGTTTTGGTTGAAATATTACAGTTAATTTACATTTATGTAGGAAATTACAGGAACCTAAAGTAATTATTTGTGTTTTTCTTCCATAAATTTACAGATCACTAACGACTTCCGTTAAACAACTTTATTATTAGTCATTTTATTTGGGGAATAATAAAACGAGCGACTGAAAATAAAGTGAGCGTGTGAACTGTGTGATTACATTACTATATGAGCGACTAAATACTAGTTGAGCGAATAGATTACTAAGTGAGCGACTAAATTACGCTCATCTAGAGCGACTAAAAACACTAGAATAAATTGTTCAAATAGTTATTTGATAAAACTTTCAAAAACAAATTGAACTGATATAGTATTTTTCAAAGTGATTTTTCTATTCGAAATACCTCGATTAAGATAAAATGCCACTCAGTATAAATAAATCATATGCCAAATAATGAAAATAATACAAGACGTAATTTTGTCACTCAAACAATTAATATTAGGTCGCTCAAATATTATGAAGCTGCTCATTTTGTATTTTATGTAACGCAAATTAATGTTTGCTAGTTGCTGATCTATTAATTTTTCATCGCTTGCAGTCAGTCGCTCACTTAGTAATTCTGTTACCCCAATTAATTATTTTTGATAACTAAAACTTTAATTTACAGTCACTCGTTTAAATACTACTCATTTTATTTGATATTTAAACATGCATTTAATTGTTTATTAAATATAAAGGTTATACCTTGACAACGAGTTTCCATGTCAGCAAAGAAGCCAGGATAGGGCTGATCGTCGCAGTAGAAGTTTGTGTAAGGAACAGCTCCTAATACAGGATAGTCTGTGCCCGGTTTTCCTGAAAATTAAATCCATTTTATTAATTTAAATATATGTACTAGTTGACCGGAAAATATAATCTATTTTTGAAATTGTTTGTCAAAAATCTATAGTTAATTCAGATAACTCATATTATTACAAGTTACAACGCGTTGATGTCTTTAGTACTGTACAATTACTATTAAGTGTAGTTACACGAATTTAAATTTCAAATGTATTAAAATTTATACAAATTATAAAATCTACTAATATATCCTTCTATATATACATAATTATGTATATTGAAAGGCGAAACTCATGCAAGAGTAACTTTTAAACAAGCATTATATATATTGCTTCTTAAACTTAAATCTTAAATAAGTATATGTAGCAAGTGTTTGATAAGGAAAGTTCACTTGGACAAACTTTCACTACACTGACCGCTTAAGTATTAGCTAGAGACGGGAAGAGGTGGTTGTAGAGGCTAAGACAAATAACTTACTGTTAATCTGTTTGCCGATTAGAGAAACTCTTAAGCAAGATATTTTGGTATCCGTATATAGTAGTATATTAATTATCTGTAGTATTAAGTATACAATTGTTAGGTATTCCTTAAATTTATACTGGCTACCTTCATTCATTCCTGATGCATGCATTTCTTTAATTACTTTTAATAAAATATGTTAGACTGTCGAAACTAAAAAGGATTGGCATTCATTTTTTCTTACCAATAAATATTCCTATAAAATACTATCACGTTATCTCTTGCACGCTCATCTTAAGTTTTCTGCTACAAGAGATCTTTTACGATGGCACAAACCTCAAAAAATTAAATATTTAATGTGTGTCTAATAAAGCACTATTGACTACAAAAAATGCTAGCAATACAAGTTACGTTGGTTTGCTTTACCATAAAAACTAGTCTTTATTTATGCATGAAGTCATTCAACAATATTGAATTTACGACTCTCGGGAAATCGAGAAAGTTCTCATAACCTTTAGCCTTTGTTAAGTATGCGCGGAACCTACAAATTAATACACATTATATAATTCTTGTTTGCATGTATTTGTTGGGCATTCTATTGCTTTTAAATATTTGTGAAATAAAATAGTTAATTGAGTCGAAGTAGTAAAGTAATGATTAGCTTATTAACAATGATATATATATAAAAATCTATATTTTAGAGTAGGTGATGCAGATAGTAATCGTGAATCGGTGATGCGTCGTAGTACACCAATTATTGTATACCTTCTCGGTATTTTTAACATATCTGCAGGTATACATTCATAAAATATTGCATTCTAAACAAAAACGCCCTTTCTGTATAGCAATATAGCTACCATAGGTATCTATCCATTACCTACTATACATTTACCATACTTTAAACTTTTATTATATTATATTTATATTATATAGGCAGTAGGCACGCATCTTTTGGAATGAAGATATAGGTATTTATGACCAATAAACGAAACGATGCCTTAATGGAATATTATGATACTTGAGCTGCGTGAATACGAGCAACAAAAATTTAATTTTCAAATCCGGTTGGTGCCGTGGTTGTCAATGGAAAAGTGCCTTGTAAAGATTCTAATTTTTTATCTCATATCATACCATACAATAGTTTGGAATCTATACTAATATTATAAAGCTGAAGAGTTTGTTTGTTTGTTTGATTGTTTGTTTGTTTGTTTGTTTGTTTGAACGCGCTAATCTCGGGAACTACTGGTCGACAGATTTGAAAAATTCTTTCGGTGTTAGATAGCCCATTTATCGAGGAAGGCTATAGGCTATATATCATCACGCTAAGACCAACAGGAGCGGAGCAATGCGGGTGAAACCGCGGGAAACAGCTAGTCAGTAATAATCATAATGTATAAAAGAAACTGAAGAAGTTGAGAATTTCAACATCTTAATAGTTATGGTTAGGGGGGAATACAAAACAGACTGCCAGATAAAACTACAATAAAATTATTTTGTTATAATAATTTTTATGCAATATTAGCCTGATTGAACTTAAGATACCTACAGCTGAAATATTAAAATCACGACTGACTTCGCGAATTAATGAACATTCGAAATCGATTTACCGCAAGGCGATGTGCTTTTCGTAACGATATCTATTGCCGGCAGACTCTCCTTTCTATTGATATTGGATGAATAAAATTTTAATCTGTCGTAATCGTATTTTGTAACGAGTTTATTGGCAAGTATTCATAGAATTTTCAGAAGTAGATCTCTCACGAAGAATTTTTTAACGGGGCCATTTAATCAATATTTAACTAACTCTGTAAATACGTATAAATATTACAAAAGGTTCAAGATAATAGCAACACCGCGACCAAAATAATAGAGCAACAAATGTATAGTAAAAATAAAAATGACCCAACAAAAGCTAAGGTCGGCGTGGAGAGGCAAAACAAGGTCATCATTCACACGTTTATGTAATAATTTGAGATGACTCGGTAATTTATACTTTATTTGTAACATTGACAATGAAATAATGTAATTTATATCACGATTTATTGATAAATTTTGCAAACATAGCTTTACGGACAGAAATATGGATGCCCACGTTTAAATAGGTATATTTCGTTTCAATATTTATTCAATGTTAAAAAATTTCTTGGCAATATACCTATTATGAGAAAAGTTACATTTTCTGACATATGCGTTTTAAACATATATCTATTGTTTTGTTAATAAGTTTCACATGGTAGGAACATGCAAAAACATTCATATTGCATCGGTGCCTAGTGCCTACTTATAGCACGTTAGTAACCTTGTCATATGTTCATAAACCATTGCATAATCGTTTACTTGCAGCACGAGCTACGCATTACGCAAAATATTTTTTTATAAATTGCTTCTAGTTAATTCCCCGCTTATCTTCAAGTAGTTAAAACGATATAAATGTCAGAGAGAATATAGTTTGTATCAATTTGCCATAACAATTATTATGACAGTTGTTAACAATATTGTAACAGTACCTATAATTAACTTCACCATATTAACATGCACATTTTTACAAAAAAAGTTTCTTTTTTTTAGGAATAAACACGCTGGTGTTGGTGCATCAATATTCTCTTACCAATGCATTTCTGCATGAATTAATGCTAAGTAATAAAAATTATATTCAACAATATAAAATTGATTAATTTATTATGACTATTTACAATTAATATCTACCTGTTTAAATGTTTTACTAGTCAAGATCGTTTAAAATCTTAAAATTTTATATAAACCGCAGCAAAGATTACATTTTCAAGGCTCTCAATTGCAAAAACAAGTTATCAAACTCATAATAGTCGATAATAATTGTAGATTGGTCCTCTTCAAGGAACCAGATAGACAGGATCCGCTCGGTTATAATTAATTTACACATCGATTTTAATTAAATGATAACTCAAAATGTTTAAAAATGTTTTCAAATAATTAAGCTTAATTAGATGTGTACTGAAATTTATAGTTGTAAAGTGTATGTCGCAAGGCGGGCTATGAACATTGTGGCGCAAGTTAGTGCGGCTGCAAACATACCTACGTCTTTCACAGAATAATACTCATAATGTGAATAACATTATTGTTATCATGCTTTTAGTCCTGGTCTAAAATACGTGATAGATGTTCAAATTCAAATTCATTTTTTTAAATACCCTAAGTAAATACCTATAGTACAACATCATAATATTTTTATTTGAATCGTTAATCTATAACGAGACTACCTATGAAACAAAATATACCCAGGAACTTTCTAAGCTTAAAAACGTAATCACCGTCTAAACATTGCTTCTATATAAACTGAAACCATACTTCGTACATGCAATGCCAAAGATTTGAAATCATTTTATTTAATGATATAAATACAAAGAGGCGGATGCGGCTCTGACTAATGTTTACACTTTACAAAAGCTCAGTTTTGAAGGTCATCTACTTTAATGGGTATCATCACTCAGAAGACTGATTTATTTGCTGAATGTATCCATGTTGTGAATTAATTTGACTTAGCTTAGAAACAAGCCTTATTTTAAATTATTTGATTTCTCTAGTTCTTTATTTAGACATACCAACAGAGTACACATAAAAATTATAACAATTAAATCTAAACAACTAACAAATATTAATATGATGTATGTCGTAGATTTGCTCATTTCATGAAATGATTGATCATTTCATGAAATGGTCGCATTTCATGAAATGGCCAACATAGTTTGATCAGATCGTTAAATCGTCAATGTTTCACGATTTGGTCATCCACATTTGGCCAGATCGTATAAAAAATACATGTAGAGAGTCCATAAAATATTAAACAATTCAGAATATTTTAAGAACTTGTTTATTGTCATTTAAGTTAGTGCCGCGGCAGCGGCCGGCGAATGCCAGAAGCGAGGTTTTTGCAATAGAAAACAGTTAGGTATAAACAACGCACGAGCCGAGCGAGCAAAGCGAGCGTGCCGCGGCAGCGGCCGGCGAGTGCCAGAAGCGAATCGCTTTTTAAAAAATAAACAATTATAATAACATAGTAGGATATATAAATATAGTTGTATGTAGTTATATGTATAGGATTTTAGACGCATTTTTTCTTCAATATAAGATATCCGCATTTTCCATAGTACTCGAACCTCTTCGTCGTAAATTCTTTGCTATGGCTTTCTTCATATTATAATTAAACGAATTGTGAAGTTTTTAACTGCGAATAATTAAATTTTCGCCAGCGGCCGCCATCTTATCATATAAACACAGCGCTTGCAGCGCCTCTACCAATAATTAATGTAACTATTTTACGATATGATCAAATAATATTGATTATTTTTCCGACCCAAATATCGACCAATAGAATTGCACCATTCGATGTCACGTGGTACAACCTACATGGTATTATACTGATAATTTTTTGAAAATTTTCTCTGGTCGTTGACGTCAAACTGACAGGTTGAATTCAATTGTGAAATTATTGGCCGACATTTGGGACGGAAAAATAATCCCCCGAATACCACACGAGCTTCAAAATTATCTGGCATTTCCCTCAAGGTTCCCTGCAAACAAATAAAGTCGTCAAGTTTTTCAGGAAAAATCACTCGCGCTTTGCGCTCGTGATTTTTTAACCTTGACTAAAAACTTGACTCCTTCATTTGTTTGCAACGAACCTATCGGAAAATACCCGATAATTTTGAAGCTCTTGTGGTATTATAAGTGATCATTTCATGAAAAAACCGCGCGTTTGGTTGGCCATATCGAAAAACGATTTCTTATCATTGATCTGCTCAAACCACATCATGATGTGGCCAATAGACATTCAACCATTTCATGAAATGAGCAAATCTACGATATGGCCACGACATATACACCAATTACAGGTATGCACAAGAAAACTTATATAATTACGTTACTGTTATTAAACTACACTTGCATATTCTAAATGGCTTCTAACTAATGAATTAAAGAGTAAAATTTTGGTCTTTGATTTTGTGTTTCTTTAAAGAAAACCTAACAATCTACTGGCCTTTTTAACGATAGCATCAATGTGTGAGCAAAAATTTAGTTTACTATCAACTAGGATTCCTAAATCGCGGATCTCATTACCAGTTTCTATATTCTGACCATTAATGACGTAAGATGCTAGAACTGGTTTCTTTTTTCGGGAGAGTTGTATGAAGAAACATTTTTTAGCATTAATTATCATACTGTTTTTATTACACCAATCTTCCAACCTACTAAGATCCATTTGTAAATCTGAGATATCATGTTGTGTTTTTATAGTTTTAAATAATTTTAAATCATCGGCAAAAACAGAATAATTCTTTTTTTTTTTTTTTTTGAAAACAGAACATAGGTCATTAATAAAAATCGTAAATAATATTGGCCCCAGATTTGACCCTTGAGGTACACCTGAGTCAGATATGTAACAGTTGGACACATATACTTTTACCGCCACACTCTGTTTTCTATTTTTAAGTAACTGGTAAGCCAAGCAGGCAATGATCCATGTACCTATGCCGAGAGATTCAAGTTTCAATAGAAGGACATCATGCTGCACCACATCAAACGCACTAGAGAAGTCAGTATAAATTGTATGAACTTCATTGCCTTTGTCAACTTCGTTCGAAACAGTGGATATATAAGAAACCAGGTTTGTTTTAGTAGATCTACCCTTTTGAAAACCGTGCTGGTTACCTACTATCAATGAAACTGGAAGTATGACTTGCGATAACGGGACACAAAAGAGATTCAAATAATTTAGAAACACATGATAAAATTGAAATTGGATTTAGTCATATAAATAATTTTACCATCTTGATCAATTTGAAAGCATACCTCCAGCTCCACGTCGGACGTCGATCAGCCGACTGAGATCCCAAAGGGATTAGCATAGAATAGGTAAGACTATAATACGCTATAGGAATATATAAGAGGCTTCTTAATACATAATTCAATACTTATAACGAATCCGTTACCTAATCAACTGATTACCATAAATTAAATTCGTGCAAACAATTAATTATCTGCTTTCCTTATTAAAACAATACCTATACGTTAGATCATACTGTCATCACGTAAAATGCAAGGCAAAAAATTATGTCTGTCGAGTAATTTAGCTGCGTTAGGTAACGCTGCATTATTACGAAACATTCAATTCGACGTATATAGTACCCGTGATACACCCACACTCTATCTAAACGTGAGATGCCGTGTTCACTTCGACAATTAAACGATTATTCGTCGATATGTCTATCTATTAGTTCCCTGTCAAAAATAACGTGAGTGTAGGAAATAGTTATGGTTATGAGTTATCACGCTATATGTCAATAGAATCCGATACAAGGTTGAGTGACCTTCCTGATAAATATAAAACTTAAAGAAAAATCGCAATGCCAACATTTCGCTGTGCTTTATTAAGAATAGCCAGTTGAGTAGCGGAAAAAGTAAACGTTATGGTTACACACACATATGCACATTATGTTAAAAAAAACTCATTTGTTGCACGATTAAATGCTTTCCCCGACGACCTTGATCCACTTTTCATATGTAAAAAGCTCATTAAGGAACTGCGCATATTGTACAAAGTTTTTTAAATCGTGCAAATTACATAATTGATATATTTCTTGTAATAAGTGGACTTTTCCAATACAATTATTCGGAATTTGGAAAAATTAATAATTTACTTAGATAACGACTATGTAATTTTAAAAAATAAAACTTAGAATATTTTCATGCACATGAAACTTAACACGAAAGGAATAAAATAAGGGAATAAACTTTAAAACTTCTTAAAAATGTTGAATCCCTTTTATGTATTGAACTTGGATAAGCTTATTTTTTACGAGAGCATTGCAATTAGTAAAAATATAATATATAGTTATAATAATATATTACATATTATGCAGACAATCGTCATTATGCGCCCAATTTTTATAATATATATAAATTTATACTTATTTTTACAAATTATTACCTACTATGTCAATTGAAAGACTTCATAAGATCCGTATTAGTCAATATGAATAAAGACCCAAATGGGTCATTATTGACCCATTTTGTGGGTCAATAATGACCCACAAAATTTCGGGTCATTTGTAACAGGATGGCGGTTCTACAGGGGTCTTAGTAAGCAATGACAAAAAGAAAAATGATGGTCAGAACGCTGATACCGGATACCTTAAGATACTGTAATATAAAATACTAGATTTCCGCCCGCGGCTTCGCCCGCGTTTTCAAAGGAAAACCCGCATAGTTCCCGTTCCCGTGGGATTTCCGGGATAAAACCTATCCTATGTGTTAATCCAAGTTACCCTCTATATGTGTGCTAAATTTCATTGTAATCGGTTCAGTAGTTTTTACGTGAAAGAGTAACAAACATCCATACATCCATACATCCATACATCCATACTTACAAACTTTCGCCTTTATAATAGTATTAGGATTACAGTATCTTAAGATAAAATATTATAGTATCTTCACCGTGTGTGACGCGCTTAAGAGCATTACGTCAATGTGAAACATCATCTTCCCACATTACATGAATGCATTATACACCTGAGAAAAAATCATTTATCGACACGTAATTCAATACTTGTTGAGATGGTTGATTGATTGCTGTATGAATTCTTCACAAGAATACCTTCATATCGACCTCAAGTGGGAACAGAATGTCACGGCAATTACCTCATTATATTGGCAGAGCACTTCAAGCTTTTCGCACATAATTTAATGATATTAATTGTACAACACTCTCATAACATTTTAGTCAAATTCGTCAATGACAATAGGTGGGTTACTTAATATTAATATATATATTAAACTTATTGTAAGAGTAATAGCCAATAGGCTGTTACAGGTAAATTAGCTTGGAGAAATTTTTGCGTTTGTAGTAGTGTATGGTCAGCAAATAAAATAAAACAACATTTTATTTTTAGTTTTTATTTTATACAGGGTTACTTGTAAAACACCAGCAACCTCGCAGGACAAGATAGCTAACATCATAAGTAACAACATTTGTTCTACGACTTTTGGCATAACGCAATAAATTATTTTTAAATGATTTTTTAAACTTTTATTGTACTCTCCTTACATTTGTAAGTCTATGTTCTATTAATTATCGGATGGACGACGCGACGCCCCCTTCCCCCTCTCGTTCGCTTTTTGTTTACGTAATTTTTGGGAGGCGTAGAGTTTATAATATTCAGACGGAAAATTAAATGAATATTTATTTTTGTATGAAAATAAAATCTAACAAATTATCAAAAGTCGAAATGTTGTTACTTATGATGTTAGCTATCTTGTCCTGCGAGGTTGCCGGTGTTTTACAAGTAACCCTGTATATATAAGGGATTTTAAATTAAACTATATGTGTTTCTCCTCTGAAAAAGATGAGACTTTATTTTAATATTTGCACATTTAACATACATATAACTTTTACATTAACAATGTTACTAAAATGAAAAATTTACTAACCTGAAAAAGAAACGACATTTAAAGTTTAATTCTTTAGTTTGAGAAGTCAAAGGCTTGCCTCGACCATGTTTTAACACTGGAGCCATATTGAATTAACAATATAAAGTTACAACACTTACACACAAATTAAACACTAGTTATGGCCCTGCCTTCATACAAAACTGCTGAATACGCCGTTCGCACGGGAATAGAATGTGGATGCGATTTCCCTTAGTTAGCATCCAAGCTTACGTCTTTATAATTATTAAACTGTATAAATTCATTCTTTAACTCCGGTCTGCATCGTGCAGACATGGGTGTAAAAGTCTCATTTTAGCTATTAAATGTAGTTTTAAAGTACATCTGAGTTTTCATTTGGGGCCTCCGGCTGCGGGACATGTAATTCACTTCAACAAATATTATAACAATAATAACAAATAATAACAACAATCAACAAATACAAAATTTATCAATTAAACTACGTACATAATAATTATAATTTTTGAATGAAATGTGCTTTATGTTCTAACGGTACCAAACGACTGCACGTGGCACCTGCGGACAGCGTAAACTGGTTTATTCTGGTTTTGTGCGTGTTTCCACTTTCCACTATCAAGTGACGATTTATTTATTTGTTTTGTTTCGTAATTATTATGGTCAAATATTAATTATGAAACAAATTATTATGGACACGATATTTTATTGTTTCACGGTAGTCGCCTTGTCGTTTGCTCAAGGACGTAAAATTGAATGATATATTTTTTTTTATAAAGTCAAAACCATTTTCTTTCAAATAAAAACTTGTTTTTATTGAAAACAAAAGTGTTGCTAGGAATAAGTATAAAATTAAATAGTAATGTTAGGATATCGAAACATTTTTGTATAGGCCAGAACGATATAGTGGAAACGCGCTCTAAGATCTGAGTAATATACACACCACTACATATGCAAAAATTTCTCCAAGCTAATTTACCTGTAGTACATTTTGTGCTTTTCAACAGAGCAATTGTTTACGTCGAATGCAAATTTTATTATTTCTAATAATAGTTACATAGTTACAGTGCAATCACCACAGGCAATCACCTATCGTCCCCTCGTTGGATCCACTAGAAACATATTTTAAAGGCCGATCCAATAATAATTTATGCTATATGTACCTACACTATACTAAAAAAAATAAAGCATTTCGAATGAATCTAAAAAAACTTTGAACTTACTGAAGTAACTATTAAGTAGTTTTTATGCTTAGAAATAAAATATTTATAGTCAACTTTTAAAAACAGTCTTGAAGCAATTGGCAAACTTGAGTGACATCCTGTGTCCCTCAATCTTTAAACATCCAACCAACTAAACTACTTTTAACGTTTTTCAAATATCGACTTTAACTAAAGCAAGACCAAGTCAAAAATATAAATTATTTTGCTTTAAAGCAAGTAAGTACTATAATTTACAATCACCCGGTGCACATGTAATAATTTGTAAACAATGCAAGTACCTAAACGTGTGCCTCGAATTGGCCCGATATGTTATAAATATTCTAAAATTGCTGCGGCTGACCTACATACTCATCAATGAGACATAATATTGTGTATGTTGCCAATAAACTGTTGGTTTCTTAATCGCCGCTGTATTCACGCAAATACCTGCTTTTGTACTTCCACATCCAGTTACAGAACGATACATTTACTTAGTTAAAGATTTGTAATCTTGCAATGAACTTGAAATACTTTCGCAAGTGATTTGCGAATTCATTATGTATTTTTGACACGACTTCATTAATGTTTGTAATTGCACTAACTAATCAATCGATACCTAATCATATCTACGAAGACCTTTTCTTTTGTATCAACGTAACAATAAAGATAATGATATGAAAGTTTAATTGCGAGCCAATAATTTATAATTCCAAACTCGACCAGGAACTTTCAAATAATTAGTGAGATACCTACCTACCTGTAATGTATACAGGAGGTTTAAAATTATATGTTGCTTCTTATTCAATAAAATAGCAATTTATATTCCTGATATTCAAAAATCTTAATAAAGATTATTATTTAATTCTTACAAGCTCTAATAAATGACAAGAAGATTAAGAAAAGGTCCCAAAACAAATGTTTATAGAAAAGGTCCCAAAATAAATGTTAATAACCGAAAAAAAAATCGAATGCCTATCCGCAGGTCGCCGCCATTGCACGCTTTGGAAGTGCTCGATTTAACGAGACGTGCTATAATCATCATTGTCCCTCCCAGTCGTGCCTTTATTTCCAATGCGTGACAGTGACATAGCGGTCTACCGAAATACAATGATTGCTATAGATTGTTAGAGCCGATTGTTAGCACAATTAAGTTAAGCCAACTCAAGGTTGTAATTCGTGGGTGCGGTTAAGCACACACAAGAGTGCTTTTAATCGTCTCTAGTCGCCTATATGCAGACCTTAGGTGTAAACATTTTAAAGGTTACGCGGTGCCAGTGGCGCGTAAGTCGATACAAAGTCAAAGGTTCCGTTGATAATGTTAGAAGTAAAAGCGTTCTTACGCTCAGAAGTATCGCTTTGATGTTTTTCTCAAATCATTGAAGAAAACAATGTCGAAATTATTCGGTTCACGTAAAATGACAGGCATATACTTCGTTACTACTACTTTTTGTAAAAAATCTTATGAATTGTATAAGTAGGTACCTAATATAATCTTAAGATGAGTCATGTGATCGTGTCCCAGAAAACTAGATAAATTACCAAGATGCGTCTATGGTAAGGTCATACAGCCATACATGCGATTTATAAACATATTGTTTATAAATCGCATGATTATTTCATTTTATTCTCATCCTTAACTTAAATAAACGATGTGTACATTTATACGTGAACTTGTTATACCAATGCTGTATGAATTGTGTAGGTACATACTTCGAACAAGTCGCAGAAAACAGCCATTTTAGATTTGAGATTAAAACTATAAGTATAACTGAAAGTACAACTATTGAGTCAAATATAAAACTTTACTCCGGTCTTTTGTATTCAATCATCATCATCATCATATCAAATAGGATATCAATTAATCCTATTATAAATTTATAAAGAATAGAAAAAATTCGATCACGAGGCGGGACTCGAACCCGCATCCTTTCGCGCCATTCCGGGGCGGATGCCTGACCAATTCAGCCACTCGTGACCCGCCAGAGCAATCGAATTTATTCTATTCTTTCAGTTTTATGTGTCTGAAGGGACACACCGCGCGCCATCTATTGATATGATTAACAACCATTTCAACCAATATGAAGCACTTTTCAGTGAATACAATATTGTAACGATGGAACACGACCTTTTTTGTTGAATTTATATTTTTGGTTTTATGGCATTCAATTGCTTTATAAATATAAATTTATAAAGAATAGAAAAAATTCGATCACGAGGCGGGACTCGAACCCGCATCCTTTCGCGCCATTCCGGGGCGGATGCCTGACCAATTCAGCCACTCGTGACCCGCCAGAGCAATCGAATTTATTCTATTCTTTCAGTTTTATGTGTCTGAAGGGACACACCGCGCGCCATCTATTGATATGATTAACAACCATTTCAACCAATATGAAGCACTTTTCAGTGAATACAATATTGTAACGATGGAACACGACCTTTTTTGTTGAATTTATATTTTTGGTTTTATGGCATTCAATTGCTTTATAAATATAAATTTATAAAGAATAGAAAAAATTCGATCACGAGGCGGGACTCGAACCCGCATCCTTTCGCGCCATTCCGGGGCGGATGCCTGACCAATTCAGCCACTCGTGACCCGCCAGAGCAATCGAATTTATTCTATTCTTTCAGTTTTATGTGTCTGAAGGGACACACCGCGCGCCATCTATTGATATGATTAACAACCATTTCAACCAATATGAAGCACTTTTCAGTGAATACAATATTGTAACGATGGAACACGACCTTTTTTGTTGAATTTATATTTTTGGTTTTATGGCATTCAATTGCTTTATAAATATAAATTTATAAAGAATAGAAAAAATTCGATCACGAGGCGGGACTCGAACCCGCATCCTTTCGCGCCATTCCGGGGCGGATGCCTGACCAATTCAGCCACTCGTGACCCGCCAGAGCAATCGAATTTATTCTATTCTTTCAGTTTTATGTGTCTGAAGGGACACACCGCGCGCCATCTATTGATATGATTAACAACCATTTCAACCAATATGAAGCACTTTTCAGTGAATACAATATTGTAACGATGGAACACGACCTTTTTTGTTGAATTTATATTTTTGGTTTTATGGCATTCAATTGCTTTATAAATATAAGCTTTATATATTCACTGAAAAGTGCTTCATATTGGTTGAAATGGTTGTTAATCATATCAATAGATGGCGCGCGGTGTGTCCCTTCAGACACATAAAACTGAAAGAATAGAATAAATTCGATTGCTCTGGCGGGTCACGAGTGGCTGAATTGGTCAGGCATCCGCCCCGGAATGGCGCGAAAGGATGCGGGTTCGAGTCCCGCCTCGTGATCGAATTTTTTCTATTCTTTATAAATTTATATTTATAAAGCAATTGAATGCCATAAAACCAAAAATATAAATTCAATTAATCCTATTTCCTTACAGGCGAGTAGGTATCATATGTATAATTTGGTTAGCATCTAATGCTAAACGACGTTTATTATACAGGGTGTCCCAAAAAGTTGAACGGAAGTTGGGAGGTAGAGGACCTAGAGGGCTATCGGAATCACCCCCATGTATGTTATGCGATTTTTCGTATTTTCGGAGTTAGGACGTTTTTTTTTAACTTTTCAGCTATCGCCGAGTACGATGTTATTTTCACTCATGGTGACGTCAATTATTGCGGAAGATGCTTGATTTTTTTTGTGAACTAAGCTGAAAAACAGGCCAATTCAGTATGGAAACATTTACTATCGTTAGATCTTTGAATGGTATAAAAAAAAGAATTAAATGCCAAAGCAAACAATTTTTAGATTAAAGCCTTCTGAATAATAAAATAAAATTTTCAGGGTAGCTACCTGATAGATAGAGCAAGTTTTTAAAAGCCAAACGGAAGACTTTTTTTATGTGATTTTATTTTTTTATGGGCCCTTGAAGTGGTGAACATACTGGGTAATTTTGTCTTTCTTGGCATTTAATTCTTTTTTTTATACCATTCAAAGATCTAACGATAGTAAATGTTACCATACTGAATTGGCCTATCTTTCAGCTTAGCACACAAAAAAAAATCAAGCATCTAGCGCAACAATTCACGTCACCATAAATAAAAATCTCATCGTACTCAGCGATAGATGAAAAATTGAAAAAAATGTCATAACTCCGAAAATACGAAAAATCCCATAACATACATGGGGGTGATTCGGATAGCCCTCTAGGTCCTCTAACTCCCAGCTTTCGTTAATCACTACATTTTGGGACACCCTGTATTTGAAACTGAGATTGAGTACCTACGCACTAATGGAGGCATTGCATACCTATAATAGATTCCGCGTAGTTTTTGAACTTTTATCAGTTAATTATTTTCACCCATTGTTTTGCAATAGGTTATGAGTATGACCTTCTAAACCAAGTTGTGATAACTACACTGTCTATTTAATAACATTGAAATTAAGATAAATATTTAAGATTTGTTTATACTTATATTAATATTTAAATATTTTGGTAATTAATAGATACTAAAATGTATACTGAATACTCCATTATACATAATTATTTAATTCAAAATCAATCAATCTTTATTATAAAGCGTCTTTTTTTATAATTCACGGATAAATCGTAAAGTGAATAATCAAATTTTATAAGGAAATAGGAAGATGATATGAGTATTCGTTCTTGACCACTATTTTTTATTAAAATTAACCGAAATTTAAATAAATAATGCAATAACTTTTGAACTATTTACCTTCATCAAACTGTGTCAGATAATATTTTTTTTATATTAGTTTATACTTGATATTTTATTGATTACATAATTAATTTGTTCGTTCTCTCATGTGTAGAAAATTTTTCTTCGATATCTACTCGTACCTATTTACTGAACCTGAACATAAGTTTACCGTCTACCGAAAGATATTTATAATAGATAATAATATTGTTGTTTTATATCAGACAAACATAATATTTCACTGAATTATTTAATACACAGCCTTTCATTTTATACTGAAATATTTTTAAAGGATGTTAAGTCTAGAAATACTACGAACTATCTAAAGAATTGCAAGATTACGAGCTAGAGAGAAAAAAATCCAGGCGGCCTTTACACTAATATAGAGCGCACAAGTGGTCAGACAACTTACCAGGTATAGCCATGCCAAGTTCAAGGTACTCCTTAACATAGGGGTTTATGAATGCGTTGGGAGCGGGCACGGCGCTGGGCTCCGGGTCGGGAGCGTCCAGCTCCTGCGCAGGCTCCCGCACCGCCGCACTGTCTGCGCGGGTGCGCTTCCTTCGAGAACCGTCTTCTGATCCACCTATTATGAATGATACAGGATAATAATCGTTC
Source organism: Colias behrii (assembly GCA_029959065.1). Taxonomy (NCBI): domain Eukaryota; kingdom Metazoa; phylum Arthropoda; class Insecta; order Lepidoptera; family Pieridae; genus Colias; species Colias behrii. The sequence continues at coordinate 5,874,748 of JARWMC010000009.1, forward strand.
TAATAAACATGTGAATCTACTTATAGTCTTAAGTTTTAATAATCTCTTCTAAGCATTATGGTCATTTTTACATATCCTATTCTATTGTAGATCTGGCGCTTAACTGCGCCAGTAAGTATACTATTCAACAAGACGTAAATTGTAATAGGTGCAAAGCTTGCATAGCTGCTATCATCCTCAAATACTACCATACCAGCCAAGGTAAACTCGTCTTTAATTTAACTCTGTGATAGTTAATTTTATTTTATTTTTAATGAGAATAATTTTATTATTTCTGACGACTATGAAATAAAAATTATATTTGACAGTAAATTATCTTTAAAAAATTATATGATTAACTCGGGCGATTTTTTAATAAACATATTTGTTACGCTGTTCATTCAAAGCTCTAGCTTTTAGTAATCTCGATGGCCATGTGATAAGCCTTGAAAGCATATAAATATTAATTCCCTACTATTCCTATTAATAATATATATATATATATATATATATATATATATATATATATATATATATATAGTATTAAATAAACATGTTGAAGATAATATAATCCAGAGATTGCACCCAACTTTAGAAATAACCCCAAAGTAAAGTTCTTTAATTAGTTAATTTTAATTAATAATTACATTATTCAAATTATATAAAACTCTTACCAGTTATTGATACAATCGTAATTAAACTCGCGATAAACACATAAGAAAGCTTTCTAGGAATCATTGTGATCGTATATAAAAATCACAGAGAGGGAAATAGTTTCACAAATATAACATTGATTTGATAATTTGATGGGAAATTTAATGCATGTAATAAATCACTGAACCTTAAAGTTAAATCGTGGTTACCAAGTTACGTAAGGCAACCGTACGCGCGTGCTCTTTCGAGGACAGACAACCGCGCAATGTTCTCAGTTCTTACTTCTTCAAATTTCAATACAAGACCTCAACAAAACAAGTCTTCATCGTGCGCTAGTTACAAGAAAAGCTTCACGAAATATTAATTGCTATCTGTTGCGGTCTAGGCCCAGAAACAACATTATTATCGTAAAACTGCAGCCGCAACTGAGTAGGTATCTATCCTGTTTCTTATTTATTTATTTTTTGTTTGATTATAAAATTAAAAACAAAAAAATACTTACCTACCCAATATAGGTATCTGAAAACGTTTTGTTTAATTTGATTTTTTTTTTTTGTTTTACGACATTCAAATGCTTTATAAATATAACGTTTTGTTTGTAAAAACCGGTAGATTATTATCTAAATCGCGGGATTGCAAACTATCGAAAAATTGTGATCGGTCACACACTATACTTGTAATAAATCAATCGATGTGAAACCGTTAAATCGTGAAATTGACAATGAGATAGTATATACATATAACCGACTTACGAAGCTGCTTTAACTGCTTATCATGCTTATATTGGCTCTGTCTTAAGATATAGCATCATATTCTGGGGCAATTCGACAGACGCCACAAAGGTATTTATTGGCCAAAAGAAATGCATAAGAGCACTTTGTAACGCATTTCCTCTGGATTCCTGCAGACCGTTGTTTAAGAGATGTAGAATTTTGACATTAACTGGAATTTATCTATTGGAGGCTGCCCTTTTCGTGAAAAAACATTACAAGATTTTCAATAGTGCAGGGAAGAGCTGTCAACTTGGACAGAGAGACCCGACCAGGTTGATAATACCAAAGCACAGAACAACGTTATGTAAAAAAAATGCATATATATCATGGCCATAAATATATTTAACGTCGCCTTACCTAAAAATATAAGAGAGCTATTCGCATGCCAGCTGAGACTGGCGAATTGTGTAGAACATGTTCTCTCATAACACCAATGTATTACCACTTTTCTTGCGAATAAATTCATTTCATTTCATTTCATTTTATTTCATTTCATTTCATTTCATTACATTTCATTTCATTTCATTTCATTTCATTTCATTTCTTTTCATTTCATTACAGGAATTTGAAATATCTCTAATGGACTTACAGGGATTTGATAGAACTCAGTTTTGGGACGTACTGAGGTGGTGGAAATGGGTAGATAGTCGTCGCGTTGTAAGTATTGGACATTAAAATAAAATATGTAAATTAAAAGATACAAATTATTATTATTATTAACCTTTATCATCCCACTGCTGGGCAAAGAGAGAGGTCAATAAATCAAAATGGTTGAAAAAATCTCAGTACGGCCCTGGGCTTCATGGCTAGGAATTACTAATGTGCGTGTGCTGTGCGTCTAGTTTCATTTATCTTTTAGCTGTTTTCTGAGCCTTGTCTGTTTAAGCTTTTGGTATTGTTTTTTTTCCTTGCTTTGTCTAGAACCACCACCTCTATAGTAAAACTCTTTTCTTCCATCATTTATCAATAAAAACGATTTAAAAGCATTGGTCACACGTGTTAGAGCTAGCGCGCACGAGCAACTTTGTCTCCGCAACTATTTTGTCTCTCCCATCAATTGTATGGGAAGTTGCGTCGCTACGTGCGCGCACTTTCATACTAGCCCTGGAGAGACAAAATAGTTGCGGAGACAAAGTTGCTCGTGCGCGCTAGCTCTAAGCTTCAACAAAATTAAGAGAAATGGCAGCCATCTTAGTGCCATACTGCGCTGTGATTGGTCGAAATGGACTTGCCTGAGTTTGATAAACCACTGTCGACGGACATACCGGAGTTTGAAAAAAAATATTTACTTTAAACCTTATTTTAATAGAGATACGATTGACTTACCTAAATTTGAAAAGTAGACTGGTTTAGTTTTACAATTCAAAATTGGCGCCATTGTTATCTCAATTTTGGCGGGGAGTGGACTTACCGGGGCTTGATATGTATCGACTCAATTCTGGTTTAAAATAATTATTGAATATATGTATTTTACGATATGATCAAATAATTTTGATCATTTCATGAAAAAACCGCGCGTTTAGTTGGCCATATCGTGAAACGATTTCTTAACATTGATCTGCTCAAACCACATCATGATGTGGCCAAACTAAATTGGCCATTTCACGAAATGCGACCATTTCGTGAAATGGCCAATCATTTCATGAAATGAGCAAATGTACGATATGGCCACGACATACGTAGATATATATCTGTCAACTGTGCTACTGTTCAATCATGCATGATCGAAGCGAAGATTGTCAAAACATAGGTAGGTATTCAATGAGATGTCGGTTAACGGTGTACAGGGGGCAGGTTAAGCCCCAGATTACTGCGGGTCTACTGTAGTACCTGTGAAATTAATAATTATATTTAAAAGGTAGGTATTACCTCCTAGCCACACTGCTAGCTGTGCGGCACAGCCTGTGCCGCGTCTCTTCACCTGCGGGGCTGCGGATGATCGGTCGAAAAGAATCCTTGCGCGTGGGTATCTATTGGTATCTGCAAAATTTCACCACAAAAATGGCTTACTTCATATAAGGTTCAAATTGAACGGATATGCAAAATTCATTCAGTTCAATTCGTACAAAAATAATAGAAAACAACTTACCTGTGCAAAGTACAGCTGTAGAAGTTTTGCAGTTTTTGCGCTATAAATTGAATTTTGAAAATAAACTATTTTTGTTTCATGATTCAGTTGTGTTGGATTGGGCACCGATTTCGACTTGAGTTTATTTTAATGTAATTTACAGCCGGTTTCATTTTGATAAGAACAGATCAATGAAAAAATAAATTAACGGAAGACGTTATGTAATCACAGACGTTAATATTATAACAAAATTATTCTTAATTCAAATTAAATACTTTTTAATGAAAGGGATGAACTTTTTCTTTAGTCTATTGTTTCTTATATTTAAATGTTTAGCATAGCGGCATTCGCTTATTTCCATAATTTTTGTAAAAATACCTAATCAATACAGTTTTACTTTAATAGCGGATATTAAAAGTAAATATCAAAATTGTATCTCGTATCTCTATATATCATAAACGTTAAAAATCAAATCTAAGGGCGCTTGTGCACTACAAGGCACTTTACTGTTTTTACGGTTTTTACGGTCCGGTTTGGCATGAAAAAACCGATGAATTGGCTTGTGCACCCTCAGAGCAATAAACCTATAGAGTTCTTATATTGAGACAGAACAAAATACATATTTTCTAATCTACTTACTCTTAGTCAATAACAGCATAAGCCAGATTGAGATAGCGATAGAGTATCTGCACTGTCTTCAAACGTAGCGCGCCGGCTATGTTTTGTTTGCCATCCAGCTGGAGGTCTCGATGCGTCAAGTGTTTTTAACGAAATATTTAGAAAATATAAAGTGTATAGTGTTTCTTTTTATTTGTCAGTGTGCTAAAATGACTATTGTATGTTCAGCTACCGGCTGCACTAGTCGAATGGGAGTTTTGGATAAAAACAATGAAAAAACATCTTTCCATCGGTAAGTGATTTTCAGCAAATTGATAAATATTTATCTTTTAACCCTATTTGAAGGTTTTATCAAGCGCTTTTTTATAATATTATGTTGTAACTGTAACATTTACCCACTTTATGGGGTTGTGGAATACAAAAGAATTAAATAATTTTTAAAAAATGTCACAATATTATCACGTTTGGCATTTTGTTTACCACCGTAGTGTTGTAACACATCTAGCGTATATTATCGGTTTACGACAAAAAATCTATTTCATATTTATTTTGTTTCTTATATCAGATTTATATGTACTTAGTTGTTGTTGCAAATAATAGATGTAAATTTTCTACCGCAGGAAAATAAAAAATACCACGTGGTTGTTTTATTTGACTTATGTGTTTTGTTTGTTGTTTATTATTTTCTCTTTTAGATTATTAATAAATTCATTTTGTTTTAGATTTCCAGAGCTGAATAAAAAATGGGTATAAAACATGAGACGCCGTCGAAATTTGCTAGATTGTGTTCACTGCATTTCGAGCCTGCGTGTTATCAAGATGGATACTCTAAAAGAATTCTGCAATCTTATGCTTAGGTTTTTTTTTGTTCCTGTAGATAATAAATACATTTGATCAAAGAGAGTGAATTTTTATTTGGAAATTTTTTTACACATATGTTACTTTAAATGTGTAACTATGTGAAAATTAAACGGTTGATTAAATGACAGTTCTCATAGATGAGAAACTACTATTGAAATACATACTTAATATACATGCGTTTTCAAAGAAAAACCCGCATAGTTCCCATTACTGTGGGATTTACGGGATCAAAAGTAATTTTTCCAAATTTCATTGTAATCGGTTCAGTAGTATTCGCGTGAAAGAGTAACAAACATCCATCCTCACAAACTTTCGCTTTATTAGTAGGATGTAAGGAAAATGTTTTCTTTAAGACTGTCCTTTTATTAACTTGTTAAAATGCTGCATGATTCCTTCATGCTGACTGTGCCTTTCTCCTCACTCCTTTAACTTTATCATCATGTCCATCTTTATTTTAAATTAGTTACATTTCAAGTTTTAAAATTTCTTTTATAATATACTAGCTTTCCGCCCGCGTTTTTAAAGAAAATCCCGCACAGTTCCCGTTCACGTGGGATTTCCGGGATAAAACCTATCCTATGTGTGTATGTACAAAATTTCATTGTAATCGGTTCAGCAGTGAAAGAGTAACATCCATTCTCGCATAATTTCGCATTTATTATATTCGTAGGATTAAACAAATAATGTAGTCAACTGAAATTAATTTAATTTTGTTTTTTTTTTATTTATTATTTCACAAAACCGTAAATGCAAAATGCATTCACGGTTTCATCGATTGAAGCACATCCCATCACTATCACCTTCTATCTATCTAAATACGTACCTATAGTAAAAATGGTGCCATGACTATGTTGAAACGTAGCTTGTAGTCTATAGCTATCTCATTCTTTCATACGACGTTTTCTTTAGATAGAGAGAAACAAATATATGTAAATTGTATACGCTCGATACAAGTACTCTATAGGTTTATTGCTCTGCACCTGTCCGTCTTTACTCGGATCAGTGCGGTACAGTTCAAGGAAGTTTGGCGGTATAATGCTATCATAAATGATTGTTTTTGCATTTTACAAGAAACGAGTAAAAAATATAGAAGATGAAATATTATATTACTTCGTTATAATAAAAAATAAAGTTCCGTAAGAGATTTAAAATGCGTGTTTCACTTATTTATTTTAATCGGTGACGAGGAGCTAAAGCTATTCCCACTTGAACTTTAACTTACCAACACTTACTTAGATAATAATTATAGGTCAATGTATATAAAAATAACAAGAGAACAATACCGACTTTTCAAATCACATTGCCAGCTAAAAGGAAGTAAAACAAGAGCTTGCTTTCAATTGGCATATGCTGTAAAAAGAGTAAAATCCAAGCAAGTGGGCATTCGAAAACAATTATATCTACAGCGACTCGTAGACACAAAAAACCATCCGGAATAGGGAAAAGTAAAATGTCGGACAGTAAAATTACGTATTGTGCACAAGCTAGCATTTAGATTAATGGCGTGCCATACCGGACCGTAAAAAATCGGAATCAGTTTTTTGTGTCTACGAGTCGCTGTAGATATAATTGTTTTCGAATGCCCACTTGCTTGGATTTTACTCTTTTTACAGCATATGCCAATTGAAAGCAAGCTCTTGTTTTACTTCCTTTTAGCTGGCAATGTGATTTGAAAAGTCGGTATTGTTATTTTTATATACATTGACCTATAATTATTATCTAAGTAAGTGTTGGTAAGTTAAAGTTCAAGTGGGAATAGCTTTAGCTCCTCGTCACCGATTAAAATAAATAAGTGAAACACGCATTTTAAATCTCTTACGGAACTTTACTTTTTATTATAACGAAGTAATATAATATATTTTCATCTTGTATATTTTTACTCGTTTCTTATAAAATGCAAAAACAATCATTTATGATAGCATTATACTGCCAAACTTCCTTGAACTGTACCGCACTGATCCGAGTAAAGACGGACAGGTGCACAAGCCAATTCATCGGTTTTTTCATGCTAAACCGGACCGTAAAAAATCGGAATGCCGGACAGTAAAATTCCTTGTAGTGCACAAGCGCCCTAATATGTACATATTGTGTTAAATCTGGCAATTATTGTCATGCAACCCCATCATAATTTTGAATTTTCAATTTTCATTTGTCTTGTGTCAACCGTGTTGTTAACTGTCATGTTCATGTACTGAGTACTCATGTGCGTTCTTTTTTGTTTCACTGATGTTTTGAAATAGTTTTGTACCGGCGTTATTTCTATGTTTTAAAATATTTAGTGTTTTAAAACATTAGATATTATTAAAATTAATTCCTCCCAGTTCACAAAAGTAAAAACTTTTGTATTTAAAGTCCATCACACTCAAAATGGATAGTAAAATAAAAAAATGCTGTCCCAACTGTTGTCAACTGTATCAGCTAAAATGTAAGAGACTAATTATTTTAATTTATTTCGATTATCTTAATGAAAAAAATATTGCTAAACTACATGAAACCTAATACCTCGTCCGCGCGATTTATAATATGTTTCATATCCTTAGCTTAACTAAGACAATAGTAATTGATGTCTTACTATTCCTTTAACAATTACCCCCGTCTGTAATAAAATAAAATAATACTTATAAGAATAGAATGAGATAATACATAGATAATTTCTAACTTTTTAAAGTATGGTGAATAGCATTTCCTGGAGTTATTGCAGTTCACTAACTGTTTAAAGTCTGAGTTAAAATTGGCAATATTTTTTTTATCAATAATTACTTCTATTATATGAATAGTATTTATATGTGTTAGAGAACTTGTATGTATAAGTATTGTCCTCATAATTATTAATTAGGGTTAGAACTAACCCTGGGCCTTGTGCACAAGCTCAGCGTCGCCCAACGTGCTATGGAAAGGGCTATGCTCGGAGTTTCCCTACGAGATCGAATCAGAAATGAGGAAATCCGTAGGAGAACCGGAATCACCAACATAGCTTGCCGGATTAGCACGTTGAAGTGGCAATGGGCGGGGCACATAGCCCGTAGAACCGATGGCCGTTGGGGCAAAAAGGTTCTGGAATGGAGGCCACGAACGGGACGACGAAGCGTGGGACGACCTCCCACAAGATGGACAGACGACCTGGTCCGAGTGGCAGGGAGCCGCTGGATGCAGGCTGCCGGTGACCGGTCGTACTGGAAATCCTTGAGGGAGGCCTTTGTCCAGCAGTGGACATCCCACGGCTGAAGCGCGCGAGCGAGCGAATTATTAATATTTAAATATTAATTTTCATTACAGCATTATCTCCCAAAGGATATGGCAATATACCACTGTTTCTAAAATGTGGTCACTCGATGTGTGAAAATTGTGTGAGCAATATTGTAAAATTTGCTGAACCCATAGAATGCAAAGTGTGCCATCAAGATATGATATTAACTCCTGAAGATCAAGTACTCCTGGTGGAAAATAGTATTAAACTATATGACTTATTTCCTATAAATGTGTATATGCTTGGTGAATTAGCACAACAACATATTGAGGTTTGTTACTGTAAAATGTTAAAGAAATACTTAAAATAATAATCATATCTTAGTTTCAGTTAATCTAGTCAAAAGTTTGTGTTTCCCCTACTTACTTATGTTTTTGTTGCAGCAAAAGTGTGTCTCCAAACAAAGTGATGTACCATGCTTTATAGATCTTGATACTATTATAAAGAGTACTGAGACTACAGAAGGTAATGAGTTAACAATAAAAAATCTTCAACATAACTCTAAGCAGATGATACTGATTAGGAATATTGTATTATGTCTCAAGATCTTAAATTTTGTATAATTATTCATTTACTTTGCAGGAAAATGCTTAGAGTGCCATGCTACTACATCCAAAATGTGTCAACAATGTTCAACTGTAATGTGTGTTAGCTGTTTCAATAAAAGCCACAAAAACTTTGTTATTTTTCAAAACCATGTTCTACAAAATATTGGTATGTAGAAAGAATATATCAAATTTTGTTGAAATAGGAGATTTATACAATTAAAAAGAAATTGTTTGCGATAAGTTATGACTATTTCAAGTTATTATATGTATTTGATATGAAATTAATATTTTAGGAATCAAGATTAAACCTAGCACCTGCAAAATCCATAAGGAAAAACCATTGGATTACTACTGCAAATCTTGTGTGAAATCTATTTGTATGGATTGTTTTATGGTTGGTGGAGAAAAATCCTGCAAATCTCATGATGTTGTCTCTATTAATGAAGTGGTATTTTATTTTATCTTTTATTTTGTTTATCATCATCATCATCATGTTTTTTTATGTTCCAGTTCTTTTTTTTTTTTTCATTGTCTCATTACAAAGTTCCTCTTAGTGCGTAAAATAAGTCAAGGATAACTTATACTAATGTGAAAATCTGATTTGTGTTATCCAAAAACCAAAATTACCTAATATTTACTACATAATATCAACTAATTCAATATTCACTTTTACAGAATGAAAGTTTCTTATCTGAACTATCAGAAATTACACCCAAAATTGATGAACTGTACAGAAGACTCACTAAAACTGCAGTAGTAAGTTTTTGTTATTTTAATATGGTAAACAATTCTCATACATTTATTATTCTATCTAATATGAACATATTTGTTTAGGATATTGGGAACATATTGTTAAATTTACAAAATGATGCTGCACCATCCAATGTCACTAAAATGATAAATAATGTTGAACAACAATACTCCAAAATATTTGCTCAAATTCAATCTCGGAAGGATGAAATTATTCAAACCCTAATGAAAGTAAAATTATCTGAAAAGGAATCTTTGCTCAAAGCAAGAAGTGATATTGAAAACTCTATTAAAAAATCCAAAACATTCCTTAATGTTATCACATCTCTCGATGGAAGCCAACTTAAAGAGGTATGCTGACATTATATCCATTTTATATTTAATGTTATAATAAAATTATTGATTTAACTATATCATATAATCATATTATTTTTAGGCAAATATATCTGCAATACTTAAAGATGCGAAAGAACTTCTCCAACTACCATGGTATTTAAAAATAAATGATGAACAAGAACCTCTCAAGTAATATACTTACTTTAAAGTATTATGTGTATTATAAAAAAAAACAAAAATGCTTTTTAATAATCAGTTTGAATGCATGTTTCTTGTTGTAATTTGCTTCGAAACTTGGCTTCAATCTTATTTCTCTATATTACTTTATATAATGTTAATACATTTTCAGTTTCCAATTTTAACAACCAACTATTTAACCATTACAATATATTTTAAATCAAGGAACTTAAACACTAAACAAATTTTTAACTTTGTGTGTTTTAATGCGAAAATAATTAGAATGTAATCAATAAAAATTTGCAGGATAACTGTAAATGAGGAACTATCTGATAAGGTAAAAGATTATGTCCACTTAGAAGGTAATGGAAATTTTGAATTCAAATTATGTTCAACATCAGAAATTGAAAATGCCAAAATTGAGATTCCTGCTGCACCCTCTTCTGTAGTATTCCCACCGCAATTAGTTCAAGGTACCATACAACTTTCGCTTATGATTAATGTTAAATAATGTTAATCAGAACTTTTTAAATAAATTATGCATACTAAAATAAATACATCACACAGGTTTTCACATTTTTAATATTATATTGTATTGTTTAGACCACTTTCTGTAATAATTTTCTTAAATTTGTTTTTTAAAACAAATTATTGACAAACAGTTACGAATGCTGAATATTTACAAACTGCTATAATTAATGATAACCATTCCTTAGATCAAATATTATAAATCACAATAAAATATTATATTGAATTTTAGTTGACAAGTTTAAATTAGTTACTTAAGTATTTGTTAAATGAATAATTATTTTTCATACAGATGTTCGTCAAAGTAATAAACCAAATAATAAAGATAAGGAGCCCATGAAAACACCAACATTATACAAAAATGCTCCAAAATATCGGGCCAAAAGTGGATCATGTTCATCAATTAATTCTATGAATAGTGACACCTCATATCCTAGTTCATGTGAGTACTACATGCTGACATGCATTATTATAATATTTTAAATAATTATTATTAAGCATATTTTATTATCAGCCTCAAAAATGTAATAATTAGTACTTTTGCAAATAGAGCTGTTGTTTACGTATGTAGATGTATAAAAATAATGCTATGAAATGAAAACCCTTTATGAAATGAATGAAACCCTTTATAACTACTTAAGAAAATAAACTATAAAATATATTTATTTATGTTATTTTAAAGCACTCTAATACAAAGAGATCATTCAAAGGTGTATTTTGTGGGCATCAGAATGATGTCACTGATAGAAGATGTTCAGTCCAACTCATATTTGCAATACTTTATTTTACTATATAGAATTTGTCGATTTTAAATGCATACATTTACCAGACAAGATTTTCTCGTTCGAAAAAATAAATATGTACAAAGTACTTAAAAGTATACAATAAAAAAAAACTCATATTTTATACCTAGCATACAAATCAAACCATCTGTTCAATTGTTCGGCCGAGCTTGGTTACTCGATGCGATATCCGGCTGTCGTCAGATGCTGAGTTCGTGTATTGTTGACTTTCTGCTGATATTGTATTTTTGAATTCACTTTGTTTACATTATGGCTGACTTGAGTCGAGCCAATTGATAGTACAGGTGGTATTCGGGAGTTGTACTTAAAAATCTTAAAATATTTCTCGTACCGTTCTTAGCTACGTGTGCTTTCTTTCGCCTTTTCATAGGATAATTGTTTTATCCATGCATTGCTTGCGTCATTCAACGTCAGATAAAATGATATATTAGAAGATGTCAATCTTCTTTGTTGAAAAATGTTAAATTATTTTTACAGACGATCAATACACTAAGCCAGTTGTTCAACCAGTGATGTCCTTCCCCGAAAGTCAATATCCAAAATTGCAGGAAGGTAAGTGCAGAAATTGTACAAATTAATATCCAATTGGTTATTCAATTTTTTTTGTAGCGTACACTACTCATATATCGTGTCTTATTACATGCAGGTAGTCAAGAGCTAATATACATATCGCATATCGTGGATCCGCATAATTTCTTTGTACAACGCGCCTGTCACCAATCACGTGTTGAAGAATTGCTACGGGAATTCCGCAATGCAATTTCGCTGCCTACACCATCCGCACACCATGTGACTGAGGGTACGATAATGATTAACCAGTGTTATGTGTAAATAAAATGTTGTGTGGTTTTATGAAACCACGGTAAAAGTGAAACTTTCCGAACACTGCTTTATACCTACTCGGCAGCCGACCGTCACGCGACATGCGCTACACAGACCAAAAAGTTTGAGACAATGTAATAAAAGTTTCACTTAAAATGTTGAACTGTTCAGTTAGGGTTTTCTTGCAATTTGATATTTATAAATAAGTGAAATTATTTTGTGCTGAAATCAATTTAGGTTCCTAAAAAAATATGTTGATTATTCTGATAAAGCATCTTTTATTGTACCAATTTAATAGTCTATCTAAAATAATAGCTTAATTTAGTGCAAAACAGCAAATTTCATGATGTATCCTTTTCTAGGCAAAGTATACTTGGTGCACAATGAAGTCGATAATCTGTGGATGCGCTGTCGCATCGTGAGCATCGATCGTCGCAACGCTAAGAAACCCAAGTTTCATGTGTTCTGCATCGACTTTGGAGGAACCGAAGTCGTTACTATTGACAAGTAAATACATACCTATCATGTTTTATTACTAGTTTTAGTTTCTCTTTCTCTCGCTGTCTGTTTTAATTTGCAAAATATGTTCTATTTTTTTCATATACTTAATGTTTTCTTCCCTTTAACATTTTTTTGTATTAAAAATTTTTAGAAACCACTTCCAGTCAATAATGTTTTATTGAATTTATCAATTGACAAAAATTTGGTTTTCTTATGTTTCGATTTGTAAATAAGAATACGTTCTAACCTAATAAAACTTGAAAAGATTTCGTGTGTCTAAAGTTTTACGTATTATATTTCTGAATAATTATTGTTTTCTAGATTACGTCTGCTACCCCCCGCGCGCCTGCACTCCCCGCCACCGTTCGCAATCAACTGCGCGCTCGCTAACTGCCAGCCGAAGAACGGCACTTGGACCAGCGATGATGCTATCCTCATACAGCATATTATAGACAAGTTAGTTAATAATTACATCTTTAATAGTCCTTATTATCCCTACTAATATTTTAAATGTAATTTTTTTTTCTTGTCTTTAACGTTGCAACTGAATTATTTTGTCATATTATTGTTGTGTCTATATTTAAGAAGATAGAGAGTGATATAGAGAAGACTTATTATGATGAGCATTGAGCTTCTGAATCACTTTGTAATTTTTTAATACCGTTAGCTGGCGCAATTATAACAATTTTATAGTGGAGCCAATTTAATAGGCAACATTTGACGTCTATCAATTTTATTATATTCGTAGAGAGGTAACCTGTCTAAAAACATTGATTTAAGTGAATTAATCGATACGGACTTGAAACATTTGTCAATCGAACTTGAAACACATGTTAATTTTAAAATTCATCAGGCAAATCCCTGTCCCAGTAATATATTTTCTTTCGTAAATTTAAGGAGCAAAATAAGACAAGTATCTACATAATTAAAAAAACACAACGTATTTATTAATTTATGGTGATTTTTATTCACAAGTAATCAATGCATTTGATTCTAGATGTCAGATTTCGATTTTTAGAGTAACGTCTCTGGTATTTAAAAAGAAAAAAGGTTTATTGACACAACATTGTAGCGACGTCAGTTCTTTAAATCAGAAATTGTTTATTATCTTTAGAATGGTTTATTAGTACTCGTAAATTCAAATCTTAAAATTACTTGTATCGGTCATTATTATTATAAATATGTAGGTAATCGTAATTGAAAAAAATTAAGCGAATGTGCAGTTCTAACAAAACGAAATAATATATTATTCTATGTCGTCGTTACTAGGTTACGTTGTTGAATTTTGGTGAACTGTCAAATGTTGCCTATTTAAATGACTACTATAGTTATCATCGAGATGTTGAGGGACGCATACGCGCTTGTACGTACCAACTTCCGAACCTCCATTAATTTTGAATCGAACTGTACTAACTTTATTACTATGTACTAACTGTATAGACTAACTTTACTTTTACCACAGAATACATAATAGTAGCTAAACGCTACAGAACGGACACTCCGCCTCCCGCCAAAATTAAACACTTACTTCACACCGCACGATCAGTCTAAAAATGGTCCACATTTTTCTACAAGGACGATACGCAACGAAGATTGACAACATTAATCATATTGACTTAAAGTAATTTTATTATTTTGGATTTGTGATTATCGTTTTTCGTAGAAAATGGTTAGATATTGTGCTGTTTACGGATGTATTTCATCAGAAAAACGCGAATTTTTTTTTTTACGCTAGTCACAAATGTGCCAACCATAAAGCGTTAACACACACATTGGCAGTCTCTACAGTGTGACTGTCAAAACGATAATTTTGTATGGAGTGTCCGGGGTGTGCTTTTACATAAATATGTGATTGTTATACAGCAAGCAAGCGGTGATCCACGTGCACCGCATCCGCTCGATGTCGGCGAACAGCGTGACGCTGGAGGTGGACGTGACGACGTTCGAGCACGGGCTCAGCGTCGCGCACGCGCTGCACTTCCACGGCCGCGCGTACTTGCCTGATCGAATGCCGGTTAGTGGGGAATCTTAATATATATAAATCTCGTGTCACAATGTTTGTCCTCAATGGACTCCTAAACCACTTAACCGATTATAATAAAATTCGCACACCATGTGCAGTTCGATCCAACTTGAGAGATAGGATAGGTTTTATCCCGGAAATCCCACGGGAAAGGGAACTATGCGGGGTTTTCTCTGAAAACGCGGGCGAAGCCGCGGGCGGAAAGCTAGTTATTATAGAAATATGGAATAATAGAGGAAAATGTTGCTCAGTTGTTTGTTACGATTGGAGGTAAAACATACATTGTCATTGTTTTTGTTGAAATTGAAACATTAATTGAATAGAACTTTGTTTTACTTTTAAAGTAATGCTCATTTAAGGTTGATGTTCCGACCGTCCCTCCATACATTTTTGATTACCTCTAAACACTTAACACAGACACTATTTCTTTAAAACTAATCATTTTATCACTTCTCTATAATGAAATGTGTGCGCGTTCGACCTTTTTAATCAATAATTTACAATATTTACTTAGAAAAACAACAGTAAAATACCGGAAAAATTTGACACTTCTACAGTAGTGTGCGTGACTTTTGCCAAGCGAAACACGACATAAAGCACGACATCTAGCGCATAGACTATATACTTATTACAGATCTAGCGCGTCAATGTCTAAACGAAAGGCGATGTTTAGACATTGACGCGCTAGATGTCGTGCATTCGCGTTCGTTATCTTATGCATAATGAGCATAATTCTAATAAATCAAAGTTCTGTGTAAAAATTGAGTAATTTCATTTCCAATCGTTCAAAGAAAATAACAATAAAATAAAATAAAACTAATGACCTTAGAAACTATGTTTTTTTTTATTTATTACTCATTATTGTTCGTCCGTCGTAGGTCTGTAAACTGTATTGTACACTGAAGGTAAATGGTACTGTAGGTACTTTAGTTCGGCGTCGTCGCTCGTCGGCTTGATATAAAATTACATTCTTGATTTCATTGACACGCGCTATGATTTGCGCGCGGAATTTCTTGTGTTGTGAATTTATTTTTGTATGCTATGCATTTTAATTGATTCAAATTGCAATGTTTCTCTAGTATGCATTTGAGACTATATTGTAAATTGTAATAATTGATCGTGGGTATAGTAATTAATTATTCTAATAACGCAATTAGTAATATATGTATTTTCGGTGGGATTCAAAACAAAAAATTGGCCCGTGATTTTTATGAAATTTCACCACATTGCAAATCACATCAATCATAGTTCATACACATGTATGACGAAAGTGATTAGTATTGTGGCTAACATTGACTCATCAGTTCATCACTGAAACCAGTGATAAATCAGTACCTATATCATATTGTGTTTGAATATTTTTAAACAATGATATAAGTATACAATTATTATAAATCGGTAAACTATCAAAGTAATCACAAACTTGCAAACATTGGTAAAATGTCCAGTAGTTTATGAGCCTATTCATTACAATCAAACAAACAAACAAAGTTTTCCTCTTTATAATATTAGTGTAGACAAACACTATGAATACGATCACGAATGCAAATTCGGGGATTTTCTAATTATTGCTAAATAATAATTGAATTCGTTTTGAAATACTCTATAATTTTTAGTGTATAAATAGACATTTATAATGTGGTGCTCATTTTTTTTGTACTGCTAACGCTATTGTAGGTACCTATTTTCGTTGTTTTATTTCAAGTGAACACGGCCATACAATTTTGTCACGAGCCGCCTATGATTGTAGGTACTTTTGTTAGGCTCCTTCGTCGTCCGCGTCGGCTCGAAAGTTCTTGATTTTATTGTCACGCGCTATGATTTGCGCGCGGATTTTCTTGTGTTGTGAATTTATTTTTGTATTATTATTATTTTTTATTTTTTTTTTATTTTATTGATTCAAATAAAATATTTCACTAGTATGCATTTGAGACTATATTGTATTATGTATAATTTATCGTAGGTATAGTTATTCTTATAACGCAGTTATATTTTCGGTGGGACAATTTGACCCGTGATTTTTCTGAAATATCACCACGTTGCAAATCACATCAATCATACACACGTATGACGAAAGTATAGTGGCTATAATTGACTCATCAGTTCATCACTGAAACCAGTGATAAATCAGTATATCATATTTTATTGTGTTTGAATATTTTTTAAACAACGATATATACAATATTATTATAAATCGGTAAACTACCAAAGTACTTCCGAATTTTCAGACAGACAAACAAGTAGTTTGAACACGCAGTTTTCTTATACTAGTAGCAAAAATCAAAACCATAATATTATGTTTACCTACTATATTTTACTAAAAGTCGAGTGCGTCGAAATCGTAAATAATAATATGTTTTTCACCTTCCTGGTTATTTTCCCATAGTAAATAGTGTTTTAGGTTTGTTGTTGTAGGTAGGAATAATAATAATTATTCTTACATGTTGGTTATGAAATGTATATTGAAATAATTTACTTTTACAAATCATTAGTGATATTAGTTTTGAGTGAAAATGCTTGGATCAGCATAATATTATATGGTACTTCAAATACATGTTTTGATAAAAAAAACAATAGTGTAATAAAATAAAACTGCGTTTTATTGTAATCAATGTTGACAATTTTAAATTCCAAAATTATTGATCAATAAAATAGTTTACACCAACAAATATAACTTTTATTTTTATAACAATCGTTCATAATATAAACCGTAGCAGGTGGCGTTTTGAAGTTCTGTCTACTCATACAGAAAAATGGAAAACTTGTTTTTTTTTGTAAACAATTTATTACTCATGTTGTTTGGCAACTCGAAGCGTGGTCGTCCGTCGTAGGTACTTTTGTTCGGCGTCGCGTCGTCGTCCGCGTCGGCTTGATATAAAACATTCTTGATTTCATTGACACGCGCTATGATTTGCGCGCGGAATTTCTTGTGTTGTGAATTTATTTTTGTATGCTATGCATTTTAATTGAATCAAATTGCAATATTTCTCTAGTATGCATTTGAGACTATATTGTAATAATTGATCGTGGGTAGGTATAGTAATTAATTATTCTAATAACGCAATTATATTTTCGGTGGGATTCAAAACAAAAAATTGGCCCGTGATTTTTATGAAATTTCACCACATTGCAAATTATATATTATACAATTACAATTACAATTATTATAAATCGGTAAACTATCAAAGTAATTACAAACTTGCAAAATATGCTTTTCCGAATTTTCAGACAGACACACAATTTTATTAGTTTGTTTTAGCAAAGTAGGTACCTATACCTATACGCTTACGTCGCGCGTCGCGTCGTCGAAAACGGTGCGCCCAGAAACAAACATACCTAATTCAGTTACAATCCTTTTTTTGTTCCGTAATTTATTGTATTTATTCTAATACGATTTTTTTTATTCGTCGGCCAGTTCTACTAGGTATAAAAAGATAAAATTGAAATATAATTATTGTAGCGACAGCCATATTATGTTACTATGTTTTCGTAAATATGTTTTTCACCTTCCTGGTTATTTTCACATAATCTTATCTTATATATAAAAATGAATCGCAAAATGTGTTGGTAAGCGCATAACTCGAGAACGGCTGAACCGATTTCGATCATTCTTTTTTTATTATATTCCTTGAAGTACGAGGATGGTTTTTATGTAGAGAAAACGTAAATATTATGTACCACGGGCGAAGCCGGGGCGGACCGCTAGTATATATATATAAATGAATCGCAAAATGTGTTGGTAAGCGCATAACTCGAGAACGGCTGAACCGATTTCGATAATTCTTTTTTTATTATATTCCTTGAAGTACGAGGATGGTTCTTATGTAGAGAAAACGTAAACATGTACCACGGGCGAAGCCGGGGCGGACCGCTAGTCTAATATAAAAATGAATCGCAAAATGTGTTGGTAAGCGCATAACTCGAGAACGGCTGAACTGATTTCGATAATTCTTTTTTTATTATATCCCTTGAAGTACGAGGATGGTTCTTATAGCTAGAGAGCTAGTTAGTTTAGTTTTAGTGCAGTGGCAGTGTAAATGTTGTTGTTGAGGTTATGTAAATTTAACACTTTAGTTAACTACCAAGATATAAAGAAATGAGGATAGGACACAATAACTATTGGTTGAGGTATTTATAAACTCATAATATACTTTTAAAAAAATCACGTTTTAATAAATTTCTAGAATTAAATTAGAACAGCTGATTCAAAATAGCCTAAAAAATCTTAATAATAATAATTACGCTTCACAGCAAGAAGAAATGTACCATATGTACCCGCACAAAGTCGATATTGTGTTGCCTACCGTTCGACTCAATGGCTAGGGTTGTAACTACCTTTAATAATTATTACCAAACTAATAAACCGAGTGATGCGAAATAACCATAATTCTTTTAGAGTTTGATAAAATGATCAGGCAGGTATTTTCTTTAATCCTCTGAATTCTCGGTTACTAAATTGTATCGTTGAAATTATTCTTAATCGCGTAAATTTAATAAATAATCATATGGAAAACACTTTTCATTTGTTTTTTTACTTTCACGCCCAACTACTATACAATAATTACGTTGTTTCGGTATTTTGACGAGAAAACGCAGGAAACATCCGTTGTATCATTTTAGATAGATTGTATATTTTGTATCTGTAGAATTGAAATCAAAGCTATGTATATGTTGTCTCCATTCTTTTCTTATCGGATTGTTGATCCCAATGCGAATGCGTCACTTAAATTTTATAAAAGACAATTAAGAACATCAAAAATAAAGTGATACGTAAATATTTCACAGTGCAATATATTATGTAATTAATAATAATTATATATTTATGAAAAAATAATTACATCAGATTTAATAATAGCAATTGTTTTGAATGTACATAATATGAATAAATGATTACATCATAATAGTAATAATCACAATTGTTTTATTTCCCATTTGTTGCAACCCTAGCATATTTTCATGTAGCAGCAGAAGTACCTACACTGGCGGCGCGGCGGCATCGTGCGACATCAAAGGCATTGCCTTACTAGGTAAGTTTATAATGACTCATTTCTTTTATTATATAATTTACGTTTTACTTTTACAGAATCCGATTCAATGGATTATGAAGACGAGTCACACAACGCCATACGATAGTGATGATGAATGAACATTTCAATAAATGCATGCGTGTTTTTTTATGTTGTTTTGTAATTGTTAATTGTTTCTTAAATAAAGAAATAAACTAAATATTTAAATGATGATTTGTTATTTGCAACACAACTTTATATTTGAGATTCTTTACAAATGTATATTTAGTTTTGTATCATCAAATTTATAAATTTTATTCCATAGTTTTCAAAATTAAATGTAAATGACCATAAAAACATTAATAAAGTAAATCATTGATGTAAGGTCAGGGAACGTAATACATATATACATCTGACCATGTAGAAGCTAAGTCTTGTTGACTGCTGAAGTCTGTAAAGTTTTGTTGTCTGCTGAAGTCTGTACGCAATGAAAATGTCTGCCGTTTCGAAAATAAGTTTTTAAGACCCTAATAAATAAAATATATGAATGGCAGATCTGGTCAAATACTTTCAAAATTGTATTTTTTTCAGCACTTTCATAAGTGTCTGCCAGAATGTTATCCGCGTGATAATGGTCTGCCATTGTTATTTTCCGATAGTAATAATAATCTATTTTCAAATATCAAAATGGCAGACGTGGTCAAATGGTTTCAAAGTTCGCCAAAAATTTCCACCTGTCTTACCTAAGCGCGCGCCCCGTCCACCACTCTGGGCTTAGTGACTCCTCATCTCATGTATAGTAGGTATAGGGGAATCAACACACAAAAATCCAGGTCTGGTCAAATACATACAGGTAGCTTTGCGCTAGCTCTCTAGCTATTACTTCTTATGGAGAGAAAACGTAAACATGTACCACGGGCGAAGCCGGGGCGGACCGCTAGTAAATAATAAAATAATAAATAGTGTATTAGATTTGTTATTGTATCTTGTATACCTACGAATAATTATTCTTACGTCTTGTTGGGAAATGTTCAAATACCTACCTATTGAAATAATTTACTGTTACAAATCATTAGTGTTATTAGTTTTGAGTGAATAGGCATGGATCAGAAATTCAGAATATAATATGCTACTAACTACTCAAATACATACATGTTTACACAACAAACACCACTGACCTCTATAACTATAAGTTATAGAGGTCAGTGACCGTCAGTGACAAACACTATGGATACCTACGCTCGCGAATGCAAATTCGGTGATTTACTAATTATTGATACCTAGTCATTGAATTCGTTTTGAAATAGCCTGTACTTTGTAATTTTTAGTGTTATAGACATTTATAAAATGTGGTGCTCATTTTTTTTTGTAATAAATTATCCTGCTACGCTATTGTATTTTCGTTGTTTTATTTCAAGTGAACACCCATACAATTTTGTCACGAGCCGCCTCTGGCCTCTGGGTGAAATCAACCAGTCAAATGATTTTTGTTCTAATTGTATTTTGGTAGTAGTTTGTTTAGAATTTACATTACCATTGTTTAATTTTTATTTTGTATTTGCAGTAAAATAAAAAGATGAAAAACTTCATTAGGTATATTGTACGACACCTCACTCTGAATCGCGCTAGCGAAATTTTTTCGTTACAGAGCACATATACAACTTTCGGACAATCTTCATTGAGGCCGGCCGGCAAATCGAGTATGTCGAGAAACTTCACTTATTCGATGGAGGTATTCTACCTTCCTTCCTCCACAGTTGTGGGACCCCGACGTGCATTGAACACGCAGCTTTCTGATACTAGTAGCTAAAATCAAAACCACAGATATGTCTGTGATCAAAACCATAATAATATTTTTACCTATTATTTTACTAAAAGTCGAGTGCATCGAAATCGTAAATATGTTTTTCACCTTCCTGGTTTTTTTTCCATAGTAAATAGTGTTTTTGATTTGTTGTTGTATGAATAATTATTCTTACTTGTTGGTTATGAAATGTATATTGAAATAATTTACTTTTACAAATCATTAGTGATATTAGTTTTGAGTGAAAATGCTTGGATCAGCATAATATCATATTTGCTACTTCAAATACATGTTTTGATAAAAAAAAAAACAATAGTGTAATGTAGGTAATAAAATAAAACTGCGTTTTATTGTAGGTAATCAATTTTGACATTATTTATTTCCCAAAATTACAATAAAATAGTTTACGCCAACAAATATAACTTTTATTTTTATAACAATCCTACTTCCTACTAATGCGAAAGTTTGTGAGGATGTGTATGTGTGTGTTTCACGCAAATACTACTGAACCGATTACAATGAAATTTAGCACACATATAGAACGTAACTTGGACACATTGAATAGGTTTTATCCCGGAAACCCCACGGGAACGGGAACTATACGGGTTTTTTTTTGAAAATGCGGGCGGAAAGCTAATCGTTCATAATAATATAAACCGTAGCAGGTGGCGTTTTGAAGTTTTGTCTACCCATACAGAAAAATGAAAACCACAGGAGATTGCCCAAGTGACTATGGCACTTGGTATCGCAATCAAACTTATTGTGTCAAGATGAAATATAGCTCAATTTAAAGCTTGATGTTAGTACTTTTAGATATGATTAAAGTTTTTATGTAAATAAGCCGCAGTTCGCGACAATAAAAATAAAACAATAGTTTTATTCAACACTTCAAAAAACTACTTAATCGAGTTTAAACTAACGATGAACGTTAAGTTTTACATTTATTACATAGGTAATATTTTAATTTACAAGACAAATGTGAAAAGTAAATCGTAATTTAAACATTATTTCAAAATAACATCGAACAATGCGTCGAACACATTCATTTGACATTTCAAATAGAAACTATGACATATGACGTTTGCAAGAGAGATAGATATAGGTATGTGTCAAAACAAAACTTTTACTTTTATTTCTATTTATTCGGTATAATTACAACTTAATAGTGATAAATATGATCATTATAAATACAAATAGGAATTAACAATATCACGAACACGTGACACAACTAGTATTTTACCGATTCCATACGTAGTCATACATGTTTCAAAAGAAAAACTTTTACTTTTACTATTATTTCAATTTATCCGGTTTAATTAAGACTTAATATTGATACATATGATCATTATAAATACAAATAGGAATTAACAATATAACGAATACGTGGCACAACTAAAATTTTACCGATACCACCCGTGGTCATTCTCCTTTGTGGGTCATTTGTAACAGGATGGCGGTTCTACAGCGAAAAAAGAAAAATGATGGTCAGAACGCTGATACCGGATACCTTAAGATACTGTAATATAAAATATTACTAGATTAGATAAAATATTATAGGTAGTATCTTCACCGTGTGTGACGCGCTTTACATTCACGCCATCTAGAGTTAAATCTTTATCATTTTTGTATACGTCTGTGTGTGTAAACGACCCTGTATGCAATGACAGATGTTAAAACGCATAATTTTACCGAATTGGGTGGATTTTAAGGCAATGATATAACATATTTCAATAAAATATAATATTCAGTAACCGCCATGACTATTCCTAGGTTTGATGACTATTCCAATTACGCAAAAACTCAAATAAACTAGAAACGTAGAATTCAGCGCCATCTAGCGGGATATTGGCTGGGAACAGATCGTAGCAATCACCTTAATTTAAGATTGATTTATGTCCATGCTGGATAGCTATGTTATTAAAAAATAAAAAATAAAAAAAATATATATAATATGTATAATAATTGTTATAATTTTATGTTTGTAGTACCCAAAGGCGATAGGAGTAATTGAGAAACCGCGGATTTTTATCAGTAACAATGACTTCAAGTTGAATTCTGTGGAGGAAGTCTACATTACACATGTTGTAAGCCCCGACCACTTCTTTGTGCGAATGGTGAGTACAAAAATTGTATTTCGCTAAAAAATTGAAGAGTAAATCATAAATAATATGCCATTTAATTGTAATTAAATTATAAACGGTATTGAAATAATCTTTTTACAGCGTCATTTGCAAAGCGTTTACGAGAAATTATGTGAAGATTTAGATCGAGACTACAACGCAAACATTCAAACTAGAAGTATTTATCTCCCGGAAAAAGGTGACGAACACAATTTATTATATAGCACATCAATATTAATTGATAAATCAATATTGTTTTTACATGTCCGTCTAGTAACGCACCTCAGAAGGTTTAAGGGCACTGACAGTAAATTATTAGAGCAATTTTTTTTTTTTTAGAATAATAGGATTGTTTTCCAAAAAACATTATATAGTGATTTGACATTATGTAGTTTTGATTTTTTAAAGAATATCAGGTATCTATAATACTAATATTATAAAGCTGAAGAGTTTGTTTGTTTGTTTGTTTGAACGCGCTCATCTCGGGAACTACTTGTCCGATTTGAAAAATTCTTTCGGTGTTAGAAAGTTCATTTATCGAGGAAGGCTATAGGCTATATATCATCACGCTAAGACCAACAGGAGTTGAGCCACGCGGGTGAAACCGCGGGGCTCAGCTAGTAGTTAATATGTATTATGACAATAATATGTTTGAGTTTGCATGAAGCAGGTATGGTGTGCGTGGTGAACGTGGAGCGGTGCGGCGCGGGCGGGGCGGGCTGGACGGGCAGCGTCAGCGGGGCCGTGGCGGGCCGCTGGGCGCGCGCGCAGGTCGCCGAGCTGCCCGGGCGCGGCCGCGTGCGCGTGGCGCTGCTCGACACGGGCGCCGCGCTGCTCGCGCACTGGACCGCGCTGCGCCGGATCGCGCCGCAGTACACTACGCTGCGCGCGCTGGTACCTACGCACTCATTATTATTAATACTATATTATACACTGGTGCATGCTCGCTAGTTCACACGGACACAAACACTCGCCCGCTGGTACATACGCACTAATAATTAATCCTACTTAATTAATATTATAAATGCTAAAGTTTGTGAGGATGGATGTATGTGTATTTGTTTGTTACTCCTTCACGCAAATACTACTTAACCGATTACAATGAAGTTTAGCACACATAATATAGAGGGTAACTTGGATTAACACATAGGATAGGTTTTATCCCGGAAATCGGGAACGGGAACTATGCGGGTTTTTCTTTCAAAACGCGGGCGAAAATCTAATACTGTATATTATTCGCTGGTTCACACACAAGTATACGCCCGCTAGTTCACACGCACACAAATACTCGCCCGCTGGTACATACGCATACACACTCAGTTTCTATGCACTGGTATGCACGCACACAAATACCTACAGGTACATACGCATTCATAACCACCCGCTCTTACTGGTACGCATGCTGGCATAATACACGCACACGCGCATGCACATACACCCACCCACTCATAGCCACACGCATTTTCATGGAATACATTCTTGCAGGCAACTGAATGTCATTTAGCCGGCGTCACGCCCACAAACAAGCAGTGGAATACCGCTTCGGTCGCTCTGTTGAAGAAATTCGAAGGTCGCGTCCTGGACCTCCATGTTGAAGACCAAAGAAACAAAAATTCGCTCGGCGTCACCCTGTACGACAAGACGGACGAAGACAATATTATGTGCGTCAACGAGCTTATGATCAAACATAAGTTCGCTGTTACATTCGGGTATGTGAATTTTCGAAATTAGTTCATCCTGTTATAATAAGTTCATGTTTTCAGAGTCAAAGTTGTAGTAGAAATTGATAAAAAATGTATTAAGCTTATCAACTTCTTTCCATGAAAAAAGTAAGAATAAAATTTATGACTCTCTAATTGCAATGAGACTGAGTGATTAAAACATTGAAAATTTTACTGTGCCCAATAAAATATTCGTTGATTTTTTGCAAAAGAACTTTATCAAAGTGATTCAATTTATTTTAATTTGTGTGTGTGTTTTTTTTTCATTTGCTCAAAATGTCATAAATGTTACAGAGTATTCATGTTCAACAAAAACTTTCACAAAGAAACTCAAGTGAACACACAGAAATCACCAATCAAAGAAAAGAGGCAGTCTGAAGAAAATATCAAAGAAATATTAAAAAGACCGACTCCTACTCATCCAGAAAAGCAACAGTCAAAAGGTCTAGAGGCAAAAGATAAAGGTCCATTGAGATTGGAAGTTAAAGTGTTGAATTATCAATCTCCGTCATTACTTTACGTATCGTTGGTGCAACAACAAAAAGCGTATAACGAGCTGTTTGAAAAGATACAAAAGTATTATACGAAGAATAATGAGAAGTCGACGCAGAACTGGAACGTCGGTGACCGATGCTGCACTATTTGCATACAGTCCAAAACATGGCGGCGCGCCGTAATCCTGGAAATAGCCGACGACAATGCTAAAGTTTTCTATTCCGACTTTGCTTGTGTTGAAACAGTTCCTTTACAGAGTCTCAGAGAATTAACGCAAGAGTTTATGTCGGTGGGTGGTGGGGCTATTATGTGCCATTTGTATGGTGTAATGCCAGCTGTAGGAGAGGAATGGCCTTCTCTCACAAAGGAGTATCTGAAAGAACTTCTCGATGCTTACCAAAGAATATTTATCACGAAAACGGGTAACTTTAAGGGCAAGAGTATGCCTGTTGAATTATGGGTATATCATACGATTCAAGGTGGTGCGCTCGAACCTAACGTCTCAGAATGGCGTTGCCTCAACAAGAAAATCATTGAGCAAGGTCTCGGTATTCCGGACAAATCTGAGGAGGTGAGTGTAGGTTTATAAAGATATGTTTGTATTGCAGATTCAGAAAAATTAAACTATGTTCAGTTAACAAATGATTTTCATAAATTTTAATCAAAATAGATAAGTATCGTTTTGGAGATAGCTGAATAATAAAATAGAAAAATATAAGTCAAACACAAAAATACAAAATAAAAAGCAAAATTTAGATCTATTATTATATATCAGTCGCACTGTGCGACTGAATGAAGCTTGCACAAACAATATAAGTGTCTAATTTATGGAGTCCTAAAACAGAGATTTATGTATTGATATACTTTTTATAATTGTATCAATAGTTTACGTTTTTGTTTATATATTTGTATTTTTCTAGTTATTGCTTGTTGACGAAAGCACCGACAAAAGAGACGATACTCTATCGTTCCTCAACGACACCGGCTCAATCAAAGACTTTCTTCAGTTGGACCCGATAACTTCCAAGTCACCAAATAAATCCTCCAGCGGCGCTAACTCGCCCATACAAGACGAAGAGGGAGATAATTCGAATGAAGAAAAACCAGATGCATCTAATACAGTTTTTATATCCGATTGGCTACCGCCAGAACCTTTACAGAGCAAAGAATTCACAGCTATGCCGACGTAAGTTTTCATATTCATATTTTATTCACATCATTAGAAATCCTACTAATTTTAAAATAAAAGCGAAAGTTTGTGAGGATGGATGGATTGATGGATATTTGTTATTCTTTCACGCATATACTACTGAACCGATTACAATGATATTTGTTATGTAGGTAGCTGAAGACCCAGAACATTTTATCCCGTAAATGCCACAGGAACGGGAAATCTAGTAAATTATAATTTCAACAAGTCACTTGCTTGGTAACATCACACAATTATGTAACATTATAAATAGAAATGATAGCTATAATTTGTACATGAATATAACTTAAAAACTACAATAATTATCAGAACACCTTACTCTTACAGGTATATCGATATTGACGGCGTGGTGTATCTTCACGACGTCACCCAACAGGACACATTAGATTTAATAAGAAAAGCTCTCGATGTTCGTTTTAAAAATCCTGACCCAAAAGCAAAGTACACAAAATGGACTGTGGGCGAACCATGTATCGCATTGTTTTACTTAGATAATCGCTTTTATAGAGGCAAGGTTTTAGAGGTTAATAACGAAACTTCTAGTTGTGTAATACATTACGTTGATTATGGAAATGAGGAACTATGCTCGTTTGAAAATTTAAGGAAGAGCGTGGCCCTACACCAAATTCCAATACAAGCCCACAAATGCATACTAGATCGTATCAAGCCAGTGGACAAAAAATGGAATAGACAGACCCTGGATTATATTCACAAATCAATCGTAGAAAAGCAATGTTTCGTAAAAATTACGGGTGAACCTATCGGAGGACTCATTCCCATTGATCTGAAATTCGACAAGCTCTGGATTAATGATCATCTAGTAGAATTCGAAATGGCGGAATACACTGATGGTTCAAAAGCAGTTGTCCGAAAGTTCGTACCTACTATACAACAGCAAGAACGTTGCGAGGAAGTTATTAATGAATCAGATTCAGGACCAGACTATATCGTCGAGGCAGACGACAATAAATCTATGGAATCTATTAGATCAATGCCGTTAGAAGATTTCGTTCAAAAAGATTGGAATCAACTCATGGAAGAAGAGGAAAATGTTTCACCTACAGGAGAGTTTGTTCAATTTCCAATGAATACGGAAACCGAATTCGTATGTAATATTACTTTTGTTAAAGATGTTAACAAACTCGAGCTAAGCCTAGTCTTTGATGAAGCCAAAACCTCATTATATGATAAAATGTTTAAAGAATTACAAGAAGATTGTGCCGACATGAACGCTCTTAATGGGATATTCGAGAATAAGCCCTGTGTTGCCATTTTCCCTGAAGATGGCCTCTGGTATAGAGCTATTATTTTGCGTTACAGTGAAATAAAGGGGCTTATCAAAGTTAAATATGTCGATTACGGAAATGAAGACGTAGTTTCGTTGGCTGATGTACGCGAAATTACTGAAAAATATTTGGAACTACCTCCAGCCACTTTAAGTGCTCAAATTTATGGAATTGTAGTTAATCCCGATATTAATGTAAAAGACGTAGCAAAAGAATATCAAGAATTGTTTGTTGAAAGTGGTCCGTTTCAAACTAAAATTGTTGATTACGAAAATGATGTTCCATGTGTTGAATTAAGAAACAATGAAAATCAATTAGTATATGACATTCTATTTGAAAAGAAAATATTTTTAAAGGCCTAAATGTTTTATATTTTAAGGCGCTATTATTCCTTTTTCACTGTGACAACTATCTAAAATTATTTTATATTGACTTAGTATTAAGTAAATTAGATTACTTGCCATACCCCATGGTTATAATTGTTCTGTACAAGTATGTAAGACTTGATTTTTTTCATTAAAGATATATATTTCACAATTAATTGCCTTTTGTCCTTATTATTTTGATCGTTAAAACGATTGAAATGTAATTTTCAATCTTGGAACTAAACAAACAGCCACAAACAACGAAAGGTTATCTATTTATTGTACGATATCTGTCTCATAAACATTTAGATATACATACTACATATTAGTACATATAAAGTATTATTCATGTTATTTAACGTAATGTAATAATTTATAATTCTGTAGATTCTTTTGGACAAACTGCTACGAATCGCACTGGCCCACCAGTCCCTTTCGAGATTTTCATTGGCATTACTAATGCAGTACAGCCATATCCTGAAAAGGAATTTCAAATGTTACTACTAGATAATATAATTTGAGCTTATAATTGAGTAAAAGTAATAAATATTATGGTTATAGAAATACCTGGAATGGATCTGGATAGATTAACATTCTCAATATTGTATAATCCCGCAGCCGCAGCTATTTTATGGGCTGTAAAATTTTTGCTCGAACCAGGGTCTACAGATGAAACGTCAACACCAATTCCGACGACTTTTTTATAGGAGGTCGTTATCCATTCCATCACCTCGCCACTTAAGCCTGAAAGGAATAGACCTATAAATTAAAATAGCCCTATTTATGACGAGTACTCCGGTACCTTGATGTAATAATGTCTTCACATATTTTCATTAGTGAAGTCTTTCCATAAATTATTTTTATAATCTTAAGAACCTTAAGAAATTTTATATATATAATTACCTGGAAAATTAAGTGTTTTGTTGGCTCCTAGGCCAAGGTATTTGTTTCTGTCGTTACTAAATTTACTCCAGCCGAATTTAAAAACAATCAAACACGGCTTCCCAAAGTTATCGTTTATCATATAGTCCAAGTGATGTTTATGTACAACGAAATTGGGGTTGTCGTTGACTATGGAACTTAGGTCGGCAATAATCACTGTAAAATCAAAAAAAATGTTATTTATTATAATTATACTCTTATTTTATGTCGGTACCAGTGTTGTTTTTTTTGGTTTATTGATTTCAAACAAATTGAAAATGAAGCAGCTAGTTCTACTTACATACAATAAGGAATTATTTTTTCCATTATACATATTAATTAGTTTTTATGACTATCTCCAAAAACCTTGACCGACTGAAAAAAATATGCTTATTGATACCCTAATCTTAACCATTGTACAAGTTATTATCAGCCCGGAAGAAATGATTGATAAAATTTGCGCTAGCCAGCTCCTCGTGGAACGTCAATAAATTGATCACTTCCGATCCACCTCGCGTCGGTTGCACAAAGTGCAAGACTACACTTCATTGCCAGCACGCTTGAGTTTATTCACGGGCGCGTTAAATATAATTTTATTATATGAATTGACGTTATTAGATGTGATAAAGCCCTAAGATGTTAATTTGTATTGTATGATTTAAAGATTTTTTTAAGAAAAAAAAATGCTGTATCGATAATCGATGTAGATTGCTTTCCGCGGTTTTTTTAATACAAAAGTTTTGACCACTTTTCTCTTGAATCAATGTATCTATTTATTCATAGAAAGCACGTAACATAAGTACTTACAAAAATCTGTTTATTAGGTAGGTACTTTTTGGGTTAATCCAAACAAACCAGCGCGATTGTAGACTTTGTTTTGAAGTATTATATCTAATTACAAATAAATATAATAGATAGGCATAGGTAAGGGCATAGGTATGTCAATACAATAGTTTAAATTTAAATAATAGTCCTACAACCGTAATGCCCGTTCATTCATAATATGAAATGAACAATACCCTCGTATTCATTCATTGTGTTCAATTTTGACCTTGCTCATATTATTAATAGAACTGGGAAATTTCTTTAGGAGCAGCTACGATTCCGCTAGCTGACAGATATAATCGATTTGCATGGACATTATAATGGATAATCTCGTGTATTATCGTATATATCACACTCACGTGGTACAATGAGTTTCTCCAATGGAATATCTGCAACAAATTGCCCATGCTCATTAAAGTGATATGGCGCATCAACATGGGTGCCTGTGTGTTCAGATGTAGCAAAATCATTGAGAGCATACCTGTATAAAAAAAAATATTAATTTAGCTCTTTATATTTTTAATGAAACCATCAAATAAATAATGGTTATGAGATTTGCAAAGGAAAACTTAATACCTAATAAAATGCGAAACATTAACTGAAAATGCCATAGGTATACATAGGTAAATAATTACTTACATAAAACTTATTTTTAAAGCATACATTACTTACTGTGTACCATCGCCTAACTCGACAATTTTTTGATTTATAAAATCAAACTTTTGCGCACCGGGCCAATACATTGAAGTCTTATCGAAGGAATAGGTCAAATCAATAAATTCATAATTCTCGTTGAATAATATAGAATTTAATGATTGAATTGTCCCAGATGCGATGTGTGTACATAATAAAATTAAACAAGTGATATGAATTCGAAGCAACATTTTACTAGTCTATTTGATCTATATACGCACTACTTTACGCAATGATCATTAGGATAGTACTACTCATACTCAACACTGTTTAAGTGTTATAACTTCTGAGCAGGGTCGGATTTAGGAACGAAATAGAGATCATAAGCCTAAGTGAACAACTTTTCCTTTAATATTTTTTCATCGTTTTACGTCCCTACATTACGTCGTACAAAAATTTATTATTATACTTAATCATGATTCAAGTGATCCCAATCATCAATCTTTATTTGTTCACTTTAATCAGGCAATCAGTGAGATATCAAAATAATAGCCAATGGCCCTGATAAGCATGTCTTGCTATCCGTCGGGACTCGGGATGACGCGACGGGTCGAACCCAGGAGCCCTTGGTACTACACAGTGCAAAGAAGCCGGTGGAACCACGGAGTATGGGTACAAAAAGGTTTAATTTTAGCGATGTAACATTTCATTTACAACATTAAAAAAAAATTTGCTAGTGGGCCTATCGTTTTCAAAAATCTATATATTAAGATTTGGCGCAGGGACAAAATTGCACGTGCATAACCACAGTGCAAGGCATCCTTTTTAAAAATTCACAGATTCTTGCCTGGGCCACTTGAAATCTGGCATATAGTTCAGTCTTCTGTCTTATTGAAATAGATGAGAAAAAAAACTTGAAGGTGTCAGTGTCAGTGTCACAGAGCAAGTAATATGTCAGTGTGGTGTCAGACTGTCAGTTAACAGTTTTGACGTATGATTCTTGTATCTTGGATCTTGCATTGGTATATAATAAAAATATTTACAATACAGTACCCCCTAAAACTAAATTTATCTATTTTATGTTGTTCATTCAGTAATTTTCTATTCATTTATTGTATGAAAGTATATAGTTTGACTACAAAAAAGCGCGGTTTAAACGGTAAGGTTAAGACAAGCTCCTGAAAATTATCAATGAAAAGAAATAAAAATGATGCAGTTAAAGCTGTTGTTACATCCTACTTAGAAAGACGAAATTACCCTGTAAGTATACCCAGTACCTACATAAAGTGATAAAAATCTGATGAGTGTTACTTATTCATAAGTCTCATTAATCATTTCATATTTTTAAGGATATTGATGTATTTAATAGCAATAATAGAGTAAGCCGAAGTGCTGAAGAAATGGCTGTAGCTACTATAGTACAATGTGAATCTAGCCGTGCCAACTCTATTTTGTTTTCATGTATCAATAATGACCCAGGGCAATATGACACACAATACACCAGGTAAATTTATCACACTTTATTAAACAATGTATATATTTTTTTTGTTCACTTGTAAATCTACAATATAAATTATAAATTAATTAATTTTGTTTAATATCATAATGTTGTATTTCAGATTATTTAACTTTATAAAAGATTTGAAAATAGAAAAGGTAAAAAATGAGTTGCTTGGTTTATTAACACCACTTTTATGTCATCTCTATTTGGAAATGTTAAGAGGAGGTCATGGAGGACCTGCTCAAATGTTTCTCAAGAGGCACTCAGTGACACTTCCTCAGAAGGACCTATCTTACCATCAGCCTATAGATGGAAATCTTCCCTCTGCTTTATATAGACCTAACAGCCTAGAACAGCTGTTTAATTCCCTCCAAAATGGCACAATAGATAATGAAACTCCTGAAAAAGATTATATGAATCAGTTACTGGAAGATATTGGATCTGTATATACTTTACAAGAAATAGAGACAAGGCCGACAATTGCTGCTTTCAGGTACAAATGAAGATATAAATGTTGTGTATACTGTGTTAATATTTAATATCTTTAAATAGATCTAATTATAATATAATGAACCTAAGGATATTTTAGTTTTTTTTGTATCCAAGAAACTATAACTACTTTAATTAGATTGATAATCCTAAGTTTCATTTGCAATTACTATTAGAAAACCATTCTTAAAATAAAACTTATATATAACTACTTATTAATTGTAAAATGTTTAATTTTTTCATTCAAATTGTTGAATATTTTAGGTCTTGTAAATTTGACATGTGCCTCTCACAAGATTCACTGAATGTACTAAAAGCATACTTAGCGAAACATGGCCATGTACTACTAATACAGGTCTTACAGACTTGGTTTCACATAGATGTTAATGGAGAAAATAGTAAAAATAATGCTGTAAGTATAAAAAAAATTACATACAAATCTGTTAACTTAAATTGGTACATAGTTTTGATTGATTTTTTTATTCTGATCATTAGATGTCAGCTCCTATTTATTTGTGTAATCTTAAGCCTAATAAATAGGAAAATATTTCCTATTACTTAAATCTTTAAAAATATATTCAATTTCCAAGTACTTTTGCTTTGTAGACCGGACTCTCAGTGGAGTTTCGTTTGCAAAAATCGCGGACCTAAATCTGACTTCTGATATATATTGTATAGATCCCAGACATCCTATAGACAGATGTTGCCAACCAGTTTTGTGGTCCCCCTGCCCGCACCCCGGTAATTAAATATGGCATACAAAGAAAAAAATAAAAATTTCCAAAACATGCCGTGTGGGGTATCAAATGAAAGAGCTTATTGAGTAGATCACGAATATATAGCATACTATATACATTTCTTACACTTTCTCTAAGATTTTTTAGAAAATTTACGAAAATGGTCCATTTTTGAGTTAACTTTAAACCACTATAGATTGAAAACTCATAAATATATTTTTTAAATTATTATTTTAAATAATTAACAATAGTCCATTGTTTACGATTCAATATTTCGTACAGTGAAATAGTTGCATGGGGGAGTGGGGGGAGCATTCAAAGATGGCGAGTATATTTTCAA
Source organism: Colias behrii (assembly GCA_029959065.1). Taxonomy (NCBI): domain Eukaryota; kingdom Metazoa; phylum Arthropoda; class Insecta; order Lepidoptera; family Pieridae; genus Colias; species Colias behrii. The sequence goes on from JARWMC010000009.1 coordinate 5,908,889, forward strand.
GTTCATATAGTATATAGTTATTTTCATCAAATCCACCACATAGCTCACTTATATTATATTACGAACTATTGAATCATAAACAATGGACTATTGTTAATTATTTAAAATAATAATTTAAAAAATATATTCATGAGTTTTCAATCTATAGTGGTTTAAAGTTAACTCAAAAATGGACCATTTTCGTAAATTTTCTAAAAAATCTTAGAGAAAGTGTAAGAAATGTATATAGTATGCTATATATTCGTGATCTACTCAATAAGCTCTTTCATTTGATACCCCACACGGCATGTTTTGGAAATTTTTATTTTTTTCTTTGTATGCCATATTTAATTACCGGGGTGCGGGCAGGGGGACCACAAAACTGGTTGGCAACATCTGTCTATAGGATGTCTGGGACCTATACAATATATATCAGAAGTCAGATTTAGGTCCGCTATTTTTGCAAACGAACATCTCCTTGGAGCCTGCTCTATTGGTAGAGTCAAAATACTAAAACAAAATATATAGAATTACAGATAAGAATTGAATATTAATTTTATTTATTTTAATCGCAAATATTCCATAAACAGGAGGATGAAGAAGAAGACGAGTCAAAGGAAAACTCAAAAAATTTTGATCTCAATATAAATGACAAAAATGGTAATTTATTTATTTGTCTGTAATTATAAATTATTTGAAAGAGCTTTATGTTTTATTTATTTTACATTTTTCAAGTTATTATTATGTATTAATAATATCATGCTTATAAGCTAATATAATAAAATATGTCTTTTTTAAGATACATCGGACATATTTTCTAAATGCAATGGGCATGCAGAATATCAATCAGTGGATAAGGAACTACGAGATCTTCAGGACGCCATTAAAAGTGTACGAGATTCTTTGGTTCCACTTAAATTGTACAAAATAGGTGCACCTGATACCAAGTAAGATATCAATTAATTTTTAATTTATAAGCAACATTTTTGACCCCCCAAACTAAAGTTTCTAAGAAGAAGAAGAAGAAAATTTATAAATTCAATGGAAATAAAAGGATTTGGAAATGGTTTTTCTTTCAGATTTTGTTGTTTTTGTTATTAATAATGATTGTGAAATATATTTTTGGGATACCTATTATACTTACGTATTTTTACAGTTTGATTTGCGCGAAAACAGACCAGTATTGTAATGTATTATGCGGTGGATTTAGTAATTCCGAAATTCGATTGTGGGATCTTGGACAAAATAATATTAATAGACGTGTCAATAAAAATATTTCTGAGTTTGAACTTGGATGCAGTGTACCAATTGAACCTGAAGATATTCCTGATAATACAAGGTAAACTTAGCAACTTAATATTATTATTATTGAAAAGAAAAAAAATGTTTTTATTAGATTTGAAAGTAATTTTGCAAGTTAAGAAATATACCAAATGTATTGGCTAGAAGCTACGTTAGTTAGTTAGTTACGTTTACTGGTGTTATACTTTAAAAGGTTTAGAATAAACTTTACGAAAAGTTTACTTAGATCAAGAATGTATATATCGTTCTTTGTTTTATAGACAAATAGGAACAGGAGTACCGCTAAGAGGACATTCCGGCCCAATACAAGCTGTCAGTATATTGTCTAGAGAGGAATTAGTTCTATCAGCTTCACATGACAATACTATGAGAGCGTGGCGAATATCAGACTACTCATGTGCTTCTATATATAGGTAATCTTTCTTTTTAAATAATCATTATTGGTACATATGTATATGAAAAATAATTATTTCATTCATAAATTTAAACTATAATATGAATATTTTTCAGAGGCCACAACTATCCAATTTGGTGCCTGGATGTATCGAAAAATGGTCTATTTATAGTAACAGGGTCCCATGACCGAACAGCTAAATTATGGTCTCTTGATAGGACATTTCCTATTAGAGTTTTTATCGGCCACATGTCTGATGTCACAGTAAGTATTTCCTTCCATTATTTCTTTCATAAGTATAAAGTGGAATCCTTGCTTGTTAATGGTGCTGGTCAATTATTTTCTTATTTAAATTAAGCTTTTTTAACTTCAGAAAAATATATAATGTTCTTCATTATAAAAGATGGTGGTTGAATTCGAATACTGTAAAATTAATAATTGTTTAGTTATAAATGCTATTTAAGTAAATCCTGTCCATTTTCATAATATGTCCATACATGTAAATCCATCCAACATGATGATGGGCTAATTCAAATTCTGTAAAATTCTGTAAAATTTATTATTGTAAAAAATATGAATGCTAGTTTAGTGAATCCCATATATTTTCATAACATATTCAAATTTGCAGTGCGTAAAGTTCCACCCGAACGAGGCGTACATAGCGAGCGGCGGCGCGGACCGCAGCGTGCGGCTGTGGAGCGTGTGCGACGCGCGGCTCGTGCGCGTGCTGTGCTCGCACCGCGGGCCCGTGCGCGCGCTCGCCTTCTCGCCCGCCGGCACGCACCTCGCCAGCGCTGGTATACATATATAATAACTAGCTAAACCCGAATCACTACATAGTATAAAACAAAGTCGCTTTCTCTGTCCCTATGTCCCTTTGTATGCTTAAATCTTTAAAACTACGCAACGGATTTTGATGCGGTTTTTTTTAATAGATAGAGTGATTCAAGAGGAAGGTTTTAGTATATAATTGTTTAGGTTTAAGACAAAGCGGGCGAAGCCGCGGGCGGTAAGCTAGTAAATTATATACTAAAATCTTCCTCGAGAATCACTTTATAATGAAAAAAACAGCATCAAAATTCAGACATAAGAACAGATGCGGGAAGCGACTGCTTTATACTATGTAGTGATAATGAATCACCAAATGTGTTGCTAAGCGTAAAACTCCTACGGCATTATTTTTAACGTTTTACTACATACTAAACTTGCGTACTTTTTTACAGGTGATGATAAAAAAATAAAAATTTGGGATTTAGCTGGATGTACATGTGTTCATGAATATAGAGGCCATTATGGAAAAGTGACATCATTAGATTGGTCGGCAGTTGGGAAACCTTCTCTTACAAATAGAGTATCCTCGGAACTAAGCGATATGACTACAGACAATTCTATTCTCTGTTCTACTGGTATGGATGGCATTGTGAAAGTTATGTGGGACAGTCAATTAAAAAATAAGTAAGTATACGTTTTTACAAAAAGATGTAAGTTGTCATTAAAATTTATACAGCTAGTAATGTATGATTTCAAGAAAGAAATAAGCTTTTAATGATTACAAATAAATTAAGAAAAGCAGGAAATTTTAATTTAGGAATTGATAATAAGTTACAGTACTTCCTCTAATTATTGTTCCTTGAAACAATATGTGAACTTAAATATTTTATTTCAGGATATATCTGTTACAATATGTAGAGCTTACATTAATATGTTATATCTTTTTCAGGCAATTATCAAATCAAGAAAATTCAACATCCACCTACAATACAAAGTGCTCCTACCTTGTTGATATACAAGTTCATCCAGATTGGATGGTTGCAATAGGCTCAAAAAAATATTAAGTGTTATTAAATAAAACGTTTTTTTTTTTAATTATTGTATTTATTTCTCTTCCTGTCAATGAGAATAAAATATTTTGATGAGTTTTATAGTTAAATTCTGAATATACATTTCATGATTAGAGACAAGTAATTTAAGTAATAAACATTGAACCCTTGAACTCAACTTGATTTCTAAGAATCTATCAACATAATTTTATTTTGTTCAAATTTATAACCCTGAAATATGTGAAAAAATGCATTAACACTGATGATTAGATTTCTTATTTCTTTTTAAAGAAATTCATTAATGTGGCTTGTTTTCCTTTCTGAGGGGGTGATATTTTTTTCTTAGAAGCTTTTGTTTCACTAGCTTTAGCTTTAGGTGAAATTTCAATTTTTTCCTTTACAGATGGAATTTTTTCCTCTTTTAAAGAATTTTTCACTGGTTCTTTCTCTTCTTTATTTTCACTATCTGAACAACTTTCATAGACTTCTTCTCGTTTCGTTACTACATAACCATCATCACTCATATAGGTTTTATCAACAACTTTTCGTTTTTTCCGAGGGTTTACAATTCCAGTTGTAATCTTTAAAGTATTTACGGCCGGTGTTGGAGGGATTTCATCATCTGAATCATGAATTTTTTCATTTGTTTTATCTTCCTCTACAAATGGATCATTCTCATCTTCACTTTCACTGTCTGACACTCGCAGAACTCGTTTACGTTTTTTATCAACTTTAGAATTTTTCTTAATTTGATTCAAGACTTTATTATTTCCATTTAATTCTTTTTCTTTCTTCACCTCTGCCTTAACTTGAATTTCAACTTCTACATCATCTGTTTCCATTTTCTCAACAACATTATTTTCTTCTTTTATGATAGCTGGTTCAACTTTTACAGGTGGTTTTGATTCTTTCTTTTTATTAATACCATTTTGCTTATTAAAGAATCCTGCAATTCCTTTCTGAGCAGAAGGTTTGCTTACAATTTGTTTGTTAATGTTTTCTTTTTGAGGGGATATAACTTCCTTCTTAATTTCCTTATGGTTAGATTCAGTATTCATACTCTTTTCTATTTTATTTCCACTAGCAGCCTTGGGTACTGCCTCTTTAGTATTTTTCTTTTGTGATAAAATAGGTTTTTTGTCAACTATGACTTCTTGGCTATTACTTTTAAGGTTATTTATTTCCTCAAAAGACCGTTTGATACAATTGCTATTTCTAATTACACCAGAACATAAATTAAAATCATCATATTTATTGAGAGAAACGTAAGCAGAAGGATCTACATGTGATGTTCCTTTACAAGCACTGTATATATGCTGAAAAAATATTATTTTAAAAGTTTTCTGCATTTTTACTAACTCATCTTTTGGACAAACGGAAACTTTAGCTTTATTATCATCAATTAATCCTGATATCAGATAATTGACACTTAACTCTTGTTTTGGGTTGTCTTGTTTAATTGATTCAATAAAATCTTTAAGTAACAATTTGCTGCGATTAACATGAATGCAAAGGTCCTTACTCAAAGTTATATAAGTGACTAACTTTCCTTCATCTAGAATCATCTCCTTCAATGTACTCAAGTTTGATTCGTTGTCCTCCGTATCCATTGCTCTGTTGGTTAATTTATTTTGGTCAGGAGTTTCATTAATTTTACACACAATTGTGTAACTGCAGGAGTGAAACCTTTTGTATGTAAAAGGCTTATTTATATTAAACTTATAAATGTTTTTAAGTTTTTTGTCAACAATACAACAGTCAACAGCTATGAGCTAACGATAATATACGCAAAGCGCGAATTTTTATATGACAGTGACAACTGTGAACTGACAAATGTCAACAAAATTACGTTAAAACCACAGGTTAAAACTTTATGCCAGGTTATGCCAGTCACCACGCCCGTAGTCACCCAGATTCAGACGAAAACGCAATTTCACAATCATTTAAAATGATTGCATTTTATTTTTAAATGATTTTCCCATAAATGAGCAATGAACATTCAAGATCAATTGCACAAATGAATAATTAATGAAAAATAGTAATTTAAACGCTCCTTACTAGGAGTGTAGTAATCTCCATAACTTCTACTAACATTGCATATCAACAAGAAAATAAATAAGACCTTGGATCGACAATAAATTATTTTTATGTAAAATGTAGTAAATAGTATAATAAATGTATTGAACGCGGCTCAATGTGCCATTTTCACCAAAGAGAATACAAATACTACGTATTTTCACTGTCACCAATTTGTCATACCCCTCGCCCCTTGACTGCTGATGCCTTTCCCCTCTGCTCTCTGTTGGCCTGCTGCTGTGGGTTACTGTTTCCAACTGTTTTTGTTTTTATTTTAATATCAAAAAAAATCTACAGATTATTTGAAATTTTTTTGCCATATAACTTCAATGCTGCAATATATGTAATATTCTAATATAACAGTGTTTGTGCTTCAAATTATACGAATCAAAAGTGAGTTCATTTCTGGTATAGTCAAATCTATTTTCGTTAGCATTACATCATTTGTTCAGATGTTTATTTATTTTTTCAAGAAATTGGTGACTGTTTTTTTATTTATTGAAAGTGTTTTTTTGACAGAAAACTTTAAGAAAGTGGCTCTATAATTTTGTTACTTATAAGATTCAAAATGCCAGGGTAAGCAATGATGTGGGAGTGGTCCTACGTATAACTATTCGTTTCTTCATGCAAATTCTAAAACGCATTTAATATTATTATATGTTAGTAGTTCTTAACCTACATATTTACAAATACAAAGTCACCCAGTCGACCTCATTTCTAAAAGGATGATGCATTATTATATATTGACTAATAAAACATCTTTTAAGCAGCACATAATATACGCTACATTTGCACAATTCAGCTTCTCACTTCAATAACTCTTCATTAATAATTATGTTATTGATTAAATCCAATATCCATTAGATGTATTACAATTTATTCCTTGTGTGACTCTTCTTCAAAATAACAGGAAATATAACAAATAATAATTGTTTAATATTTTCCCATTATTTATAGTATTATGTTAAAATCTAAAATTAAATTAAAGTAAAACCTCCCATTTTATTGTTAGTTTTTCTGAGCATTGGAATAATGGAGATTTGAGATTTTTTTTTAATCTATACTAATATTATAAAGAGGAAAGGTTTGTATGTATGTATGTATGTATGTATGGTTTTCACGCATAAACTACTGGACCGATTTTGATGAAATTTGGCACAGATAATCTTTAGACCCTGAGAAAGAACATAGGCTACCTTTTATTGCGAAATATGTACCACGGGCGAAGCCGGGGCGGACCGCTAGTAAGTTATATGTTTTGAACAATTGTAGCAATTCTCAGCTGGATGAGAATTTTTGTAACTTATTTCTTGTTCATATTTAAGTATTTATCTTAAATTGACAGATAATATTTATAATTATTTAATTTCATACTTAATAAATAATTAATCCTTACAGCTTAGGAAGGATGTCACTTGATAATATGTTCTGTACGAGGTGTGGAGATGGTTTTGAGCCAAATGAGAAAATTGTTAATTCTAATGGTGAACTTTGGCATACAAACTGCTTTGTGTAAGTGTATTTATTTTAAGTAGTACTACATACAAGTATTTATTTTAATCAGGGCTGGGAAAAACCCATCAGACTAAAAATCATTGAAATCAATTCAGCTCTTCTTGAGTTATCTCTACAATTTTTTTTTGACTAATTCTGTTAGAATTTTGTTTTAAGTAACTTTTATTTTAATAGATGTGCACAATGTTTTCGTGTCTTTCCTGATGGAGTGTACTACGAATTTGAAGGACGGAAATATTGCGAAAGGGACTTTCAAGTGCTCTTTGCACCCTGTTGTGGCAAATGCCGTAAGTACATTATTAAATTAAATCAACTTTTAGCATAACACATTTACTAAATTATTATAAATATAAAACTATGTACTGAATATTATTAGTTTGCATGATTCAAAAAATATATAATGCAATGTTACAATTCCTTTTTTCAATTAATACAAGTTACGGTAATTTATAGGCGAATTTGTGATCGGTCGTGTCATTAAGGCAATGAATGCCAACTGGCATCCAGCATGTTTCCGTTGTGAAGAATGTAACATGGAGTTAGCTGATGCCGGTTTCATTAAAAACGCTGGACGCGCCTTGTGCCATACATGCAATGCACGCATCAAGGCAGATGGCTTGCAAAACTACATTTGCCATAAGTGCCAGTAAGTACAATTTACTGAAAAAAAAAGATATCCTATTATCATTTTAGTCTTATAATATTTATTAGATATTTACTCTATTTAGAACTATATTCAAATGTGTGGATCATGATAAATCGGTACAAATTCTTGTCCCTATGTTGCTGGGTTATTTAATGTTTTCAATTTTCACATATGTAAATTTGTCTTTCCCAAATGAATGAATAAATTAAATGAATTTGTTTCATTACAAATTCATTAAATTTATATGATATAGGATTTGCATGACGTTATAACAAATCCTGTAGTTAAACAGACATCGATGTATTATTAAACCAGGTGTGTAAAATTATAAACATTATTAACATTATATGTATTCTAATAAGAATTGTCCATACAGTGGTGTGATAGACGGTGAGCCGCTACGTTACCGTGGGGAAGTGTACCACGGGTACCACTTTACGTGCGCCACGTGTGGGGTTGAGCTCGATCACACCGCACGGGAGGTCAAGAATAGACCCGGGTACGCTGCTAATGATGTGGTTAGTATTCTTCTGATGACCATAATCGTAATATTTTACGCACTGTGTGCCGCGGTTAAAGGCTTTATAAAAGTGCTATCTAACTGAAGCAATTTTTCAAATCAGACCCATAGTTCCTGAGATTAGCGCATTCAATGAAACAAACTTCATTATATGAGTATAGTACAAATGATGAAAAATAAATGTTATTGTCATTTATTACCAATATTGCGCTCTCTACAATATACTTCATTGGCGGCAACATAAAAACCTTTTCATTTTCTTTCAGAATAATCTTTTCTGCCTGCGTTGCCACGACAAAATGGGAATACCGATATGCGGTGCGTGTCGCCGTCCCATTGAAGAGAGGATTGTAACTGCGCTCGGCAAGCATTGGCATGTTGAGGTAATATTGTTTTGAATATTTAATTTAATTAAATAATTTTATCTTTTTGTGCTGTCAAACAATAATTATATGCATTCTGAAATACATTCTCCAAACCTTGTATGGTTCTCATTAAATGAACATATATGTACTGTATAAAAGGTATGATATAATTATAATCGTACTTCAAGGAATATAATAAAAAAAGAATTATCGAAATCGGTTCAGCCGTTCTCGAGTTATGCGCTTACCAACACATTTTGCGATTCATTTTTATATATAAGAATACAAAATAACAAAAATTCAAACACCATTATAACCACAGAACAGTAAAAACATATAGAAGTGTGATGTGGGCGTGGCCCACGTGTCAATAATAAGTTTAGATCACCTAACTTGCTCTCAGTTGTGCGCAGAAAAATATTTGAGTCGGTTGTCAGCTGTCAAACCTTTTTTCCATATTTATTCATTAATTAGGACGTGTTGTTCGGTATAAGAGTGCAAAAATGATAGCAGACGAAATAATATCAGCAATGGAGGCATTTCATACCATCGGTAAGTCTTATTTTTATTTATTTTACATATATTTTATGTTATAACTTCGCTTGTCGTAATTTGTCAAAATTGTATACAAATATCTAGTCAAAATGAACCTTAATCCGTAAGAAATTAGTACTATTATAGATTGAACAGCAAACAAGACTTTCTGGAATATTATTGCAATAAACAAACGAATGTCGCTTTAGTGATGCTTGTGGCGCATATCGACAGTATCGATACTTTAGAAAAGACAAACATTATAAATATTAAATTTTATTTTATTTTTCCTTAGCTTTCATTTGTCCAATTTATTTATAGATTTCCCAAAGAGGCTAATTTAAAAGAGAAATGGATAAATGCAACGTGACGAGTTAACTGGATGCCGAACAGCACTAAGCGGTCTAACAAAGGCCACCGATACAGCAAACCTACGGCAGTTCCAAGATTTAAAATAATGCATATTTTCTGTTTGTATTTTGTAAATATAAATTAATACTATTCTATTCCGTTTTTTTATTTAATAATAATAATATAAAAAGACGTGCTTAGTAGTAATAAACATACTCCAAAATGTGACACATTATACTATACTCATATAATAGAAAGAAAAAAAAAATACACAAAAAATATTTATTTGTGAATTATCGATAACAAGGCTGACATCCCTCAGGGCATAGCATCAGATAAATATCAAGTTAATGTCATTAATGTTGAGTGACACAAATTTCAACCTTATCTCTATGTGTTGAGTTTCAAAGTTATATCTATCGAAAACTAACGCCCTCTGTTGAGGAGTAGCTGAATGTTTTCGAATTTGGAATTTCTGTGCAATGAGAAACAAAACAGCTAATATACCTAGGGATGTTATACTAAAATAAACCGTAACATGGTGCGTTAGGGTACTAATTGAAATGCTGAATTTATAACCTAAGTCAGTTTTTACTCAAATTAAGCTGTCCAATCAAAGGCATAGTTTACTTGTAGTGTACTGTATAACTATCGGTTTAAATGTGTGGGTTTGGCGACACTGGTTTTCATACTAATTATGACATTATAGCACTTCTATATGTTTTTACTGTTCTGTGATTATAACATAAATAAACAATTTTTTACAGCACTTCGTTTGCGCTAAATGCGAGAAGCCTTTCCATGGCCACCGCCATTATGAGAAAAAGGGTCTTGCGTACTGCGAACAGCACTACCATCAACTGTTTGGCAACTTGTGCTATGTGTGCAACCAGGTCATTGCTGGCGACGGTAAGTTAAATCAATCGTAATATAATCTTTATTAATAGTAAAACTATTTCAAAAAACCTTAAAGTTATCTGTAATTTAAAATTGTATGTAAATTTCAAACTTTTCAGTTAGTATAAGTTGTATGTCTTTGTCTTGTTGCAGTGTTCACAGCGCTGAACAAGGCGTGGTGCGTGCACCACTTCGCGTGCTCGGTGTGCGACAGCGCGCTGTCGACCCGTAGCAAGTTCTACGAGTACGACGAGCGGCCCGCGTGCCGCCGCTGCTACGAGCGCTTCCCGCCCGAGCTGCGCCGCCGCCTACGCCGCGCGCACCACTACACCATGCGCAGGAACTAACTGCGCACACACAGACAAGTGCTACGTGAGCTACTATCGGCCCGCGTGCCGCCGCTGCTACGAGCGCTTGCCACCCGAGCTGCGCCGCAAGCACCACTACACCATGCACAGGAACTAACTGCACACACACACACACACACACTTCACACCATACACAAGTACACATACACATAAGTAACGAGTACAACGAGCGGCTGGCGCTGAACACACACACACACACACACACACACACACACACACACACACACATCATCCACAGGACATAACCGGCACCCATGCGCACAAAGCTCATTTGCACGCTCACACACATATCACTGCAGACTAAAATGCGCAAGAACTAAATTTCGCATATAAGTACCGTGCACTACACGGTGCGCACATTCACTTTACGCAGAAACTACAACTGCTGCACAAGCGCTCATACAGTCACACGCACACACAAACAATACATACACAAAACCTACGTCGCATACTACACCATGTGTAGAAACTAGAATCTGATAACGCACAACTTTCAAGCAGATATACCACATATAAATTCCACCGACGAACTACAGTAGAAATAACCCTTTCGTACTAATACTGGTGTAGTGCCATTTTTAAAGAAAGGAAAATACTTTAGCTATCATGAACAGTCATTGCCAAACGATTCAAATTTAAGATATATGTTAGTAGATCTCAAATGGAAATATATGTATATATGTTACAGTCAAAACCTGAACCAGTCAATATCCTTATTGACGGTTATTAAGGTTATTGACTAAGGGCGTCGGTCAATATCCTTATTAACTGATTTTATCTGACAATTTTGTCAGATAAAATCAGTTAATAAGGTTATTGACTGACACCCTTAGTTAATAACCTTATTGACTGATTTAAAGAGCAGACATTCAGTCAATATAGGTTTTAACCAACGTACTGAATAGATTTTAACACTTAAATCTTTCTGTAATGGGCAAGTAAAACAATAGCGAGTCGGTTCTGGCGTGAGGGTCGCAGTTCAAACCTAACCTAACCTACTGGGTCGAATTTGACACTTAAACCTTTCTGTAATGGGCAAGTAAAACTCGCTATTGTTTTACTTGCCCATTACAGAAAGATTTAAGTGTTAAAATCTATTCAGTACGTTGGTTAAAACCTATATTGACTGAATGTCTGCTCTTTAAATCAGTCAATAAGGTTATTAACTAAGGGTGTCGGTCAATAACCTTATTAACTGATTTTCTCAGATAAAATCAGTCAATAAGGATATTAACCGACGCCCTTAGTCAATAACCTTAATAACCGTCAATAAGGATATTGACTGGTTCAGGGTTTTGACTGTAGCATATATACTAAATATTTGTTTGTCACAGTGCCTTTTTAAAGATTCAGTGTTGTTTAGTTAATGATAAAAATACTATATTGTACGTGATTTTTACATTTTTCTTCAAATTGCATATATACTGAAAAAAGACTGTATACAAGATTATTACAAAAAATATATAATATACACAAATTGTTTTACCTATATTTTATTACATACATAATACATATATCCAAACTTTGTATATTATAGGGTCGTTTTTATTATTATTATTATGTAATCAATTAATTGAACTACAACAGATTAAATATATTTTACTACTCTAATTTATTATAATTTGACTACAATTAAGTTGCATTTAATTTTAAGATTAATAAAAAATTATAAGTTATTCTTAAAATAATAAATAACTTTAGCTGTGTTTAAGTGCCTATATACTGTTTAATATTGTATTTTTATAACTAAGATAACATCTGAAAATTTCTAACCATATATATAACATATATTATATTGACATTTTTATTTGTATAGATAATAAGATGAAGTTATTTTGGTGCTTTACTAATAAAACTGACAAACACTACATAGTTGTTTCATTTATTTACGTACTGCTCTCCTGGCTCCGCAAGGACGGGAAATTTTCTTTAAGAGCCAATAATTTGACAACATTTCAAAATTTTAAGCTACTTATTTTTTTATTTTAATGAAAACTAGATCAAAAATTACGATACACATATTTTTTGCTTTTTCTAAATATGGAAGTTTTCATTCATCTTTTTGAGTTTTAAAATCATCTCATTCTAAAATGTCGTAAGCGCCAAATGACGTCATACATACGGAGGAATACATTTTTTCCTTTGCCACATACCTAGTTTAAATTAAAAAAAAATCTTGACAGTTGACATTTTGGCACATTTGTCACTTTGATTCGTCAAGCTTTGTAAATATTGTTATTTGTTATTTGTTGATCCAAATTTTAAACAAAAGAAACTTATTCACAAGTACTGATGATGATGCCTTTATGCAGGATTTGTTAAGGGGTGCTGAAAATTTCTGGGAAACAAATATACTATCCCAAAAACGTTGAAAAGTGTTAAATAAATACAACTTTTAGTAAGTAAACAAAGTCTTTTATTTCAAGAAAATTATGAACACTATAGGCACTATTTGTATAATATAAATGAATTGGTCCAACTCCAATCAAACAAACATCACGCTAATGAGATTAAATTAGAAAACCAAAACACAATAACACGATTTAAAAGTTTGTTTACATGAATAATTCACAAAAATGACATTAATATGAAATTTGACACATGCCATACCCTGTAAATGTCAGTGATAGTTTTTTTTTTTTTAACTTTTTTTAAATTAGGCTAAGGCGCATTTTTATTCCTCCGTATGTATGACGTCATCATCACATTTATCGTTTTTATTTAATTTCTCTTAAAATATGCGATAAAAAAATGAAATAATTTTTTTTCTGTAATCGCAAGAGCAAAATAAAGAAACGGTTTTTTTCTTTCATGGCCTTATAAAAAATGAAATGTTGTCAATTCTAAATTAGGTTTTCCTATTATCTATGGGCGTATTCAGAAAGAAAGCTTGAAACTTATAAGCGCTTATAAGCGCTTATCGGCGCTTATAAGCGCTGGTAACCCGCGCAGGAAAATATATGAACATGCGCTTATAAGCGCTGATCGGCGCCGACAAGTTTGTTGAAACTTGTTGGAACTTGTCGGCGCCTATCAGCGCTTATAAGCGCATGTTCATATATTTTCCTGCGCGGGTAACCAGCGCTTATAAGCGCCGATAAGCGCTTATAAGCGCTTATAAGTTTCAAGCTTTCTTTCTGAATACGCCCTATTGCTGTCGCGCTATGCATCAAGCCTCCCGGGCGCGACAGGGGCAACTGCAGAATGCCACAGAATGCGAAACGGGCCGAAAATACCTAGGAAAATTACGCAAATTCGACGTTCCGTAGTCACCTGTTTCATCCTCCAATACTGGACTGATTTAATTACTTTTTTCATAATATAGTAGAGAAAAGTATAGGCTATGTTCCTACGTTTTGCTTTTTTTATATACCTACTTAATGTTCAAAAATAAGTTTTATGGAAGGCGGAACATAATGGAAAATCTGTCCTATTTCTTACGTTTCATATCTTTTTTAATAATTAAGATAATATGACAAAAAGGAAAACGTAGGAACAAGGCTAAAGTTACCATAGATTAATAATAAAAAATATATTGCTCTAGTGGCACAATCCAGGGAGGAACAGGGGACTACGTTTGTATGGAAGAACGGCTCTTTTGTTTGCTCTTAACTTATCTTAATCCAAGCAGAGAAAAATGCAACAAAAAATAATTGAAATTCGATCAGCCACGACCTCTGTGCGTTGTGTACTAATTGTTTGCTCAATGAGCGATTTCAGTCCTTGAGCGTAACATAGGTATTTTGAATTTCCGAATTATACAGGGTTACAGGTTAAGTCGACCTATTCCTGTTAAGAGCGTGTAGTAGGGGTCAAAGCAAACTGATTTGATCTTATAATACCATATCCAAAAGTTAGCCGTTGAAGAGTTATTGCAATTTTAATTTTTTTCTTGAAAATGCCACTTTATCTTCGCATTTAGCGACTAGCGTTTAATTTTTTATTTTACTTATTTGGTCTGGGTTTTTTGAGTTTTTATGTAAAGGTTGAGTTAAACAATAATTCTCAGCAATAAAAATCCATATCGCTGCAAACAATTCAAAGAAATGGCTTTTAAACTAAAAATAATAACATTAAAGTAATTAAGTTAACTCGTTTTAAACAAAGATATTGAAAAAAATCTCTGTGAAAATGTGTCTGCAGATGTTTTTAAAAACATGTGCATGTTCTTAGCTATGTAAAAAGGTATGATAACCTCAGGTAGCATTCGTAGATTCCAAGAAATCGGGGATTCCAAGAAATCGGGGATCTGTATAGGAAAATTTGAAAAAGAAACATAGCTTTTGGTTCAAATCAAATAACACTGACCATGTAGGTAGGTACTTTTATATTACAGAACTTTGTAAATACATATATCGTCACCTAGACCATAATTAAATTATCATACTAGTATCAAACAAAAATACAGGAGTAGGTTACCACTAAGGTAACCACTAAGGTTTTTTTAAACGTTCTTTTCTTGGCGAAAGTTTTCTCACATTATTTATTATTTACCATTTACCAATTATTTTATATAATAACATTGAGTTACTATGTACTACGTACATGTTATGACATTTGAGGACCAATTTCAACATAAAAGCAGTTTCTATGTAGGTACCTACTAACTTTGCGCAACAATTAATAGCGAATTGATTTTCGATAATGTCTTTCATTTGACACCATAATCTTTAAGATATTTCAAGAAAAAAACATTCAAGTTCTACTAGTAATAATTACTTAAAAAAATTGTTAAATGCTTCAATTCACATATTGGTATGATGATACATTATTAGTGCTAAGGTACTGGGTTGTTTCTAAATAAATACACAACTTGGAGAACATAATTTATTTAAATAATAACACTATTATACACTTACTTACATAACAATAAGTATCTCTACATATGTTTCGCGAATTTATAACATCCTGCACAATATTGGAACGTATAATACCGCCAAGCGGAAAATGAATATTTAAGGAAAATAAAATTGCACTTCTATGCACGCACACATGAGGACTTTCGTCATCACAATATAATACTTTAATTAATTTAATTATCTTTCTTCATTCTTGTGTTTGTCATACGGTAGATGATGGAATCCCTGCCTGGGTCCATGTCCATGATGGCATACACAATAGCGACTAAAGTGAACGCAAATACAACGCCGAACCACAAGATGATGTTGAAGATAGCGGCGTAATCGGCTGTGTAGTTGTCATCCTCCTGTAGACAAAATAATTATCATTATAATAAGTAGACATCGGATTATATGCATTTGCATATTTGCATATGCAAATGCATAAAACTCTCAAATTACGGCGTTAGTGCATATTTTAGCCTTTTTCCCCAATCGTGCATATTTCGATAAGTAGCGGGAGTTTTGATTGGTCGACTAACCTTTATTAGCCAATCAGAACGCTCAGCGAGTAAACAAACCCTATTTTGGCATGGTAAAATGGCAAAAAATTACAAAATGGGCTCCATTTTAAGTAAATTTTGAGCCATTCAAAATAGGGCTAGATTACCCTTTTGGGGCTAAAAACTTAAAACACGGGTTGATTTCCAAAAAAGGGCTAGATTTAGCCCGGAAAGGTCTAAGGTGGCAACACTGGGCTCGCGGGTGACAAACGTCACAAATTAGCGCTCGAAAATTTGGTAAAAATGCTTAATTGTATATTGCCACAAAAACTATACTTAATTTCAAGAACATTTCACTGTTTTTGTACAATCTTTGATTAAAATATATAAAAATAATAAAGGTTTTTTGATTTTGTATTGTGCATATTTTAGGCATATCAGTCGTTTTTGGTGCGTATTTCGGCCTTTTTTAGTGCATATTTGCATGCATATTTTGGCATTTTGTTAGTGCATATAATCCGATGTCTAATAATAAGTACACATGTTTAATAGGTCTGTACCTATTTCAATTACATCTATTGTAATACTAATTTCATATTGAATTAGATGAATACTATAACTAACACACTATTGCTGCTGTAAAAAATAATCAGTTTATGTCTACACTACAATACTCGTTCGTTATCTACACATATTTACAGAACATTAAATGATCTCTTACATTTCGAGAAGAATTACCACTTCGCAGAAATTCATCCATCTGTTAGGATATAGGGAAAAAATTAGAAAATAATCTTTGCGGCATTGAAAACATCCAACAAATCTTTTACTTTTAAGAATTTAATCGAAAAGTACAGAAGTAAAGAACAGTATTCTGTGAAGTTGAAAAAACCCATAATATTATTTTTAAGTGTATTTATAAATATTTATATTATACATACGGGGCGCTCCTGTCTCAAGGGCTCATTGGGCGCGGCTCGAACGGCACGGCGTGTGTGGGCCACGTCTGTCGTCACAGCGGTCACCAACACAGATCCATCATACGCTCTTACGAACGCATTGCTGAGTGCTTCCAGAGCTTCACCTGAGTTCATTAAATGAGGATAAAATAATTATTTAATTCCCAACATTTTTAACAAGTTTTACAATTTTTAGGATTAGTGTAATACTTAAAAATTATTTGAGACATTTTAGGGAGTTTCGCAATACGGGATTAGTTTATTAAAATTACAGATATTTGTACAATCAAGAACCAAGACCTGCACATAACATCTATGGAATTTCATTTCCACCATAATAAAATTATGTGGTTATTGGGTTAAATTATTGCAACAAATTAAGAAAAAAAAAGAAATTCTTATATTAAAAAAAATAAATTGTGTTTTACCTAAGAGTTTCTTAGCTTCTTTGGTTTGCAGGGAGTTGGGTCCATGGAAATCAGACAAGGCATGTAGTGAAGTGAATCTGAAGTTATAGCAGTCAATAATATTATCAGCAGAAATGGCACCAGCATTGATCTGGAAAAAAGGAAAATATTATACTATAATCACAATATTATAATATCATGTATTTGCATGCTATTCATATCTCACCTATACAGTTTTCATTTAATAATAACAACCCAGATAGATTACAGTTATTTACATATTAACATTATCACACATGAGGGTAATTTTTATTTGACCAACAGTATAGTAAAAGTAGCCATAGCTAGTAGTACCTAAAACCCGAAAGCTATATTTATTCACTATACTTTTTAAAAGGTGCTCATAGATGGAATATACAATTACCTTAGCAGTGATAGCCTTCAATGTCTCAAGTTCGTAGAGGAACTGATAATCTTCCTCATAGCTATCATATTTCAGATGTTGCAGCAACTGTTTGCCGACCTTGGGTGGTGAAATTTCTCCAAATACTTTAGAGTAGGCAATCAACTGTAATAAATGATAAATTGTTTAACCTTAATACTTTTTATTTTTCAAGTAAGTATACATTTCATGATAAATTTGAAAGCAAAAAAAAACTCTATAAGCATAAATTTAGAACTAATTCCTTCTAATTTATATTATTCACATTTCAAAAATAATTGATACTTACATCATCAGGCTCCGATAATCTTATATTAACAAGCTTGTTGCCTCCATTTGTAAAGTGCTGTTTAATTCTGTGAGTAACTGCATCATATGTATCTGGCTCATACTCATCAACAGTAACAGGGTAGCTCTTGGCCTTTAATCCTGCCTAAAACAATTGCAAATAGATATTATTCACGACACGATGGGCATTATTATTGACAAGACAAAATAGTAATTCAAGTTACATACTGCATTGCCAAGGGAGGATACTCCATCGATATACACTTCGACGACAGCTTCAGGGGTGTCAAATGGATCAACGATTGAAAGTCCCGTCCAGTCTGAGTTCTGGAAACGATAAATTTAATGATTTCTTAGAATGATTATGGATATGATTATCACATTAAATTTATATCACGTGCCTATTTTTGTACTAGTATAAAATGATTACAAGTTCAATAATACTTACTTCTTCTACGGTGAGTCCAAGAGAAGCTGAAAATACTTCCTTTATTGAACTCTCCAGCGTCTTGGATGCACCAGAAAACTTCAAGGATTTCGGGCTGTGTAGCACACTAAACTCACCCCCAGCGTTTATTCCTTTAAAAATTGAAGTGTTAATTATTTATTCTCCTACTTACAAACCAAATAATTAAAAAAAAGCTTACCAATAATGGATAAGACCAGAGTTATCCAAAACAGAGCCATTGTTGAATCGCTACACCCCGAAGGATCACAATTCACAAAATAGGACTGATCACTGATTGTCATATGATTTCAGTGTTGCTAGTATATAAATTAATGTTAAATGAAACGTTTATTAATTTATTCGACTAAAATTACACTAAAATCTTGTAAAACTATATGTCTACTGGATCTTTCTATTTTAATAGAAAAGAACTAATGTTGATGTATCATAATCATGCACAAATTGTTAGGTCATAAAAATTTTAGGTGGTAAAAGTAAAAAATAGCCAAGTGATCAAAATAAATTTTATATTTTTCTTAATTTATAAAATTTATATAAAATAACATTTATATGTAGTTTGATATGAAGAAAATAATTATTACAAATCAAATATAAATATTATGAATGAAAAAATTTCTAAACGAGTTGCATACGTCATGTATAATCAAATGTATTGATTGCCGCTACGTAATAGTGTTGGATTCTCTGTCTACGTAATAGTGATGTCCCGTGTCCGTTAATTCATACTCGATTGGACTAACTAATTTTGACTCGATTCATATCATTTCTTAAACAGTTTTAAGCTTAGAGTATATATTACAATAGTATAGAGCGCGTGTATTGCACAAATTGCTCAGTGCACATCGTAGGCAGATGAGCTATAGATACTATATAGATGTGTGTGTGACAAACAGGGATGGGTAGGTATCAATTGCGTGTTGAATTATCGATAAGTTATGTAAATAAATATGTATCATAAGTAAATTTTATGTTCAATAAGTTATTAAAGGAAAAATATATGAATAAAGTATAAATATGTAATTTTAAATTTTTTTACCAACTGAATAAAGTTTGTTTATTCCATTTGAATATTTCTTGTATTAATTATAAGTACTTTAAAAAAATATGTTTAATTGGAATATCAGAAAAACGTGAGTACTTTTTAAATAATAAAGTTAATAAAAATAAAAGATCGGGTTTAATGCTATTTCTTTAATAATAAATCAAAAAATAATAATAATGTTTTAAAAATGTTAAATAAAAATAAGAAATAATTAATAATTTAAAATGATAATATAATAAATAATATTAATAATTTTTTTATTTAATTTTATCCATTCTACTATCAAAATCTTCAAAATCAATTTAGCGGTTCAGAAAATATATCGTAACATTACATACTTTACATTTACACTATAAGTAATACATTCGCATTCATAATATACAAAACACACCACAAATTTATTTATAATAAATTTTTAAAAGAGTTTTAATTTTAAAGTTAAATAAATAATTTGTTAAAATATAGTTCTTCTAGTAAACTTTATATCGAGTACAGCGTTGGTCAGGTCACATCACTACGACAGTGACGTGACGTGGCGGCAGTGAGGCGCGCGAGCGAGCCTGCGCGTGTCCGCCTCCCACCTCCCCTTCACCCCCGCGATGCTAAATTTATTTTCGTAAAAATAAGTATAACAATCGACGTACTGATGAAATGTGATACTGGATTTCAATTTTGTGTATTTTCTAGTATCGTTTTTGCAAGATAGAACTGCACATTTCACCATGTTTATTCGTAAATATTAAAAAAATTCCAGAGCAACGCACTTCGACAGCACTCAACCACGACTACGAGCGCTCGCGGCGGGAACGTCGTGTTGTTCCCACCTGTGCCTACTGTTCCCACTTGGTTATTCGCACTCTATAGATAGTATATATACTCTAAGGTTTTAAGCAGATTTTTTATGATATTATAATGAATATAATCCAAAACGAAAAGATAAATTTGAGTTATTTGTTTTGTTAAATAATAAATATCCAAAAGATTGTTACGTATGTACTTAATTTATAATATTTAATTAGGGATTTAATATAGAATCAGAATATACCTACCACCTACTTATGAAGTACGGTCTAATATGTATAATGATTATTAATTGCACAGAAAACTACGTAATTCAAATATTTATATGAGAGGTATTCGTACTATTATAATAACTGTAATATTTTTTTGGTTTATTTTAATATTTCTTGCTTTGATTTCTATAATAGACAATAAAAATGAAAATCATATGGCACAGTACAAAATTCTCCGGATCAGTTATGAAAATGATGTCTAATCGATATTTTATAATCGAGTATGAATCGAGAATTTATAGAATACCTTCAAATTTCAATTTATAATAATTAAGGCATGTTTTAGGCCCACAGTAGTGTACACTGTAGAAGTAGATTCAAAAACAGAAATATAAAATCCAAATAAACATAAATTTAAATGTAAATTAGATTACTAGAACACTAGAACAAATCCGAAACCAACATTCCATTTCATATTTAATAAAGTGTATTAGCGAAAAATTCTAAATGTCGCATAGGTCAAGTTTTCAACTTAACGATTTATTTCCTAGGGAAATAGATATCGAAGTGTGTTTAAAAACTTTAAGAATATATCAGAAACTCGAAGGCGATGTGAATTGTGTTGTTTGGGATGCATCTCTGGTCCTTGCTAAATATCTAGAGACTAAGTGTTTCCATAAGCCGGATTTTTTGAGTGGTGTAAGAGTTCTTGAATTGGGATCAGGTCTTGGTGTTGTAGGACTCACTGCTGCTACTCTCGGGTGGGATTTAAGAAAAATCATGATTTGTAATCAATTTTACAGTATAGTTTTCTAAGAAATAACATTATTTTTAGGGCTCAAGTAACACTGACAGATTTACCAGAGGCACTTCCCTTATTGCGGTTAAATATTGCGGAAAATAAATCAAAGATAGCTAGTATGGGTGGATATGCTATTGCAGAGTCTTTAGTATGGGGCGATAAAAACTCTGATATCCATAAACAGGAGTTTGATATGATTTTGTTAGCTGATTGCATTTATTATGAAGATGTAAATATCTATACTTTTACATGTTATAGCTCAACAGTATGTTTTATACGATAGCATAGATGGATAAATATTTTGTATTGTAGTTTGTGAAAATTGTTTTATTATAAATGAACTGAGACATATTAATAGATATAAAATTTTTCTTAAGGATCATTATTCTTTCAGGCATTGAATCCCCTATTTGAGACATTACAAAGTTTAAACAACTCTGTGAACAAAAAGCCGACTATATATTTAACCCAAGAGTTAAGAGACACAGAAATTCAAAAGAAGTTGTGGAAAACCTTCTATGAAAAGATTTCAGAGTTTTTCTATATTGAGAGTATCCCTGAAGACCAGCAACACATTAATTATAGAAGTTCTGATATAATACTCTTAAAAATGACCAAAAAATGATATTTATATAGTTATGATTTGTCGTGAAGGACTATTATTGTGGCCAAATTATTTAAGCTCTCACTTAATAGTTAATGGAATAGAATAAGCTTATCTGTATATTAAGAAAATCATATTCCTAATCAAATTTTTAACTTCAAACTTAGGTTTTAATTTTCACTGTATAAATACATATTATGTAAGTGTTACAAATCAGTATTTAGTTTTAAGGATTATTATTATGTAATAAATAGTCTATGGTACAGGTATTTTAAAGAAAGACTAGATAACTGATTATTCATAAATTTTAAAATATACTATACTTAGTTTAAAGTTTAATATGTTTATTTTATTTCTCCTATAAAATGTTGAATAATCAAATATTAAGTAAAAAAAGCGTGTGTGCCTAAACACATGTGTCAGAAGTGAAACTTCTTTTGCAAGATTCAAAGATACCAAAATCGTCGCCTTACTCTATTATGTGACGGTATTGCCATGGCTCAACGCGCCCTAAGAAGTTTCAAAAAGTCATCAAAAGTTCACTTCCATTGAGATTTTTTGGTAGGACTTGAGAGCTCCCTGAACTCGAAGGCCATGCGGCAATGCAGGTCTGTAAAGCTGGCGATTAAAAATTATCGAAAAATTATTTTTTATGTTTAACTACCAAATTTATATTTAACTACCAAATATCGCCAGTTAAGCTGACGTGGCCAGTGTTATTTTTGGCGCTATTGAAATTTAAAAATATCAAAATCTACACTTTTTTTTTGCAGCAACAAATTCACCTGCATTTATCAAACGATCCATCCCTTTTTCCGATTTCTTCACGCTACCTTAATGTAAAGCTAGAACTGTTGCTGATTTTTAGCGATCGGCTTGAGCAACAAAAAAGCAACGAATTCTGGCGATTTATTTTAATTTCGCTAATTTTTCCTCGCTAGCTTTACAGACCTCGGCAATGCCTAGCCTAGACCGAGGTAGTCACGTCACTTGCAACACATTTGGCGATTAATTTTTATTTAGAACGATTCGGACCAGTGCCGATCCCTTCAAAAATAATAAAAAACAAAAATCACAGTAACTAAGTAGGATGAAACCCATTACCAAAAGGAGGACTATATGATAAAATGAAAGGAAAAATAAAATATAACGGTCGATCCAAGTTCAGGAAGTGGGAGGGGGAGCTTTTAATGGTAAAAAATGATTTATCTCGACTTCCGACAAAACATTAAATTAAATGGCAAAGTTGTAGATAAAATATGATAATAACAAGATCTACAAATTTTTCGTCGTGTGATTTTACTATCAGGCACATTTCTCGAACTCTTTATTTTCGGTAATATTTCAAAAGAAAAAATATCATCTGTTCAAAGTAACGATACAAGAGCTAATATTTTACAGCATATTCAAAAACAAAATGATTTCCCCCCATTATGATGACCCCCTCGGTGGCAGCCCGTCTCCAGGCTAGGCGCAAGCCAAGAACAGGAGAGGTGATTTGGCTGTTCTCCCCTCCTGTTGGCGGCATGAGCGAAACACGTCTCAAGCCGCCTCACCTTCCACCGCACCGCACTAACTTTTTTCCATACGACTTCTTGTTTTGTCGGAAATGGAGTATTACGTATATACATAGTACCTAACTACCAAACAAAAAATAAAATAGTAAACTTTTTGTAGTTTTAGTGTTTCTTTTTTTAATTTACCTTGACTTGAATAATCCAATAAGCGTCCAATGTCCATTCTAAATTTTGTAATATGAGAACATTACACTATATGACTATAGTATCTATTGCATAGAGGGCGAGTTGTAATTCTATACCCGTGCGTATTCGGGTAGGTCACTTGTAATAAGTATAATTATTAGATTTGGATGTAGGTTACTAATATATTATGAGTAGTTAAGTATGTAGTTGGTTTAATGCTCTAAGGTTATGTAGTGACTACACCATTTTTTTTTAATAGGTAGGAAGGTATCTAATCGTAATGTAATATCTGTAATTAGCCAGTGTAAAGCGATTAGCAAGTCAATTTCGAATAAATAAATAATACAAATATCTTTAAATTAGCATCGAGAAGCGAAGTTGGTAGGTGGCAGGTACCTATACTCTTAAATGGTATTAAAAAAACCCGTTTTTTAAAACAAGTTTTTTTATTCAAACGTATCTGGATTCTGGCGGGGAATATCCATCAGTTCGTATGGTAGGTAGGTATGTATTATTCAACTATCCTGGTGAAAAGACAATGATGATTCTTGGTTATATACGGGGATTTGCTAAAAACAAACTTGTTTTTCTTTTAAAAAGTAAAATATTATCACAGCAAAAATTTTAATTCACGATTTTATTCGCTGTTGATTTTTTGTTATTCCACTACTTGTACCTGAGTAAACGGAAATGATGTCCGCTAATTTAATTAACCAGTCACGGATTCAACTTGTTTCTAGAATTAATTTTGACAGCATGTATGACACTGAATAGAATTCTTTAGAATGCAGTTGATTTTAGGCCAGATTCCAGAATAATATTATTAAGGTAGAGCGGCCACTTCAATAAAAAGTTTTGAATTTGAAATTAATTGTAAAAAATACTGTAAATATTTACAGTATACTTTTTACAATGAATATCAAATAGGTACATAATGCTTGCATGTACGAATGTTTAAATGAGGGGAAAATAAATAAATATCTGTAACTGCGCCTATAACTAGTATAGTACATACATATTATATTATTATCTGTGCTATAACGTATCCCCTGTGGATATTAAATTATGTATCTAATATAGATATGATTACATATTTTGTTTACCAAACATCGATCAGCACGACTTAGATCTAGGTAGGTATTGTAGGTAGTCCAAAATACGCCGCGCGGTTTCACCCAGGTACGAAACCGCGGGTACCGCGGTAACCGCAAAATATCAAGACGTATCATCCATGTGTTATACTGGGGCCGTATTATGATATTATTCTTCGACATGACTGTTTCCTCACGATGTTTTCCTTCACCGTTCAAGCAGTCGTATGTTATAAACATTCGTAGATAAATTGAAAAATCTATTCATTTCCTGCACGCTTGCCTAGTTTCGAACCCCGACTTATCGATTTGAAGTCCGAGGTCCTCACCATTAAGCCCCCATGGTACTAGTAGGTAATGAAATTTTATATTATCTGTGATATTAGGAGGATAGTACACGCGTGCGTTTTATTCCATTTCGAATATAAAGGTTATTTATTAACGCACTAGCTGTGCCCGCGACTTCGTCCGCGTGGAATAGTGACTGCATAGTAGTTACTACTTAACACACAATTATTGAGTAAACACGTCTTGAAACACGTACTACCATAAACAACTAAATTATAAGTACTTACAGATTATTTTACAGTTAAGAAATAAAAAAAATAATGACACAAAATAACTGTTAGTAAAATTAAAACTAAACTGAGCTATAAAACTTTGTTACAGAAGAGTTCAAAATTTCCAGGGTGTGGCTATCCTCTCGCTCCCATGTCCCCCTCTTCTTTCACAGCCTTTCAACCCTTCCCTTTCCATCCCTAGTAAATGGCAGAACCGATTTTGATGTAAATAATATTATCTCATTGTACCTATATGTACACGTCATATCCTATCGTTTGATGCTCCATTTGGTTTATTTATCTAACCACTGTCACCCCTAAAGTGCCCTATATGTAATAAACGGATGAACCGATTTCGATAAAACATTACTAATTGTAATTCACCCGTTATGCACATTCATTTGATATATCACTTAGGTAGGTACTATCACAATATTTGACAACATTCGTTTCTTTCATTCCCACTTATACTTATACAGTAAAGTAAAAAAAGTAGTCAAATTTAATCAAAATCGGTTCATCCATTTATTTGATATAGAAGGTATAAAAGTGGTAGATAATAAAAAAAGTGAATTTTGACTCAAGTGACATATGAAATGAAAGGGCATGACGTGTAAAGTATAATTAGACATATTTAATCAAAATCGGTTCATCCATTTACTATACCTATATACAGGGTGTAATCGTTAAGTGTGCACAGGCGATTTTTCCGTAAGTATTACAGATAACAAAAAACTTTAAACTGATATCGAAAGTACTTAACCTAATGAGTAAAATGGCCGTAATAAATTTTTAAAAATAAATCGAGGAATATCAAAAAAATTATCTTTAAACCCTCCCATACATTAAGTATGAAATATGAATATCCCGTATACATTTAATATGAAAGATTTTTAGATTTCTTTTTCTTTTTTGGTTTTCTGCTTTAATTACTTCGCAAATTTGAAATGGCATTTTCCACGCTTTTTCCGGAAATTTTCACGCATTTTCCGGATATTTTCCGGGGATTTTCCGTGCATTTTCTGGGCATTTTCCAGGCATTTTCCACGCTTCTTCCGGACATTTCCACGCATTTTCCGGATATTTTCCAGACATTTCCCTGGCATCTCCGGTTATTTTCCGGGATTTTCCAGACATTTTCCGGGAATTTCCCAGGCATTTTCCGGGGATTTTCCGAGCATTTCCCGGGGATTTTCCGGATGTTGCCCAGACATTTTCCGGACATTTCCCTGGCATTTCCGGTTATTTTCCGGGATTTTCCAGACATTTTCCGGGAATTTCCCAGGCATTTTCCGGGGATTTTCCGAGCATTTCCCGGGGATTTTCCGGATGTTGCCCAGACATTTTCCGGACATTTCCCTGACATTTTCCGGGAATTTTCCACGCATTTCCCAGGCATTTTCCGGACATTTCTCAGGCATTTTCCGGGGATTTTCCAGGCATTTTCCAGGCATTTTCCGGATATTTTCCGGATATTTTCCGGGAATTTTCCAGACATTTTCCGGACATTTCCCTGACATAGCCTGTAAATGTCTGGAAAATCCCCGGGAAATGCTCGGAAAATCCCCGGAAAATGTCTGGAAATCCCCGGAAAATGCCAGGGAAATGACCAAAAAATGTCTGGAAAACATCCAGAAAATCCCCGGGAAATGCTCGGAAAATCCCCGGAAAAAGCCTGGGAAATTCCCGGAAAATAACCGGAAAATGCCTGGGAAATGCTCGGAAAATGCGTGCAAATTTCCGGAAAAACCGTGGAAAATCCCTGGAAAATGCCAGGAAAATATCCGGAAAATGCGTGAAAATGTCCGGAAAATATCCGGTAAATGCGTGAAAATGTCCGGAAAATATCCGGAAAATGCCTGGAAAATCCCCGGAAAGTGCCTGAGAAATGTCCGGAAAATGCCTGGGAAATGCGTGGAAAATCCCCGGAAAATGCCAGGGAAATGTCCGGAAAATGTCTGGGAAACATCCGGAAAATCCCCGGGAAATGCTCGGAAAATCCCCGGAAAAGCCTGGGAAATTCCCGGAAAATGTCTGGAAAATCCCGGAAAATAACCGGAAAATGCCAGGGAAATGTCTGGAAAATATCCGGAAATTGCGTGGAAATGTCCGGAAAAAGCCTGGAAAATGTCCGGAAAATGCTCGGAAAATCCCCGGAAAATATCCGGAAAATGCGTGAAAATGTCCGGAAAAAGCGTGGAAAATGCCACTTCAAATTTGCGAAGTAATTAAAGCAGAAAACCAAAAAAGAAAAAGAAATCTAAAAATCTTTCATATTAAATGTATACGGGATATTCATATTTCATACTTAATGTATGGGAGGGTTTAAAGATAATTTTTTTGATATTCCTCGATTTATTTTTAAAAATTTATTACGGCCATTTTACTCATTAGGTTAAGTACTTTCGATATCAGTTTAAAGTTTTTTGTTATCTGTAATACTTACGGAAAAATCGCCTGTGCACACTTAACGATTACACCCTGTATATAGGTATAGTAAATGGATGAACCGATTTTGATTAAATATGTCTAATTATACTTTACACGTCATGCCCTTTCATTTCATATGTCACTTGAGTCAAAATTCACTTTTTTTATTATCTACCACTTTTATACCTTCTATATCAAATAAATGGATGAACCGATTTTGATAAAATTTGACTTATTTTTACTGATAGGTCGTTCACTTTCATTTAATATATCACTAAAGTATATTCGACAACTTTAGTTATTTTCATTCCCACTTTTACCCCTATATACCTAGTTACAATAAATGGATGAACCGATTTTGAAACAGTTTATTTAAGAACCAGCGTCGGAAAATATGCTGCCTAACAAAAAAACATCATCTAATTCGGATTACCTGCTAGCGAGCTACGGTGGCACAAACACACACACACACAGCGGTCAAACACTTATCACCCATATTTTTGCATCGGGGGTTAAAAATATAATATAATACGACATAATTTAAAGGACATTTTATGTATAAAATTTACCTAGAAATCCCCCCCCCCCCTACTATCTCAGCTTACCCCCCCACCCTTGGGGACTTTCGATATGATCACTTGGACATAACTGTAGCGTATAACAGATAACTTACGTTTTATCGTACACTGTATGTGTACCATAGAATGCCTTAGCAAATGTTCGCCGTGAGTACTTAAATGGTCATAACTTTTTTATTTATGAACCGATTGACATGAAATAAACACTAAATGTTAAATGAAGATTACCACAATATATTAGTGAAAACCGCATCGAAATCGGATAAGCCGTTTCTGAGATCAGCGTGTTCAAACATACAGACAAACAGACAAACAGACAAAAAATTTTTTAACTACAGTTTTGGGTTTGGGATCGATTTAATAATAACCCCTGCTAATTTTTTTTTACATATTTTCATTGTACAGACACCACTTTTCTAGAATTTTATTATATGTATTGATTCTAAAAGTGTAATATAATACCTACCAACAAAAAACATGAATTGCTATCATTATAAAAAATAAATACCTATAAGTAACAACTTACTTTTTGTGGGAACGCATGATGGTGAAAATTCACAAAACACGAAGATTGCATTTGATATTTTTGGTTTTATGGCATTCAATTGCTTTATAAATATCACTACATAGTATAAAAAAAGTCGCTTTCTCTGTCCCTATGTCCCTTTGTATGCTTAAATCTTTAAAACTTCGCAACGGATTTTGATGCGGTTTTTTTAATAGATAGACTGATTCAAGAGGAAGGTTTTAGTATATAATTTATTAGGTTTTAGACAAAGCGGACGAACCCGCGGGCGGTAAGCTAGTAAATTTATAAAATACGAAGATTTTTAAAATTGTAACTAATGAACGCAATCAATATTAGATTAACTGTAGATAATGGTGTCTAGTTTTACTTAAAATAATAAACATCTACCCTCACTTTAAAAAAATGTAGTATATTTATTATTTACACGAAATATACCTTATAGGGAAGGGAAGATATGGGCTAAAGAGTTAAATAAATAACATCATTATATTTAAATTATTAATTTCCAACTGTGTATTCAGTAGGGCTCTTTCAATTTATGCGTTTCGTATCGGACCGCTACAGTGCCGAAGCGGTGCGTTTGTCGTACGGCGCACGGCCGGTCGTTTGTTTTTATACAAAATGCACGGTGCGGCAACAGCGCGGCGTCCGTACCGCGAACGCTCGACAGCAGGACGGAAATGTCGCAAGTCCCATGGGGATGTCGGAAATGCAATAAAGTATCGATATAATATATCGTATCGATGATTTTTGTAAAAAAATAGCTATTGATATTTTTATTAAAAAATATCGATATATCGGTATGATTTGACAGAGAATATTCGTGCTCTAAAAAATTAATTTTTTGGTCTAATCTTATTCAATCATCTTACATTTCTACGGGTACTCAAGAACAGAAATACGCGCGTCTTGAGGTTATAATGTATAAGTCAGTCGTGGTAATAATACGGACGGGTAGTTGAAATTGAAATTGACTAACAGAGTTGCCAACTTATAAACCAAACTTTTCGAGAAGAGCACTATATGTTTCTTCGTCAGAGTCCATGGCTTAACTGGTGTCAAATAAATTTAAAACAGCACTAGCATACAAACGCACGGCAGTCAGATACGCTTTCAATTTAAGCGTTTGGTAACGGACTGCTAACGTACTGCAACGGCACGGCAGCGGGTTATAACTAGCGGCACGGAAAACGTGCGGCAGCGGTCCGATACGAAACGCATAAATTGAAAGAGCCCGTAGTGTTAACATCTAAATTGATTTGATTTTTACGAAATCTCATAGATGGCGCTGTTACAAAATTAACATTATACAACTTACATTCTTTAAACTATGTTTCTCTTCCCAAGTTACTTAAATGGCATAATTTTTATAGTGTCAATCTAGATATTGTCAAACAACATTTATATATGCGTCATTTGATTATTAATTTCCAATAGTTAAGGTGTGTTTGATTTTTCTAACACTTCATAGATGGCGCTGTTTCAAATTTGTCTTTATACTGCTAAGATTCATTTAACTGTTTCTCTGCCCAAATTACGTAAATGACATAGTTTTTATTTTGTAAAGCTAGATAATAGCACAGACTAATAATAATATACTACGTATATAATAGCATGGCTTACTCGAAACCAACATTTAAACATGAGTCTTTAGATTGTACGCTGTCGTAGTACACGGAATATGTAAGAAAAATAAAGGCTCACAGCTCCTCCCCCGAAGGTGATATCATGATAATATGTTTAAACTATCCTCACCCGACCTCTTAGGAATATTCATGCAAAATTTGAAGTAAATCTATGCAGTACTTTTCGAGATTAGCCCGGTCAAACATACAGACAAACAGACAAACAGACAAACAGACAAAAATTCTAAAAACTATATTTTTGGCTTCTATATCGATTATAGATCATGGATTATGTATTCTTTAAAAAAAATATTCAATGTACAGTTTTGACTTTCCTACGATTTTATTATATGTATAGATAATATCATCATCATTGGTATGCATCTTATCAAAAAGTTCTGCGCGTTATCTTGTAAGGATGACCGAGTTTACTCAAATCATTGGGGAGATATGAAGCATTTATGAGAATTTAGTCGAAATAATTATATAAACTAATACTATAGGAATAATTGTACCTACAATAGACTTTATATTCCTGCGCTATTTTCTCTCCGTCCGTGCCTACATGCTTTCTTCAATATTGAGGAATTTAGTTATCACCTCATTATCATACGCACTACAAATGTGTAGGCGGCGACGTAAAACGTCACGGAACTTGTTTGATACGAAGTACCTATACCGTAATCAGCGGAGGGATTCAACGTTCCGAGCGAGTCGAATACTAGCTGCAAGTACCTAGTTGGTAGTCGTAACTCTGAACTCAGTGTATTTCGTGTATTTCGAAACAAACGCACGCCTCAACGCAGTTTTTGTAGTGGTGTAGGTATTATTTTGAACGCACGAAGGCGCAATCTAGTTCGGTAAGACCTTGTTTATAAACTATTTTTAAATTAATGTAAACAATTCAAAGATATCTATATTGCGTTAAAATTGAGGTACATATTTTTATCTGCTTTTTTGAATAATAAGATTCAAAATTATTAAGTAGGTATATTTACCTACGCGCAAGACAAGGTAAAGGTGATCTCATGATTCTCATGTTTTAATTAGGTCGTATAATATAAAATTCAAGCTATTTTTTTAAAAAGTACTTATTCTTCATTTTATTTACATTGTTACGATTCTATTTGTAAATGTACCTATTGGCATTTCGGCTAAGTACCTACTTTTGTGTAATTTACATGATAATATTATTCAAAATAAGTAAATTGTTCCGTTCTAGGATTCTGTTATACTGGGTTGCGTGGTTTTTTAGTAATGTAGTCAGTCTGTAGTCAGTATCTACCTAGAATCAGTGTTTTACTAATAAGTTGCATAAGTTTGCAATGATCTTTACCAAACTTATGTTTTTGTTAAATATAAAATAAGAATATGATTGACACTATTAATAAAAGCACAAATAAAAGTTAAATACCTAGGTAAGTGCCTAGTTATCAATCGACTTCAAAAAAAGAAAAAGGCTTTCGATTCCACTGTATTTTTTTTTTGGGTTTGATACTTCATAACTTTCAACTGGGTGAACCGATTAAGATGATCTTTTTTTTGAAAGCTGGTGCCACCTTGTGTGGTCTATTTGGTCTATTTCTACCAATTAAAAGACGGTTTAGTTGTTTAAAACAATAAAAGTGTATTTTGGCCGGATATTAGGTTTAAATTTTTTAATCATTACAATTAATTACATACTTAATATAAAATACATAAATAAATAAATAAATAAATATTGATTTATAGGTGTAGGCATGTGTAGGTAAATACACAAATATTTTTAGATAGGTTTTACGAAGTTACACAATATAGGTACTTACTTAGGTGTGTAAAATTGATAAAGTATAATCATGATGAATGAGTAATGTCATTGTTATTTTGGTTGTTTTTTTTTAAGTATGCGATGTGGTAGCCATAGGTAGGGTATGCGATATCTTGAACTAGGTAAAGTATTTAATAATTTTGTTTAAGTACGTCATTTAAAAGTACTTTAATTAATAACCGTCTGTATAATTTTACTGACTGTTCTGTCAAGATAAGCATTATAATTTTATGTACCTAAATAGGTATTTAACTCAACGTTTATGTAATGTAGGTGATGTAGGTTGATAACAATGACAAAAAAAAAATAACTTCTGTGTAGGATGCTTATTTTTACTGTTGCTTTAGCTAGTTAAATATAATATTATTAAACACACACACACACACAAGTTCTACAAAATACGTGGTAGATTTTTCATGTTACTGCCATTATGTAGGTAGGTACCTTTTTTTTTTTTTTTTTTTTTATAGTGGGGAAATCTTCCAAAGATACCCACGGCCCCCGGGGAAGGAGCCGTGGGTTATGTCGGATTCTTACCGACTAAAACCATCCCATCCACCACCCCATCATTAAAGCGGCTCGACGGAACACAGTGGGTTCCGTCGAGCCGCTTTAATGATGGGGCCGCGGGTATTTGTTAGAATTCTTCCGCGACCCCCTCGGCGATGTAGGTAGGTACCTACCTAGTTACTAACCACCTAAATTACATTTCAAATTAATTTAATTTATTACCTACTCGTAGAACAAAATGGTATCAACTTAGGTACTAAACCATCTATCAGATTGATAGGGGTCTGATAATAATAAAAGAGATGGTATATTTAGTAATTACCTAATTAAGCTGTAAGACTTACTAAGTAATTTATTAAGACTGCTTAGGACTTAGGTGTTAGGTGTGAATAAACTGACTGCGAGTGCTGAGTTGGTAGGTACAGTTATCAATATATAGTTTAATGAAAATTTCCACTATAATTTTACAATATTTCTGTTGTTTTCAATAATTTCTGACGCTGCGCTGCTGTAACGAATATAGCACGAAAACGAGTCAGCGGTGACACAATCATTTTCATTGAACGATGCGTGGTTCGCGTACCTTGACCAAATTTCACGCGATTGATAATAATATTATATAGGTATGCCAGAACTGTTTAGGCACTAAGTATTCATTAAAAAGTTAATGATTCATATCGTTAGTTTTTATATGCAAGCATAGCTGTAGTTATCATTAGTAGCTATCCATTCTGGACGAAAAGGAAAAAAGTCTGGTAAAATATTATAACAAACTTGAAACTATTACTTAGGTAGTTAATTGAGACTTTTTTAAAATATAGAATATGTAATGTATTTATTAATAGGTACTAATTTAGATGAACCACATTGTGTTCTGGAATGTCAATTAAGTAAATTATTATAGGTAGGTAATAATTCAGCTAACTAAGATTATACCTATTCAATTAAAGATTTTCTATTCTGTATATTTATCACATTCGTATTTGTTGCCTATCCGTTGTAGGCTGTAGCCCACTTAATCAATAATCCGGCTACCATACTTAATCAACAAGGCATCCTTATTATGGCTTACCATGTCTATGACATTTAATATTAGAAACCTTTCGTGTGTATAGTAGGTAAGTATAGGCATGGTCTTCGGCACGACTTTACCCACATAGTATTTAAAAACACAATAATTCTATAAATATATGAATCAGAGTAATCGTTTTTTAACCGACTTCAAGAAAAAAGGAGGAGGTTATCAATTCGGCCGGTATGCGTCTCGTACACAGAACAGTAAAGTAGATAGAAGTGTGATGTGGGCGTGGCCCACGTGTCACTGGTAAGGTAAGATCACCTAACTTGCTCTCAGTTGTGCGCAGAAAAATATTCGAGTCGGTTGTCAGCTGTCAAACCTTTTTTCCATATTTATTCATTAATTAGGACGTGTTGTTCGGTATTAGAGTGCAAAAATGATAGCAGACGAAATAATATCAGCAATGGAGGCATTTCATACCATCGGTAAGTCTTATTTTTATTTATTTTAATTATATTTTATGTTATAACTTCGCTTGTCGTAATTTGTCAAAATTGTATACAAATATCTAGTCAAAATGAACCTTAATCCGTAAGAAATTAGTACTATTATAGATTGAACAGCAAACAAGACTTTCTGGAATATTATTGCAATAAACAAACGAATGTCGCTTTAGTGATGCTTGTGGCGCATATCGACAGTATCGATACTTTAGAAAAGACAAACATTATAAATATTAAATTTTATTTTATTTTTCCTTAGCTTTCATTTGTCCAATTTATTTATAGATTTCCCAAAGAGGCTAATTTAAAAGAGAAATGGATAAATGCAACGTGACGAGTTAACTGGATGCCGAACAGCACTAAGCGGTCTAACAAAGGCCACCGATACAGCAAACCTACGGCAGTTCCAAGATTTAAAATAATGCATATTTTCTGTTTGTATTTTGTAAATATAGATTAATACTATTCTATTCCGTTTTTTTATTTAATAATAATAATATAAAAAGACCTACTTAGTAGTAATAAACATACTCCAAAATGTGACACATTATACTATACTCATATAAAAGAAAGAAAAAAAAAAATACACAAAAAATATTTATTTGTGAATTATCGATAACAAGGCTGACATCCCTTAGGGCATAGCATCAGGTTAATATCAAGTTAGTGTCATTAATGTAGAGTGACACAAATTTCAACCTTATCTCTATGTGTTGCGTTTCAAATTTATATCCACAGAACAGTAAAAACATATAGAAGTGCTTTAATGTCATAATTAGTATGAAAACCAGTGTCGCCAAACCCACACATTTAAACCGATAGTTATACAGTACACTACAAGTAAACTATGTCTTTGATTGGACAGCTTAATTTGAGTAGAAACTGACTTAGGTTATAAATTCAGCATTTAAATATGTACCCTAACGCACCATGTTACGGTTTATTTTAGTATAACATCCCTAGGTATATTAGCTGTTTTGTTTCTCATTGCTCAGAAATTCCAAATTCGAAAACATTCAGCTACTCCACAACAGAGGGCGTTAGTTTTCGATAGATATAACTTTGAAACTCAACACATAGAGATAAGGTTGAAATTTGTGTCACTCAACATTAATGACATTAACTTGATATTTATCTGATGCTATGCTCTAAGGGATGTCAGCCTTGTTATCGATAATTCACAAATAAATATTTTTTTGTGCATTTTTTTTTTCTTTCTATTATATGAGTATAGTATAATGCGTCACATTTTGGAGTATGTTTATTACTACTAAGTACGTCTTTTCATATTATTATCATTAAATAAAAAACGGAATAGAATAGTATAAATCTATATTTACAAAATACAAACAGAAAATATGCATTATTTTAAATCTTGGAACTGCTGTAGGTTTGATGTATCGGTGGCCTTTGTTAGACTGCTTAGTGCTGTTCGACATCCAGTTAACTCGTCACGTTGCATTTATCCATTTCTCTTTTAAATAAGCTTCTTTGGGAAATCTATAAATAAATTGGACAAATGAAAGCTAAGGAAAAATAAAATAAAATTTAATATTTATAATGTTTGTCTTTTCTAAAGTATCGATACTATCGATATGCGCCACAATCATCACTAAACCGACATTCGTTTGTTTATTGCAATAATATTCCAGAAAGTCTTGTTTTCTGTTCAATCTATAAAAGTACTATTTTCTTATAACTTAAGGTTCATTTTGACTAGATATTTGTATACAATTTTGACAAATTACGACAAGCGAAGTTATAACATAAAATATAATTAAAATAAATAAAAATAAGACTTACCGATGGTATGAAATGCCTCCATTGCTGATATTATTTCGTCTGCTATCATTTTTGCACTCTAATACCGAACAACACGTCCTAATTAATGAATAAATATGGAAAAAAGGTTTGACAGCTGACAACCGACTCGAATATTTTTCTGCGCACAACTGAGAGCAAGTTAGGTGATCTTACCTTACCAGTGACACGTGGGCCACGCCCACATCACACTTCTATATGTTTTTACTGTTCTGTGTTTATATCTATCGAAAACTAACGCCCTCTGTTGTGGAGTAGCTGAATGTTTTCGAATTTGGAATTTCTGTGCAATGAGAAACAAAACAGCTAATATACCTAGGGATGTTATACTAAAATAAACCGTAACATGGTGCGTTAGGGTACATATTGAAATGCTGAATTTATAACCTAAGTCAGTTTTTACTCAAATTAAGCTGTCCAATCAAAGGCATAGTTTACTTGTAGTGTACTGTATAACTATCGGTTTAAATGTGTGGGTTTGGCGACACAGGTTTTCATACTAATTATGACATTATCGCACTTCTATATGTTTTTACTGTTCTGTGGTCTCGTAAGATGAAATAAAATTTAGACAGAATCGTACCCGCGTTTATTATTTTATCTACTTAGCCTAAATTTATATTCCCCTATCTTCTACAGGGGCTCTTCATAGAGATAGCTTATAATCTTTATAAATTATAACTATCGATTATTTTAATAATCTAGTACGCCGCGGCCGGTTGCATAGATTTGTATTTTATATAAAAAACTCTCTTTTATTTTCAGACATGGGAAATATCTTGTTCTCATTAATATGGCTGGTGATCCTAATATTGATTGCGTTTTGGGTCGCAGGCATAGCGGCTGGCTTCTACATAATAATTATTCCTTTCACCGTGTGTATAGATGCGTTATCGGTAAGTAATTTTGTATTCAGCACATAGTATAACAATAGTCCATAGATGTCATTGCAAATTATGTCGAAACCAAACTATAATTTATATTTAATTTTATAAATACTTCTTCTCGAATTATGAAATGAGTTTAGTCACATTTATTCATATTCATACAATAATTAGGTATTAATGTAACCTCATAATATTACATCCCTACTAATATTATAAATGAGAAAGTAACTCTGTCTGTCTGTCTGTTACGCTTTCCCGCTTAAATCTCTCTACCGATTTTGATGAAATTTGGCACAGACAATCTTTAGACCCTGAGAAAGAACATAGGCTACCTTTTATTGCGAAATATGTACCACGGGCGAAGCCGGGGCGGACCGCTAGTTCATTATAAATAAAAATCTAAAAATCAGGATTTTGAGATTGAACTTTGGAGTACGAACCAACATGACTAACCTGTAGCCGACTATTAAACATGCTGATAAGCAGCTGATACTGCCTATAATAATAGCACCATAACAATAAATTACTTATCACAAAATTGTTCACATGTATATTTTTAGTAGGCTTCAGACCATGCATATCAAAAATCCAAACTCACGATATATAAACACTGTAGGGTTTTATGTATCTTTATTTTCAGGGTCTCACTGACTTCTTACTCTCAGTGATACAGTTTCCGAGATATTGTGCACAGCGGATTGTGGACGGAAGAGGTTTTGAATCGATCTAATGTGTCAAGTCAAGTAACTTTATTTTCATTTAAATAAATTATTACAATTTCACGCCATATATCTAACTAATTGTTGTACTGTTTTGTTATAATAGAGATTAAATGTTTTG
Source organism: Colias behrii (assembly GCA_029959065.1). NCBI lineage: Eukaryota > Metazoa > Arthropoda > Insecta > Lepidoptera > Pieridae > Colias > Colias behrii. The sequence continues at coordinate 5,946,925 of JARWMC010000009.1, forward strand.
TAAGACTTTTTTGAATAAACATAATGTTTTAAGGATTTTGTTTTTTACTTAAAATATTTTTTATATGTGAGAACTAAGTAAGAATTATTTAAAAAAGGCAAGAAACGTTATTTTCATTTCAATAAATTATTACAATTTCACGCCATATAATTGTTGTACTGTTTTGTTATAATAGAGAATAAATATTTTGTAAGACTTTTTTGAATAAACAATGTTTTAAGGATTTTGTTTTTTTTTTTACATACAATATTTTTTATGTAATATGAGAACTAAATATGAATTATTTAAAAATAAACAAATTTTACATACAAAACGTTTATTTAAACTTAATAAACTTTTTTTTAACATTGAGTTTGGATAGACAATTTTAAACTTAAACCAAATTTAATTTATAAGTAATATCAATGATAGCATAAGATCAAGTGCGCCTTTGCCCTTGAAATATTAGAATACAAAACCTTTTATTTATTTATTTGAAACCATATCTAGATTTTCTTGAAAATTTTCCACAGGCAACCAGGTAACTGTATGCATTTCTGTTATGAGGCTACAATCTATTTTTTATTCAAACAGTAGATAACACAAAGCAATCAAAGCTAAAGCTACAAAATATCACAACAATTTAGATGTTGAAGTATGATTTAAACTAAAAAAATAGAAGTTTGAATACGATAACATTATATTATTTATATAGAAAACGCATTACATATTTCGATATGAAAAAGTTTGCAGTAAGTATAAAATGAAATATTACCTACGTTCAATTAAATTATTTTACGTTCCCGTTTTTCTGTAATTTGGTCACCGCGGGAAAAAATATATATGCTTAAAAATTAAAAAAAAAATACTTCGCACTAACGCGGTTGGCACACACTGCCCCGCAACCCGCAGCGTAGCGAGCATGTGATCTAATACAAGCAGCGTTAAAAACGCATTCCCGTGGTACAATCCGATTCAAAATAATTTAAGGGCGGCTCGAAACATCGAACGATCTGATGCGCAGAAAACAATTTTAGATATTACCGGAACGTTAAGGGCCGGATACCTGCGCGCTCGTGCATTCGCACTTCGCAGCTAACTTCCGAACCGCCATTAAGTTTGAATCGAACGGTACGCTGCGTGGTGCGGGTCAGTATGCAAACAGCCTAAATTAAAAAAAAAATATTTTAAGAGATAATATAATTACTTATAAATCAAATGTTCCACTTTCTGTTTGAGATTGCACTGAATCATTTAACATTAACAAATCTCTGATAATGAACATGGTAAAAGGTCATTAAAAAAATACAGAATCTTTCTGAAATTTGTGTCGAAAACTAAATCTTAGTTCTTACGTGTATAATTTGTCACGTATTGACCTTAATTAACCTTAATGCAGTATCTGCACTTAATTATAACAAAAAAATCTAACTAAATAAAAAAATTGGTTGTTTGTAAAGTAGGTTTACGATCGAGATGTTTACGTGATAACGTCTTATTGGTGGCAGCGCTCGAGATGAGACGGGAGATCGGTCCGTCTCTCTCTCGTTATACCTGCGATCGCGCTCGTGAGGTTTTGGTGTGACACAAGTTTCTGAACATGTCACCCGACTAAAACGATTTTAAAAACGTTATCACGTTAAAAACTTATTTCTATAAACAATAACTTTCTATAAATCAACTTTGCTTATCAAAAACAATTAATGTCTTGTAATTTTTTTTTTAATGATCATACGTTCTCCTGTGATGCTTCGATTAAAAGGATCAACGATTGCTGCAGAATATTTCCTTGTACTACGCATCTATCGATGAAATTCCTAGAAATTATGAGAAAAAAATTTAGATGGACAAAAATCTATTTTTGCGACAATAACACGAGAAAAAAAATGATGTTATGAATACCTAAATTAAAGACAATGTTTTTAAAATTTTAAATGTAAAATAAAGACCAATATATTTAATTACAAAACATAATATTCTAGTCTCCAACACAATATTAATAGGAGAAATAAAGTGATTTCTTGAAATTACAATTTTTAGGGTCATTAAATTTTAACTTACCGATAATACTCTAATTCTTTCTCATCTATATCTTTGCTATCAAATCCCAATTTTATTAACATTTCACGAGTACCTTCCTGGGTATCATTTGTTTCTCTCTCCAATATCCTTAAAAAATAATGAAAAGGTGTAAGTCGTAATACGTTTTAATATTTTTTTTTCCTTAAGATGATTATTTTTAATATAAACATTCAAGTAATATTATTGACGGAAAAACAAAGGCCATTGGCTTTGAAAATTAAAGATACATAAAGGTACATAAATCGTTATACCTGTTAAGTGATGAGCACATTTTCTCCACAAACGAAGCCATCTTCTCAGCTTTAGTTCGGATTTCAACTTTTTGGTAAGTGTCCACAGGTGATAAGAGTTTATTTCTTGAATTTTCACTAAAATATGATTGAATAAAATGTTTTAATATATTAATTTTTTTTTTTTTCGAATTGGCTATTCGCCCATTTTTTTACAGTTATTTATTAACTATTTATTTATTTAACACTTTATTGTGCAATAAACCAAGTACATAAAATACTTACCAGAATGAATAAACTTTCAAAAAACTTTCTTTCACTTTGGTTCCGACTTCATCCAAAAAATGTCTAAAGCTTTCAGATAGCTTATAGTTACATTCGTCATCTGGAGATAACGACTGAGAATCAACTTTGTCAGCCTCGTGAGTATCATCAGGCTCAGAAGCAACCGATTCATCATAATCCAATTTTTGATCATCATACATTTTTGAAAATGTAGTTGAATTATGTTGGAATCTTTTCTCAAATTCGGGACATACTGAAAAATTTCTCATTACTTTTACTCCTTCTATTTGTTTGTCGTCAAAAGTATGTCCATTTGTGGGATTTATCGCATCTATCGGATCTATTGTATCGTCATTCTCATGATTGCTTCTATTTGTTAAATGTAAATTTGTCATAAATGATTCTTTTGGGCACACATTAAGGTCATCTACGACTTCATTCGTGTCCTAAAATAAAAATAATTTTGAATAAAATAATGTTCAATTATTGGAAAAAACTCAATAAAAAAAAATAAGGATTTACCGCTTTAGATTTTTTGTTTCTTAAGTTGTAATTTCCTTTTTGCGGCGATTCAGCTGTAATTTGCTTTTCTTCTTTGTTAACTTTTGGTGATTTTTGCACTATTCTCTGTTTTTCTGGTGAAATGTTTTTTGTTATTTCCTGGGCTTGTATACGAATTAAGCCAGATTCTTTTCTTAAAATTTTTGTATCGGTATGTTTCAGACCTGTGGATTTTGAAGGTGTATCGTAATTCGACACAAATTCAGTGTTTGGAGGATTAGCTCTTGCTTGCTCGTCACGAACGGCTAAAATACAGGGAAATTAAATAATATTCTATGTAGAATTCTCAAAACCCCAGTAAATAATACTTTTTCGTATAAAGGTTATGAACCTATTTTGAGGAATGTTTTAAATAATCGTTTAATATCTTTGCAACAAAAAAACTAATTTTTAGGCTTTTGACCTTGAACATAAAAAAAATTCAATAATTTGAAACTTTACAGTTAAAAATTTACCTTGGTTACCATATATAATAGAGTCATTGTGACGAGAGCTCTCAAGATCTGTAAATGAATCGCTGTTGCTGGGATCCAAGTGAGGATTTTGTATATCACTTAACAGCTTTATTAAAGATGTTCCTGCTATCTGTAGATCTTCATTGTTACGTATTAAACTCTACAAAGCACACAAATTTATTATAATACTTATAAAATAAAATATACACTTAAAAAAAATGAATATTTTATGAAATAAAAAGTAAAATAAAATCGGACTAACCTGTAAAGCATCAATCAAATAATATCCATAACTAAACATTTTCATATACATTTCAGGACCTATGTTAATATTAATTTTACCTAAAATAAATAATGTTCTCGTTATATTTGTATAAAACAACCTTAGATCATTAAGTAATGGATGGAGTACGCTGGCAAATGTTCTAACTAAACTTTCTGCTGATTTTGGTGCGGGGAGGGTAACTCACACTATGAAACACAATCACACATTCACAAAAATAATTTGTGTCACGAAAGTCGTAAAAATTTACGACCTTTTAAGCGACGAGTTTTTAAATTCAACTCTATCACTAAGTTCATAAAGATTAAATTTGTATTTCATTCCAAGATAGTCTCGTGGGGCGTGCGGTTCAATATCGCGTTCTAAATTCAACTTTATCACTTAGGTCATAAAGATTAAATTTGTATTTCTTTATAAGATAGTCTCGTAAGGAATGCGGTTCATTATCGCGTTTTAAATTCAACTTTATCTCTTAGTTCATAAAGATTAAATTTGTATATTTTCTTTCCATGATAGTCTCGTGGGGCCGCATCAATGATCGAGTAAACATGACTCGATTATTTGTCTTGATCATATCGCTAAACGATACATCGACGATTATTAGAAATTGCATTTAAATAGATATTTACGTAAAAAAAATAAAAAAATACTTACAAATGAAAGGTTATTCCATCTTTTTAAATGGTGTGGTGTTTGACTTGTTTCTGCAAGACTTGACAGCACAAAACGGCATTTTTAGCGGAGCACTCGCAGACGTCCATTCGATGTTTTACGAATACGCAGAGTGTTTGTAATCGATTACGCAAGTAGTTTTTATGAAAGCATAAGATTTTTCGATTCGAATAATCTTATACCTCGGCAAAAGGGGAAGCGCCTGTGAGTGTTATCCATTACTTAATGATCTAAGAAAACAACACATAGAAACTCGTATTAAAATTTACTCACCTCTCAAACCACCCATTTCAAACAATATGTTCGAAAGTTTCGATGACGCATCAAATACATCACACTCATTGGAGAATTTTCGTTTGATACATTCTGAAGCTTCATATATCGTCCACGGAGGTGGCATGTCCAGAATAAAAGAAGTATCTTGATGCAAAACTTGTGTCAATGCTTCTTCCATTATTTGCACAAACCGGGATACCCATTCATCTGACTTCATTTTAAGATAATCCTCCATTGCCTTATTTGATATTTTAAATAGAATAATATTGTCATGTTCGTTAGTGCTGGTACCTTGCTCAACAAATACTTTTTTGTCCTTAGCATTAGTAGCTGAATTGGACAAATTGTTTGTTACATTAGAGCCTAGGTTTCTTCTGATAAGTCTAAGTTTTCTCTCTGGCTTACTTGTTAGCCCCTTGGTACTTTTATCGTCGTTAAATAAATTAGGCATGATCTTAAAAATATGGAAATCAGTTTGAATGGCAATGTCTGCTCTATGTGATTTATTGTCGGTTTGCACACCCTTATCTTCAGTAGGTGGTAGAAATTTTATTATTTTAGAATCCTTTAAATTTACTTCTTCAGTTACAACTTCAACTGATTTATTTCTATCAGTGCTATTTGAAAAAACTTCATGCCCACTGTCATTTGGTATTGTTATTAATATTTTTCCGTCTTCATTAATTTTTCTATCCATAAGGAAAGCTTTGATATCTTTCATGGTAAACATTAAACAGCCATATTCATTGGGAGACATTTCCTTTTCGGAAATGAAAACCTAGAATATGTTGAAAGCAAATTGTTCAGTTATGTGGAATAAATACAATGTTTCTTAAAGTAAGTAAACAAAACTTATGTCCTATTATTTGTTTTTACCATGGAATCATTAAAAGGTTTAGTTTAATTTCCCAAATAATGTCTTGGGATAGTTTACAATAACAAAGTAATAGGTTTTTAAATTTTAATTCAAAATTATAATAATAAGCAGTACTTACCACATCAAAGTTTTGGCTAACCAATTTCAAACAACAACTAAAAATACTCTCGTAATAATCGTCTATTTCATAATTCTCTTCATCTAGTAAAACAAGATAAGGAAATTGTTAAAATTTATTGTATATAATATTCAAAATCACTTTAGAAACATAGCAATGTTTGATAACATACCAATTATAGCAATGTTTGATTCTAGCGCCTCAGATATAAAGGATGCAGCTTGAAGTGAAGCCTTGTTATGAATAGAAGTAGTCAACCCTTGTATTTTCAGTATCACAACTTGCGGGATTACTAGGCGACATTTTTCATCTAAAATATTATATCACAGATAAGTTTGGTAATTATAATAAATAATATAAGATTAAAAAAAAACACCTACCTAACTGCATAATTTTAATCATAAAGTTAGTGTGATTGAGCAATACATCTTCATCAGCAACAATTAACCAATACTCTGAGTCTGAGTTAATACCAAAAAAGTTTTTTATTACTTGCACATCACTTTCATTTCTCACCAGCTGTAAAAACATAATTATTTGAGAACATCAACAATGAACTTTGAATGTACTTTTTTGTGTTTTAAGTTGTAAAAAAGAAAATTGAAAGGATAGGTACTTACTTCAGGAAAGGCATCAGAACTAACGGGATCTATGGAACTTACTTCATTATCTTTTATTACCTCTTTATTACTACATAATTGATATGTTGGTGCTGAAAGAGTAAAAAATTTAAAATGAATTACTTTTGTTTTACATAATGTAGCTTCACTAAAATTTATTTTTATGTGTACCTTTAACTGTATTGCAGGAGCTTTGGCTTCTCTTCCTCATAGTCAATAATATTTGACGCAGATCAACGGAACTGTTCGATGTATTCAGAGAATTTGTATTTTGAAATATGTTTCTCTTATTAAATATTTTAGGATTGAATGATGATCTTGAAATTTTTTTATTATGGAAATTCGGAAAAGATTTTGATAATGAGGCAGATGAATTAAATGCTTGATTTTGCATTGGATTAATATTAGTTTCTATACTGGGTTGTATAGTATTTATTGGTGGTGCTATAATAAATGAATTGGCTGGGACATTCACAACTGGAGTGTAAGCATACCCCACAGGATTTAATGTGTTAAATGATGTAAACTGATTATAACTAGTACTCGGTATAGGATGCCTTGTGAACTTGTTATTTATTATTTGTTTGTTATAAATTTTTGGTGGAACCATATTTTGCAACATAGTCTGTTTGACTGATTGATTATTATTATTGCAAACATAATCTAGAGGTGATTCTTCAGGTTCTGGAAATTCAGTAAGCTTCAACTTATGACTACTTTCTAATGTAGTTTTCTTAGCCCGTTCAGCCTGAAATAGACATATTTTTTGTATCATTTTGATTCCCAAAACCACTATGAATTAATGATACATAAATCTGGGCTATTAAAACATAAATTATAAAGCATTTTATGTTATTTGTAAATTATATGGTGTATAAATTATAGACAAACACCTTTTGATTCCTGCTTCAAGGTCAAGTTTGTATTAAGCAAGACAACTAATAAATATTAGTGTAATTCAAGGGTGTACTAATTCAGAGACTTTACAAATTTATTTTCCTAAATAGTAAATTAAAAATTTTTACCTCTGCATCACTCAAATTCCATGCTGCCTCACCGCTGACGGTGTTAAAATAATAAACACGTCCTGGATAAGATTTCGATCTACAGATAATCCATGAATTTCCAACTGAGGTAACAATATTACTATCATTGTTTGCTGCTATATTCTTTGTAGTATTATTGTTAAACTTATTCATCTTAAAATATTTTCCTTTTTCATCAGATTAAAATATAAGTGGAATGACTGAGAAAAATGTTTAGATTGACTTCACAGCTCTGTGTTCTGAAAAAGAGTCAAAAGTTGTAATTTTTTTTAACATTAAGAATAAATCATTTAAAGGGACAGAGTAATTGTCATTATAATAATGTAATGACTAGATGGATAGGATGATATCCTGAATTCTCAACGAAATACAGTAGAAAGCCGAATGCCGATTAACTGAATCGCCAATTATCTGAATCATTGCTAAGCATAATATTAAAAATTATAACCAAGTAATTAAGTAATTTTTGTTCTGTTTTGTAGTAACAAGTTGGAATTCACCGAAGTCCAGACATATTTCAACGGTTATTGTTGATTACATATTGCGCTTAATAAAATTTATTCTATGTGCAGCACTTCATTTTACCACTATAAATTGACTTAATACAATGATTGAGTATTTTTTGCAGGTTTATTCGACATTTTTTGTAAAGTAACAAAAATAAAATAATTACCATTTCTTGTTATTTTATTACAGAGGTAATACATATTTATTAGTAAAACAATGTCGAAAGCAAATGTTGAGCTGTCTTACTATAAAGTGTAGGTATGCAAAAGCCGGTACAATATTATATCTTCCTTAAAACGTCTGTTGCTGTCTGTGGACTGTTCTGAGAAATAAAATTGCTTCTATTCACTTTTTTAAATAATGCAGGTAGCTGGTAGATTCCAATAGATTCCACAGAGCAAGTAATCTAATAGTAGATTCTCTTATGATGTAAACAACGCAACTCTCAGCTATAGTAGTTCATTCTCCCTCTACGCTATAGGTACATTATTCCTCTATGAACACAACGCACGTGAGACATGACATTTGACAGCTAGCCACAGAAAAAAAAAATCACTGATGATTAAATCATGGACAGTACATTTATAAAATGCTTATGCTTATGTTATAGGTGATAAAACCCCAAAAACTAATAATATTATACTTATTAATAACAATATCATCTTAATTAATACATATGGGCGTATGAGAAAGAAAGCTGGAAACTTATAAGCGCTTACCGGCGCTTGATAGCGCTGGTAACCCGCGCAGGAAAATATATGAACACGCGCCGATATAAGCGTTGAACGGTGCCGACAAAATCCGACAAGCTTCAACACGCGCTGGTCAACGCTGGGCGCTGCCATATAAGATTTGTCTTGGTCTGCTTCAACCTGCTTCCTTTGTGTAGAACGAACCAGCGCCGGTAAGCGCTTTTAAATATCCAGCTTTCTTTCTGAATACGGCCTATGATTTATTTATATAACATTCACTGAATTACTGGTGCGCCACGTACGTGGCACGTGGTGAATTCCCACGCGGAAAGCGGTATCCGCAGCCGCCACCTTCCCACCAGTATCCCGATGGGTACGCGTAAGAGCGTTTTCACATTATCCGATCCGATATCGGATATCGGACGCCGATAGCCGATATCCGATATCGGATACAATTTGCCCTTTCACATTGTCCGATAAAATCGTTCCGATATCATCATGAGTGTTGCCAGAAATTTTTAGAGAAAACTAAACTAAATTGCCAGTTGATAAAAAAAAGGTATAATTAAAAAAAATTCAAATGATAGATCATAGTTGTACATACATTAAAAATAACTACGTTAAAAAAAACAACTTCAAAAAAAAAGAAAAGTAAAATGTAAAAAAGATTTGATATCATTAATTATTGCATATTATTTAGATGTGCTATTTACTAAATAGTTTTGATATCGGTCATTTGTATAGTATTTATGCACAAGTATATTATGTTAACACATTATAAATTAAATAAATTTATATCAATACCTACTTCAACCTAGTATTAGTTAATAGTTTTAGTAATACATATTAGTACATACCTTTCAAAATCTATTAAATGTATTTTTAGCAAGACGTACCTAGTCATTTAGTCATTTTTTCACTATATTATACATTTATAAATGTTCATGTAGTACCTATGATAAATTTATTAAGTGATACAATCTTTGTTCACATTTTCTTTTCTTTTTCATACTACACTGTAATATCCTAAAATAATATTGTCACCCGTTCAAATATATTTGTAATATGATTGCTGTAATTTCCTGTAAGTAAAGATACATAAATTATTTTATTGTCATAAGCAATTATTTTAGAATTAAGAGTTTTCAAACTTTGTATTCTTTGTTGTAAATTCAAAATAAAAATAAAATCGGTGTGAAATCTCCTCCTTTTTTTGAAGTCGGTTAAAAACAAAGCACTCAATGACAAAAATACAATAAACAGCACAACCAACATCCGAGTAGGAGGAGGAGCGAGGCAGAATGAGTTAAAATAAAGATGATAGACACTAATGTTTTCGAAGATAGATATTTGAATTTAAGAACGCAATATATTTTTGTTTAAGTACTTCAGTTCAGCCAATTGCCGTATATTTTAATACGGTAATTAAAATAGCTGCCGTATAAATCGTATTTTTAATGCCTATAAATACTTAAATGTGTGTTTTCTTAATAAAAAAAGGTTTCTTTTAACAGAAAGGGTTTTAGGTTAAAGCAAAGAATTTTTTAAAAGATTTAGCGCCATAAAAGACTGAAAATACACAAACTAGTGCTTTGTTGCTGTTGGTATACTGCCTTTTCGAAAATTGAGTTGGCAACACTGAACATTATCGTCCGATAGCCGCTGCCATATCGGTGTCGGCTCCGATATCCGATATCGGACCGGACAATGTGAAAGACAGGTACATATTTCATACATTTTACTTCCCTCCGATATCCGATATCGGCTATCGGCGTCCGATATCCGATATCGGATCGGATAATGTGAAAACGCTCTTAGTAGTACAATAAAGAGACTCTAAGTTTTCTTCGCTAAGAAATTATAAGGTGAGGCAATTTTCTTATTAAAAAAAAATGTGTGCGTGTACTAGTGTACAAGTAAGAAGTGAAACTTCTTTATGACCTTATTTTTCAAAAAATAATTTACTATATGCAACTTTACAGAAGTACGTCGAATCACGCGTGGTAGGGATAAGAAAAAGATGGCGCGTAACGGAAAAATGTCACGCGTAACGAAAAAATGTAACACACGCTTTCGCAACTTCTCGCAAGAAGCGCTTGACAAACTGTCGCGACAGAACTTGCTACATGGTTTACACTTGCAAGTTGCTGTCAGACAGACTGTCGGACAGTTCTTGCGGAAGTTTACTTGCAGATGGAAACGCGGCCTTACACTAAATTTTTTTCCAACCCCGATAAAGAAGTTTCACTTCAAAAAACTGTTGAGTTTTTTTTATTGACGTGACAACGTCTTAAATTAGGTTGCGACTGGGAGTCACTTATGAAAAAGTGTAACGCTCGGTAACGTTACGATGAGTCACCGAACGAGAGAGAGGCCCGCGGTCTGCCGCGCGCGCAGCACATAAATATTCTACCGAGAAAAAGACGTTGTCACGTAAAATCTTCGCCCGTAAAACCGACTTTACAGGCAACCATTTTTTTAATGTTCTGTTTTGTAATAATATAAATTTGAAATTTTGCTGCTATCTGCTCGGAGCAATTAACAAGCCTGGAGAAGTAACAATTAATTGAACGTTTCTTATATAGTGGCTCTCTTTTATTCAATACCCTAATTAATGCGATAGAAAGAGACAACACACTGTTATCGGCTTGGCATTCAAATCCACATGTAGCCACTTTTTGTTCTAAAAAGGTAGTGCTTGCCACTTTATCGAATACTAAAATATCGATAAATAAAAAAATTAAGTTATAAAATTGCTTGAAGATAATTTAAGATTCTTTTAATTTTGAATTATGGATAGGTAATTCCAAATTTTTAGATTCGTTTAATTTGGAATTATTCATTTACGATGCGTATTGACTGCCTTGCATTGTATGGTAGTGGTATTTATAAAAAAATATTATTAGGTATTTCGGTTTAGGTTGTTTTTTATGGTTTCGTAAAAAGGTACGTATTTTTTCCTGTTTTCATAGATTCATTCATAGAATTATACGGAACCCTTCGTGCGCGAATCTGACTTCCACCTGGTTGATCTTTTTACAAATCAATAATCGTATCCTACTAATATTATAAAAGCAAAAATATATAAGAATGGACATTTGATATTCTTTCACGTAAAAACTACTGAATGAGTTTTTATGGAACTTTACAAATAAACATATTATAGATTAAACATCAGAATAACATATAGGCTACAATTTACCGCGGGAAAATAACTCATTCCCACAGGAAAAAATTGGTAAAAGTTTAAAATAAATTGCTTCAAATAAAACAAATAAAATTTAATTTTTTTTTTTACAACATTTTATTTCGATACTTAATTAACAAATTACAATATTTATTATTTAAAATAGATGCCACCTTAACTTGTGGCACAGCATCTCTGCAAAGCACTTTACTTTTCTTCCCGTCTGATTCGAAATGATTTGAACAAGGCCGAGAATGTTTTGAAGGCTTCCAATTTTCCCTGTGCTATAGCTTTAACCCAAACATCTTTTAATTTTTCTCAAGCCAGAAACCTGCAAATAACAATAAAATCCATACTTAAATACCTTTTTTTTTTTCTCCTAACCTAAAGCAGTCATTATCAATGAAGTACTTCGTACCTACTCAAGTATCGATAATTGCACAACACTATGGAAGTTATATTTTGCATTTTTTCTAAAAACTAAGCTGATTATGATTTCATTTCAATGATTACGGTTAGATAAAACATAGATGATTATGAAAATAACGTAAATTAACTTATTTATAATACAATTAACAAAAAAATTGATCAAAACACTAACCTGTGAAAAGACAAATTCCAATCTTCATCCGATTTCCCAGTACTACGGCTTTTACAGCCGTGAACAACACAAGCCATGTAATCTTTAGTAAATTATCTTTTCAGAAAATAACATAAGAAACTAGAAATCACGTTTTTCACTTCAAAAACAATAATTAAAATCACCATGCGTTAGTGACCAGACTGGTCACTAAAACAAATTGAAATGGCTACATGTCATTTCAAACTGTCGAACTGACATATATCTGTCCTCTTTTTTCGCATGACATTTTGCCATAAGCCAAAAAGGCCAAACTAGTGCTTTATTGTTCAATTAATTTAAAACTTCTCCAGGCTTGATAATTGCTCCGAGGCTATCTGTGACTAATTATTGTTCTCGAGTTCTATAGTGACGGCTGTGAACTCGGAGCGGAGCAATTATCAAGCCTGGAGAAGTAACAATCGATAAAGTGGCAAGCACTACCTTTTTAGAACAAAAAGTGGCTACATGTGGATTTGAATGCCAAGCCGATAACAGTGTGTTGTCTCTTTCTATCGCATTAATTAGGGTATTGAATAAAAGAGAGCCACTATATAAGAAACGTTCAATTAATTGTTACTTCTCCAGGCTTGTTAATTGCTCCGAGGCTGTGAATCACAATTCTTTGTTCTGAGATCACAGCCGGCCTGTGATGACAGGTGACAGCTGACAACCCATTTTCTTTTTTTTTTTTTGTGTGGTGTCTCTCAATGTTAGCCAGAAGGGCTTCTACATTTTAACGCGGACGCGGGGGTGAACTGAAGGTTCACCCTGGTAGCGACATGCACAAGGGCGTCCCCCCTTGACGGGGACCACGAACCTCGGCTTGAGCTGTCGCTTGAGTAGCTGACAACCTATATACCACAGCTACCTATATAAAAAGTACTCTGTGGTAGGGATGGCGATTCTTTACGAAAAAGATCGATTTTTAAATCGATTCGAATCGTAGTCTAATGAATCGATTCACGAAAAAATCGAGGCCTACAAAATCGATTCTTAAAAAATCGATCTTTTTTTCAAGTTTGCATTTACAATGTAAATTTGTATCAATTTTACTAAAAACAAGATTAATATTGCAATTAACGATATCTTATCAATAAAATCAGGGAATTCAAAAATAACAATTATTTTTATTACCGTATCAAACTATAAGGTCAACTATAAAAAAAATGAAGATGAATAATTTGATGCTTTGAGGTTGAATAGATAATTGGACATAAAGTAATCGTGAATGAAGTATGAACACTTCCATCAATAAGAATTCCACATATTACTTATTAGTTATTTCAATGCTGATTATTCCTGTGTAAAAGTAAATTTAAATGATAATCACAACTAACAGAACAAACTGAAAATAATAGCGTCAAAGTAAAAAATAAGAAGCGCTTTACTTATTTACTTACCTACTCTCAATTAGTTATTATTTCGCAACAAACACTACATGAAAATCTGATGAAAATCAATTATCAATCATGAAAATACTTATATTATGCTAAATTTGCTAATAACAGTATTCAATAAACGACAACAACAAATGAATAATGCAATATCAATCGTCACAGATTATAGATACATAAAGTCAAAGACTACAAACGTAACTTTTTTATTAAAGAGAGGCGAGTAAAGGATACTAAACATACAGCCATCTCGCGAGTTTATGAGTAGTTAACTCTTTAACCGGCAGCACTCTTATAATTCAGGCACATTCAACTAAATGCAAATAATTGTATGGTTTATACCAAAACAGAAAAAATCGAATGTCGATTTTCAAGGGTGATATTTCGATTCAGTGAATCGACACAGTACTTCATATCGATTTAAAAAATCGATATTTTCTGCTCGAAAAATCGATTCTTCGATTAATCGATCTCAGATCGCCATCCCTACTCTGTGGACAATCTGACTTGCTTTTTTGGCACAACATTGGCAAAAAGAAAAGAAAACAAAAATATCATAGCAAAAATACCTAAATATTGTGATTTAATCATATAAATAACATGTAAAATTACATTGATAATTCAGATATTAATTAAAAATATCTGAATTAAAATATACACCGTACATCAATAATTCCGTAATACATAATACATTCCAAGTTTAATTTAACTCTAAAGAAGAACCTGCTAACATGACAGATTATTTTCAAGAAATGGGCTGGAGAGAATTAAGGGACGGAGAACAACCTAATCATTTTTTACATTTAGCGCGGCTTTTAATGGATTATAATATATTTGACGACAATTTTACTGGAGAATGGCCCAGGTACAATTCACTCCTAATTCAATTCTATGAATTTTGAGAGGCATTTCATTCCTTGTAAAATACTTATGCTTAATACTTCACATGCATAGTGATTAATGCTTTATTATGAACCAAAACAATGACTATTATTATAGACTATCACCGCCTGCATCAAAGGAAGCTGTTAATAAATTACCAGAGATTGTTATGTCTGATGAATACAAAAGCTGTCCTATTTGCCTGAAGAACTTTGAAAAGGATGAAAAAGCTAAAAAAATGCCATGTAATCACATTTTTCATCCTAAATGTATTTTGGTGTGGCTTGAAAAGGTATATTTAAATTTATTTCTATATATTTACTAATTTTTTTAAATTCTACTAGCTGCGCTTCGCGATTTCACCCGCGTGGCTCCTCTCCTGTTGGTCTTAGCGTAATGACATAATATAGCCTATAGCCTTCCTCGATAAATGGGCTATCTAGCACCGAAAGAATTGTTCAATTCCAACCAGTAGTTCCTGGGATTAGCGCGTTCAAACAAACAAACAAACAAACTCTTCAGCTTTATAATATTAGTATAGATTTGAGATATTTTAGCAAATAATATTTCAAAACAAATTATATTTAAAGCAATCAACATGCTAATGGAAAATGTATTATATTTTAGTTGTTAATAGAATAGGTGAAATTAAAAATATTATATTAAATTGAATTTAAAACCCTGATAAGGCTACCATCATTTTATATACAATATTTATAAATGTTTTCAGACCAACTCATGTCCTTTTTGCAGACATGAACTCCCTACTGATGATGAGGCATATGAAGCTTTTAAAAAAGAAAAGAAGCGAGCTGAACAGAGGAAAGAGGATCTAGAAGTGCTACATAATTCTATGTTTAGTTAATCACTCTTCATTTATCTTATATAGATATATAAATTATTATAATTTTACACTAATATAAAATAAACAAGAGTTGTTTCACAAATGTCTAGAGCAGGGGTTCCCAAACTGTGGGCTGTAGAAAGTTAGAGGGGCGCCGTGAGTTGATCTGCTTATATTCGCGAGTACATTTTTTGAGCGCTCGAATCAGTGTTTCTTACATAGCGTCGTAAATTGACATACAAGATTTTAAATTTGCTACGACGATAGGTACATACTTACGACGTGCGCAACGCCTTTATTGAGTTTTATTTTTGTTTTTCTTAAGCCTTATTTGTTGATTTCTCTTTAAATTCTTTTACAATAAAGAAATTGAGTTCTTCTCTGCCTAACCTAATTTCTATTCTTGTATTGTAAGTATATACCTATATCGACTATTTAATTTTCAAATAGCTAGGTTGGGTGGGTAGGGCGCCGCGGCCGTGACAAAAAACTTAACATGCAACTGCGCCGCGAGCTGAAAAAGATTGGGAACCCCTGGTCTAGAGCTTGTCTGATAACACTATTCACATTTATAGATACACTATACACCTTACAGATTTTTAGAAAGGGTTACTCTATAATATATTTTATGTTGTTAAATTATAGTAAAACGGTTGCAATAAAAGTAAAAAAACATAAAATATATGTGTACACACATGCTATGTATTTCCCACTTTGGAATTAAGCAAACTGTCTTGGTACCAATTTGAACAAAATCCTACCATCATCTTAAGACAAACAGTGTATAAGCCATAAGGGGGACCCATATAATGATATATTATGTTTTTGTTATTATTTATGTTTATTAAATATACACCTGAAACTATGTGCATGTTAAATTACAATTTGATTGAAACTAAGTAAATATTGAGTAAACTAAGTTAAAAGTTTAATTCTTATGACTTAAATTATTGGTTAATTTTTCTGTAATTTAAAATAAAAGGTGTGGTTGTAAAATGTTTTATGTTTATACTGGGAATATAAAGGAATTAAAGTGACTTACTTCTATAAAAATTTGTTGTTTGATTATGTAATATATCCTTTTTGTATAAAATTTGTTAAAATGACAGTATTTGAGTGTCTATATCATCTGGATTATAAAAGTAAATTCATTATTGGAACATGTCAATAACTAATCATATCTAAATTTTTTGGTATAAATTATATTGTGTGTAATTTATGTACTTTTTAAAAGAAAATTAAAAAAAGAGTAAGAAATATAAATAAAATTATGAAGAAACGGTAAGTTTAAACATGTTTATTGTTTTTTTTTTTAATTTGATGCGTGACATGTGATTGTACTTTATTTCAGATTGTGTAAATGTCCACCTAAACTTCAGCAAATTTGCAAGCAGACCAAGGTGACTGATTGCAAGGATGTTGCCGAAATTATTGAAGCTCTCTCTTATCAAGCAGAAAGTAAGCAATTAATCCAGATATATTTCTTCTTTGGTATAGTGTCACTGTGTTAATTACAGACTAGATAAATATTTTACATAATACAAAATGCGACTGTGTGAAGATAATAATTAAAATATTGTTCGCATTTCGAAGATGATTCAAGGCATACATTTTATACGCATTTTTTAAAGAGCTTAAAATTTAAAATTTATGAATGTATACATTTTTTTTTGCTGTTAATTTTTAAGGTTCAAAAAAGGATCGAGGATTCAAACCGCCTACATTTAAAACTAAACCATTTATGCCACGACATTACAAAGATACATGTGTACCAATGGCGCCATCTATGCACACCAGGTTCAAATATTCGACTTTATTTTATGAAATTTAATATTAAATGTAGATACCTAAGTACTAAAATAAAATTGCTTATATAAAACAATAAATTTATTTGGATTACAGGTTAAGGTATATAGGCCATTGCCCTGTTGAAGCGCCTAGAAGATCCGAGGCTGGTACAAGGTAAAATTTACATTAAATAACGATTTTATGTTACATAGCTGAATATTTAATTAAAAAGTCTTTAAAATATTATAGAAAAAAGTCTCGATTCGATTTTGGTTTGGAAGAAGATGATGCTACTGGTACATCAGGAAGGGGTAAAAAAAGAAAGAAGAAAGTAACTTATATTGATTTAATACCAGCAGATATTTCGTTGCCAGTCCCGGCTCCAGTTATAAAACATTCACCTTCCGACAAAGATATATTCAATGTAAGTAAATTTATTTAATGTTTAATATAATTGATCTACTAATGTTTCCCTCCAAGTTTTGTTTTCGTGACAAAAGTACCCACTTTCCTACTTATCATTAACAAATATTTTACATGTTGGTAGGTAGATAAATAGTGTAAAGATGGATTGTATTTTATATTGGTTGCTTGTTGTTGCAGGTTCCCAGTCCAAAAATTAGTGGTGAAGTTATTCCTGCTCAAAAAACAATAATTACGTCAGCTGATTACAAGCCTCCATTGCCACCAAAAGCTGGTTATGAGTAAGATTAATGTTACCGTTCTTTCGTGTTCAACAATTTATTGGAAAATATGGTATTTATATAGTCACCATTAAAAAGGTTCAATACCTAGGCTTTCTATGTACCAATTTTTCTAAAATCTCTAATTAGATTGTTATTAAAAACATGTACGTAATGGGTAGGTGCATAAAGTATTTTTGTTTATCTTTCTTCTAACTTTCAATCTAATCGTCATTGTGAGTATAATTTTCAGCTTATATAAACCTCATAGCGGTATAGTTATAAATAGAGACAAAAGTTTTGTTCCTGATGCAGTATTTGCACCTGGCCCAAGAAAAATAGTAAGGTAAAGTTTTCTGTCATACATAAATGTAATATTTTCTAAAAGTTGAATAAAATAGATTAACAAATTAGGTACTTTTTTTTCAGTGATAAACCAAAAAGAAGACCTTGTCATAAAGGAGGGTAAGTTAATATTATGAAATCTAATGTTTTGTGTTGATTCGTGTAAAAAAATAATGTGAACTTAACGTTATTCATTTCAGGGTTTGCTTAAGAAAAGATTGTCCCAGAAAAAAATGCCGGTGAGTCTATTTAAAAAAAGTTTATTATTTTATTCTCTAAAATAGTTAAATTTTCAATTAAATGAGATAATATTTTTAAAACGTATGCATAAAAAGGGCCTGGTGCGGGTAGTTTTGTATTTTGTTATGTATAAATCTTAGAAAATATGATAAAAACAAATCGATAAAGGAACAAGGCAACATACTTCAAAATTTACATTAATTAAAATTTAACTGTATTCACAGAAAGTATGCCGCTATGCGAAGAAAACAATTGCGAAAGAAAAAGCGATTAGGGTAATGTCAAAATTTAATTTATGTACTTACACCTATCTTTATAAGGTATTTTTTTTTAGTTTATCTATTGTTATAAAATGTTTTAGGTTACGAACAGAGGTTCCTTACACGACATTGGGAGTTACTGATGGTAAACCTAGGGCTAGGGGGACACAGAAGCACATGAAAGACGACGACTCCGTTTGTGGTTTAGATGAAATTCCAAAACCCGAACACGTAAGATCGTTTATTATAATTAAAATATTTGAATATACACGTGATATTTAGTCTGTGGTGTGTTTTAAAGGTGCATATTCCGGCTAATCTAAAACGGGGTACACTGCAGACACATTCACTGACTGTCTTACCTTGCACAAAAGAAAGAAGACCAGATGTTCATTATGGCATTTTAACTGGGTCATTTAATATGTATGACCAAAAATTTGGTAAAAAAAATCTGATACTTTAATCTTTTTATTTAATATATTTTCATCTGCGTCTTTGGCTAAGTGTAAATAATTCTGTTTAGGGGGTAGATCAAGAGGACGACAAGCTCTTACAATGAGTGTTATGGCGTACTGCTTAGCGTTTCATTATCACCCGAAACAATGGACCATGAAACTTATTGACAATCTAATAGACGCCGGTGATCAATGGTTAATATACTTACCAATCATATTTAAAAATATACTTTATCACGCGCTGGCTTAAATCATTGATAAGAATGAATATTTCTCACAAAATCATAATTTTGTAGGTATGTGCAATGCTTAGAAAAAGTCCACGATCATTCCGCTGTTCTAGGCATGTGCGAAGTGTTGCCTTTTGGGAAGAAACAAACTTTAATATTGAATGGAAAGCGAATGCAAGTGTTGTTAGGTGAACCTGAAATCGTGGGGTACACGATGTCTCTCGATCCGACCGTTTATAACCTATGTCGAGGCTTAAAGGCATTCTTTAAAGAAAACCGAGCTGGAATCTTACTTACCAGGTACGCCTGATTCCAAATCCTTAAAAAAATATTTTCTTCTAATATTATTCTTAAAAAATTATCGTAAATTTTCATTTCAGGGTGGTGAAAGTCGTAATATGGAGAGATAAAGTTTGTTATTATATTTTCGATCCAGCAGGGAGAGATTCTAGAGCGTATTCCAACTTCTCCAATGGATGTGCCGCTCTTATAAATGTGAAAGATTTGCAATCAGTTGCGGATGTTGTTTTAGCTCGAGGAGTGGTTGAAGACCAAAAATTCGTTTTGGCTCCGGTTAAAGTGCTTAAAATGATAGATGAGAAATGCGACGAAGATTTTGAATCTGATAAGGAACTAACACAGGCGGAAAAGGCTATGATGGGATACAGAATCTTGAATGAAAATTGTGCTATTGTGAACGCGAATATGCATTTAGGCGACAGATGTTTTGAAGATGCAAAGTATAGACAAGCAATTCCTATAGCAGTAGTAGCTATGACCTACGCGAAAATATCGCCACCCAATACCTGGTTTTCAAAGACATTAGATAAAGTGTTACGATTAGGTAACAAATTGTATATGGACTGCCTCCATCCCAAAGTAATGATAGACATGACCATTGATAATATTCCAAACGAAATTATTGTCGGCCCATACGCTTGTGAGATAATTATTTACAGGGAGAGAGTAAAAGGGCAATTGTATACAACTAAAGAATGCATATTAAATATAAAAACCGGTCTAGAAGAATTTTTCAGTCATGAATATAATAGTGGTATTTTAGATTTTAATAACTACTCTTTAGCTATCTGGAGGCAAAAAGAAATGTACTACTTATTCGATCCTTACCCTCGCACTAACGATGGATTAAGATCGGTGAAAGTAGGGAAAGCTTGTTGCTGGATGCTGTTAAATCCGGAAACGATGGCTGCTGTTTTTTCTAAAAATTGGGATTATTTACCGGCTACTACGCAGTTTTACATTCATGCATTCAAAGTTTTGAAACTAAAGAAAAGGGAACCAAAAGTAATGCATATGTCAAGATTTATTCTTTATCGATATTTTAATTATGTTATAATATTTTAACACGTGTTTTATATTAGGCGCAAATAGTTTGCACTTTGAGCGACGAGCAATTGCCAGGTGCGAAAGGCAAGTCGAGAAGGAAAGTTTTACCAATGAGTAAGGCACAAGGGGATGGCAAGGAAATATTTCACGATGTTATGCCCAGAGATGATTTTGAAGGCCCGATTACAGGAGTACGTAAAAATTTCATAAAAATGTCAATACATAGGTTTTTGTTTATAGGTATCGATAAAATAAGTATGAAATATATTAATAAATAAATTATATTTCTGCAGCCTCAAGTAGACGAAGAGCAAATGGGTGATATTATATCATTAGTAGATAGCATTCAGGAAGATTATTTACCGCCAATACCACTAAGATACAAGAATGCTGCCCCTGAACCGCTTGAAGAAAAAATTGGTATGATATTTTATTTTCTTTATAATTTGTTGCCTATGCGTTTTATGACACAATTCGTAAGTATACATAAATAAATACATCATTTATTTGTAATAAATTGTAACACTTCATACTATGAAATATCGCTCTGTTTTCTATGCATATGTCACATTCAAAGACAGAAAACATTCATTGAGCAAAAAAATAGCTCCAGCGCATTTGCAAATATTGTCCTACACTTGGTGGATTTGCGTATTCGTGCGAGTATGAGTGACCGGCTTTATGGCAACGTGTTGGGAGTTTGTTCATTAGAGCCACAATTTAGCGTACCACATTATATTTCGTACAGCTATAGTTTGTTTTTTTTTTGCTCTGACATAAAAAAATATGCATATCTGTATAACCATAGTGATCCCGCCCGACTCGCCTGAAAAACGTGACACAGTATATAAATTTATGGTTTCTTTGACATATACGTACTTTCATAGTGAACTTGGATTCCCCTACGGTGTCGGTTACACAAGTGGTGCCGCCGTGGCCGAAGCCCCGCGACAAGAGCAACGAGTTGCCGGAGCCCGACCCCGACCCGGAGCCCACTCCTCCACCCACACCACCACCATTACCGGTGAGATACTTAGGGTCGGTTCATATCTAACGGAATATGCGTCGCGTATTATCGGTCGCGTAACGCCAGAACTGACAAATGTATAGAAAAACACTCGACCGTTCATAATCATTAATACGCGACGCATATTCCGTTATATATGAACCGACCCTTATACAGTTTTTCCATACGCCGATTAACCGAATCGCCAATTTGAATCGGTCCTAGGCGTAATATAAAAAATTAAAACTAAGTAATCTTTGTTTTGGTTACTTTTGTTACAGTCTGTGTCTGATTAACGTAAAACTGAATAACGTTTTATTTCATTTCTTTCAGCCACCGGAAGGAGGTGAAGAAGAGGTGCGTTTATTCTATATTCTACCATAATATTGTCAAGAATCTAGTTAAACTATTTAAGTAGGTAATTAAATAATTAAATAATCTATACTAATATTATAAAGCTGAAGAGTTTGTTTGTTTGTTTGTTTGTTTGTTTGTTTGTTTGAACGCGCTAATCTCGGGAACTACTGGTCCGATTTGAAAAATTCTTTCACTGTTAGATAGCCCATTTATCGAGGAAGGTTATAGGCTATGTATCATCACGCTACGACCAACAGGAGTGGAGCCACGGGGGTGAAACCGCGCGGAGCAGCTAGTAACTAATAAAAGGCCTCATTACTTAGCAATGGTATTATTTACCAACATTACATTCGATGTTCAAAAACGGCACATTCGCAAACACGGTTAGGCTTCAAAGTAAGGTGGCATGATTAAATAGTAAAGAGATGATTGAAATTAAAATTGTCTAATTAGCCCAATTTCAACATGCTGCTTACTTAGCGCTTTTAGCCCATCAACATCTTTCAACTAATAATATTAAAAATGTTTTTAGTAATTATAATATAATGTGTATTTAAACCAGGAGGAAGAAATGGGTGAAGAAGAAGAAGACGAAGAGACAATGAAGAGGAAGAAAGAGGAAGAAGAGAGGAAGAGAGCGGAGGAGGAAGAGGCGAGGAGGAAAGCGGAGGAGCTGCCCCCGCCCCTCCCGCCGCCGCCACCCTCCCCGCAACCTGAACCGGAAGTGCCTGTAAACATACAGATTTTTTTATATGTAGTTCATATTGTATATTTATATCTAGGAAAAGTTACCTACATATTAGTTTAGTCTAATTACTTCTAACTACTAAAACTTTTCAATATTATTTATTTATTTATTATTTATTTAACACTTAATTAGTTGTACAAATTTAAAATATTTATTCAGAATAACGTAAATAAATGTACGAATAAGTTTTCTTTTATCATGAATTTTTGTTTTGCTATCGTCGTAGAAATAATTTTTGTCACGTAATGTTAATATAAATACAAACTCTTTACAGTTGGCTCCAGCAGAAATTGTAGAAGATGAAGTCCAAACATTGCCACCCGAGAATGTAGACCGACACATATTACTGACAGAAGACGCTCGATACAGGTTCAAGTTGAGGCAACTTCGGAAGAAAATGACTCAACCTCTGACCGAGGACCAACTTGAAATCAGTCCAGAAGAAGAGTTAGCAAAACCCAGCAATTTTAAGAATCTACCTGACCAGACTCAGATAATTCGTGGTACATCTGCAATTAATGACACTAAAACATTAGACATGCTACCCTTCGCTGCCATCATGGCTATTGTGACGTCATACAAGTACAGCGTGAATACATGGACCGTGGGAATGGTCAATTTTGTTATCGATACAGCTAAAAAACTACACCAAAATAAACAGGAGAAATTTCAACTAGCTCCTGTGCATATTATTCCTAAAATTGCTATAGGTCATCAGGTTAGTTCTATAAAATATACATATATTATTTTAAAAATTCTAAGAATGGATAAATATATCTTTGATAATATATATTTTGGTTCAATAAATGATTTTTATTTTATTTATTTATATTCTTATTGAAGATGTAAACAAAATTATTTATATACCCACTTATTTTTACAGGCTTATCATGCCAATATAGATGTCGTGAGCGAAGGGCCAACTTGGCAATTAGAAGATGTAATGGTTCGCAAATTTTTCAATAGATACGACAGAGGCATGGTTACAACGGCAACATACAGCTGCGCATTTTTCAAAAGAAATGGTCTTTATTATCTTTATGACGGCAGCCCTTGTAATGCGATGGGATTAAGGGATTTGTCAGGAAAAGGAAAAGCGTGCTTTTTACGATTTAGAAATCTTCATGACTTAGTTGCAAGGTCAGATGTTTTTTCTTTTATTAATATATCGAATACGTCACATTTCTTCCGTCATACTTAACTACTTCCTTCTTTCACAGAATATCATATAACAAGGATGGAAAAACTGCAGAACAACAATTTGTTTTAAGCAGGATAATTATAAGAAGATTATTGAATGAGCCCCGTTTAAAACTGCCGGAAGATTACGACTTTGAAACGGGAATGCCCAAATCTAATAAGTCAAAATTTTCTATTGTGGACTCGGGAAAAAGTTCATCGGACAAAAAGAAGTCGTCTGTTGATTCCGCAGAAGCGAAAAGTGAAACGGTAATTGGATATCAATTAATTAATGGTATTTATAGAATAGAGGGTACCACTGCTATCAAGGATAAAAAGTCATCTTCAGATGTAAAGGCGTGCCACTTTGTTTGTTTGATTGCTATGTTGATGGCTACAATGCATCCCATACGAACATGGGATCATTTACTAATTGATACATGTATCGAAAAAGGTTTAGAAATTTTCGAAAAAGCTACAAATAAAAGTGTTTGCGAGAAAAGGGTTATTAAAAATATAATCTTGGATGGCAAATTCATCAATGTTAATATAAAGAAAATTCTGGTCATCAATGAAAATCCAGAAAAACGACTAGACCAATATCTTCGGGCGGTTCTAAAAAGGCTACGCTATGTTATTTGTCGGTTTTCTTCTTGTAATGTCGTAATTTGTCAAAATGAAGGCTATTACCACTTATTTGATCCTTATCCACCACCATCTGAAAGTACTGAACCAACAGATGCAGAGAAGAAAAAAGCTGCTGATGCTGGAACGTCCCTTAAATCTCCGGGATCCGTAGCATCTTGGACTTTATACAGAACTTTTGACACATTAATCAACAGACTTCTTAAAATAGCATCAGACCCCAATACGCCAGAATTTTATACTTTCGAATTAACTTCTGTAAAAACTGCGCCTCGACACTCAGCATTGAATTACAGACTTAGCCCACTTTTTAAACCTGATGAAAATCCCAATACGCCATACTTAAAACGAAAAAGAATACGTCCCATTGTTGACGAGAAAATGTATTGGCTGAATATTGAAACAATCCCTTGGTCTCGTATGAACCCTGTTAATGATTTGGGTTTCGAAAGAAAAACGCCTAAAGCTATGTGGAAGGATTGGGACATTGAATTTCCAGGAGATCTTTATTCACTTTGGGGCTCTGTTCATCCTATGGATGCTAAATTTGAAGAAGCGTGTCGTGGTAAACAGTATTTAGCTACAAGTATAGTCGCATTAGTAATGGCACAAGCTTGCAATCTTAGTGCATGGACTGGTAGTTTCCTTGACGGTATCGTGGAAAATGGAAACAAATTCCATTCAAAATGTCACGCTAAAGTAAGTGGACAACAAAATCATGAAATGGCACTTGAAGATTTGGACACAAAATATGACGAAATGTATCCCTATTCGTTTACCTTTAAATTTGATAAAGTTATATTTGGGTTTGTTTATAATATACAATCTGATCGTTTTAATTTGAGTAAGGCCTTGGTCTACTTTTTTGAGAAAAATAATCTAGGCATGTTGATAAGTCCAGCGAAAAATTTAGCATTTGGCAGAGTTGGAATGTCCTACTTTATGTTTGATTGTCAAAGTCATGGTGCACCGATATTTTGCCCAGGACAAGGTTCTGCGTATATATTAAAATGTGAAAGTCTGAACAGACTTATTTACTGTATGGCAATAACGTTAAACATTCGGCGACATGGACAACAATTTCATTTGTATAGTGTAAATGTGACTTTAACAGAGTCTACAAAATAAATTTTAATTCGAAATGGAGTACCCAGTTTGTTTTAATATTTTTTTATAAGTTAGGGATTGAGATCTACGCTTGAAAAATCGTAGAACAAATTCGATTGCTCAGGCAGGATAACCGGTTGGCCGAGAGGCTAGGCGTTCCCCAGAATAGAAAAAAGACGCGGGTACCGCTTCGTGGTAGATTTTTTTTTCTATTGTATAAAAAGAAATCACATTTAAAAATCATTTGAATAAGTACTACAAAAAAATCAAATTGTTAAGTTGCTTCAGAAATATTATATGGTGTTAGCAGAATGTATAAATTATTTATTTATCCATACTAATATTATAAATGCGAAAGTAACTCTGTCTGTCTGTCTGTTACTCAATCACGCCTAAACTACTGAACCAATTTTCATGAAATTTGGTATGGAGATATTTTGATACCCGAGAAAGGACATAGGCTACTTTTTATCCCGGGAAAATGACGTAATCCCGGAAATCCCACGGGAACGGGAACTATGCGGGTTTTTCTTTGACTGCGCGGGCGAAGCCGCGGGCGGAAACCTAGTTTATGATAAAGTACCTTACAGCTAGTGATACAATTTTTGAGATGAATAAATACTAAGCTACACCAATTAAAAGGTACACCAATAGTTAGTAAAATAATATACATCAGACAGAATCGACATTCGAAATCGAAAATTTAACAATAATTCCAAAAGTTTTCAAACTTCGGTCAAGTGAATGGTTCATTGGGACGACAATAAATCTCATTTTGCAACCTTTTCCGCAGTCCGGAACATTGTTAAAATTGCAATTAAATTATTTTTTTGCTGTATAGTCGTGAAAAAAATTCCAAAAGTTCTGCAAACTTGGGAAAGTTTTCGATGTAATATTTCATATCACGTATTAAATTTGCAACCAATCTAAGTGTATGGAACATTGTTAAAATTGCAATTAAATTATTTTTTGCTGTATGGTCGTGAAAAAAATTCCAAAAGTTCTGCAAACTTGACACAGATATCGGAAATATATACCGAACGGTTGTATAAATTTGCAACCTTTTTCGTTGACCGGAACATGTTTATTTATAATTATTTTTAATTCGTGGTCATTTTTTCGAGTAAGGTGGTCTCGGAATAATTACAAAAGTTTTGGAACTTGGTTGCAAACTTCGAAAACATCTATTCTGATGCATTTACAAATTTGCAACCTCATTCAGTTTAATAAAAAAAAAACATTAATATTCAATATTCCGTACACTGAGATTAGTTGCAAATTTAATACGTAATATGAAATATTATATCGAAAACTTCCCCAAGTTTGCAGAACTTTTGGAATTTTTTTCACGACTATACAGCAAAAAATAATTTAATTGCAATTTTAACAATGTTCCGGACTGCGGACAAGGGTGCAAAATGAGATTTATTGTCGTCCCAATGTACCATTCACTTTACCGAAGTTTGAAAACTTTTGGAATTATTGTGAATTGATTGTCTTGACTGACTGGAGTAATATACGTATGTGAGCAAAGTGTAGAGCCATTTTAATAGGCAACATTTGACAGTTCAACAAAATTCAACAACGTAACCTAGTAACCACGACATAGAATAACATGGTCTAAGATCCGAATATAGGTCGACCTGCACTGGCGTGATAATAGAATGAGACCAATTTTATAATAAATGTAGTCTATTAAAAATCTATTAAAGATGGGTTGACTGAAAAAATCCTGGACAGCTACAATTTTGTGTCAATAAACCTTTTTTCTTTTTAAATACCAGAGACGTTACTCTAAAAATCGAAATCTTACATCTAGAATCGAATGCATTGATTAGGTACTTGGCAAACTTGGGAATAAAAATTATCATAAATTATTGACATATTGTGTTTCAAGTTCGATTGACAAATGTTTCAAGTCCGTATCGATTAATTCACTTTTAATCGATGTTTATAAGCAGGTTACCACCCACATTACCACCCTATGAAGATAAAATTGATAGACGTCAAATGTTGCCTATTAAAATATTGGCTATAGTAATTTTACAAATGATAAGAGAAAAGATTTAAATTTTTTGTAGGTATAAGTAAGCATTGATCAAGAAAGGAAATGTTTTAAATACCTTCAAATTCATAATTCATAAAAAATTAATCATTGGGCCTCTCAAATGTAAACCTGGGTATTTTTTATAAAGAGTAGCAACACTAAATAAAGCGTTATCTTGCACTTGCACACAGTGTTGCCAACATAGTGGATTTTCCACTAAATCTGGTGGTTTTGGCTTGCTTTTTAGCGGACAAATATTGACTTTAGTGGCTAGTGGATTTGTCTAGTGAAATTTAAGAATTTAGTATTTTTTTTCTCAAATATTGGAACGACGACTATGAACTCCACTCGTATCGTTTTTGGAGTTTAATTAAATCGTGCAGCAACACTCTTTCATCTAGTGGGTAAAACAGTGAAAAGGAAAAAAAATGTTGTGTGGTTTTATGAAACCACGGTAAAAGTGAAACTGTTCGAACGGTTCCGAACACTGCTTTGTGTAGCGCATGTCGCGTGTCGGTCGGCTGCCGAGTAGGTATACCTACTCGGCAGCCGCGATACACGCGACATGCGCTACACAGACCAAAAAGTTTGAGACGATGTAATAAAGTTTCACTTTAATAAATCAAAGCTACAAACTCTAAAAAAATGGCAGTTAATTATCGGGGACGGAAACGACTCATCTGAAGATGACTTATTAATATAATTTCATTATTTTTGTTACATAATGTGTAATTTTAATGTTATTTCTCCAATAAACGTATCTTTTAAATATTGTTTTCTTTCGCGATGAACAAAAATTTGCTTAAAAATAAAGTTGGTGGAAAAATTAGCGATTTTTTAAACTGGCGCGAGTTTTGTTAGTGGATTTCTGGTGGTTTCAGAGGTCGCTTCTGGTGGGTAGCTTGATACTTCGGTGGCAACACTGCTTGCACAACATATAGCTGTTTTATGTTAACTTTGATAGATCAATATATTGGTCACCCTATATAAAAATTGATAAGAAAATTCATCATCTTTTAATATGATCCTTATTTCTTATAATTTAGAATTTACAATACAAAGTTCTTTCTCCTAATAATTATACAACACTATGGTGGTTGTTTTGACTTCTATTTATGTATGACCTATTCCTATTCTGCTATATTATCATCAAGTTTATAATATAAGATTGCCTGATAGATTTCTGTGTAGCACTAAGGCCGCTTCTTGTTTAAAGAATGCCTTTTTTGTGTTATTATTCAATATATTGAGTATGTTCTAACTTGTACAATAAGGAAAATTAAAAAAAAATATTCATCAAAGTATTGTGAACACTCATTTTTATAAAATATACTATTTTGTGGTAAACCACATAGGTAATAGCGTTAATGTTGGAATAATTATTATTCTTCTTATCTCATGCTCGGAGATGCTTCGAAGTTATGCTTTTGAGAAATAAATATGTCTTTAATCACACAAGTGATTTCTTTATTCTAATTATTATTCTTTTGAGTAATATTTATGCATAACCAATTAGATTGAGAAATTTAGTTTTATGCAAGTACTTGCTCGCTAATGCTTACCAAAATAAAGGAGGGAGTAGCAGAAGCATTTAACAGAAAAATTCCATATAAATTGATCATGAAAGAATTTTTAATAGAAGTTTTTAGCACAATGTTGGCACATCTACAAATACAATTATTAAGAAGGAAAAGATAGTTATTTGTAATATTGTACCTTAAAATCAATTATTGTAATTCATTAAGACGTCAGAAATATCATTCCATTCCTGAAGTTTCAGCAATAAAACATTATATTTAATAAAAAGATTTTATTATAACTGTAAAAACCTTATACATAAAGTACTGCACTGTATTTTATTAGCACTAAAGACATTCTCATTCCAAATCAGGTAGGTTTTCATCATCCGAATCGCTTTCTAAATTATCAAATGAGATTTTTTCATTTTTATCTCCTGCACCTCCTTGCATTGATCGGATCATATCATCGAAGTTAAAGTTTCCTTCTCCCTCACCTTCAATTTCATCATCTTCGTCTTTCCACTTATTAAAATCTATTTTAAGGTAATGAGGCTTCTTCTTATCTTTAGTTAGAGAAGGCCAAAATGAAGCATCTTTTTTTTCTTTACGAAGAACCATTTCTATACACCGGCCTTTATTAACAAAACCGCTAACCTCTGGTACGACCATATCGTATAATGGTATTGTCACCTCATAATTTTTCTTGTCGGGCGCACTTACACCTTTAAAATAAACTGAATCCTTTTCTATTTTAATAGTCGGGTCTTTGGATTCAACGCTAAATGTGAGAAATACGTCTTCTCGCCGTTGTGCCCACAGGACTTGAGGAGGAACTGGAGTTTCACCGGCCATCTTCAATTGATTATAATTTGGTATAAAGTTTTGCACTATAGGGCTATAATAATCGATCAAACTATGTAACGCAACGCAAAAATCACAATTTGATTAAAAATTCCATGCACTCTTTACCAAACCACGATTTTTTTTATAGAGGAAGGTTGCCATGTTGATTTTTCATATTTCGATACTATTCGAGAATCATAGATAACAAAATAATAAATATGTCGTCACATCAAATTATTCCTAGTTTTATTAATTAAGACGTCTATTATTGTGATTATTTTATTTTCAGAAATAGAGTAGTCTCGATTTGGGGGGCGAATTCACGGCGAATTATAGTGCTTGCCACTTAACCATGAATATTAATCTATAAAGAAGTTCGCTTTCAGATTATAGAAAAATACTTAACAGCATTAA
This sequence comes from Colias behrii, assembly GCA_029959065.1. Lineage (NCBI taxonomy): Eukaryota > Metazoa > Arthropoda > Insecta > Lepidoptera > Pieridae > Colias > Colias behrii. The sequence goes on from JARWMC010000009.1 coordinate 5,977,751, forward strand.
GCGCGTCACACACGGTGAAGATACTATAATATTTTATATTAAGATTCTCTACTATAAAATATTACAGTATCTTAAGCGTCTTATTCACGGTCCATCTTGACGTACGTCCCGCCAAGGTCATACACGATGCACGACGCAAAACGACAGTGAATAGTATTGACGTACGTCAATCATTATTATTATTATGTTGCTGGATGTGCACGACCACAGAACAGTAAAAACCATAGAGATCTAGAGAGATGCCAATCGCTTGCGCTGAGTACGAAACGGTGTCTCATTACAAATTTACGCACACAACAGTAAACAAAATAAAAACAATACTTCGCGTTGTGTGCGTGTCATCACACAAAAATTTGAGAGCGACTATTCGTTCGCACACTAGATTGTAAGTGACGTACGTATACAGCCCACTACAGCCGCAAGATATGCGTTTATGATAGGGATTGCTTGTCGATAAAATGAGAAACGTTAAAATTAAAACAATTTATAGGCAATACAGTAACTAGGTAGAAATGGACACCTTGATGGTAACATTCATGGTGATGAAGTCCATAAAGCATTGCCTATTGACTTATTGTTAAGTAAAATAAGTATGAAATAAGTGACTTCTTTTTTTAATCCATGTATAATACTATAAAATAATTACTATAAAATTATTGCTCGAGTACCTATCAAATAATAATAATACAATCAGATATTAAGCTAATAGTTATACATTATGATATAAATATAAGGTAGTAAGGTAGTAAAATTCCGAATCTTATCGACATGGACACACTCGATTCGCATCCTTAACTTACGACCGCAAGCAGCGGCCGTACTACACGATTGTTAGCTTTAGTATGTTCATTATACACTGCGGTATTCGAACTCCGCGTTTGAATAGAGTCACGTACAGAAGAAGCATTGTAAACTATTTACATAAATTATTGTGACTGTCGTTCTGTCACATAATATAAATGATAAGAAACCAAGAAATCACTCTACGTAATATTGTTTTTGAAATTTTAGTAAGAAAATCGTATAATTTTCAGTACTTACCGATGGTATGTCCATTTGACTTAAAGATGCTGGTTTCACTTCGGTTTTTACAAACTTTAACGGAACAACACGGCATTGTCAAATAATACCCGGCCGACGGTCGAACGTTAACTGAATGCAATAGGGATGGCGATCTGAGATCGATTAATCGAAGAATCGATTTTTCGAGCAGAAAATATCGATTTTTTAAATCGATATGAAGTACTGTGTCGATTCACTGAATCGATATATCACCCTTGAAAATCGACATTCGATTTTTTCTGTTTTGGTATAAACCATACAATTACTTGCATTTAGTTGAATGTGCCTGAATTATAAGAGTGCTGCCGGTTAAAGAGTTAACTACTCATAAACTCGCGAGATGGCTGTATGTTTAGTATCCTTTACTCGCCTCTCTTTAATAAAAAAGTTACGTTTGTAGTCTTTGACTTTATGTATCTATAATCTGTGACGATTGATATTGCAATGGGGAAGACAACTGTCAAAGTGGCGCTGTATACGATTGTTCCAAAGTATCTGTCAAATTGTATAGCATCATATAGAATTTCTTCACAAATATCATCAAAATGACTAAATGTTGTGTAATTGGGTGTAAAAACGTTGGCATTCACAAATTCCCAATAAATCCTACTATAAGAAGAAAGTGGATAGCTGCCGTAAGGATTAAAAACTTTGAGCCTAAAAAAACGACGAGGTTATGTCGAGATCATTTTCATGAAAATGACTATCAATCATTAAGTGTGACTACAGGTGAGTGTTATAAACGTTAGTTCTTTCATTTAAGATAAATCTCTGTAAACCTAAATTAATAACATTACATAATGTCAAAAAAAAACATAATTATTGTTCATCTTGTTTTTAGGTTTGCCTTGTGCACACAAGTTTTTAAAGAAAGACGCAGTACCGAGTCTCTTTTCATGGAACCAAAAAAAAATATCAGCCAGTGCTTGTGCAAGAGACGAAAGACATGCAAAAAGGAACCTTCAAAAGGATCTTTTTCAACAGCAATCAAGTGAACATTCATCTACTTCAAGTGACCCACAGCCTTCAACATCTACAGGCCCACAGCCATCGACTTCTCAAGATCCACAATATATAATGGAATATCAAAGAGAGTTAGAAATTTCTTCCCTTGATCCACCTGTTGATTGTGGTGACAACGTTAATCAAAATAAACAATCATCAGTTGCTACTCAGACTGCCACAATGCTGTCTCTTTTTTCAGCAGATATTTTACTAAGCGGTGAAGAGTCAGTAAAGTTTTACACTAGCTTAGAAAATTATGAAAGATTTCAATTTGTTCTATCAACATTACTGCCAATGGCAAATCATCTTAAATACAGGTGGAGTGGGGTAAGTGGAGTTTCAACTGAAGATCAGTTTCTTATGATGCTGATAAAACTTCGAAGAGCAAGTACTGATCTTGAACTTTCGAAAATGTTTGGTATCAGTAAGACACAAGTTTCAAAAATTTTCATCACGTGGGTGAACTTCGTCATTGACTTATGGTCAATGATAGACATTTGGCCTCAAAGAGACCTTGTTCATTTTTACATGCCAGCAGAGTATAAAGAAAACAAAATGCCAACAAGGGTGATTATAGACTGCACAGAGATACCCATCACAAAACCAAGTGACCCAAAATCACAGCAAATTACTTTTAGCAATTATAAAAATAAAAATACAATAAAGTTTTTAGTGGGCTCTACCCCTGGAGGATTGTTATCCTATTGTTCTGAGGGCTTTGGTGGCTCAATTAGTGATCGGCAAATGATTGAGAGAAGCAAGCTGTTGAAATTGTGCGATGAAGGAGATAGTATAATGGCAGACCGAGGCTTTAATGTTCAGGACCTATTTGCATCCAAAAATATTGGTATAAATATACCTAGTTTCTTACGTGGGAAAGCTCAATTGCCAGGTCTTGCTCTTTTACATGACAGGAAAATAGCCTCACAACGTGTACATATAGAGCGCTTAATTGGATTAACCAAGACATATAAGATATTAAAAACTGACCTTAATGCTTACTATGTGCCGTTAGCTTCGAAAATATTTTTTATATGTTTAATGTTGTGTAATTTCCGAGAGTGCATTGTAAATAAAATAAAACTCATAAATAAATTTTAGCTGTTTTTATTTTATTATAATAATCTTTATATAAATATTTATTTATGATTTCAGCCTTCACATAATTATTGAAAAAATAATCTAATTTTAGTAACATGTCTTTTAGGAATACCTCATCTTTTTCAATATAAATTACTTTCATGTCTTTAAAAGTATATATAATAAAATTGCAGAATTTTCTGCCACTGCAATACATTTGTCCTTGTACTTGAAAATAATATGGACAGGTTTTTTTTAATACCAGTTCTCCATTTTGAGTCTGAATGTATGGTACAGTTTCAGGACTAATAAGCCTGTTTCTGCTTACATATGGGCATTTTATTTCTAAAACAGTATCTTCGCCAAGTAAGGCATCTGGTGAGGCACTTAGGTAGGGCCTATCTTTTGATATAAACATGCCACACTGCACAGGAACCAGCCCATATGTTTCTGAATATTTCTTCAGTGCATTTGGTTCATTTATTAGACCATGCGCTGTGGCTCTGGATGAAAATTTTTTTTGTTTGAGTAACTGTTTTGCAAATGATTCTAAAGATTGTGCTCTTAGATTACAAACAGTATGAAAAACACTGGCTGTTATCCTACAACTACGATATTCATACCAAAGACAGTTAGAATTTTGATTTCTTGTTTCGTTTCCTATTTCTCTTATTTGATCTGCAGTAATTTCTAATAAATTTAGGCTTTTCAAAAGCATCACATCTGAAGCATCTTTTAAATAATCATGATCTTGTATAACCGCAATGGGGTTAGCAGGTCCATACAGTTGTTTCATTGGCATGTTAGAGTTCAAATTCAGAACAAGGTTTCGAATTCTGTTATTATAGGCTATTTTATCTATAGAATTCATAGGATATGCCTCAAAAATAACATTTTTGCTGTATCTTCGTTTCACAAGATTTTGAGCCTTAACTGGAGTTTCTGTAAATATTCTTTTTGGTCTGTGGAACGTTTGGAGTTGCTGCGTTTGTGACTCTGTTATTAATATTATTTTATCTTTGCGCATATGCAGTATAGAAAATAATACCACACCAACATGTTTGCAGTGTGCTTCAGTACCTGCTCCCGCAGGACATTCACAATGACATTCCTCAATACCACCCTGGTTATCTAACTTGATGTCAACTTGATAAGAAAGTTTTTTCATTGTCTTCTGGACAAATCCTTTTATATAGAAGTATCCACCGACAAATGCAGATCTCATCAATAAGAGGAATCTGGCTTCATAAAATTTCTTTGACGCATCGGTTTTTTTGTTGAATCTGCAAAATTACAGAAAACTTTAGTATTATTGTAAAATAGCAACAATCATCACAATAAATTAAAACCATTAATTATAGATTTACCTTTCAAAATAATATCTAATAAATTGTCTTTCAATTGGTGGTAACAAAGAGTTACTATTTATGTCATGGTACATCTCCAGTGGTGGAAGTACAATAGAGGGTTCCGTTGGATTTGGAGAGAGTTGTGGTGTATTAAAGTTAAAGTTTTTGTCATACAGCTCCAACCTGGAAAAAAAAACTATTAAACATCACTCTATAGCCCTGAAAGTTAAAAAAGCCATAAGCCATAGCCTTAGTATGTATAAATATAATCCTGAATTACTTTAGCCTCAATAATTCTAACTTAAATACTTAAGATTAGTTACACAACTGTATTCTTTTGCTACCATAGAAAAATGAGGAAAAACATAATAAATTTACAAACTATTGAATAATAAGTTACTCAGTTATGATATTAATTGTTCAAACATTGTAAGAGAATTGATTTCAAAGGTCCAAGTTGGCCTAGACATATGCAAAAACAAACATACAGAATTTTCTGTAGGAGTCCTACCTTTCCACTAAATCAGCTTTTCTTCCTTTTACAGAGGCCCCTCTTTTCTTTAACTCAGCTTTGAGTTCAAGTACGCTCCAAGTAGCATACAGTTTTGCATCCATGTTGTCGAATAATCGACAGTAGTCTCCCCAGAATGTGTTTTTTTTTGCTTTGTTTACACGCTTCAAGATTGTCAAACTGACGCCATTAAGAACAACCGTACGCAGCGCCATCTGAGATTAGTTTTATCTTGCCATCCTCATTTGCATTATTCATTTGTTGTTGTCGTTTATTGAATACTGTTATTAGCATAATATAAGTATTTTCATGATTGATAATTGATTTTCATCAGATTTTCATGTAGTGTTTGTTGCGAAATAATAATTAATTGAGAGTAGGTAAGGTAAGTAAATAAGTAAAGCGCTTCTTATTTTTTACTTTGACGCTATTATTTTCAGTTTGTTCTGTTAGTTGTGATTATCATTTAAATTTACTTTTACACAGGAATAATCAGCATTGAAATAACTAATAAGTAATATGTATACTTATTTTTTTTTTATAGTTGACCTTATAGTTTGATACGGTAATAAAAATAATTGTTATTTTTGAATTCCCTGATTTTATTGATAAGATATCGTTAATTGCAATATTAATCTTGTTTTTAGTAAAATTGATACAAAACATTGTAAATGCAAACTTGAAAAAAAAATCGATTTTTTAAGAATCGATTTTGTAGGCCTCGATTTTTTCGTGAATCGATTCATTAGACTACGATTCGAATCGATTTAAAAATCGATCTTTTTCGTAAAGAATCGCCATCCCTAGAATGCAACAAACAGCATGTGTTCTTTTTTTGGGCTAATTGCTGCGACACCGGCCCCGCCCCCTAACCATATCTCCCTTTAGTTTCTGTGATCTGTGGTAAAAACATATAGAAGTGTGATGTGGGCGTAGCCCACGTGTCAATAATAAGTTTAGATCACCTAACTTCACGCCTAACTTGCTCTCAGTTGTGCGCAGAAAAATATTTGAGTCGGTTGTCAGCTGTCAAACCTTTTTTCCATATTTATTCATTAATTAGGACGTGTTGTTCGGTATTAGAGTGCAAAAATGATAGCAGACGAAATAATATCAGCAATGGAGGCATTTCATACCATCGGTAAGTCTTATTTTTATTTATTTTACATATATTTTATGTTATAACTTCGCTTGTCGTAATTTGTCAAAATTGTATACAAATATCTAGTCAAAATGAACCTTAATCCGTAAGAAATTAGCACTATTATAGATTGAACAGCAAACAAGACTTTCTGGAATATTATTGCAATAAACAAACGAATGTCGCTTTAGTGATGCTTGTGGCGCATATCGACAGTATCGATACTTTAGAAAAGACAAACATTATAAATATTAAATTTTATTTTATTTTTCCTTAGCTTTCATTTGTCCAATTTATTTATAGATTTCCCAAAGAGGCTAATTTAAAAGAGAAATGGATAAATGCAACGTGACGAGTTAACTGGATGCCGAACAGCACTAAGCAGTCTAACAAAGGCCACCGATACAGCAAACCTACGGCAGTTCCAAGATTTAAAATAATGCATATTTTCTGTTTGTATTTTGTAAATATAAATTAATACTATTCTATTCCGTTTTTTATTTAATAATAATAATATAAAAAGACGTACTTAGTAGTTAGTAGTAATAAACATACTCCAAAATGTGACACATTATACTATACTCATATAATATAGGGTGTCCCAACAAGAACGCAAGATTTAAATTTGACATAAAACGCAGATATTAAAAAAAAGATTGTGAAAACTATATTATATCGTAAAGTAGACAAGATGAGGTTATGTTTGGAACAACACATCAGGGAGATGGCCGCCGCGGCTTTGCTGGCACATACGCGATCTTTGAATGAAAGTTTCAATGACCGTTTTACATAAATGCTGTGGTATTTCAATAATACAGCGTCCAATTTCATCTTCTAAGGCTTGAGTCGTCGTTGACTTAATCGCATAAACTTTCAATTTCAAAAAACCCCTAAATCGCATGATCTAGGTGGCCAATTATGATCCCCAAAGCGTGAAATAACACGACCGAGAAATGACTGATGCAGCAATTGTACTGTTTCTCTGGATGTATGACATGTGGCGCCGTCTTGTTGAAACCACATCCCCTCCAGCATGCAAGACGCTAATCTTTCGTCAAAATTCGCTGCATAGTGAATTCGGAAACACCAATTTTTGGAGCTCGGTGTTGAATTGAGATGGATGGAGTTTGAGCGACATCATCACGTACAGCTGCGATATTTTCGGTTGATCGAAGGCGTGTTGTTGTCTTTACATCACTAACAGACCCAGTTACAGCAATTTTTTCCATTAATCTCTTTACTGATCGCAATTTCTTTGATCGCAATTTTCGTAGTGTACCGCCACAAATACTTCACTATTTTGGTAAAACAAATTTTACAATGAGAATGCGTTGATCCTTCGTTTAGCGTTCCATTTTTACTAACCTTATACCTTCTACTAAAAAAAAATAACACTTGTTGATGTGTCAAACAATGACACTTCGAATGGCGCCAAACGTAGACAGAGAAACCAATAGACACCGGCAATGCGTGTCGCAGTCGCAGAAAGAGATAAAAAAGAATACGTCACAATATTTAGGGTTACCGTGTGAGGGAAAATTTACCCCACAATTTGTAAGATACAAATCTCTCAATATCATTATTCACATAACATAAGTGGATAATAATGAGATATCCACATTATGTAGGTACATACTTACATGTCTATACTAATATTATAAAGAGGAAAGGTTTGTAATTATGTATGTATGTATGGTTTTCACGCATAAACTACTGAACCGATTTCAAAAATTCTTTCACCATTAGAAAGCTGCATCTTCACTGAGCAACACAGGCTATATTGCATTTTCAAAAAAATTAGAGATCCTTACCAAAAATGCAATAATGTATCCTTAATAAAAATTCTGTCATCGCGTGCGCTGCGGAATCTATTGAAAATAGAACAAAAAAATGTTCTACGGTATTATAGAATGGATCAATATCTACAAGAAAGTCCGCGATATTCCATTCAAAAGATATAACGAATTTTTAAAAGTGTCAATTTATAGAAAATAGTAGGTATACTGTTTAATACAATGAGGAGGCGTAGTGCGGGACGGGGTGAAGGTGAGGAGGGAAGGGATATTCGCAGGAACTACTTTGATTCCGATTTGAAAAATTCTTTCAGTGTTAGATAGCCCATTGATTGAGGAAGGCTATAGTAGGCTATAATATGGTACCATAACACTTAGACCAACAGGAGTGGAGCCACGCGGGTGAAACCGCGGAGCGCAGCTAGTATATAATAAACATATTACTTTTAGATGGGTAATACATATTATGTATATACACATACCTATATATTATATAATATGTATATATCATTATCATAATCCCATATGAAAATGTGTATGTAATGATAATGTAGATGAAAACTCGATTCTTTATTATTTTTTAAAAAATAAAATAAAAAAATAAATAAAATAATGTTTATTTTCGTAAGTATTAACAGATACACACGCTAATTATATTGACCGACCCGCGAAGGCGCAAAAAAAAACCGAAATTTACTTAATAATAATTATTTATTGTGATAAAAAAATTACATATAAATTATCTCTAACTTAATTAACTACGTCCCTCCGGTTCAATGTTGGAACCAAGAGTGTCCATTGTCTTCAGCGGGGCAGCGTCGCGGTGGTGGTGATTGCCGTAATACTTTCTAACCTTCGGTTTTGGTTTCCAATCTGTTTGTCCTGTAGCTACAATCCAAATTTGTCGTAAATTATCCGGTTCAGGAAAACTGGAACAAGCCATTGAATATTTCAGATATTTAATTAAATACACACTGTAGAATATATATTATTATTATTTCCCATAATAGTGGGTAACAATTTGTAGAAAAGTTGCCAACACAAAATTTTTTAGGTTAAAATTTATAATTGTTATTTTTGTGGTTTTTAAACAATGTATTCAAGTCAACAGCACGTGATACACAATATATTAACACGCTAAAATATCATGAAGGCCTATAAACTGATAAAGAGTTGTATACTTACGAGTGAAAAGACAATCCAGGCATTTTCGTTCCACTATCACTTTTACACCCTTTAACGCTACACCGCACCATGGTATTATTTTATAAGGTATTAACAGTAAGTCTAAATCATTCAAAACCAAACATACCATGAATTACGTAACTTAGAGCATGTAAAAACTATATTTTTATGGAAGACGATAGCTAGCTGTCAAACTTTGTTTATCAAACTAGGTTGCTATTCTTGAAAAAAGTGGCACGCTGCGTGAAACAAAAAATTTTATCGTTCTCTCTCATTTCTTTACACAACACCGGCATAAGTTGCTCCTATTCTTGTGTGAATGCGACATAAGATGTCAGTTTGTCTATTGGTTTCTCTGTCTACGGCGCCAAATTTAAATCTTGCGTTCTTGTTGGGACACCCTATAGAAAGAAAAAAAAAAAAAATACACAAAAAATATTTATTTGTGAATTATCGATAACAAGGCTGACATCCCTCAGGGCATAGCATCAGATAAATATCAAGTTAATGTCATTAATGTTGAGTGACACAAATTTCAACCTTATCTCTATGTGTTGAGTTTCAAAGTTATATCTATCGAAAACTAACGCCCTCTGTTGTGGAGTAGCTGAATGTTTTCGAATTTGGAATTTCTATGCAATGAGAAACAAAACAGCTAATATACCTAGGGATGTTATACTAAAATAAACCGTAACATGGTGCGTTAGGGTACATATTGAAATGCTGAATTTATAACCTAAGTCAGTTTTTATTCAAATTAAGCTGTCCAATGAAAGGCATAGTTTACTTGTAGTGTAAGGTATGTTGGGGTAAGGTCGGATCGGGGTAAGATCAGATAATTCAAAAAACTCCCAAACGCGGCAATATTTTTTTATTCTGGCAATTCTGGCAATATAATATAAGACTCCATTCTTTTCTGCCCCTCCCTTAAGGCTGCGGTTATCGCTGTGATGGAAAACACGTGTGTTATCGACACAAAAAAAAAACTCGGTATTTTCGTATTGACATTGAAGATCCGGCCTTCCCCCAGGCTACGTTTTTTCAATTTTATGGTGAGTATTGATTGTTTTCTCTAATATTTTGAGTGTGAAATCATTTTTTAACATGTAGATGTTAGTTTAAACTGACAAATACAATCGAAAGATGGCTGTAAGTTGAGATCCGGTCTTGCCCCGTGTGGTCGAAGATCGGATTAATATAATCCGATCTTTCCCTGTCGTAAAAATGTCAGTGATTGTCAAACTGTTTGAGGTTAGCTTACATAGTAGGACTAGCTGCTGATAAGTACTTAGTAGGTAAGTAAGTATTTCATTCAAATTACTTGAATAGACATGTTCAGTCTTTGTGTAAGTTGATTCGCCTTTTGTTGTAGATCTTGAAGAGATCTTCATTTCAGATGACAGCTGTCAAACTAAAAACTCATTTATCTCGGAAGCTATGCATGCTAGGTTGTCAGTTTCCTAGAGGAAATTGTAGGTCTTGAAGAGATCTACATTTAAAATGACAGCTGTCAGACTTAAAACTTGTTTATCTCGGAAACAAAAAAAGTATTCATGCTAGACTATCAGTTCCTTAGAGGAAGTTATAGGTCTCGATGAGATTTACATTTCGGATGACACGTTCCACACGATACTATGTAGTTTTTGCATAGTTTTTTTATGAAAAATATTACTTGTTTGTACTACACTTACTTACTACGTCATAAGTAGTAGTATTCATAAGAAGTTCCCATTTTCTGATAGTCATCATAAGCAAAATTTGTTGATTAATGTTCTAAATTCAAGTTCGTTTATAATAAAGAAAGTCTTTTTTATTATTTTGCTTATTTTTTATTTTGGAATTCTTTGTGTCGTGAAGACGAAAAAACATATAAGTACTGATCATTATCATCATCTTGCCCTTTACTAAGTACAGGCTGAAACACAGGCTGTTATCATCAGGACACCTGCAAAGCTAAAAAGCAAGAAATAATTTCATACAAGCTAGTTTGCATACAAAGTTTGACAACCATAATTTCTTTGTTTGTCGTTATGCAGGGAAAGATCGGACTATTTTTATTTAAAAATTAAAATTGTGACTGATATACCGAAACAATATGTTTTTTTTTAAATGATTTAGTATATTCAAAAATTCGGGAAGGAACGGATGTTTCTCTACTGAAAACTTTAAGTTCTAAGCCACAGAGTAGCTTTTAGAAAGTAGTCCGAACTTACCCCGCTATGGTCCGGTCTTTACCTGGGTTTTTGGGTTTGCTAACCCAACTTTCACGAGATGTAACTTGGCAACCGCTTATGTAAAAGGAACTACAAAAATACTGATAGACAGTAATTTTTATCCTTAGCAAAGGAAGATCAATAATATTTGAATATCTTTTATAGGAAATGAGGAAAAAAATATTTAGAGGCACCACAAAAACACACACGAAAACCGTCCGACCTTACCCCAACATACCTTACTGTATAACTATCGGTTTAAATGTGTGGGTTTGGCGACACTGGTTTTCATACTAATTATGACATTATAGCACTTCTATATGTTTTTACTGTTCTGTGTGCACGACCAATTTTTCATCCAGCGAGCACCCCCACCACCGCGAACGTCGTGCAGATGGACAGTGAATAGCGCGGACGTACGTCAGAGCCGTCCAGCACAGTGTTGCCAACTTTTTTTTTTCGAACCCACATATTGGAGCCTCGTGGCCCACCAGAAATCCACTGAAGTAATCGGTCTTTAAAACCACCAGAAAAAACACTAAAAAATATCCAGAGACATGTAAATATTGAGTGCCCGTTGGCGAATTTTTTGCGAGTTATTTGTAAATAACATCTATTTTGAACTAAGTAATTTTTATTTTTGTTACAATATATGTATTTAAAGATCATCTTCAGAAGAATCTGCTTCTTCTAGAGTTTCAGTATGTGAAGAATAAATTTCTGTGAAAGAAATTTTTGTGTGGTTTCGGCATATTTAATGTAAAACCATATTACTTCACAAAATTAATTAAAATACGACAAGCTAGAAGCTACCGGCCGCGGCGTTACCAATACCGACTGACAATTATTATTGTTTTTGTACACAAATATAGAATAAACATATAACCTTTTGAATCAAATCATACTTTATATCAATAGTAATAAAGTCTATAATCAAAAATATTCAAGCAATAGACAAACAACTTTCGGGGAATTCCCGAATGTTCGTTCTGTTACCAACATGACACAAAATCATACCCTTGTTTCACATAGTTCAAGTCGTTCTTTTTGAGTATTTATGTAAATCTTTCTAGTGGTTGAATGTCGTACCTTACCACTAATTGAACTCATCTAAACCACTAGGAAAATCCACCAGCCACTAAAACCAATATTTGTCCGCTAAATGGGGGAGCTAAACCACCAGATGTAGTGGAAATTCCACTGAGTTGGCAACACTGGTCCAGCATCGTGCGTGCTCGATCGTGAATAGGCTTGCTGTACAGCAGATCAGTGTTGCCAACAGAAATTAATGTAAATACTTGGAAACGTGGCCTATTGATATGATTTTTTTGTGATAACTTAGTGAGTACATATGAGCAAGCAAGAAACAGTTATTTTATATTTTTATGTACACAGGAAATACCCAATTATCATTACTTTTGGATCAACACATGGACAGTTTATATTCAGAAGTTATTATTTTAAAAGAACTCCAAGGCGAATTGTTGAATAACACAGATTTTATGCAAAAGTCCACTGCAGAAAAATGGCAATTTATTTAAAAAAATGTCCTAACGAATTTGTTTGTTTAAAAAAAATGATTAGCTATATACTCTCTGTTCCCGCCACTTCAGCATTTACTGAAAGAGTCTTTTCTGTCATGAATGTGAAGTGGCGGGCAGAGAGAAACCGAGCTTCATTAAAAATTAATTAAAAATGAGCTCTTGAAATATATAAATTTAGATTTGGAATGTTTGGATTCATATAATTCATTTAAAAATAATGAAAAATTGTTAGGTACTGCAAAAAGTACAAAAAAATACATTTTTAAAAATATTAAATAAATGATACTCTTTTTTGTAAGTCCGTACTCTTTATTTACCTCCATTAAAATCAGATATACTCTATTTCTTCTAATAAAAGTTGGCAATCCTAGCCATGCTTGATGCGCGCACGATCGTCAGTAGGATACATCCAGCACCGTGGCCTTGAGCTGCAAGGGCGGATCCAGCTTTAGTGCCAGGGGGGGTCACGAAGTCGTGGTCGAGTTACAAAAGCTTTATTTTGATAAATTTTATTGATACGTAGATAGTTGATTAAAAAAAACGGCCAAGTGCGAGTCGGATTCGGGCACCAAGTTCCATACAAACATTTTTTATATGTTTTTACTTTAAGTTTATGCTTATCGCAATTTTTCCTTTATCTGTGCTATAAGACGTAACTTCCTTAATTATTCATAAAATTTCAAGATTCTATGTTCACGGGAAGTATCTACCCTGTAGGTTTTGATTCCTGGCGACACTTGCGAATATCGAAAATTTTCAGCATAAACGGCTGTATTTTTGATTGCGTTGACTTATCAGTTTGATTTTTCACAGCTTGAAGGGACCGTAGTTTTAAGTAGGTACCAATTCGATACAAATTACAGCGTGGAGGTATCTACGCGTTCCTGAGAAATAAGATCTTGAAAGACAGACAAACTTTAAAGTTATTAAAGATATTTTGTTATTCATATTACTTATGTAATTAAACAAAATGCAATTATTCCTCCATGTGTGCTATAAGAGATTGTTTCATACCGAATTTCAAGATTCTGAGTTATTACAATCTCAGTTTTGCATATATTTAGGACAATTAACTATTTCAATTTAAAAAAAAGCATTACAATTTAACTATTTACGGTTCTTACTCAGATGAAAACATGACCAATAATTAAGAATGGGACTGCTCAAGTACTCGGACAGCGTATATATAATTTTGTTATTAGAGGAGCGTATACGCGACCAAAAAGATGCTATTCGCAAACTAATAATTGCGAAGAAGTTATTGATGCCGCCATCTGCAAATATGCTAGACGCACTACAGTACCAAGGCAATTTCATTAGGATGCGATATTCGATATAAATTTTAACTCGATATAAATTTCAGCTTGATACCTCCATGCGTTCCTGAGAAAAAGGAAAATTTCCTATAATAATTTTAAGCTGTAATTTAATTCAACTTCTATGTCAACGCAATCAGAAGAAATAAATTAATTTTAATACCTACCGAATATTCTGAAACTCGCAACTTGCAAGGGAATCAAAACCTACAAGGTACAGCACAACACAGAGTCTTGAAATTTAGTTAAAAGCAACGTCTTATAGCACAGATAAAGAAAAAATTTCTAAAAGCAAAATTTAAAGATACAACATAATAAAAAAATAGGTTTGTTCGGAGCCCTCGGTGCGCGACTCGCACTTAGCCTTTTTTTTGTCCGAATTTTACTGTATTTTCTATTGTTATTTACCATTTATTGGCTTGATATCTAAACATTATTACACTTGTTTCGTTAGAAAATTTTGCTATTTTATGTCATATCCACGAACTGGGATATGTCGATATTTGAGGTTTTGAGAGAAAAATGTAACAGGAAAAGTTGTAAAAAATATTTTAATTTCCTACAACTTTACGATAAAACTTTATTCCGCAGTTATAGTATTTTTCGAAATTCGAGAAAACCTGTTTTTTGTCCTTAAATCCCGACCCCAGATCGACCGTAAATAACTTTTCCTCTAATTTTTAACCGACTTCAAAAAAAAGGAGGAGGTTATCAATTCGGCCGGTATTTTTTTTTATGTATGTACACCGATTACTCCGAGGTTTCTGAACCGATTTACGTGATTCTTTTTTTTGTTCGATGCAGGATAGTGTCGAATTGGTCCCATAAAAAATTTATTCGGCTAGGCCCAGTAGTTTTTATTTTATGAGCATTTTTGTCTGTACTCGATGACTTAATTGGAATGTAGCAAGTAACTTTGATTCACTTCCCAGTAACCGATCGAGCTGAAATTTTGTATACGTATGTAAATTGGATAGCGATGAAACATTATCATGCCATAGAGCTGATTTGATGATGGAATCGGAAGGTGGCCATAGGAACTCAGTAATATATTGACTCAACTTTATCGAGTTTGGGCTCGTTTGATTCGTGTTGAAAATGACACTAAAAAGTATTAAATAAAAATAACTGCGTTAAAAACAACCGACTTCAAAAACGGAAAAGTATAAAATAAAAAAGATTTGATATTATTAATTACTACATATTATTTAGATGTGCTATTTATTAAATAGGTTTGATGTCGGTGCACGGGCTTAATACTAAGTGCTTATAGCACAATATCTAAATAATATGTAGTAATTAATAATATCAAATCTTTTTTATTTTATACTTTTCCGTTTTTGAAGTCGGTTGTTTTTAACGCAGTTATTTTTATTGTTATATTCTCTTCCATTTGTAATTGAATTCATTGTTCTATATTACTTTTATGTTTCAAAAGTTAATAAAAACATCTTGTTGAATAATATTACTGTGTTAAGTTAAAGATTTATATTAAATTATTGGTCCACTTAGGTCGTGGACCTAGCCCAGGGGGGGTCATGACCCCCATGACCCCCCCTGGATCCGCGCTTGTTGAGCTGACGTACAGCGGGGATGGACCGTGAATAAAGCGTCTTAAACGTCTTATTCACGGTCCATCTTGACGTACGTCCCGCCAAGGTCATACACGATGCACGACGCAAAACGACAGTGAATAGTATTGACGTACGTCAATAATTATTATTATTATGTTGCTGGATGTGCACGACCAATTTTTCATCCAGCGAGCACCCCCACCACCGCGAACGTCGTGCAGATAGACAGTGAATAGGCTTGCTGTACAGCAGATCAGTGTTGCCAACAGAAATTAATGTAAATACTTGGAAACGTGGCCTATTGATATGATTTTTTTGTGATAACTTAAGCGTCTTATTCACGGTCCATCCCCGACGTACGTCAGCTCAAGGCCGCGGTGCTGGATGTATCCTACTGACGATCGTGCGCGCATCAAGCATGGCTAGGGTTGCCAACTTTTATTTGAAGAAATAGAGTATATCTGATTTTAAAGGAGGTAAATAAAGAGTAAATAAATATTTTTAAAAATGTATTTTTTTGTACTTCACACGCCACTTCACATTCATGACCGAAAAGACTCTTTCAGTAAATGATGAAGTGGCGGGAACAGAGAGTGTATAGCTAATCATTTTTTTTAAACAAACAAATTCGTCAAGACATTTTTTTTAAATAAATTGCCATTTTTCTGCAGTGGACTTTTGCATAAAATCTGTGTTATTCAACAATTCGCCTTGGAGTTCTTTTAAAATAATAACTTCTGAATATAAACTGTCCATGTGTACTTTTTAATATTGATTATCATTACTTTTGGATCAACCTATGTATGTTTAGTCTTCGTAAATTAAGTTTTCCTTCTATAATTTGTTCTAAATTATTAAATTCAATAATATTTTTTTAAAGATATTGTATTTAGTGAAGATATAGAGTTATCACTACTAAAATCAAACCATTTTTCTAAATAAATCAAAATATATACAGGGTGTCCCACTATCGGTATACTAAGCGCGAAGGGACTTGTAGATCACGTAAAAAATACTTAAACAACAAAATTACGTCAAAAATTGTTTACTAAATTTTTCCTGAAAATCCATGTTTTCTTCTCTAGCTTCGCGTAACCGGAATATACCGCTTCTCTAATGTGAGCATTTTGTCTATAAAAAAAATAATCTTTAGCGATAGCTCACGTGCTGGTGGCAAAGTTGGCCGGGTTGCTTGTTATGGGTGTACACATAGAATTTTAAGAATTCATCTATTTGAAAAAAAAAACTGCGTCTGGAATTTTATAAGTATTTTTTACGTACTCAGCGTATGCAAAACTATAAACTCCTTTGAGCTTAGTATACCAACAGTGGGACACCCTGTATATAGGTATCAAAATATCTCCATACCAAATTTCATGAAAATTGGTTCAGTAGTTTAGGCGTGATTGAGTAACAGACAGACAGACAGAGTTACTTTCGCATTTATAATATTAGTATGGATTTTTAAAAATGTATTTTTTTGTACTTTTTGCAGTACCTAACAATTTTTCATTATTTTTAAATGAATTATATGAATCCAAACATTCCAAATCTAAATTTATATATTTCAAGAGCTCATTTTTAATTAATTTTTAATGAAGCTCGGTTTCTCTCTTCCCGCCACTTCACATTCATGACCGAAAAGACTCTTTCAGTAAATGCTGAAGTGGCGGGAACAGAGAGTATATAGGTAATCTTTTTTTTAAACAAACAAATTCGTTAGGACATTTTTTTAAATAAATTGCCATTTTTCTGCAGTGGACTTTTGCATAAAATCTGTGTTATTCAACAATTCGCCTTGGAGTTCTTTTAAAATAATAACTTCTGAATATAAACTGTCCATGTGTACTAGGTTGATCCAAAAGTAATGATAATTGGGTATTTCCTGTGTACATAAAAATATAAAATAACTGTTTCTTGCTTGCTCATGTACTCACTAAAACGTCTTATTCACGGTTCATCTTGACGTACGTCCCGCCAAGGTCATACACGATGAGTAGTATGGATTCCCGGGCTCTGCCTAGGGATGGCGATTCTTTACGAAAAAGATCGATTTTTAAATCGATTCGAATCGTAGTCTAATGAATCGATTCACGAAAAAATCGAGGCCTACAAAATCGATTCTTAAAAAATCGATCTTTTTTTCAAGTTTGCATTTACAATGTTTTGTATCAATTTTACTAAAAACAAGATTAATATTGCAATTAACGATATCTTATCAATAAAATCAGGGAATTCAAAAATAACAATTATTTTTATTACCGTATCAAACTATAAGGTCAACTATAAAAAAAAAATAAGTATACATATTACTTATTAGTTATTTCAATGCTGATTATTCCTGTGTAAAAGTAAATTTAAATGATAATCACAACTAACAGAACAAACTGAAAATAATAGCGTCAAAGTAAAAAATAAGAAGCGCTTTACTTATTTACTTACCTTACCTACTCTCAATTAATTATTATTTCGCAACAAACACTACATGAAAATCTGATGAAAATCAATTATCAATCATGAAAATACTTATATTATGCTAATAACAGTATTCAATAAACGACAACAACAAATGAATAATGCAAATTGCAATATCAATCGTCACAGATTATAGATACATAAAGTCAAAGACTACAAACGTAACTTTTTTATTAAAGAGAGGCGAGTAAAGGATACTAAACATACAGCCATCTCGCGAGTTTATGAGTAGTTAACTCTTTAACCGGCAGCACTCTTATAATTCAGGCACATTCAACTAAATGCAAGTAATTGTATGGTTTATACCAAAACAGAAAAAATCGAATGTCGATTTTCAAGGGTGATATATCGATTCAGTGAATCGACACAGTACTTCATATCGATTTAAAAAATCGATATTTTCTGCTCGAAAAATCGATTCTTCGATTAATCGATCTCAGATCGCCATCCCTAGCTCTGCCTCACTCTATGCTGCCTCACTGTATGGTACGGTGAGGAAGACTTGATTGAAAACCCCGACTAAAAAAAAAAAGTTTGGACTCTTTTCCCACTAAAGCGGCCACGCTGAGTCGATAGCACTCACTCCCGAAGCGATAGGATGCACGGTTCCAAAGATAGCTGAGGTGTGCAGATCGATTAACTCTTATCAAATATCAATTAGATAAGAGTTAATCGATGGGTCATTAATGGGACGCTAATGACCCACCGGTTGTTTGCCTTTTCCTATTATCTATCGGCGTTCATATCTATTACTCATTGTGCACCTCGCTTATCACTGCTTTTGTATTAAACTTCTTT
The DNA here is from genome assembly GCA_029959065.1 of Colias behrii. Classification (NCBI taxonomy): domain Eukaryota; kingdom Metazoa; phylum Arthropoda; class Insecta; order Lepidoptera; family Pieridae; genus Colias; species Colias behrii. The sequence goes on from JARWMC010000009.1 coordinate 5,996,797, forward strand.
GTTACGACCTACCTCGCTATTCTAACCAAACGATGTATTATTATATTCAGGAAAAAATACGTCTAAAATCCTATAACTATATTTATATATTATCCTACTATATTATTATAATTGTTGCTTTTTTAAAAAGCGATTCGCTTCTGGCGTTGTTTATCAAAGTCTAACCTAACCTAACCTAATTGTTTTTCCGGGTAATCTGATGTATCGAACTTTGTTACGGCAGGACAAGGATTGTAAAAGAGTTGATTGAAAATAAAACATATTATTTCCATATATTATTTCTTTATTTACACCCGCATTACACTACAATACAATTTAACAAGTGTCATATCATTTCTTGGTGAGTCATACGAAAAATTTGTAAGGAAATCTTCCAATCTCAGCCCCCGGAACTTGTAGTACAAATATACCACGCAATACTCTCCACAAAACGCGGAATAGATATCCTGAATTCTAGCAGTATTATAGTCCCACATGCGACAATTTCTTCTTAAAAATTCCGCTATTACTCTAATCGGTTTACGTCCAAAGGAATCAAAATATTCTCCAACTCTTTCGTGGTTGATATGAATAGCTACCCAATGAGAACCTGGCTGTGAGTCAGGGTCGAGATTGCATATAATAAATGCAGGTATGTGTAGGTATATGCATTGGTAGGCGATTTTTGTTTTATTTAATTTTATAATGTTTCCCTTAGTTACATATACACAAAATGCATTAAGCATACATTAAGCAATATTCACTACAAACTGAAGTCCAAAGATAATGATTCCCAAATTATTCTCAATATAATTATAAGTACATAAGTGATTGCTTAACTATGTTCGTTGTTTTTGTTTGTGTTTGTTTTAATACTTCAGTAAAATCTTTATTTATTTTTATCTTGTTAAACATATTTTTAATTATATAAGTATGTTATGTTTCAGGCTTCTTACAACCTCAAAGATGTGGAAAAATGTTTCAAGCCCTATAATTATTATGATTTATCGGATGAAGATGAGGTTTCTAACTTAACAATAAATAAAAATAAGAGGACCAGTCGTTTAGATGACTTTTTTCTTCAAGAGCCTGAGCGGAAAAAGAAAAAGGCGAAACTATCTTCAATTGTTGGACGTTCAGTGAAGGAGGGATGCATTTCATATATTTCAACAGACAAAGATGACGGAAAGGATGCTGATCTACTAGTGAAAATTGATTTATATAGTTTAAAAAAGTTGAAAGAAATCCCGGTGTCGCAACATTGGAAAAATGCTGATATTCGCATTAAATATTATACAAAAAATGATTCTAACATAGATCTTCAAATAAAAGATATTGTATACAACATAACAAAGGAGATATCGGAGGAAGATAGTGCAAAACACTACAGCTTTTAAAATTAGGTTTCTTCATGTGGTAGCTTAGTAATTAGTTTATCTACTAGTATAAATGAGGTAAGTTATTATTATTATTAATATTATTTTTAATTATTACTTCAGTAAAATCTTTATTTATTTTTATCTTGTTAAACATATTTTTAATTATATATGTTATGTTTCAGGTTTCTTACAACCTCAAAGATGTGGAAAAATGTTTCAAGCCCTATAATTATTATAATTTATCAGATGAAGATGAGGTTTCTAACTTAACAATAAATAAAAATAAGAGGACCAGTCGTTTAGATGACTTTTTTCTTCAAGAGCCTGAGCGGAAAAAGAAAAAGGCGAAACTATCTTCAATTGTTGGACGTTCAGTGAAGGAGGGATGCATTTCATATATTTCAACGGACAAAGATGAGGGAATGGATGCTGATCTACTAGTGAAAATTGATTTATATAGTTTAAAAAAGTTGAAAGAAATCCCGGTGTCGCAACATTGGAAAAATGCTGATATTCGCATTAAATATTATACAAAAAACGATTCTAACATAGATCTTCAAATAAAAGATATTGTATACAACATAACAAAGGAGATATCGGAGGAAGATAGTGCAAAACACTACAGCTTTAAAAATTAGGTTTCTTCATGTGGTAGCTTAGTAATTAAATAGGAAGTTTGTAAGGAAATAAAAAATAGTAAATTGCATACAATTTGTTTTATTTAATTTTATAATGTTTCCTTTAGTTACATATACACAAAATGCATTAAGCATAACACATAAATCTAAAACATAACACACATTATAACCTTAACTACTATAGTCTACAGTAACATTTCTTAAAAACTACAATTATTTTACATTAATTACAATCAAACAATACATTTTAAATATGTAATAAACTATTATATAACATTATAGCAATATCATAATTTTACATTCAGTACAAATTTTGTATATATACACACAGAAATAATAGTAAAAAGTCACTTAGCGTAATTTATAATGTCTCCAAACCAATGTATTAATGTTGTTGTTCATAATACATCGTTTGGTATCATTAATATATGATAAAGATGTTTTATTTATTTTTTGTGTAAAAATAGTGTGTTTGATTGACTTAAATCGAAGCATACTACAATATAATACATTTTTATTAAACAAACACGTTTTGTAATTTTCCATATTCATTTTTTTTGTTACACTTTTGTTAACCCCTTTTGCCTTTGCTATAAATTTATCTTCTATTTCTAAGGCATACATTTTTGATCGCAACCCTACAAATTCCTTCAATAATTTACCATTATTCTCATCTTTAAAAAACCTAACTTTTTTTTATTTATTTTTGTATATCCGTAAATATTATTTTCCGGGTAATCTGATGTATCGAAATAGTGAAGTAGATCTGGTTTTATATCCTTATAAAAATTGTCTATAAAAATTTGATATATCAAAGTATCGGTATCGGTGTACAATAACTTAATTTTATTATGAAACTTTTTAATCATGTAGTTATAATGAAATTCATACATAAGAGGCCATATGGATTTTAAGAGTGATTTTGACTTGTTTCTTTAATTCTTAAGGAGCTCGTTTTAAAAACTAACTACTATGTTTTATGAAAGTAATGGTATAATTTAAAATTCTCTAGAATATTCGATTATATAGATCTGAGGGCCTAGTCAAGTGGCTTACGCTTCATAGCGTTTCTCTTTCTACAAACGTTGACGTCTTATCGAATACGCTATACGACAGGTAGCCAAGTGGATTACAACTTTGCGAACGCTCATTCTATTGGATCGTACGCTAATGTCTATGGCTTCGAATTCTAACGTCAGTCAGGGTACGTCAAACTGTGAACTGTCATTCAGTTTGACATTAGTAATGTTGAAAAATATTCAATAATTCAATAATTAAACTGCCGAAAAAGTAGAAAGTCAATAAATTTACTTAATTGAAGTGAACTAAAAAATTCAGGTTTTGCTTTAGATTATAAAAATACATATAGAGGTAAGTTCATTTTGCATTTGCAATGATGCATAAAAATATATTATGTCTTCATGGTTTAAATTTAATTTATTAAAATGTGTACTTATTTTTCAGCGCCAGCCCGGAGCAATTTTCTGCTCTAATAGAATTCATGGAAAGGTACTATAAAAAAAATACAGTTTTGTTTCCAAACTTACTTCAATATTCTTATAATAAACAATGAAATCATATCAATACCAAGTGCTTCGTTGGTGTGTGTTACCTATAGGTATGGTGACCTCAGCGGGGACTTCAGGGTCGAGTAAAAGCCGACGAAATATGGGCAAGGCTGACAGTACAAAATAAAAAAATACTAAATTCAATTGGTGGTGGGGTACATAAATCACAAGATAAGTGGAAGAAAGTAAGTTTGAACTTGCACATTGTTAACCTAGCTGTATATTTCAGACTCTCAATTGTTTGTTAACCTAGCTGTATATTTCAGACTCTCAATTGTTTGTTAACCTAGCTGTATATTTCAGACTCTCAATTGTTTGTTAACCTAGCTGTATATTTCAGACTCTCAATTGTTTGTTAACCCAGCTGTATATTTCAGAATTTGTGGCAGTTGAACAGAGACTCCTTGCACTGGAGGAGACGCAAGAGAAGCTCTTCCATGAGCGAGAAAGGGAAAGGGAAAAGCTCCTCCATGAATGTGAGAGGGAGCGTGAGGAACTACTCCATAAAAGAGAAATGGAGCGACTGCGACTGGATTTGCGACCATTTTTTTTTTTTTATAGAGCTGATGTAAAATATTTACTGTGTTAAATGTTAAAATGTTTTTGAGCGTTTATTTTAGATTAATATCTTTAAATTTTATAGGATTTATAATTATGTACTTAATTTATTTTAAGAGTTTGTTTTAGTTTTAAGAATATTGAATTTGTTTTTGATTTTAATATTATTTTAATTTAATAGTTTAAGTACAGTATTTTCTGTCCTCTGTCTTTAGTTGTTTTACTTTTTAATCTTTAAATTTTATAGGATTTATATGTTCTAATTTATTTTAAGTGTTTGTTTTAGTTTTAAGAATATTGAATTTGTTTTTGATTTTAATATTATTTAATTTAATAGTTTAAGTACAGTATTTTCTGTCCTCTTTCTTTAGTTGTTTTACATTTTAATCTTTAAATTGTATAGTAGATCAAGAGCCCACGACAGCCAGACATTCCTTTCTTTAATAAACTTGAAAGTTTCTCTGTATATGTCTCCGATACAGATAAGAACGACTAGCGATTATCAAGTCTGGGTTGTGGTTACTTTGGCAGGAAACATGTAGTAAGGGTGTATAAAATTGTACCTAACTTTCATTATAGTTTCAAAGCTAAATTTTATATATGTTAGTTGGGGACCTATTAAAAGATGTTACCTTAAGAGCCAGACAGTTTTCATGGTTCTTACATCTAGCCAGACACATTTAAAAAATAACTAACATATCATCAAATTCACATAACTACCTAAAAGCGTAACAAATATGAAATAACCCACTAAAAACATTAGTTAACTGTAATTATTAAAAAAATAAAAGTATAATATATGAGTAATAAAGTTATTACTTATCTTTTACGAGGACTTATGATGATGGAATTTCACATATCCCGATGACTTTTTTATTGTGTCATCGAGAAATTGTTTTTGATTTTAATATTATTTGAATTTAATAGTTTAAGTACAGTATTTTCTGTCCTCTGTCTTTAGTTGTTTTACTTTTTAATCTTTAAATTTTATAGGATTTATATGTACTTAATTTATTTTAAGTGTTTGTTTTAGTTTTAAGAAGATTGAATAAAACATGTATACATAATAATAGTATATTTTATTCCTTAATTAGTTAAGTAGTTTATACCACCATTAATTCAGTACACACTTTTATAAATACTAACAAAAAATACAATTAAAATTACAAACTTAAAAATATAAAAAAATAGGTTGAGGCTGTAACGATGATCAATTTTTTCACCTATGACCTGCACTAAAATATGAGCAGTTATCAGAAACTTTAAAAGGATTAATATATACTGTAACTAATGCAGTTGCATTATTTAAATCTGTGAAGTAAACAAAATAATGTTTTAGGAGCGAAAAAATATTATACAAAACTACTTGGTCAGACACACTGCATTAGGTTTAAAAGTAATACACTTTAAAACTACACACAACACACTTTAAAAAATACACTGTAGGTTTAAAAGTAATACCTACTGCACTTATGTACTTAATTTTAATTTGTCTTTATTTAGTAAGTAATTCACTCTTCTAGCTTTTATAATAATATACTTAATTCAACAATTAACTAAATGACTACTTCAGTCTTTATAACCAAAATTACATACTTTTGTTTTAAAAAATTAAACAATGGTTAATTATCAAACTTATTTGTAAAAAAAATAATGCTCCCGTGAATCAGGAGTGTGCAGTGCTGCCAGTGCCAGGTGCTGTTCCAGTTAGTTGGACCAGGGAACCACTAGTTCACGCTACATACTACACGCCATTACCATAGAGAGACAAAAATAACCTATTAAATTAACCTATTAACTAAATTATTAAGCATTATTCTGCCACTCATCAGCTCTTCTTGGTTGCTGGAAATGGGTCCAACCACAACACTCGGTTCATCACCATCCTCTTGTTGCTCAGCCATATTATTAGGGAGAGGTAATTGAGCATCCTGTGCAATATTGTGCAGAACACAACATGCAATAGTTACCTTACTGGCAACACGAGGATGGTAATGGAGTGTACGATGCTTCAGCAAGCATCTCCAACGAGCCTTCAGTATACCAAAACATCGTTCAATACAATTGCGTGCCTGTAAATGGCGTGTAGTGTACACCGCTGCCCGAGAACCTGGTTCGGCATTTAAAATTGGTATCATCAGCCACGCTCTCTGCGGGTATCCAGAATCACCTTAAACAAATAATGTAGTTAAAGAGCTTTATAACTCCAATATTTTTATGATAAATATATAGAAGTAGGTAGGAATTATTTGATTTACCTAATAGCCACGTCAATTCACCATTTTCGTGAAGTCCACGCATGTATGGTTCCACTTCACTGGATGACCATATGAAGGAATCATGCGTGGCTCCACCATATTTTGCATTGACATTGGTAATCTTTAAATTATCATCACATATCTGAAAAAAAAATTTAAGTTATAAAAAATATTCTATTTGCAGTTGCTTTGTTATTTTGTTTTAATGTAACATGTTAAAAACAATGCTTACTAACTAATTATACATATGCAAAGAAATATAGCTTACCATTTGCACATTCAAGGAATGGTATCCTTTTCTGTTAAAATAATTCTGTTCATCAATGTGAGGTTTTATAATAGATATGTGAGTGCAATCTATGCATCCTATTACCCCTGGTAATTGAAATTTCCTTTGAAATCTGTAATTAGGTATATTTACATTTTATAATTAAAGACAATAATTACCTACATATATTATAAAATATAATACAATTATTAAAAAGACTTTCAAATGGATTTGTCATAATATTTTGTAAACCTTTAAAACATTTAGAATTGAACAGAAACAAACATTTTGTGGTATAATAGACAATCAATATGTGGAATAATAGAATTGTTTGTGACTACAATAGCAGCGACCTTCTTCAATGTAAAGGATTAAGTTATTTATTAAAATTGTACAAAACATTGAAAGTTATAAATAAATTAATAAAAACACTTACTCTTGTCGAATTCTTGCTCTTTCTTGGCTTGTTTGAGGGAAAACTATCCATTTTTTAACTATCAGAGGACTGTTGAGTGCCTCCACAACTTGCCTAATGCATCTACTTGTAGTGCATTGTGGCAAATGTTGGGTGACACCCACAATTCTCTGATACGATCCCGTTGCCAAGAAACTCAGAGCGCAAAGAACCTACGATAATAAGTAAAATTAGGATATGTAATATAGATATGCACAACACATGCCTTTCATTGGGCATTTAAAATATCGGACATCACTTATAAACAATCGCAGTGAAGAAACTGTGGATTACCTTTACTTCCAAAGGAATTTCTTTAGTACCCCGTATTTTTGTTTGGGTACGTAGGCTGCAGCAAAGCTCGCTAAAAGTTTTTTTACTTAACCTAAAACGCTCTTGAAACAATTGTTCGGGCATTTCTTCGATTGTCTCCAAACTCCGTCTGGACGCATTTCTTTTTTGGCGCCTGAGCCAAACTTCTTCATCGTGCGCAGCTTTTAAAAGTCTCAAAGCGTGCATTTTATTAAAAATTTTATAATCACTAAGAAACACAACACGGAACTTCAACAGCTGATTATAAAATCGCCATTTTGTTTCGATTTCTACAAGATGTTAGCGTACGCTAGATGCCGAACGCCCACAAAGCGTTTCTCCTGTCAAAAGTGCCACTTGGCTAGCCATTTGTATGGCGCCTGTCGTATGACTTTACGTTCCGTTTAATGGAATAGAAAAACAATGCCACTTGTCTACCAATTTTCGTTTCGTTACGCTCGGTCACGTGACGTATCTCCAGCTTATGTCAATCTCATACATTCGTTTATCGATTCTATTGAACTTTACGCTAATAGAAAGCCACTTGCATAGGGGGGCTGCCGTAACAACGTTTGCGCCCCCGTATATAATCGAAAATTCTTGAGAACTTTAAATTATTCCATTTCTTTCATAAAACATATAATATATATTTTTTATTGCAAATTTTTAAGCATTAACCTATCATTTAGTGTGTATTTTTTATTTTTTTTAACTCTGTTGTAAGAACTAGAAATTCGACGCCATATACGCATAAAATTTCATCAAAGTAAGGTTATTTTAACTTAGATTTTCTTTGAATTTTTCAATAAAAGTACTTAAATTGCCTCGAACATATTTTAGGATGTCTCAGTGTCTTTACTGTTGTATATTTTATAAGAAAACTTCTTCTAATTAATTTTGTGTAAAATACAAAGACACGAACGTCCCGCATGGAAAAAATTGAAACACGCCTCAGGTTATTGGCTATTAAACAAACTGGACAATGAATATCAATAAATTGTCTCGAACGCATTTTAGATATTGAATGAATCTTTAATTTAAGATATCATCACACATTGTTACTAATTTAGTTTTGTTAAACGAGCTTCTAAAGAATTACAGAAACAAGCCAAAATCACTCTAAAATCGATAGGGACTCTTAAGGGTCTCAGATATATCTAAAATACAAAATCCTAAATAAATCGGTTTATCATAAATTAATTTTGTTTGCCGTAATTGTATTGCGACTAAATGTTCTGAAAATATTGATAAACTATGGAATTCTGGTTTTGCAATCCAATCCTGTGCACATAAAACTTTACCACGATTATCCCAGTGAATTAGTAGTTTAACGTTTACTCTTTTTTCAATATTTTCATAGTCTTACCGAAGACAGAATTGTTCATTAATTTAAAAAAATTTTTTTTCAAAGTTTGATGTAGTTAACGTTGTCAAACTAGTATTTAATTTTATGTATTTCTTTAACCAAGAACTCTGTTTAAATTTTAAAATTCTATGTACTTTAATTAATTTAATTCCCATTTCAATGCATTGTTTTAAATTACTGTAGTGAATGATGTAGGTATTTATTTTTATTATTTAAATTAGGAACTAATTTAGTTCTTTTAGTATTACCGACACATATGTTTTCAGGACATAACGGAAAGTCAGAATGCAAATTATGAACTACACGATAAAAATTTCAATGAATCTACAAATCTTAAACTTACTGATTGATTATTTATTGTTAACTGTTTTGAAAATGATATGAATCGTTCGTTATTTTGTGGAATAACTTCAACTTTTAAAGTTTTCATTCAGTTTAATAAAAAAAAAAATAAAAAAAAAAAATAAAAAAATAAAAAAAAACATTAATATTCAATTACAAAAAATGTTCCATACACTTAGATTGGCTGCAAATTTAATATGTGATCTGAAATATTATATCGAAAACTTCCCCAAGTTTGCAGAACTTTTGGAATTTTTTTCACGACCATACAGCAAAAAATAATTTAATTGCAATTTTAACAATATTCCGGACTGCGGACAAGGTTGCAAAATGAGATTTATTGTCGTCCCAATGTACCATTCACTTGACCGAAGTTTGAAAAACTTTTGGAATTATTGTTCAATTTTCGATTTCGAATGTCGATACTAACTGATGTAAAAGTTGAGGTTGTTCCACAAAATAACGAATGATTCATATCATTTTCAAAACAGTTAACTTACAATATTAAGTACTATTTATTCTTTTGATTTATCTTTCCACCTTCCAAACAATATGAGATAAAAAATGTCAAATGATTTTTTTCTTAATAATAGTTTTTATTTTTTTCATCAGACGTTTAAATTCAAGTTAAGCTTCATAAAATATGATCATATTATATTACAAAATAAAAACCTATGCATTAATATTTACTTACCTTTTTTACGAATATTTGATATCCTCATACTTTTTTTTCTTTGCTTTTGATATTCTTATTATGTCTATTTATTTTTTCGACGGCGATAAAATTTTAAAAACTCGATCCCAAAATAAGACCACCCGCTTGATTTTGCAAATAAGCAAAAATGTTTTTTTTTTTTTTTTTTTTTTTCATTATTTTTTTAGGATGGGTGCCACTGATTCGCAGGTTCGCCAGTCCTGGCGAACCTGTGAATGTGCCAGCATCCTAAAAAAAAAAAAAAAAAAAATGGAAAATGCCCGGAAAATGCTCGGAAAATCCCCGGAAAATATCCGGAAAATGCGGGAAAATGTCCGGAAAAAGCGTGGAAAATGCCACTTCAAATTTGCGAAGTAATTAAAGCAGAAAACCAAAAAAGAAAAAGAAAGCTAAAATCTTTCATATTAAATGTATATGGGATATTCATATTTCATACTTAATGTATGGGAGGGTTTAAAGATAATTTTTTTGATATTTCTCGATTTATTTTTAAAAATTTATTACCGCCATTTTACTCATTAGGTTAAGTACTTTCGATATCAGTTTAAAGTTTTTTGTTATCTGTAATACTTACGGAAAAATCGCCTGTGCACACTTAACGATTACACCCTGTATATAGGTATAGTAAATGGATGAACCGATTTTGATTAAATATGTCTAATTATACTTTACACGTCATGCCCTTTCATTTCATATGTCACTTGAGTCAAAATTCACTTTTTTTATTATCTACCACTTTTATACCTATATCAAATAAATGGATGAACCGATTTTGATAAAATTTGACTTATTTTTACTGATAGGTCGTTCACTTTCATTTAATATATCACTAAAGTATATTCGACAACTTTAGTTATTTTCATTCCCACTTTTACACAATAAATGGATGAACCGATTTTGATACAGTTTATTTAAGAACCAGCGTCGGAAAATATGCTGCCTAACAAAAAAACATCATCTAATTCGGATTACCTGCTAGCGAGCTACGGTGGCACAAACACACACACACACAGCGGTCAAACACTTATCACCCATATTTTTGCATCGGGGGTTAAAAATATAACATTATAAATACGACATAATTTAAAGGACATTTTATGTATAAAATTTACCTAGAAATAAGTATAATTTTAATTTGACCCCTCCCCCCTACTACCTCAGCTTACCCCCCCACCCTTGGGGACTTTCGATATGATCACTTGGACATAACTGTAGCGTATAACAGATAACTTACGTTTTATCGTACACTGTATGTGTACCATAGAATGCCTTAGCAAATGTTCGCCGTGAGTACTTAAATGGTCATAACTTTTTTATTTATGAACCGATTGACATGAAATAAACACTAAATGTTAAATGAAGATTACCACAATATATTAGTGAAAACCGCATCGAAATCGGATAAGCCGTTTCTGAGATTAGCGTGTTCAAACATACAGACAAACAGACAAACAGACAAACAGACAAAAAATTTTTTAACTACAGTTTTGGGTTTGGGATCGATTTAATAATAACCCCTGCTAATTTTTTTTTACATATTTTCATTGTACAGACATCACTTTTCTAGAATTTTATTATATGTATTGATGATAATGTGTTAACATATACTATACAAATGACCGATATCAAAACTATTTAGTAAATAGCACATCTAAACAATATGCAGTTATTAATGACTAGCTTTCCGCCTGCGGCTTCGCCCGCGTTTTCAAAAAAAAATCCGCATAGTTCCCGTTCCCGTGGGATTTCCTGGATAAAACCTAGCCTATGTTGCTCAGTGAAGATGCAGCTTTCTAATGGCGAAAGAATTTTTGAAATCGGTCCAGTAGTTTATGCGTGAAAACCATACATACATACATACATAATTACAAACCTTTCCTCTTTATAATATTAGTAATAGATATCAATTAATCTTTTTTACATTTTACTTTTCTTTTTTTGAAGTTGTTTTTTTTTAACGTAGTTATTTTTAATGTATGTACAACTATGATCTATCATTTGAATTTTTTTTTAATTATACCTTTTTTTAAAGTGAAACTTTTATTACATCGTCTCAAACTTTTTGGTCTGTGTAGCGCATGTCGCGTGTATCGCGGCTGCCGAGTAGGTATACCTACTCGGCAGCCGACCGACACGCGACATGCGCTACACAAAGCAGTGTTCGGAACCGTTCGAACAGTTTCACTTTTACCGTGGTTTCATAAAACCACACAACATTTTTTTTTATCAACAGGCAATTTAGTTTAGTTTTCTCTAAAAATTTCTGGCAACACTCATGATGATATCGGAACGATTTTATCAGACAATGTGAAAGGGCAAATTGTATCCGATATCGGATATCGGCTATCGGCGTCCGATATCCGATATCGGATCGGATAATGTGAAAACGCTCTAAGGAGATTCTATTCAGAGCGTTTTCACATTATCCGATCCGATATCGGATATCGGACGCCGATAGCCGATATCCGATATCGGAGGGAAGTAAAATGTATGAAATATGTACCTGTCTTTCACATTGTCCGGTCCGATATCGGATATCGGAGCCGACACCGATATGCCAGCGGCTATCGGACGATAATGTTCAGTGTTGCCAACTCAATTTTCGAAAAGGCAGTATACCAACAGCAAAAAAGCACTAGTTTGTGTATTTTCAGCCTTATAGGGCGCTCTAAATCTTTAAAAAAATTCTTTGCTTTAACCTAAAACCCTTTCTATTAAAAGAAACCTTTTTTTATTAAGAAAACACACATTTAAGTATTTATAGGCATTAAAAATACGATTTATACGGCAGCTATTTTAATTACCGTATTAAAATATACGGCAATAGGCATGACGAAAGATTTTCAAAACCTCCTCCATAATGTGTGTATACATTTATTAAACAAGAAAAACCCTATATTTCGCTAATATACTTAAATTTAACGAAGATAAAAGCCATTTTTCAAAAAAAATTTATTAACTGTGCCAAAACAGCTCACAGGTGTCATGGCGTAGGCGTGACGTCACTCTTACGTAAATACGTAATTATCTGTATGCATAGCGAAGCAAAATTAAACAAATATTTAATTATTAAGTGTTATAGAATCTAATTTCAAAGTTTATAAGTGGTGTGCAGTATTGCAATGTGAATCTACATAAAAATAATACCCAAAAAAAGTGTTAGTAATTGTTTAAAGCGAGAAAATAATATGAAATGATTGTATAAATTTGACACAGAGAAACCCGGACCACATATTCGTGAATTCGCAATTATATTTGTGTTCTGAGTCGATAAAGCATACGTGAAAAAATAGAAAATAAATAAAAATGCGTATTCTCAACATATTCATAACAACAAAATACACCTGACGCGAAGTTGTTTACATAGACGTGACGTCACGCGTGTTTCAGTCAAAATGGCCGACTGCAGAATTTCAATGTTTTATTTTATTGATAATCTCATTAATCTTATTGTTTTTAATATTTCTAAGTCACTATTTTTAATTTATTTAGTATACATTTTCCCTTAAAAACACTAATTCGATCATTTATGGATACTGTCGTCATGCCTATTGGCTGAACTGAAGTAAAGAAAAATATATTGCGTTCTTAAATTCAAATATCTATCTTCGAAAACATTAGTGTCTATCATCTTTATTTTAACTCATTCTGCCTCGCTCCTCCTCCTACTCGGATGTTGGTTGTGCTGTTATTGTATTGTTGTCATTGAGTGCTTTGTTTTTAACCGACTTCAAAAAAAGGAGGAGATTTCACACCGATTTTATTTTTATTTTGATTTTACAACAAAGAATACAAAGTTTGAAAACTCTTAATTCTAAAATAATTGCTTATGACAATAAAATAATTTATGTATCTTTACTTACAGGAAATTACAACAATCATATTACAAATATATTTGAACGGGTTGACAATATTATTTTAGGATATTACAGTGTAATAAGAAAAAGAAAAGAAAATGTGAACAAAGATTGTATCACTTAATAAATTTATCATAGGTACTACATGAACTTTTATAGATGTATATAGTGAAAAAATGAATAAATGACTAGGTACGTCTTGCTAAAAATACATTTAATAGATTTTGAAAGGTATTTACTAATATGTATTACTAAAACTATTAACTAATACTAGGTTGTAGTAGGTATTGATATAAATTTATTTAATTTATAATGTGTTAACATATACTATACAAATGACCGATATCAAAACTATTTAGTAAATAGCACATCTAAATAATATGCAGTAATTAATGATATCAAATCTTTTTTACATTTTACTTTTCTTTTTTTGTAGTTGTTTTTTTTTAACGTAGTTATTTTTAATGTATGTACAACCACAGACTAATAATAATATACTAGGTACAACTATGATCTATCATTTGAATTTTTTATAATTATACCTTTTTTTATCAACTGGCAATTTAGTTTAGTTTTCTCCGTAGACAGAGAAACCAATAGACACCGGCAAGAAGCTTATATTTTATACACTGGAGATTTCGGTATGAACATTTGACGTGTAACAAGAAAATTGTTGTGTTTTATCACTTTCACACCTAACTTGGTATTGCCACTGTTAATACGAAGTTTTCCCAAGGCTACTATGTATGCTGTAATATTCTGTGCAAAAGGTTAGTTTTTGTACATGAGTTTGTTGATAAATTGCCAACAACGTCATTCAGAAGCATTGTTGGATGAGACAATTATTATTTATGCTAAATAAAATAAGTATCTGAACCAATTATTAAAAAGCGATACTCCCTGATTATGGGTAGTTACCATAATAAAATTGTAGCAACTCTCACTTTGACAATATGGCATAAGTGTCAAAAAAATTGCGTCGCTTCGAATATTTAAGTTAATATTGTTGCGTATTTAATAAATATTTTCCGAATATAAATAATGTATTGCATTGTGAAAAATTGCAGAAGTTTTTGGACACCAAATTCTGGCATAAAATTTCACAGGCAAGTGTATATTTACGCTATTTACAATATTCCTCAATACTCATGCATTTACCTGTTTAGAATCATTTTCATGGCAAAAATCGTCAATTTTATCATCATTTTAGTAATCAATCATGCTAAATATCTTCTATCTATCTTCTTTTCCTAATAATTTCATCTTTTTTCAATAAACCAATTTAACAAGTAAGGTAACCATGATGACGAGTTTTTACGGATAGCGAAGAGAAAATATTGTAATAGTTAACAAAATTATGATGAACATTTAGAACACCATTTCAAAGATTTTTATACTAGTAATGAAACAACGCACGACATCGATATTGCACTCACATGTGGTTTTATGTTTGTTCTTCTTTAACATAGAAATTAATAGTTCTTTTAACTTACCAATTTTTTTTTTGTTTTACTTATTTCAGCTTTCCAAAAATGAAATGAAAAGAAATAAATGGCTGTCTATAGTGCCTATCAAGGGTAAAATTTATCAACATGCCAGAATATGCAGTTTGCATTTTAAGCCTGAGGATTACGGTCCAGAAAAAAAATACCTTTTGAAAAGTGCTATACCTTTTTATTTACCACATTCTTGTTACTGCGTCTCAACTGTGGATAAAGTAATTTTAATTATATTATAATTAACCACCATGAAACCATTAGTAACCGTAAGTACAGCTCCTGAAAGACATACGAATTTCTGAGAACTGTAATATCGTTACCACACATCAACACTAGCGATGCAACTCTCCCTTTGGAATATTGAAAAGTTTTAGACTGAAGCTTGAGTAACCAAAACGATGTTTTAATGTATGTAGATGAGATCAAAAGTTATCAAGCGTTATTTAAAACTATCATTCTCTACCAATTAAAATGGTATGTACCTATAAAGATGATAATTATTCATGTAAGTTGACCAGTAATATTATAATATAAATACTGTTAAAAATATATGTCGTTATTATTTATAGACCATGATTTTTAGTTTTTTCTATTTCGAAAAATCCTGAATATACAAACCAGTGTGGTCACCCACAGAAAGAGACAAAAAACAACACTGACGTCATTCAAGGTTATATTTTCTTGTGACAAGTTAATGGTCATAGTGCAATCTCCAGTGTATTAGATATAAGCTTCTTGGACACCGGCAATGCGTGTCGCAGAAAGAGATAAAAAAGAATACGTCACAATATTTAGGGTTACCGTATGAGGGAAAATTTACCCCAAAATTTGTAAGATACAAATCTCTCAATATCATTATTCACATAACATAAGTGGATAATAATGAGATATCCACATTATGTAGGTACATACTTACATGTCTATACTAATATTATAAAGAGGAAAGGTTTGTAATTATGTATGTATGTATGGTTTCCACGCATAAACTACTGGACCGATTTCAAAAATTCTTTCGCCATTAGAAAGCTGCATCTTCACTGAGCAACATAGGCTATATTGCATTTTCAAAAAAATTAGAGATCCTTACCAAAAATGCAATAATGTATCCTTAATAAAAATAAAATTCTGTCATCGCGTGCGCTGCGGAATCTATTGAAAATAGAACAAAAAAATGTTCTACGGTATTATAGAATGGATCAATATCTACAAGAAAGTCCGTGATATTACATTCAAAAGATATAACGAATTTTTAAAAGTGTCAATTTACAGAAAATAGTAGGTATACTGTTTAATACAATGAGGAGGCGTAGTGCGGGACGGGGTGAAGGTGAGGAGGGAAGGGATATTCGCAGGAACTACTTTGATTCCGATTTGAAAAATTCTTTCAGTGTTAGATAGCCCATTGATCGAGGAAGGCTATAGTAGGCTATAACACTTAGACCAACAGGAGTGGAGCCACGCGGGTGAAACCGCGGAGCGCAGCTAGTATATAATAAACATATTACTTTTAGATGGGTAATACATATTATGTATATACAAATACCTATATATTATATAACATGGATATATCATTATCATAATCCCATATGAAAATGTGTATGTAATGAAAATGTAGATGAAAACTCGATTGTTTATTATTTTTTATAAAATAAAATAAAAAAATAAATAAAATAATGTTTATTTTCGTAAGTATTAACAGATACACACGTTAATTATATTGACCGACCCGCGAAGGCGCAAAAAAAACCGAAATTTACTTAATAATAATTTATTGTAAAAAAAAAATTACATTTAAATTATCTCTAACTTAATTAACTACGTCCCTCCGGTTCAATGTTGGAACCAAGAGTGTCCATTGTCTTCGGCGGGGCAGCGTCGCGGTGGTGGTGATTGCCGTAATACTTTCTAACCTTCGGTTTTGGTTTCCAATCTGTTCGTCCTGTAGCTACAATCCAAATTTGTCGTAAATTATCCGGTTCAGGAAAACTGGAACAAGCCATTGAATATTTCAGATATTTAATTAAATACACACTGCAGAATATATATTATTATTTCCCATAATAGTGGGTAACAATTTGTAGAAAAGTTGGCAACACAAAATTTTTTAGGTTAAAATTTATAATTGTTATTTTTGTGGTTTTTAAACAATGTATTCAAGTCAACAGCACGTGATACACAATATATTAACACGCTAAAATATCATGAAGGCCTATAAACTGATAAAGAGTTGTATACTTACGAGTGAAAAGACAATCCAGGCATTTTCGTTCCACTATCACTTTTACACCCTTTAACGCTACACCGCACCATGGTATTATTTTATAAGGTATTAACAGTAAGTCTAAATCATTCAAAACCAAACATACCATGAATTACGTAACTTAGAGCATGTAAAAACTTATATTTTTATGGAAGACGATAGCTAGCTGTCAAACTTTGTTTATCAAACTAGGTTGCTATTCTTGAAAAAAGTGGCACGCTGCGTGAAACAAAAAATTTTATCGTTCTCTCTCATTTCTTTACACAACACCGGCATAAGTTGCTCTTTTTCTTGTGTGAATGCGATATAAGATATCAGTTTGTCTATTGGTTTCTCTGTCTACGGTTTTCTCTAAAAATTTCTGGCAACACTCATGATGATATCGGAACGATTTTATCGGACAATGTGAAAGGGCAAATTGTATCCGATATCGGATATCGGCTATCGGCGTCCGATATCCGATATCGGATCGGATAATGTGAAAACGCTCTTAGCTGGGTCCACACCGGACGACCCATCGCGATCCGATTGCGTATTGCGATTGATATTTCTCGTTTTATTTAAAAAAAAATATTATGGCCATTTTACTTATTAGGTTAAGTACTTTCAATATCAGTTTAAAGTTTTTTTATATCTCTAATAGTTACGGAATAATCGCCTGTGCACACTTAACGATTACACCCTGTATATCATCACGCTGACCAGCAGGAGTGGAGCACTACGGATAAAACCCTTGCGGTTTTACCCGCAGTGCTAGTAAATAATAAAACACATGTAAAGTTTTAATTTATTGTTATAATTTAACATTCTACACAATATACGTTATTTGGCAGGTTTCAAATGGACTCCTTAAATAATTGTAAATAAAGATACAAGTTACAACATTCAACTTCTACAGACAAATACTAGTATCTAATCTGAACATTACTCGGATGCAAACTTAAGGGCAACTTGAAATATCACACAATCGTCGCCGTACATTCGAGCAACGGTGCAGTTCCGAGCAGTCATTAAGATTGAATGGAACTATAGACGTTGGTATTTACTTTAGAATCACAGATGTACATACGAAAAATTCGATACTTACTTTAAAGCGATTGTTGTGCAAGTGATGTAATTCAAAATTCTTAAATTTATCGCATTCCATTTATTGAAATTGTATTGCATTTTCTTAAGCAAACCTAAGTTTAGTAATTTCGTAATGTAAAAATCTAGTTTAAACTAATAACAGGCACTGGTGTAATTGTAAACGATTTTTTATTCTCAAGTTCATTCCAAAGAAACAATAGTTATTACTTATTATGTCTAAATTGTCCCTTTACAACCCAATACAGGAATAAAACGGTTTTAAACCAGTTTATTTGTTGCGTTTAAATCTTAGATGTCATCAATGAGGATGGCAAGATAAAACTAATCTCAGATGGCGCTGCGTACGGTTGTTCTTAATGGCGTCAGTTTGACAATCTTGAAGCGTGTAAACAAAGCAAAAAAAACACATTCTGGGGAGACTACTGTCGATTATTCGACAACATGGATGCAAAACTGTATGCTACTTGGAGCGTACTTGAACTCAAAGCTGAGTTAAAGAGAAGAGGGGCCTCTGTAAAAGGAAGAAAAGCTGATTTAGTGGAAAGGTAGGACTCCTACAGAAAATTCTGTATGTTTGTTTTTGCATATGTCTAGGCCAACTTGGACCTTTGAAATCAATTCTCTTACAATGTTTGAACAATTAATATCATAACTGAGTAACTTATTATTCAATAGTTTGTAAATTTATTATGTTTTTCCTCATTTTTCTATGGTAGCAAAAGAATACAGTTGTGTAACTAATCTTAAGTATTTAAGTTAGAATTATTGAGGCTAAAGTAATTCAGGATTATATTTATACATACTAAGGCTATGGCTTATGGCTTTTTTAACTTTCAGGGCTATAGAGTGATGTTTAATAGTTTTTTTTTCCAGGTTGGAGCTGTATGACAAAAACTTTAACTTTAATACACCACAACTCTCTCCAAATCCAACGGAACCCTCTATTGTACTTCCACCACTGGAGATGTACCATGACATAAATAGTAACTCTTTGTTACCACCAATTGAAAGACAATTTATTAGATATTATTTTGAAAGGTAAATCTATAATTAATGGTTTTAATTTATTGTGATGATTGTTGCTATTTTACAATAATACTAAAGTTTTCTGTAATTTTGCAGATTCAACAAAAAAACCGATGCGTCAAAGAAATTATATGAAGCCAGATTCCTCTTATTGATGAGATCTGCATTTGTCGGTGGATACTTCTATATAAAAGGATTTGTCCAGAAGACAATGAAAAAACTTTCTTATCAAGTTGACATCAAGATAGATGACCAGGGTGGTATTGAGGAATGTCATTGTGAATGTCCTGCCGGAGCAGGTACTGAAGCACACTGCAAACATGTTGGTGTGGTATTATTTTCTATACTGCATATGCGCAAAGATAAAATAATATTAATAACAGAGTCACAAACGCAGCAATTCCAAACGTTCCACAGACCAAAAAGAATATTTACAGAAACTCCAGTTAAGGCTCAAAATCTTGTGAAACGAAGATACAGCAAAAATGTTATTTTTGAGGCATATCCTATGAATTCTATAGATAAAATAGCCTATAATAACAGAATTCGAAACCTTGTTCTGAATTTGAACTCTAACATGCCAATGAAACAACTGTATGGACCTGCTAACCCCATTGCGGTTATACAAGATCATGATTATTTAAAAGATACTTCAGATGTGATGCTTTTGAAAAGCCTAAATTTATTAGAAATTACTGCAGATCAAATAAGAGAAATAGGAAACGAAACAAGAAATCAAAATTCTAACTGTCTTTGGTATGAATATCGTAGTTGTAGGATAACAGCCAGTGTTTTTCATACTGTTTGTAATCTAAGAGCACAATCTTTAGAATCATTTGCAAAACAGTTACTCAAACAAAAAAAAATTTCATCCAGAGCCACAGCGCATGGTCTAATAAATAAACCAAATGCACTGAAGAAATATTCAGAAACATATGGGCTGGTTCCTGTGCAGTGTGGCATGTTTATATCAAAAGATAGGCCCTACCTAAGTGCCTCACCAGATGCCTTACTTGGCGAAGATACTGTTTTAGAAATAAAATGCCCATATGTAAGCAGAAACAGGCTTATTAGTCCTGAAACTGTACCATACATTCAGACTCAAAATGGAGAACTGGTATTAAAAAAAACCTGTCCATATTATTTTCAAGTACAAGGACAAATGTATTGCAGTGGCAGAAAATTCTGCAATTTTATTATATATACTTTTAAAGACATGAAAGTAATTTATATTGAAAAAGATGAGGTATTCCTAAAAGACATGTTACTAAAATTAGATTATTTTTTCAATAATTATGTGAAGGCTGAAATCATAAATAAATATTTATATAAAGATTATTATAATAAAATAAAAACAGCTAAAATTTATTTATGAGTTTTATTTTATTTACAATGCACTCTCGGAAATTACACAACATTAAACATATAAAAAATATTTTCGAAGCTAACGGCACATAGTAAGCATTAAGGTCAGTTTTTAATATCTTATATGTCTTGGTTAATCCAATTAAGCGCTCTATATGTACACGTTGTGAGGCTATTTTCCTGTCATGTAAAAGAGCAAGACCTGGCAATTGAGCTTTCCCACGTAAGAAACTAGGTATATTTATACCAATATTTTTGGATGCAAATAGGTCCTGAACATTAAAGCCTCGGTCTGCCATTATACTATCTCCTTCATAGCACAATTTCAACAGCTTGCTTCTCTCAATCATTTGCCGATCACTAATTGAGCCACCAAAGCCCTCAGAACAATAGGATAACAATCCTCCAGGGGTAGAGCCCACTAAAAACTTTATTGTATTTTTATTTTTATAATTGCTAAAAGTAATTTGCTGTGATTTTGGGTCACTTGGTTTTGTGATGGGTATCTCTGTGCAGTCTATAAACCCTTGTTGGCATTTTGTTTTCTTTATACTCTGCTGGCATGTAAAAATGAACAAGGTCTCTTTGAGGCCAAATGTCTATCATTGACCATAAGTCATTGACGAAGTTCACCCACGTGATGAAAATGTTTGAAACTTGTGTCTTACTGATACCAAACATTTTCGAAAGTTCAAGATCAGTACTTGCTCTTCGAAGTTTTATCAGCATCATAAGAAACTGATCTTCAGTTGAAACTCCACTTACCCCACTCCACCTGTATTTAAGATGATTTGCCATTGGCAGTAATGTTGATAGAACAAATTGAAATCTTTCATAATTTTCTAAGCTAGTGTAAAACTTTACTGACTCTTCACCGCTTAGTAAAATATCTGCTGAAAAAAGAGACAGCATTGTGGCAGTCTGAGTAGCAACTGATGATTGTTTATTTTGATTAACATTGTCACCACAATCAACAGGTGGATCAAGGGAAGAAATTTCTAACTCTCTTTGATATTCCATTATATATTGTGGATCTTGAGAAGTCGATGGCTGTGGGCCTGTAGATGTTGAAGGCTGTGGGTCACTCAAAGTAGATGAATGTTCACTTGATTGCTGTTGAAAAAGATCCTTTTGAAGGTTCCTTTTTGCATGTCTTTCGTCTCTTGCACAAGCACTGGCTGATATTTTTTTTTGGTTCCATGAAAAGAGACTCGGTACTGCGTCTTTCTTTAAAAACTTGTGTGCACAAGGCAAACCTAAAAACAAGATGAACAATAATTATGTTTTTTTTTGACATTATGTAATGTTATTAATTTAGGTTTACAGAGATTTATCTTAAATGAAAGAACTAACGTTTATAACACTCACCTGTAGTCACACTTAATGATTGATAGTCATTTTCATGAAAATGATCTCGACATAACCTCGTCGTTTTTTTAGGCTCAAAGTTTTTAATCCTTACGGCAGCTATCCACTTTCTTCTTATAGTAGGATTTATTGGGAATTTGTGAATGCCAACGTTTTTACACCCAATTACACAACATTTAGTCATTTTGATGATATTTGTGAAGAAATTCTATATGATGCTATACAATTTGACAGATACTTTGGAACAATCGTATACAGCGCCACTTTGACAGTTGTCTTCCCCATTGAATGTTTATTCTATTGAATTATTTGATAGTTATCAAATTGATAACTTAAATATAATATTAAAATTAACAATTAAATTCTAAAAAAATAACATACGCTTTTATACTTATAACAAAATATATGGTACAAGAATAATTAATATTTGTATTCACATTTTTGAGATCATTAAGAAATTATAACAAAAATATATATTTTCCTGATATACCTATAGGTAACATGATCTATTAAATGCAAATATAACTCACTTAATCAGGAAGAAATTGCAGTTGTAATTATCATTGAGTAAATTGAAAGTGCCATTGTAAATCTATCTTATAAGTGCTACAAGGCAAATCTAGCCGCTACATTTGTAAAACTGGAAAGTTAAGATTAAATTTATACTATAATAAAGCATTATATAACTTCTGGTTGGAAGACAATAGTTTCTTGAACAAATGTATCATTTGGCTGCCAGCAACTTTGCGAGCATGTGAAGACGAGAACAGATAGGAAATGCAGATGAGATAGAGATACATTTCCGGGAAGTATTTGTAAGTTTTCTGCAAACGCTGGAACCAGTTGTAGTTCACAGATGAGTCTTGAACCACATCTCATGCAGACTGTTGGTGCACGACATCCCGGACCTTCGATGAGGGGCAATGGCGCCCCGAGTAATGGTGGCTCATCACGACTGTACCTGTTTGTTATAAAACATTGGGTTATTTAATAATAAAGAAAATGATGAATCTTTGTTGTTGTTTGTTCGTTATGCAAAAGCCAATAATAACGTAACGAATTTTGAAACACCACAATATTCTTGAGCAGCATTTAAGGTTTTTTTTAACTCTAGTTTCATTTAACAAGAATAAGACAGCAAGTAATTTATAAAATTTAATCACACTGAAAGTAAGTACAAAAATAATTATACCTAAGAATTTGTCCAGGATTATTCTGTAGACGGGTAAGGAAGGCGTGAAACAATTTATCTCCATGTAAAGGTGTAGCCTCCTCGTAAGGTTCGTCTTCGCCACCACCACCTCCTAATCTATCTGCATTGATATTTGCTTCAATTTCTAAAAATAGAAAACAATGTTAATTAACTAAGCTGATTAAGATAAAATAATAAGTTGGAATAACGGGGAAACATAGAATGATATTGGATATTAATTTTTTTATGATAAAATATTTCACATACCACTTTCTTTTGTATATTTATTCAAAAGATCATTAACTTTTTCATCATTGCATGCAGATTTCTTCCATTCCTCCTCAACATAAATGTATCTGGGCAAGAATTGTAATGGACTCAACATAAGACGATTTCGCAGATCTGCAGGGAGCTCAGCTGTCTGAAATAGTTAAAAAAGAATTAGTCAATATAAAGATTTCGAAGGATTAATCTAATATCCTATTAAATAGTCCTGTCAGTATTATATTACTTCCCAGATCTAACACATGGAACAGAATATAATATTATGTAGTTAACTTTTTAACATAACAGTGCTTTAAATCTATACTAATATTATAAAGCTGAAGAGTTTGTTTGTTTGTTTGTTTGAAAGCACTAATCTCAGGAACTACTGGTCCGAGGAAGGCTTATAGGCTCTATATCATCACGCTAAGACCAACAGGAGCAGAGCAATGCTGGTGAAACCGCGTGGAACAGCTAGTAAGTGATAAAATTTTGTATTTATGAAATTATAATAAAAGTACCTGATGAAGCAGAGCCTCTACATTACTAGTAGGGGCTGTGGGAGTCTCCGCAGTAACCAGTCCTGGTTCATCTCCACCTTCAAGCTCGGCTGCTGGCATTGGCACACCGATATTGCCAACAGCACCTGGAAAATAAAAGGAATATTTAAAACAGTCTCTTATTAATTATTCGAAACAACAAGCAAACAATATTTTGAGTAGCCTTGATCATAAGGTCTCATGATCTTTGTTAAAATATTACAAGTTACAAGTACAAGAAGTCAGAAAGATCAAAAAATGGGAGTTGAGATGAAAATCCTGAGTTGATTACGAATCTAAACCAATATTCAATATTTTTTTAGCTTATAATTAGGTGATTTAAAAGCACTTTCAAAATAGTTTATTAAAATACCTTGCATTGGAGACATGTTAGCATTGTGGGCATCTATAACTTGCATGTGTCCCAAAGCTTGTTCAACTGCTTCTATATCATAAGAATTGCTTTCGTCATCATCAGAGTTCCTGTAAACCAATTATTGATTAATGTTTTGTATTAGTGTTTTTAATTATTATAAAATTCTGCTAGTTAAGTCATAATTATAACAAACCTCTGTATATTAGGATTAACAGCATTATCAACACTCATTAAATTTCCATTTGCAGAATCTCCATTGTCATTTTCATCCCAATCGTCAGATCCTGTACACCAGCTTAAATTGGTGTCTGCACTCGGCATGGCAACAACAGCGCTACTTTTAGAGGGATCATCTTTTATTTGGCACCTAATACATACCCAACTGAAAACATTATAATTTAGTTTAATGTTAAGATCTTATTAGGGAAAAGCTAATCTTAAGAAGGGAAATAAAAGATTGCCTTTATTTCCTTCTTTCATTTTTAAGAAAACTATTGCAATGTCCTTTTCAATTGCAATGTTTATGGGCAGTAAAAAGCACCTATCATCCCCTGGTCTGTAGCAAGAACAATTTTAAATGTAAAAAAATGTTTTAGTTTATATAGAAAAAATTACTTTTAGTATAGCCTTAATACATTTTGCTGTGGCAGGTTACTTGCTTCAATTTTTAAACAATATTGTCTAATTGTGGTGGCCCACAAATGTCAGCAGGTATCTTTTAATGTAATTAATAATATTTAAATGCTTATTTAAAATTAAAAACACAAAAAATAAACATCACCTTTCTGACTGGTTCCAGCAATTAGTGTTTATACAAGCAAAAATGTATAGTGTTCGATGATACACAGAATTTTCGAGTGGAGCATAACATTGCACTATTAGCAATCTATGCAAGCTGCATATTGGACATTTGGATGGATATTGCAGGTTCTCTATTGGAGGCCAATCCTAAAAATAAAAGTGTCAAATAATGAATAAAGATCTATATCTAAATATAAAATTAAATCATTGAATGATCAAATTACTTTAATACTTCGACCAAAATGTACCAATTTACTCGAATCTAAACACAAAAACAAAGTTTAAATTTCAGTCTCATTTATATGACTACATGCTTATTTTAATTAAATTTTGTATAAATATTACAAGAAATTTTAGTGGTACAGAGATGTAAGTATTTCGGATAAGTTTGGTAAGACTAATTTAAAAAATCGATTAACTTACGGGTAATCCGCCGATTTTATTGACTGTAAAATTTAGAAGCGTTCGATTTTTATCACTAATTATTTCTTCCTCATATCCTAAGTAAACTTTTCCTTGCTTTTTTGCCATTTTAATTCATAAAATAAAATAAATGTGTAAAATCAATAAATAAATAACCCTACCTGAGACCCTACCATTTGGAATTGAGAATATTTTATATTTCTGACAGTGACATCTGTCAGACGATTCATTCGACATCCACTGCGCACAACACCACACTGTTCCTTCACTGTTCTGTGCACAACACTAATTGAAGACATATTAATTAAAATAAATATGATGCCTCTCACTCGCTCTCATTGTGAGCGCATAACGTGAGCGGAGCGTAAAGGCGGAAACATACTTACGTGTCGTGGCGTGTCGTGGCGCGCCAGGAGCATATCGGTTTCATACATTTAATATGGTTAGGGACATATTTGCGTGTCGTGTCGTGACTTAACGCGTTCTGTCGTGGCGCGGACTGCTCGCCACCGATTGCGCCAGAGCGGTGGTGGGGGTTATGGCGCGACACGGCACAACAGAAAAATGTGTTTCTATACTGGCGCGTGGCTCGTGGCGCAAACATCTAGCGGGAATTAAATTTTAATTTTAAAAATGACTGACGATCTCATAGAACTCGTACGTCAAAGAAAAGTTATATATTATGATTCTAAGTGTAAAGATTACAAGGATCATTTCATCAATCATCAAGACGATGAAATTCACCTTTGTCTTGTCTCCCTCTGTTTATAGGGTGAACCGAGTATCTTCTTTTCTTTTTTTTGCTCTTAAGAAGTTTCATTGCTAAGAGAAATTGAAGGTCTTCATCAAAATCACTATCCGAAACAGAAGAAAACATTATTTATGTTTGAACGCTACAAAGGTTCGTCAAGTACTGTTCAGAAATAACGCCAGAGTACGCCACGACACGACATTTTAGTGTGCACACTCACCGTCACGACAGTAAGCGTCACGACACGCCACGACACGTAAGTATGTTTCCGCCTTAACGCAGTTTCTTGAAGTGTCACCCGGCAAACCAATTTATAAGACGTTGTCACGTCAAAAAATCGACAACAGCTTTATAACTTGCCCTCTTGCCCTATAATAATATAAACCTACTAGTCTATACTCAAAGACAACAGCCCACTGCTGGGAAAAGCCATGTCCGGTTTGGCGGATATTGCTAAATTACAGAAAAATAAAAATTAACATTACTTTATGGTATTCATACATAAACATTAATTAGTCCATACATAAAAACTAACACAACTTGAACACAACTGATTTTGTTATGTTTGTCCGTCACACTCACTCTATTAAAATCAGGGATACATAATTTCAATACTCTTAGTTCTTGAGTGTTTAAAGAAATACTTTTCACAGTTTCAAGTAGCTTACCACTTACCTACCAAGTAGGTTAAAGTAGAGCTGAAAAAAAAGTCGGTGCTGAAAATTTTGGGCTAATCGCGAACAGACAGACAGACTGACAGATAGGTGTTGGATAATTTTGTTTTATAATATGTACCTAAAGATGTACCTAGGCTATGGAGGGTAGAAGTAAGGAGGACCATCTTGTATGGGAGACAAGCTGTTGAAAAAGTGTCCAGGTGTAAACAGCAAATTATAGTTCACTAACCCATCAAAATAGCGCTTGATGGATATGAAATTAGCAGTTGTAGACTTTTATAAACTTTTAAGATAGATTTTTTTATTAGTATTATTTATTTATTAAACATTTAAACATTTATGTGTGTATTTATAATAATTTTAATTTTACAGCATTTTTAGCAATTATTGTATAATATTTTAGTCATTTTATTTGTAATTTAATCCAGTATTTTTTATCTTGTTTTAAAGTAGTATGTTATATTGTATTTTTTTTATTGTAATTTAATATTATCCATACAAAAAAAAATAAATAAATAAAAAGCAAAAAATGTCTCTGGACTATAATCCAGAGGTGGCGCGAACACCCTGTGATGACGGGTGCCTTAAAAAAAAAAAAAAAAAAAATATTTATTTATTGTTATAAATCCGAAGAGAAAAAAATATTTAAGTCTTTCTTTCCTTTTTTATTTAGTATCCTATAATAGTCTATTAATTTATGGCGCTATTTTTTAAATCTTTCCACTTGCTACTATGGCGCCACCTTAATTTGCTGCCTTTCAGCGGACACTTATCTGATATACACTGAGTTGGTCCTCCTTACTTCTACCCTCCATAACCTAGGCCCTAGTAGATAATTCTACACTTACAAACAAAAATGGGAATGACAAGATACCCGCAAATATTTTCAATTTTATTTCAAAAAATTAAACGATTTCTACTAATATTTAGATAATAGGTCTAGGTCAAGCTAAAACGTATTAAGAAATTAAATTATGAGTTGCGAAAACTTTCCAATTTCAGTCAACAATAAATTTTAGGACGTAACGCAACATGACATCCTTTTTTGGGTATTAGCGATGGTCTCAAATCTTTTCTTAGAGATTTACATAATAAAAGACTTGTTTAATCATCTTTATCCTAATTTGTAACTTTATTATTAAAAGTAGACACATTTATTTGGAACACCAAACAGCTGATAATATGGTGGTGAGCTTGTAATATTTCTTTACGTCTCTATTTCATTTTTTGTTTATGTATATTGTATAAGGTACCTAATCTGGCAACAATGATGAATTGTTCAAAGGCATATAAATTGTACTAGCTTTCCGCCCGCGACTTCGCCCGCTTTGTCTGAAACCTAATAAATTATACACTAAAACCTTCCTCGTGAACCATTAGAACTTTTAAGAAAACCGCGTCAAAATCTGTTGCGTAGTTTTAAAGATTTAAAAATACATAGGTGCATAGGGACAGAGAAAGCGATTTTGTTTTATACTATGTAATGAGTATAGTGATGCTAAATCTATATACTTATATCATAATATGTATTAAACTGAAGAGTCTGTTTCATTGTTTGTTCGGTTGAACACGATACGACAAATAGGAGCGGATGTTGCTAAAATGGGAAATATTTTATTTTCCTTCCGATATAACTTCCGTTGCCTGCGCTACGTAAACCATTAGTACCTACTACACCCATAAACTTATCGTTTTTTCGCCCTTTAATATTAGGTATACTGTGTGTGAAACTGCAGGGCATAACTTGTGGCTATATTATATACTTTCTAAAATTGTGAGTAAATATAGTAGGTTAGTTACATTTCCCGTTAGTTTTTAAAAATTCAAATAAAAAAAAGAGAATATATTTTGCTCTATTGCCCCATTCGACAACCTGATTTTAAATTTCTTATTCTCGCCACATAAGACGCGTATCCTAATTCTTCCGAACTATGATACGCGTTAGGATTTTTGGCATAGAAAGGAGCAATTCTGCAAGCTACGGAATTGTATGCCAATCTGAAATATGAGTTCAGAGCTTTTAGCGTGAAATCATAAAACAGACGGTAAGACAGAATAACTTTCACGTTTACATTTATTTTGAATAACAAAACCATAAATTTTATTTTTAATTAAGAATATGGTTTTAGTAGATCCTGCCCACTGTTTTAAATTACCATATCATTAGTAGTTATATTTTTGGGTCAGTTTTGTTAAATTCGGATACTTTTAACTTTTCCTTTCGTAAAAGGAGCGGTCGTTGCCCAAGGATTTACGCATTCGTTTTGCGCGTGGGAAACTTCGAGCTTTACTCGGAAGGGTCTTTTAAAATTTTACATTCAGATATCGGTTTGATATCGCAGAGTAATGTATTGTTAGTTATAAGAAGATAACAGAAAAAATGAATTCAATACAAATTTGTTTAGTGGAACTCTTATTTGTACGTATATTTCGATACAGTTTGTTTGAGTGGTATTGTAATTTGTGTTCAATTGAGTTTAAGAAATATAATCAATCTCCAGGTAATATATGTGGCCGATAATGTAAAAGCAATAACAGTGAAACCATGTCCGACCAACAAGATAGCTCCACATCGGCGGACATCACGTTATGATCACGCTCGGACATTTGGGCACATTTTTAGTTTATTTGTACCAGATGATGTACAAGGAAATTACCAGGGGAGTCTTCAAGAAGAACCACAAGCAGACGATCCTGAGGATTGTGGCGAAATAGAGGATTATGATGAAAATGATTTGAGCTCAGGTAACATTTAACAGCCATAGATATAATTGTGTCCTTTTAATATTGCAAATTGCAATTCAAGTAAAAACGTAATAAGGTCACATATTACAATGACCTCAATAGTAATAATTATACAGGATACACTTGTAGGTCCGCAGGTGACACAATGCCACAATTTAGAAATAGCTTTTATACTGGCCCTATAAATATAAAAAAAAATAGATCATGTACCTACATATAAAATGTAAAAGTCCATGCCTATGAATAACAAGGATTGAATAAAAGTACTGATTTTTTTTTTCAGCCTTAATTTATATTAATAATATTAAAGTGTTGTTTGGAATGGTCAATATAATAAATCCTATTACATATTTTCTTCCTCACTGTTGATACATAACAATACCACAGGTTTTACTTATAAATTAACATTAGTGCATTTCTTTCTCACAGTTACGCAGAAAAAACAAGGGCTAGCGAATAGACGCTTTTTCGGTCCGTTTAGTTTTATAAACGGTCATTATAATAGACCCCCAAGGACCACTACAATTCGCGCAGAAAAAAATACTTATAGCCCGACACGTCCTCCCCCTGGAGGCTATTTTGGCACCAATCCGTATAGACCTCAGATGCAGCTAAGCCCATCTGGTTTGTATATTTGAATCTAATAATTCCCGTGTCACAATGTTAGCTACCATACTCCTCCAAAACGGCTGGACCGATTCTCATGAAATTTTCTGTGCATCATATCGCGTAGGTCTGAGAATCGGCAAGCATCTATTTTTTAGATAGTAAGGCAGAACAACGTTTGTCGGGTTAGCTAGTAATCATATAAATACAATTAAGTACAATAACATATATTTTATTTTTAACAATACATATTCAATAACATGCATTATATTTTGCACAACTTTTACAAGGTTAACACTGATATTACTTTTGGCTTGTATGTTATTTATATAGATTTCTAGGTAATTATAAATTAAATCAAAATATATTATCTACTACGTTTAGTTATTGCGTGTTTATAAGATATTTTTTATGTATCTGGTTCGCAGCTTCGCTGATACGTTAATTCGAGCAGTAACTTCCCGCTGAAAAGTGATGAGATTCTGAGATAAATTAAGAATCTACCATATTCATAATATACCGTTATACGTTTTTTTTAGATTATTTAAAACCTGTCCAAGAGTATAGTCAAGAGCCCCAAATGCATTATCGACCCGGATTGGTCGGAGTTCCACTTGGCCATGTAGTGGGAATGCATCAACTGAAACCTACGAGACAATCGTCTTCAACCACAACACAAAATAAAGAGCATCACAAAGTACAAAACTCGCAGATGCACACATCGCATAGGCACCCAAAGGCTAGAAATGTAAACGAAAATGGAATACTACGTTCGTTCATAGATTTGATGTTTTAATAAAAATATAACTTAGGTAAACCTTGTTTTAGTGTGCACATTGTTTTGTTCGAGTGTGCGACAACTTTCATTTTCATTGTGCTGCCATTCCTAACTGACCCTAGGTACTGCACTACGCAACCTTGGCTTGTTACCTATTTACGGTTAAAAGTTAAAACCTAAGTGAATTGAACGAATAAAGCTTGTTGCAGTTGTTGCCTAATCTGAGTGAATACAACTTTAAACTTATAATAACACAATACCTAATGTCTGTCTTGGGTCATTAAAAAGTAAATATCAAATAAGTACCTTGTTAAAAGTAAAAAGGCAATCAAGATATATAATAAGGTACCTACCAAATTTTTCCTATGAATAGTTTACTCATTTTTGTACACAAATTAATAATATTGTAATTGCGTATTTAGTTGTAGTTCATACCCATATAATATTCTGACGTGTCGGATATCCCACATTTTAATAGCAAACACGTGACAAATAAACAACTAAACGAGGATAAGTACAATCCGTTATTTTTGTTCATTAAACATATTAATTCATTAATTTAAAGTACTATGATATCACCACACATTATAATTCCTAAATGTGTTCAAATGCTTCGAGCTAAAGCCATCGAGTGCATGCTTGTTTAGCTTTATACAGTTACTGTGTTTCAATCATGAAAAGTTTAATTTTTATATCAATCGTACGCATTTTTGTTTTAGTATTATGTGACGGTAAGTCTCAGTTCAGTTTATTTGCACCTGCGCAATAGAAACTTCCTGTTTCTATTAAATGTCACGTTTATCTAGAGGTAGCGTTATTGGTCACGAATGATTTTATTTTAGAACAAAACCCATACTTAGAAGCCCTTCGTGACAAACCTTGGAAAAGCGTTCACAGGTATGTCGAAGTGCGACCAGGAGCTTTTCTTTTCTATTGGTTCTATTATGCCGATGGAACTACGAATGGCGCTGAACAAAAACCAATAATAATCTGGATACAGGGTGGCCCAGGAAATACAGCTTCTGGCATTGGAAACTTTTGTGAAATTGGTCCTTTAACAATGGATATGATGCCTAGA
Source organism: Colias behrii (assembly GCA_029959065.1). Lineage (NCBI taxonomy): Eukaryota > Metazoa > Arthropoda > Insecta > Lepidoptera > Pieridae > Colias > Colias behrii. The sequence goes on from JARWMC010000009.1 coordinate 6,029,328, forward strand.
AATCATACTTGGGTTGGTATATAATTCTTTCTCAGTAGTAGACAACGAATTATCTAGGTTTAAATTTAAATTTTAAAACATGGTTCACAATTTAATAATATAGATTTGTTTCATTGTATATAGGTATATTGTTTTATTGATTAAAGGTGAGAGGAAGAAACGTGTTATTAATAGATCATCCAGTTGGAACAGGATTCAGTTACGCCTTAAACAAGTCTCTCTATGTGAAAAGTGACCGAGATGCAGGTATGTTGGATTGCTTAGAAATATAAAGGTTAACGATTGATTTATTTTTGAGTATTAGGTACATATATTTACTAATAATTCGTTTTTCAAACTTCGACCTAGTAATGAAACTCGAATGTAGTAAATGTGATTTCCAGTCGACATGACGACATCATAGAGTTCAAGTTTATCAAAATTAGTAGAGCATGTTCTCGCTTGATCAAAATATTTTTAAACTAACTGCCTACTAAGTTTTTTTCTTTTAGAAGAAATATACTACAAATGTTTATGTAGCTACCTATAAACACCTCTAAACTTATATGTGAAGGTGAAAAAGAAAAAGTAACATTTAATAAAATCACACTATTATTACATAAGCTAATAGATTTTCGTTCACTTTTAACAACATACGTTACGTATTTAAAATTTTATTTACATTTTCAGCAAGAGACCTATTACGGGCAATAAAAGCATTTTTAAAATTTCACAAGGAATTTCGCAAAACACCAACTTACATCATCGGCCAAAGCTATGGTGGAAAGTTAAGTGCGAGGTTGGGATTTTATTTACATTTGGTACGTAGGTACAATTTATATAGAGACTTGTTTACTGATGGATGAAGTAACAGAAAACATATCGGTTTCAGGCTATAAAAAATAAACATTTAAAAATGAACTTTAAAGGAATTGGTATCGGCAGTGGTTGGATCGATACTAAGGAAAGTTCTATACAACAACCCCGATATTTGTATGACATGGTACGTATAGAAGGATGAAGAGGGAAAATATAATTAAGTAATAACTCACTTATCTTACGTGTCGCCACGCAAAGAAATGCCATTTTTAATTGTAATTAAGTAGATAGTAAATTTATTTTATACGTTCATTTGTTTTTTTCAGGGTTTGATCGACATAAAAACTTACAACAAAGCTATGGACATAGCAAAAAATATAAGCTATCTTATAAGCATCAGGCAGCACGCTAAAGCAGCTGAGTACGACAAATTGATGTTCCAGACATTTATAAATGATACGAGTACAGAAATTAATTTGGAAAATATTAATAAATATACTAATTATTGGGCATTACACGACCTTTCGCTTAAAGTTAACTTATACGTGAAACCGACGTTGGCTGTGAATCAATCTATTGTTTGGACCTATATATCGCATTCTGCGTATTATGGTTTAAGGAACGATTTTGTTTTACCTGGAACCAAATTTTGTAAGTAACCACATAATTATTTTATTCGGTCAACGGTCAACTATATATATAGCGACGATTTTAATTAATTGTCAGTAATTCTTTCCTGACTTTCTATTCTGGTAAAGTCCTTAAAGATTTGTATAATAATTTATATTTTTATATGTATAGAGAGCAGAGGCGGCTCGTGACAAAATTGTACAGGTAAATTAGCTTGGAGAAATTTTTGCGTTTGTAGTAGTGTATGGTCAGCAAATAAAATAAAACAACATTTTATTTTTAGTTTTTATTTTATACAGGGTTACTTGTAAAACACCAGCAACCTCGCAGGACAAGATAGCTAACATCATAAGTAACAACATTTGTTCTACGACTTTTGGCATAACGCAATAAATTATTTTTAAATGATTTTTTAAACTTTTATTGTACTCTCCTTACATTTGTAAGTCTATGTTCTATTAATTATCGGATGGACGACGCGACGCCCCCTTCCCCCTCTCGTTCGCTTTTTGTTTACGTAATTTTTGGGAGGCGTAGAGTTTATAATATTCAGACGGAAAATTAAATGAATATTTATTTTTGTATGAAAATAAAATCTAACAAATTATCAAAAGTCGAAATGTTGTTACTTATGATGTTAGCTATCTTGTCCTGCGAGGTTGCCGGTGTTTTACAAGTAACCCTGTATATATAAGGGATTTTAAATTAAACTTTATGTGTTTCTCCTCTGAAAAAGATGAGACTTTATTTTAATATTTGCACATTTAACATACATATAACTTTTACATTAACAATGTTACTAAAATGAAAAATTTACTAACCTGAAAAAGAAACGACATTTAAAGTTTAATTCTTTAGTTTGAGAAGTCAAAGGCTTGCCTCGACCATGTTTTAACACTGGAGCCATATTGAATTAACAATATAAAGTTACAACACTTACACACAAATTAAACACTAGTTATGGCCCTGCCTTCATACAAAACTGCTGAATACGCCGTTCGCACGGGAATAGAATGTGGATGCGATTTCCCTTAGTTAGCATCCAAGCTTACGTCTTTATAATTATTAAACTGTATAAATTCATTCTTTAACTCCAGTCTGCATCGTGCAGACATGGGTGTAAAAGTCTCATTTTAGCTATTAAATGTAGTTTTTAAGTACATCTGAGTTTTCATTTGGGGCCTCCGGCTGCGGGACATGTAATTCACTTCAACAAATATTATAACAATAATAACAAATAATAACAACAATCAACAAATACAAAATTTATCAATTAAACTACGTACATAATAATTATAATTTTTGAATGAAATGTGCTTTATGTTCTAACGGTACCAAACGACTGCACGTGGCACCTGCGGACAGCGTAAACTGGTTTATTCTGGTTTTGTGCGTGTTTCCACTTTCCACTATCAAGTGACGATTTATTTATTTGTTTTGTTTCGTAATTATTATGGTCAAATATTAATTATGAAACAAATTATTATGGACACGATATTTTATTGTTTCACGGTAGTCGCCTTGTCGTTTGCTCAAGGACGTAAAATTGAATGATATATTTTTTTTTATAAAGTCAAAACCATTTTCTTTCAAATAAAAACTTGTTTTTATTGAAAACAAAGGCCAGAACGATATAGTGGAAACGCGCTCTAAGATCTGAGTAATATACACACCACTACATATGCAAAAATTTCTCCAAGCTAATTTACCTGTATGGGTGTTCACTTGAAATAAAACAACGAAAATACAATAGCGTTAGCAGGATAATTTATTACAAAAAAAAATGAGCACCACATTATAAATGTCTATATAAACACTAAAAATTATAAAGTACTAGATTTCCGCCCGCGGCTTCGCCCGCGTTTGCAAAGGAAAACCCGCATAGTTCCCGTTCCCGTGGGATTTCCGGGATAAAAACTATCCTATGTGTTAATCCAAGTTACCCTCTATATGTGTGCTAAATTTCATTGTAATCGGTTCAGTAGTTTTTACGTGAAAGAGTAACAAACATCCATACATCCATACATCCTTACAAACTTTCGCCTTTATAATATATTATATTAGATAGATATTAGATATTAGATTTCAAAACGAATTCAATTATTATTTAGCAAAATTAGAAAATCCCCGAATTTGCATTCGCGAGCGTATTTCATAGTGTTTGTATATAATATAGGAGTGGCAACGTCGCGCGCAATAGGCATGACGACAGTATCCATAAATGATCGTATTAGTGTTTTTAAGGGAAAATGTATAATAAATAAATTAAATATAGTGACTTAGAAATCTTAAAAACATTAAGATTAATGAGATTATCAATAAAATAAAACATTGAAATTCTGCAGTTGGCCATTTTGACTTAAACATGCGTGACGTCACGCTTAAGTAAACAACTCACGTCATGTGTTTTGTTGTTATGAATATGTTGAGAATACGCATTTTTATTTATTTTCTATTGTTTCACGTATGCTTTATCGACTCAGAACAGAAATATAATTGCGAATTCACGAATACGTGATTCGGGGTTCTCCGCGCAAACTTTATACAATCATTTCTTATTATTTTCTCGCTTGAAATAATTACTAACACATTTTTGAGCATTATTGTTATGTGGATTCACACTGCAATACTGCACACCACTTATAAACTTTGAAATTCGTTTCTATAACACATATTAAATAAATATTTTTTTAATTTTATTCGCAATGCGTACAAATAATTACGTATTTACTAAAGAGTGACGTCACGCCTACGCCATGACACCTGCGAGCTGTTTTGGCACAGTTAATAAATATTTTTTGAAAAATGGCTTTTATGTTCGTTAAATTTAAGTACATTACCGAAATATATTGTTTTTCTTGTATAGTAAACGTATACACACATTATGGAAGAGGATTTCAAAATCTTTCGTCATGCCTATTGCTGCTGTCATGCGATGCGCAACGTCGCTTAAGAGCGGCGCTCCGAAAATGGCTATTTTTCCATAGTAAATCTTTTGTTTCACGCGCAGGACTGTGGCGAAATTTCTCTTTCACTCTTATTGGATTTCGTATGTAGGCAATGTACTGAATGGTGTTTCATAGGAGCGCAATCGAGAGCGCTCCGTAAGCTCCGATTCGCGCGTTACTTATGAAATGAACGAGAGTGTATGTAATGATGTATTTTATTTGTAATGTGTAAAGTTATTTATTTTATTGATATTAGTATTGGAGTTTTTTACGATAGATTTTAAATAATGAGCTGGTATAACTTTATTATAATTATTTATGGGAGTTCACTGCACCAGCGCTCCTGAGGACGAGCCGCTTCTGATAGAGAGGTTCCATAAAGTCTTTCGACATAATAACATGATAACAGACCTTCAATGGAACCTTGCTGAGTCGAAAGTTTTATATCTAGATTTGCAAATTTAATGGGTGGTAAACGTATTGTTATGATAAAAATTTTCTTTTTTAGTAGAAACCCTGATGAACCGCACTAAGTTACGAATTGTGGTGTTTAATGGAAATTTAGACGCAGTAACACCTCTCAGTGGTAAGCCAATTAATATAATTAAAGTAAACTTTGTAACACATCGAGTGAAATAGAGTGATCAATACGATTAAGTTTCAAATTTATGATACAGTTCAATTATTAGTGTAGAAAACTGTGTTTTAATCCAATTTGGCCAAGAGCCCATTCACCTTGTCAAGGTGCGACATTCACCTACCATGTTGCTCATTAAGAGATATGTAGGTAATATGGGCTATAATTGAATAATACCGATATAATTATTTATTTTAAAATAACAATTTTTGGTACGGGAGCTAGCAACGTTTTAAAAAAAGTCATTTTAGTATAGTTGGGTTTTTGATATACTGTTTCTCTTGCTATTTCGGTTAGAGTCCGGGCCACAGACATAATATATTAAGTAGACAACGCAAGTACCGCGATCTGTATGAAAACCAAGCGTGTCATATTTTTTGTACTGACCTTGACGCGTTATGACGTCACGAGCGCTTTTTAGTGATGGTAATTTCATTTTACGCTAAATCGATTAGGACGCCACTCGCGCGGCGATTCTAGTATCGTCCTATCCCATCGAAGTAAATCGAAAGAAATCAGATCAAACTAGATCTATGTCTGATACTACGGCCACACTACCGTGATATGCCAATAATTATTGCCACAATTTTAACAACACCTAGGTGTAACCACGACTTATGGCCATAATTCTACAATGCCAATCAATATGACAAATGGCGGTAGGCAATAGCTCCGGCGGCGGTATTCTTTCGCACATCAAAGAAGATTACCGCGGTAATTATTGCGTATGCGGCCACACTACCGTTTGTCCAGTGTGCAATATGAGCTCACCGGCGACGCACGTATCGACCGACATGGAGTGGTCAAATGAAAAAGCGCTCGATGGCGCAAATTTTTGGAATTCTTGGAATTCTTCTCTTTGGGATCTTGGGGATACCCAACAGAAGAACTATAAAAATCGCAGTGTACACAATGATGCGTGGCGTCGGATCAAACAAAATTTATCATTTCCAAGTACAATAGATGATTTGAAAAAGAAAAAATCCTTTTGAAAAAGAAAGAATCCTTGATGAATTATTACAGAAACCATTATATATTAATTATTAACTAATATTTTTTTTGCTGCGGTAAATGCCAATAATTACCGACATATCTAGGTAAACTCTAGTGTAACCACACCAGTTCATGCAGTAATTTAGACGGTAATTTAATGCCATAATTATTGCGGTAACAGCCCGGTAGACGGTAAGGTAGTGTGGCCGTAGCATAAGAGGTAGTCAAATAAATGAATCGTAATCGATTACTAAATCGATTCAAGACAGAAAAATGATAATTACCATAGACAGAGGAATGATAAAATAAAGTTATAAACCTTTTAATATTCTAACAAGTAAACTAATGTGTTTTAGCTTTTTCTTACATATGCCCATTGAGTTACCATGTACTACGTACTAGAGAGGCCATCGAAAGAAAGTAATGAAACTGTCAATCAATCAATCTTTATGTCCCGTTGCATCGATCCATTTTTCTTTTATGTTCGGGTTACTTGGAAAACTGAAAAAACAAACATAGTCTAAGCAATAAGGAGTTTTCTTAAAAAACTCCCAAGATGACACTTTAACTGATGGCGTCCATGTCATAATATTTATTTTTAGTACCTTTGTATTAAAATACTTAAAAGTTCTAGGTCAAGTCGTATTAAATGACAAAAAAAATCTATGCCTTTTTTTCTGAAAAATTGCTCCTTCAAATTATCATTTTTCTGTTCGATTATAAAATCGATTAGAATCGAGAACTGTTGCATCAAATGAACATCACTAACCACAAAATTGGACAGAAAAATGAGAACAGAAAAATGAGAAGACGCTATTCATTGCTTATTATCATACGACGCGATCTTTACCGTGCCAAGTAAAAGCCGCAAT